>CM039678.1:340295799-341495799 GCA_022496015.1 Hordeum marinum
CCGTTCTTCTACATCTCGTAGCACCGCCTGTTCAGGGTCACCATGATATCCAACCAAGCCAGAGCCCATAATGGCTTGTGGCTGTGCAGGTAAGCCTTGGGTCTTGAAGCATCCATCCATCTCTTTGTGCCTGGGTGGACCTTTCCGCGTGAATACTGGCACTTCTCCAGCAACACCTAGGCTAACCACTGGCTTCTCCAGGGCGCCGCTCAGCCATCATCCACCCAGAGGTATGTTGAAAACTTGGAGTCTTGAAGTCTTGTTCATCAAGTAGGTCTTGTAATTATTATCTCACAACTCTCATGAATCACACAACCAACCCCGTCCACTAACAACATAGTAAATTTAAAACAATGTTTCCCAGGGCCGAAGTGTCAAAAGGGTTGAGGGGTGCCTACCACATGATACTACATCAAGTAACCAAGTTTCCAATTACCTTCTTTGCATGCAATTGTGGAGATGGTAGAACTAATGCAATAAAAACATGGATAAATATGATCAAAGTGACTTGCCTTGCTGACGATCCTCGTACTCAAGTGACTCTAGATAACAAGCTTCACACTCCGGATGATCTAATGAATCAAACAAGGCACACAATAAGCATAACCACAATACAATTCACTCAACAGCAAGGTAACTAATAATACAACAACAATCAATAGCAGAATTAAAAGAAAGAAACCATAACAAAGTAGAAGACTCTAAAAGTTTTGGTGGCAAACTTTCTACTAAGTCATAATAAGACAAAATTTTGTTTTTCAGCAATTAACCAATAGATAACAGAAAGTAAATACAAAAGTTCTATTAGAAAACAGGAAGTATTTCATTATAAAAAAATTGTGCAAAAAGGATTAGTACAAAACATTTTTATAAACAATACTAATGGTGAAAACAAGGTTTACCTAATCAAACTAGAGCACAAAACAAATTAAAATATTTTTATTATCAGAAAATAATTCACCTAATGTTGAACAACAGAACTAAAGAAACTACAATAAAAAGTTAAACTAAAACAAAAATCAAATTAAACTAAAATAAAAGAATACAAATAAGCACTAAGAAGAAACTAAACAGAATATGTTTTTACTAAAAACCCTAATCTAAACTATCCTAAAAATTCTCAAACAGTGCTGGATGATAGGCCTAACTATTGCAATGCAGTGGCAAAAAGAACCACTCAAAAATAAATTTCTAAACTCAAGTTATTCAAGTTTTAGTGATTTGCTCAAATTTAACAAAATTCAAATTTAAAAGTTCAAATTTGAAAATTAAGACTACACACAGAAACTACATGAAATTTGGGACATGCTACAAAAAGAATCAATCAAAAACTCTAAATATTTTAAAATATATAACAAAAATAAAAATAGAAACCACTCTGTTTTCTAAAACAGAAACAGAAAAAGAATTTTTTTATCTAACGGTTAGGGGCTACGTGGCATGCGGTGATTGGCCGAGGCCGTGTACGTGCGGGCGTTAACGGGTGGGCGACCGAACGCTAGAAGAAAACATTTCGGCGTTTAAAACTTCTAATCTGGATCACTGATCCAGATCCAACGGCTACGGAGGGGGCGGTGGCTTACAGAGGAGGTCGGGGTGTCTCCGGCGACGGTCGACTGTGGCGGAGCATCAGAGGTGGTCGGGGATGGCGTCGCGGTGGTCGAGGGTGGCGTCCGAAGGGTCCAAACGACGGCGGCGAGCCTCTGGTGCTGATTGGTGGCAACGGTGGGGTGTGGGGTGAAGGGGTGGACGGCCGCGAGCTCGAAGAGCTTCGGTGGAGAACCGAACTCCGGCGAGGTGATGCGGTGGGGTTTTCGGGCGAGGGTTGGGGCGACAGGAGGTGGAATGGAGCGCGGCGAGTGCAGGGCTTTAAATAGGCGCGGCGCGGGGTTGGGAAAAGGAAGGGGGAGGGAGATCCGGCGCGGGAGCGATCTCCGACGAGGTCGGGAGCGCGGGGAGGGAGATGAGCGTTGTGATGGCACGGTCGGGTGGTGGGGTCCGCTTGTCAGTGATGGGGAGGGCGGCGTTAGCGGCTTCGGTGACCGATCCGGAGCAATTTCGGGGAGTTAAGGCTGTGGGCCGGCCGGTTTCTTTACTAAAACGTTAATTTCGTTTCCTTTTCTCTTTTCCAGAGAATTAAAATCTCATTAAGGCATTCAGAACATTTCCAACCATTGAATATATATATATATATATCATATTGATCAGGGGAATAAATGCTATTTAATGAATATTTTTCCACGACCAAATGAATACTTTTAAAAAAAATATTTTCGGAAAATGCCTAAATTGAGTAGTAAATTCTTTTGCAATATTTTTGTTCAAATATTTCACAAGGATGTCCCTAGTGTGGAGTGTCATGTTACTCCTCTCTTTTTATGAATATTTCCAGAGTTTTCAGAGTAGGAGAAACAAGTAAATAGAAAAATGAAAGTGGCCTTTTAGAAATCCAGAAGAAGAACTTCAACAATTCATTTCATTCAAACAATGTTATGATGATGCATAGCTATATTTCATAACATTCCAAAAATGGAATTTTTGGGATGTTACACACGTATATCAAATCTACTTCTCTCGATGTTGCCAGCCTTCTTATCTAGCAAGTATCTTGGGTTGTTCCGGATCAGCGACCACTCTCTTCATAATAGAAGCACTTAGTCTCGGGTTTGGGTTCAACTTTGGGTTGCTTCACTGGAGCAGCAACTGACTTGCCATCCATGAAGTTACCCTCCTTGCCCTTGCCCTTCTCGAAACTAGTCGTTTTACTAACCATCAACACTTGATGCTCCTTATTGATTTCTACCCACGGTGTCAAACATCGCGAAGAGCTCAAGGATCATTATTTCCATGCCTGGCATTTTATGGTTCATCATGAAGCTCTAGTAGCTTAGTGACAGTGACTTGGAAAACTATATCAATCACTTTCTTATCTGGAAGATCAACTCCCACTCAATTTAAGCGATTGTAGCACCCAGACAATCTGCGCACATGTTCAATGATTGAGCTATTCTCCTTCATCCTGCAGGCAAAGAATCTTGTTGGAGATCTCATATCTTGCAACACGGGCAGGAGCCTGATGTCCCAATTTCAGCTCTTAGAACATCTCATATGTTCCGTGACGTTCAAAACGTTTTGGTGCCTCAATGCTAAGTCGTAATGCATGACACACTAAACTATCAAGTAGTCATCAGAACGCGCCTGTTAGATGTTCACAACATCTACAGACAACGCTAGAGGGGGTGGCGCATAGAGTAGTGCTTTAAGGACATAAGCCTTCTGTGCAGCAATGAGGACAATCCTTAGATCATGGACCCAGTCTGCAATATTGCTACAATCATATTTCAACTCTATTTCTCTAGGAACATATAAAAATTTAAGGGAGCTATAGCGTGAGCTAGTAATCTACAACATAATTTGCAAAGACACTATTGACTATGTTCATGATAATGAGTTCAATTAATCATATTACTTAAGAATTCCCACTCAAATTGACATCCCTCCGGTCATTCGAGTGATACATGCTCCAAATTCACCAACTCAAGTCTGATCATCATGTGAGTTGAGGTGGTTTCAATGGTGAACATCATCATGTTGATCATATCTACTATATGACTCATGTTCGAGCTTTCGGTCTCTTGTGTTCTGAGTCCATGTCTGTACATGCTAGGCTCGTCAAGTTTAACCCGAGTGTTTTGCACGTGCAACACTGGCTTGCACCCGTTGTATGTGAACGTAGAGTCTATCACACCCGATCATCACGTGATATGGCCATGAACTTGTGCTTTTGATCTCCATCTATAAAGCACCGACATGATCTCCATCATCACCAGCATGACATCATGATCTCCATCATCTTGATCTCCATCAATGTGTCGCCATCGGGGTTGTCGCGCCCACCATGCTTCAACTACTATTGCTACCACTTAGCAATAAAGTAAAGCATTATATTGCGCTAAATGATTGACACGAAGGTCATACAATAATTAAAGACAACCCTATGGCTCTTGCCGGTTGCCGTACTCATCGACATGCAAGTCGTCATATTCTATACAATACATGATCATATCATACATCACATATATCTTATCATGTAATTGGCCATATCACATCACAACATACCCTGCAAAAACAAGTTAGACGTCCTCTAATTGTTGTTGCAATTTTTACATGGCTACTACGGGTATCTAGCAAGTACAGCTCTCACCTACGCAAAAACCACAATGGTGATACATAAGTTCCTTTTCAACCTTCTCGAGGACCGCCTTTGTCGAATCCGATCCAACCAAAGTAGGAGAAATAGACACTCGCCAGCCATCTTTGTGCAATGAAGTTACACGTTAGTCGATGGAACTGGTCTCTGGTAAGCGTACGAGTAAGGTTGGTCCCTGCCGCTTCATCCCACAATACCGCTGACCCAAAACACGACCAAGGGAGGAAGCAATCTAAGCATCAACGCCCACAAACTCCTTTGTGTTCTACTCGAGACCTCATCTACACATAGACCTAGCTCATGATGCCACTGTTGGGGAACATTGCATGGGAAACAAAAAAATTCTACGCACACGCAAGATCTATCCATGGTGATGAGCATCTATGAGAGGGAGAGTGGATCTACATACCCTTGTAGATCGCTAATCGAGAAGCGTTAAGAAACACGGTTGATGTTGTCGAACGTCTTCATGATCCAAATCGCCGAGCGTCCCACGATCCCATCACGATCCGTCCCGCGATCCCATCATGATCCATCCCGCTATTTCATCATAATCCGTCCTGCAATCCAATCATGAATCATCTCGCGATCTTGATCACGGTCCTTCCGATCTAGCACCGAACGGACGACACCTCCGCGTTTAGCACACATACAACTCGATGACCATCTCTTCCTTCTTGATCCAGCAAGAGCGAGTGGAGATGTAGATGAGTTCTCTGGCAGCGCGACGGCGTTGCGGCAATGGTGGTGGAGCTATTTCAGCAGGGCTTCGCCTAAGCGCCACTAAAACCAATCTAGAGGAGAAACTACGATCTAGAGGAGAGGGTATCACGTGGCTGATTTCTGTGTATCAAAACCCTCAAAACCTCTAGTATATATAGGATGAGGGAGGGAGGAGCCTTGGTGCACAAGGGACCAGCCCTTTGACTTGGTGCAAGGAGGAGAGGAGGAGTCCTCCTCCAATCCTAGTAGGATTAGAACTCCTCCTTCCCACTTGGAAACTATTTCCACCATGTGTTTTTTTCCTTCCCAATCCACTCCAGCCGGATGGGCCCTTAGAGGAGGCTTCGTCCAGCCCACCAGGGGCTGGTTTACATCCTCCCACAGCCCAGGTAGCCTCTTGGGTTGAGATACACCTCCCGATGGTCCCCCGGAACCCTCCCGACACTCCCGGTACACTACCGATGAGCCCAAAAAAATTGCGGCGACCAAAACAGGACTTCCTATGTATCAATATTTTCCTCCGGACCATTACAAAGCTCCTCATGACGTACGAGATCTCATCTGGGACTCTGAACAACCTTCGGTCACCACCATACATAATTGTATACTACCGAAACTTCAGCGAACCTTAAGTGTGCAAACCCTGCGGATTCGGGAACTATGTAGACATGACCGAGACACCTCTATGGTCAATAACCAATAGCGGGAACTGGATGCCCATATTGGTTCCTACATATTCTACAAAGATCTTTATCGGTTGAACCTCTATGTCAATGATTCAGTCAATCTGGTATGCTGTTCGCTTTGTTCTTCAGTATGTTACTTGCCCGAGATTCGTTCGTCAGCATCTCCCTACCTAGTTCAATCTTGTTACTGGCAAGTCTCTTTTACTCGTTTCGTAATACAAGATCCCGTAGCTAACACTTAGTCACATTGCTGGCAAGGCTTGTTGTGATGTTGTATTACCGATTGGGCCCTGAGATACCTCTCCGTCACATGGAGTAACAAATCCCAGTCTTGATCCATGCCAACCCAATAGACACCCTCGAAGATACCAATAGAGCACCTTTATAGTCACCCAATTACGTTGCGAAGTTTTATACACACAAGGTACTCCTTCGATGTCAGTGAGTTGCATGATCTCATGGTCATAGGAACAAATACTTGACATGTAGAAAACTGTAACAATAAATTGACACGATCATATGCTACATTTATAGTTTGGGTCTTGTCCATCACATCATTCTCCTAATGATGTGATCGTGTTATCAAATGACATC
This sequence comes from Hordeum marinum, assembly GCA_022496015.1. Lineage (NCBI taxonomy): Eukaryota > Viridiplantae > Streptophyta > Magnoliopsida > Poales > Poaceae > Hordeum > Hordeum marinum. The sequence goes on from CM039678.1 coordinate 340,302,013, forward strand.
TCATGTCCATGGCTAGGTAACCTTAACCATCTTTTATCAACGAGCTAGTCCATCAGAGGCATACTAGGGACATGGTATTGTCTATGTATCCACACATGTATCTGAGTTTCCGATCAATACAATTCTAGCATAGATAATAAACGATTGTCATGAACAAGGAAATATGATAATAACTAATTTACTATTGCCTCTAGGGCATATTTCCGACACCTCATACAAGAAGATCAAGACATTCTTGGAGTCTGACCTCGATCATCCCTAGAACTTCACCAACATCTCCTCCCACCACAAGCTCGCGAAGTACAAAGATGAGGGGAAGGTGAGGAAAGGGGGACTTTAGCTCGAGCCAGGGGCCTATTGATCTAGAGCTAGTGATGATATCTGGCAACGGGAGGCCCCGTGGCTTGATGGCCATTTGAGATGGCCTTATATGTTGCCGTAGCACTCTCAGGCAGATCAAGGCATGCCAACGAGATCATTTCCTTAGATAAGGCCTCGTCCATGGTCAGTCAAGCTCACCATCGAGGTTAGTTCTATGGACTCAAATATCTTTCTTCAATACGTTGTGTGCGTGAACAAAGATGATTACAATGATAATGAGGAGTTTTGTTATAGGCTGCTATTCAGAAAGAGAGAGAGGCAACACAGGCGGTTATGGCGGCAAAGGAGAAGGAGATGGAGGAGAGGACGGCTAGGTTGTTCGAGGAGGAGAGGGCACGGAACGATGCATCTCACCGGGCCATCTACGAGCACTTCGTGGTAAGTTTGTTCTTCATATTTGTCAAATGTTGCATTTAATGTTCGTTTCATTAATAACTAATATCATTGACTTGCAAAAACCAAATGTGCAGTCTATGTGCAAGAAGACCGGCGAGATTCCTCCGTCGATGCCAGTCATTACCACGGTGGGAATGGTGAGTTTCATTTGAATGCAATGATCTTTTCAGTGTCATCATGCTAATGAGGCATTGCAAATCATCTTTGGTGCAGCATAACTCTCGAGCCGCATCGCACGACCCTTCTCCAGGGCGGCCTTCTCCAGGGCAGCATAACTCCCGAGCCGCATCGCATAACCCCGGTGCTTCACCTTCATGCTAACGAGAACGGTAAGTTTTTTCTAGTGTTCTACTTAACAAATGCATAATGAAATATACTTAGCTTATTTAGTTCATTCATGACATAATGAGCCTACTTAGGTAAAAAATGGCATAATACCCTTCGTTAGCTCATAAATGCCATATACTTAGCTTATTTTCCTCCAGAGGGACATAATAAGCTTACTTAGCTCCAAAATGACCTATTTTACCTAAGTTAGCTCTAAAATGACTTGTACTTAGCTTTGTTTCCTCCGAAATGACATAATAAGGTTAGTTAACTTAAAAATGGCATAATTACCTAGAGTACCTCAATAATGACATGTACTTACATTACTTATGTCAAAAATGGCTTAATTAGGTTACTTGGGGTAAAAATGGCATAATAACCTTGGTAACCTCAGAAATGTCATATACTAAGCTTATTTTCTGCCAAAATGACACAATAACCTTAGTTCGGTCAAAAATGTGATAATTACTTAGGCTAGCTCTAAGATGACAGAAATCAGGAATAAGAAGAAGAAAAACAAGAGGAGAAAGAGAAAGAGAAGAAAAACCCTTCTTCTTCTTCTTCTAACTTACTTATTTCCCATTTTGCAGATTAGATTCACTTCATGAAAGCTTGCATTGATGGCGTGCTTGTGGTTGATGGAGTGCTTGTGCTACTTGTTGCTTTCGTTCTGTATCGATGAACAATGTGAAAGTTGCTACATATGGATGAAACAATGTATTTATGGAGCAAACTATTGTAATATGTTGAACAATGTGAAATTTGATACTTTCAATTTGGTAAAATTGTTGGTTGATCAAGACCATATGGCAGGGATATTGTTTCTGCACAATATGTATATATATACATATATATACATATATCATATAATTGCTTGTGAAAATTCTAGAATATAACAAAAACATGAAAAAAAGAGGCAATACTGCCTTTTTGCCGTCTGCCACCGATGGCAAATGTGACACGTGGCACCCACCTTTGCAACCTGGGAACACGAGGCCTTGGGCCATTTGGCCCCTTTGCCATCCGGGGGCAGATGACAAACGGCATAGAGACGTGGCCGTCCGGGGGCAGACGACAAAGGAGCTAGGAAGAAAGCAAACAGTGGGTGCAGACGGTAAATCGGGGGCAGACGGCAAAGGAGGGGGGTAGAGGGCAAAGGGTGCTGTTAGCCACCTAACGGGGCTAAGTCGGAGCTACACCGTCCAGCCTCTTTGTCTTCTGTAGGATGACCGCAAAAAGTCTTTGCCGTGTGGTGAGCCTAGGCAGACGACAAAGAACCCCTTTACTTGAGTTCACAGTGCTGAAACTTTAGCCGTCTATCGGCTGACGGCAAAGGTGTTTGTCGTCCGCAGTCCTACCATTTGCCATGTGCCATGGCAGACGGCAAAGTGCTTGATTCCAGTAGTGTTTTAATGTTTTTGATGGACCCTTTTTGTATTGTGTCACAAATATTATGAACTTTCTCATGAAACCAAAAGTTTTCATATTTAAAGATATTAAATTTGGATTAAGTCAAATTTACTTGAAACACTAGATTCCTTATAACTTTAGTTTAAAATCATATTTGATTGAATATTTTTGCTACTAGTTTATAGTGAAATAATTTAGGTGATGGGTTTATAAAAACTTGAATTTATTTATTTCTGTTCAGATTAGATTTAATTTTCTGCCCTATTAGTTTAGTTTTTTTAATAAAAAAACTATTTTTCCTTCAATTAGTTATTTTGTTTTATTTTTATTTTTATTTTATTACATCAGTTTTCATTAAGTTGACAGAAACTAAACTTTGTTTTATAAAATCATTTGTTTAGATTTATCTAGTTGCAATGGTGATTTGAAAACACTTTGGAGTTAATGAGAAAAAGAATAATTTTGTGGTTGTTCAAAACTAATTCTTTTTGCAACTTAATTTAGAATTCAGAAACGTTTCCTGAATTCTTCTTGGTCATTTAAAAATTTGATTTGTAAAAACTAGATCAAACTACATACTTGGTTCTAATATATAATTGATTTGCTCATATCTTGAGTTCTAGAATACCTTTTTATTTGATTCTTTTTGTTAGTGAAACATTTACTAAAAATATTTTTTGTTAATTATTTATTTTGGAGTTTTACTTCTATTAAAAATAGGTTATTTATAGAAAAAACTATTCATGGTTGCTTTGACAAAGTGTTATTGTTTTGACTTTTGTCTTAAGTATTTCCTTCATCTCAACACTAGTGTGGTTTAGTACATGATTTGGCTTCTTGATTTCTAGATTGAATGCTTATTAATGCCATGTTTGATTACAATAGATTTCATGGGAGAGTGACAAATAGTTCTATCAAGTTATTTTTTTGAGCGATAAAATCTTCATCCAATATACCAGGCAAGTTCACTTTGACCATATGTTCATACCTATGTTTTATTGCATTTAGTATCACTTTTTTCATCATTTCCTCCAGTATTTATATTGAATCTTGTAGTTAGGTAGAAGCTTGAGGTAGTGTGACAGCCCAAGTGTTGCCCTTGCCATTTATGGCCATGTAACCTATGTGAACCTTGTGTCATGTGTTGAATGAATTGAGTTTGATCCTTTGCCATTTCATTTCGTGCATCATGCATCATGTCATATCATCATCATGCCATGCTTTATGTGTTTTGTGGTGTGCTTCCTTGTGATATTGTTGTGAGGTGTTAGTGGATCTTTTGTGTTTGTGGATGTGTGCATGTGTGGGCTACAACTTCCTCCCTCTTCTTCATTTTCAAAGCTATATCTAAAACTTTTATTCCTTTTGTTTTTATTAATGAGAATTAGCTTGATAATAAAATCTGTTAAAAATGTTCATGGGGTAGATAATATTATATTGAGTTTATGTGTGTTGCTCTCTTTATTGTTTGAGCTTTGGGCTCATGGGGTTTTGATAATAACAGGGGCTGATTATATTTAAAAGTGTTTACTTTCTTTGTCACAAAAATCATATCATTATTTTTATTAAATGGGGCATATTATTTTCAATGTCAAAATATTTTTGTTTTGACAAAAATCCTTTTCTTTTACTCTCGGGCTTTTGTCTTGTTTTTTTGTAAATAGAAAAACTTCCTCTGTTTTATTTCTGGGAGAGAGGTGGGCCGTTTCCCTTTCCCTCGTGGCCCAACCCAGCAGAGACGGTCACCTGCCCCGTCGACCTCCTTTCTGCCAGGTTCAGTGGAAGCACAGAGAAGAGAGTCGCCATCGTGAGCTTCAGACGGCGAGCGTTGTCATCCCGCGCCTATTTAGCACCCCTCAGCGTCCGTGCCGCCCCGTAGGGTTCCCTCTCCCTCCTCCTGCCGCCGCCGCTCCCATATCCCTCTCCTTATTCCTCCTCCTTCTCCTTTCTTCTCTGTCAGGTAGGGAATACAGAGAGAGCCGTGGTTCACAAAGGGATCGCCGGTCCTCCCTCGCCATCATTCTGTCCTGCCGCCGTGTCGTCGTCAAGTAGATGGCGTGCGGGTCCAGGGACGCTCCCGCGTTCCGTTCCCGATGCTAGGGGCAAGAAGCCCGTCACCATCCATCTTCTTCCTCTCCTTCCTCGCCGTCGCCGTGTCCCTGTGTCACCAAGCAGCCCCTTGGTGAGCCGCTCGTCACCGCAGCCTTTTCCCCCCTCGCGTAGGCTCACGCTCGTCGCCGTCGCGTCTGTCACCGCCGTGCCCCGAGCCAAGCAGAAGCTCGAGCTCGAGCGCCTCCTCGCCGCCACGTGCAACCATCGTATGGTGCAGGAATGGATACCCGGTAGGCCCCTGCTTCTCCTCTGCTAGTCTGCTTCGCCGGACAGGCCCCGTAGTCATCGGAATCGTCGCCACCGTGCCACTGTCGCCGGTGGTCATTTAAATTCAGTTTCGTCAGTTACCGATCAGTCTGTTAGTACTAGAGGCATAGGACCCTTCCTTGTGTTGAGATCCGTTGAGTGCCGCACTGGCAACTGGCTCGGGGAACGACCGAGAGGTCGCGATATCGAATCCCAGCTCCCCCCCCTTTTGCTCCTTTTTCTGATTGGCCAGATCCGGTGTCGCATGTGCGGATCCCGTGCGGCTATGCCAGCGATCTGGTGTGGTCGTACGTGTATGTGTGTGTGTGCACCGTGTGTGGATCTCCTGTGGCCAGAGATCTGGTGTGGCTATGTGAGTGTGTGTGTATGCTTGTGTGCATGACAAGTGGGCCCTAGCCCCACTTGTCATCCACTAGGGGTCCTAATGACTATGCCAGGTAGGGCCCCCATGCTAATTAGTGTTTTATGTGTTATAATAGTTTATTTATATTTCTGGTATTATTTCTAAATATGGATATTTACATATATGAACATGAGCATTTTTAGTAAGTTTCACCTTATAGGAATTGTTGGTATTTTCCTAGCTAGTGTTTTGCCATGTTGCTCCATGCAAACATAGGAGTGTGATATATGATTTTGGGGTAGAATCACCCAAGGAGTTCATTGGTGTAACTGGTTTGGTCATTTGAGCAAGTTTTTCAAAATGTCATTTTGTCCCAAAGTGCCATTTTGTCATTTTATCCCAAAGTTCCATTTTGTCATTTTAGTTATATTTATTTCATGCATGCTATGATATTTGTGTCAACATGGAAAAGGTAGTCGTTGATGAGTAGAATGCCATGGAATTAACTTTTGTCATGTTGAACTTGTATATAAGTGGGAACCATGCTCTAAAGTGACTACCAAAATGTTGTTGTTTTCAACATGCTAAATATTTCTAAGTCTGAGAATCTGTTAATATTTTTATGCCCTCTTGAGTGGATGCTACCAAGTGATATGTTGTGAATTAGCTCAAGCACAGTGCTAGTGATTTGAAGTAGATGTTATCCTCTCTCATCATTAAAACTTGTTGTCAACTTGCTATCAGCTTAACTCATGTTCCAAAAAACTGTGATTTTCTCGAAGTCCCTAGAATCTGTTTCATCATGTCAACTTGTGAGCTTCATGCTATTGATATGTGCTTGTTTTCCAGTTTGTGTAGTTTGATGATTTGATAAGCATGCTATGTAGTTTTTGTAAATGCCTTGTTTCTGGCTGAAGACTTCCTATAGCTCTAGATATTTGCGGTGAAAGTTGCTATGTTGCTATTTTTATGGCCGATTGTTTGTTTAGTGTTTTGTGACTTGTGGGAGCTATGCTCCATGGAATTGATTGATCTTTCACTCTAATGTGGTTGGTTTTTCATTGCCTTACCAGTGGCTACCTTGGGATGCCAAGGAATAGCCCATGGTCTTCATTGTCTTGTGTTTGCCTTCGTAACTTGCCGGGAGTGTATCGTGAGCACCGTTACTCTGTTTTTTACGTTCCACATATGCATTTGCATCAATTTTGCATGGAGCATCCATATTTTACATGATCATGCATGTTCAAACAACTTAACATGAGGTGTTTTTTAGAATTGTAAGTAACTTATCTATTGCATGTGAACCATGACTAGTTTAGGATTACCATGTTAAATACTTCAATGAATCATGCATCATCTTGTTTGTGCATTGCACCTTGGTTGTTTTTTTATTTGTTGTTGTTTCTCTTGGGTAGACATGAGTGTTGAACCTGAGTACGAGGATCCAGGAGAGTACCACTACGAGGACCCAGCTCCTTGTCCCTTTGAAGAACCAACAGGCAAGATGATCGTACCCGGGTCCCGACACTGTTTTTGCTTTTCTAGATGTCTCGTTCTTATCGTTACAATTGCATTAACTACCACTTGAATGTCAAGCCTCCTACATTGCCATGATAGCCTCTAACCCCGCCACATTCTAGCAAACCTTGTTTGGCTAAGTTATCGCTGCTCAACCCCTCTTATAGCATTCTTAGTTGTAGGTGCAGGTTGTTTCCGTGTGATAACATGGATATCTAGAGATATCACAATATTTACTGTTATTTAATTTAATGCACCTATATATATCTTGGTATGGTGGAAGGCTTGTCCTTTTGCTCGGTGTTTTGTTCCACTTTTACCGCCATAGTTTCTTGTTACCGGTGTTATGTTTCCATATTTTGCGCTCCTAACATGCTCGGGGTTGTTATGGGGACCCCCTTGATTATTCGGTTGAGATTAAAACTTGTCTGGCAAGACCCAACATTGCTACTATTTGCTTAAACAACTTAATAAAATCACATAGGGCTTAGCTACCCCCTGTATAATTAATCAACAACCCGGGCCAGTGCGCCTCATGAGTATTGGTCCAAAACAGGCTGCCTGCGGGGCCGCCTCGAGGCAACTTGAGGATTGGTTTTTCCCTATAGCTAGACCCATCTGGTAGTGCCCTGAGAGAGAGATACGCGCGACTCCTATTGGGATCTGGCCTGCCGGGCGGTCTTGCTGGACTTGTTTTACCTTTTTCGAATGGCTTGCATGAGGGACTCTGATTTTGTTTGGGCTATCTCGAGGTGTTAGAATTCCTTTCGAGTTGCCTAGGATGATCACGAGATCCTTGGTAGAGGTTATTCCCACGGAGTGTGGTTAATTTATGATGGACTAGCTGGAGCACCCCTACAGGGTTAAATCTTTCGGAAAGCCGTGCCTGCGGTTATGTGGCATCTTGGATTTTTGTTTAACACCCGGTTATGGTTAACTTGAAGTAAACTCTACTAAAATACACTAACTGTGTGAGTAACCGTGATCGTCTCTGCTTGTGAACATGATCCAAGAGAGAACACGGTGGGGTTCTGTTTGACGTAAGTAGGTGTTCAGGATCTCTTAGAGGTCATTCTAGTTCTCGATCATTCATCGTAGACCACATATTTACTTTCATGTTCTTGTAAGATTAGCCGCCATATTTGCTTAGAGCTGCTGCAAACTAAACACTTATCCCCCATCCAACCTATAAGCTTACATAGTCTCGTTACCCGGGCGCGAGATTGATGAGTCCCCGTGGCTCACAGATTACTACAACAATCCAGGTGCAGGTATAGATGAGATCATGCCAGATGATGTGACGCAGCTCTAGTGGGAGTATGACGAGGAGCATGGCAGGATGTACGTCACATATCCATACGAGCAGAGTTGCTATGGTCGAGATCTTTGGGGCTAGCAAGCCAGTGTCATTACATCTTTTTATCGTTTGTTTTTCGTCCGTAGTCAGACCCTGTCTTGGATTGATGTTTGAATAACTTGTGGAATTGTAATTTAGCATGTGGCGAGTGTAAGCCAACTCTTATACTCCTCTCTTCATAAATGTATGTAATGATGCTTTACTTGCGAACGACAAGATGCGCCTCTATCCCTCTCTAGGCCCCCATGCCTTAATATGGATAGGCATGCATCTTGGGCGTGACAGGTAGGAACCGACACCATCATTATTGATTCCCGGGAATGTTGCTTATGTTATGCTACACTATCGTAGACAGGGATTGTGATGAGTGCTCATGAGTGGAGTGAGAAGGAGGACTCTACGATCAATGACAATGCCTTCAAGATGGTAACTTTAGAGCCTACATGTAAAAGACCTCAAGGCTTCAAGACCCGGGACAAGAATTCAATACACACTATTGGGTGGAGGATGGTTTAATGGGCACCCTAGAGTAACAAGTAGATGACCCATGATGCATGGAGAAGTGCCATGACATCTTGCGGAAAGCTTCACCCATACTGAGAGAGACGGAAGAATACTTCATACCCAGAAGATTACCTGTGTAGCTACAAGTAATTATGGGCTCTAGCTTGGTTGACCATAGTCGTGACTCTGGCAGGGACGGTGCTAGCAGATGTAGTTCAATGGTAGGATTGGTTGGGCACCAGACAGTGGTCAGGGGAATGATAACCCACAAGTATAGGGGATCACAATAGTTTTCTAGGGTAGAGTATTCAACCCAAATTTATAGATTCGACACAAGGGGAGCCAAAGAATACTTGAGAGTATTAGTAGTTGAGTTGTCAATTCAACCACACCTAGAGATAAATATCTGCAACAAAGTGATCAGTAGCACAGTAATATGATAGGTTTGATAGTAGTAGCAATAGTAACAGTAGCAGTAATAGTAGTAGCAATGGTTTTGTAGCAATTGGAACAATAGCAACAACAATAGTAACTTAGCAAGAACAATAAATGGAAAGGTTGTAGGACTGGATCGGTAACTTGTGGGATGATATTCATCATGTGACAGTCATAACCTAGGGCGATACAGAACTAGCTCCAGTTCATCAATGTAATGTAGGCTTGTATTCCGTAAATAGTCATACGTGCTTATGGAAAAGAACTTGCATGACATCTTTTGTCCTACCCTCCTATGGCAGCGGGATTCATAAGGAAACTAAGGGATATTAATGTCTCCTTTTCATAGAGAACAGGAACAAAGCATTAACACATGGTGAATACATGAACTCCTCAAACTATGGTCATCACCATGAAGTATCCCAAATATTGTCACTATCGGGTTGACGGATCATAACACGTAATAGGTGCATATGACTAGGCAAGATCGGATCAAGTACATGGATATATAGATGATAAAATAAACGCTTCGGATCTAAAATCGTGACACTCGGGCCCTAGTGACAAGCATTAAGCATGGCAATGTCATAGCAACATCAATCTTAGAACATAGTGGATACTAGGGATCAAGCCCGAACAAAACTAACTCGATTACATGATGAATCTCATCCAACTCCTCACCGACCAGCAAGCCTACAAAGGAATTACTCACCCCCGGTGGGGAGCATCATGGAATTGGTGATAGAGAAAGGTTGGTGATGACGAAGACCAAAGATTACCCTCTTTGGAGCCCCAAACGGACTCCAGATCTGGCCTCCCGATGAAGAACGGGAGGTGGTGGTAGCTTCGTCTCGTGAAACATGATAATTATTTTTCTCTGATTTTTCTTCAAATTTAGGAATTTATAGTGGCGGAGGTAGGGCAAGTGGGGACCTGAGGTGAGCACAACCCACCAGGGCGTGGCTAGGGGTGCCTGGCGCGCCCTGGTGTCTTGTGCCCTGCCTGGGCCCCATGTCTAGTGGTTTCTGGCTCCGGTATTTTTTTATATCTTCCAAAATAAATGTCCAAAAAGTTACATTCCATTTTGAGAACTTTTATTTCTACACAAAAACAACACCATGGTAGTTCTGTTGAAAAGAGCGTCAGTCCGGGTTAGTTTCATTCAAATCAGGCAAATTAGAGTCCAAAATGAGGGCAAAAGAGTGAGGAAAAGTAGATTTGTTGGAGACATATCAACTCCGCCAAGCTTAAACCTTTGGTTGTCCTCAAGCAGTTCATTTGACAAATTGAAAGTGATAAAGAAAAACTTTTATGAACTCTTTTGTTCTTGTTTACATATATATTCTTAAGTAGCACCCACGTTATCAGCAAAGGTTATAACTAACCATGTCAACAAGAACTCTTAGGAATTATATTCATTCATAACAATAACATAAGCAACTAGTGAGCAATAATAATATATCTTAAGCGCCAACACTTTGTCAAAACAATCATGATACAACATGACAATGGTGGTATCTCGCTAGCCCTTTCTGAGACCGCAAAACATAAATGCAGAGCACCTCCAAAGTACAAGCAGCGACTAAACATTATAATTCATTGTAGAAAAGATCCATTCATGCTACACCCAACATCAAGTTTACACAAATGCATGGGGATGGCAATAGTGCTCTCACGTCTGGCGCTTATTTCAGAAGGTGATGACTCAACATAAAAGTAAATAGATAGTCCCATCGCGGAGGGAACCATGGATTTGCAGCAGTGCCAGAGCTCAGAGTTTAAAACGGGGATAGATATAATTTTGAGAGGTACACCTTTTCTGTCAACATCACGACCAAGAGTTATCAACATCTTCCATGCTAAAAAAAGCAGGAGTTCCCAAGTGGTAAAATTAAAGGTTTACTCCCCCTCCACCAACAATCACACTCCACGGTCAGTCATATCCATGGGTACCGTCCAAACCAACAACATTCCTAGGGGATTTTTTGATCAATTATTTTTGTTTTTGATTTTGGGACTGGAAATCTCTATTACCGCCCCACTCGTGTAACGACAAGTGAATAAACACTCGTCATGAGAATAACCCGCTTATCATGGAAGATATTAACCGCCCCCTGTTGCTTCATGAGTAGTGCAGGCATAAAAATAGATGTTCCTTTCAATTTTTAGAGGTGGCAGATGCAAATTTACTTTGGAAGACAGGGTAATACCACATATAGGTAGATGTGGCGGAGTCATCTGGCATAACCTGGTTTAAGGGTTTTGATGCACAAGTAGTATTCCCTCTTAGTACAGGCGAAGGCTAGCAATTAGATTGAGAAGCGGCTAGCTAGAGAGCGAACACGGTCATGAACATGCATTACATATAATTAACATTGAATACTAGCATGAGTAGGATATGGACACCATGAACATAAATATCATGAAGGCTATGTTGGTTTTGATTCAACTACATGCGTGAATATGTGCCAAGTCAAGCCACATGAAACATTCAGAGGAGGATACCATATCATCATACCGCATCACAACTATTTTAATGCATGTTGACACCCGAGATAAATCATTATCCACTCCTATCTACTTAAGCATGTCATGAACAACTATAATTTCTAATGGTGATTGCAAACATATTTGATCATAATGATTTGAATCAAGGGATACTAGGTTAAACATATTTACAAAAACAAAAACAAGTTGACTTCATACCCGCTTTTCCCTGCCACAGTTAATTCATCAAATGTGGTCATCATTGCCTTTCACTTGCACGACCAAATGATAATAAGATAATAGTACTGGAAGACTGTTGCGAACTAAGCTGTAATCTACAAACATTTTACTCAAGAGGAGAAGACAAAGTAACATGGGCTCTTTGTTAGATAAATAGTAATGCAGATGAGAGCAACTCAACAATTTCATTGTGGTATTCTCCTCGGTACGACTCAAGTAAAGAGAAAAGAATTTCGGAGAAACACAATGAAATATTTTTGGAGTTTTTGATTTTTCATGAAATAAGAAATTTAAAGAAAACAAAAATGAGAAAAACTATTTACACGGGAAAGCTCCCAACAAGTAAAAGAAGAAGCGAGAAATCTTTTTCAATTTTCTTTTGATGCTACAATTAAACTAAGCTAGAAAGAAAAGCTAAAAATAAGTAGGAAATATTTTTGGATTTTCTCAAGTTTTTCAAACACGCAAGAATAAAGAGAGAAAACAAATCAAGCATGGATAATACAATGAAAAAGTGTGAAACTGACAACTAGAATGAAATGTGTGAACATGAATGTAATGTCGGCAGGAATACGTACTTCCCCAAGATTGGGCTTTTGGCCTAGCTTGGTAATAACCATCTGTAGTAGCCATCCGGTCTCAAGTCGTAGTGAGGTATAGGCGGCACCTAAGCATCCCACCCCTGGGGCTCCTCCTCAGCAACTGCTAGGTTATTTCGGTATGGTACAATGTCATCTGGCATAATCCTATATTCGTGCCTGGCAATAGGATCAAACAAAGCAGGTGCAGGCAACGGAATAACATGACGTGTCTCCTAACTAATTAGTAAGTTATAATGAATATCATGGGGGGACTCAGTTACGTCAAGTAATTGGTGAGCCTGCAATGTCTTATGATCAAGTTAGACTCGGGGTAAAAGATAATAATGTGGGCGAAATTGGATTCTAAAGTGGACCGCCAAACGAGTAGCATAAATACACCCATGTATCTTTCCCTTGGTTTTATTAAGATGTAAGTGTCGAGCAATAATATCTCCCATACTAAAGGTGTGATCATCATAAAGTGCATGACGTAAAATATCAAGGTTAGGAGCACTGAGTGCACCGACCTTCTCCCTAGTAGTTAAACACTTAGTGATGACCAAAGCGAAATAATGCACTAAGGGAAACAGTAAAGTAGTAGCAGTGGTGCTCGACATGCCTCTATCCTCACCCACGGTTAACGAAAGGAGAAAATCCTCAAATTCAGATGGCCTAGGTTCCCTTAGATCCTAGCACAAGGAATCACGCATATATTACAGAAGTCGGTTAGCGACATTCTGTGAGTTTCAGCATAAAGATTAAATTCCACTTCAGGAGGATTGTTCCTCCCTAGATAATTAAAGCTTTGCACAAAGGAATTCGTAAGGATGTGATATTGGTCACACTTAGCTGCGAGTAACTCGGTTAATCCGGCATTTGCGACAAACTGAGCGAACTCTTGATGGAACCCGACTTCCTCCAAGAAGGCATCATGCGGATATTCACACGGTCGCACCTCCACCTTTCTTGGAATATGAAGGTCACTGTCCGTTGATTCCCCAATGAATCCCTTGGAATTTTTCTTGGAGGAAAACTTCCTAAATATTTGCATTTATTCCTATAAAATTTCTAGAAAAAATTAGTCCACAAAATTTTTTGTCAACAAAACTTTGTAAGATTGTTAGCAACTACTCCCAAGCATGCATAGACGACATATTGAGCATTCAAACTACTTAGGACTCTATGAATTCAACATTCAAGCTCATATACATCAGCACCAAGAGTAGCTAATTACTCTAAAAATAACCTACTAAAACAAAAACTAATTAGGGCAATGGAGGAGTCACATACCAAGAAGCAATCCCTCCAAACAGTTTCGGAAATGGAGCTTCGAGCAAAGAGATTGAAATCCCTGGGTTTGAGAGCAAGAACATGAAACAGGTGGCCATGGTGATTTTTTGCTGGAGGTAGGTGACAATGTGGGCTAAAGAGGTAAGTGAGGGGGCCCACGTGGGGGCCACAACCCACCAGGGCGTGGCATGGGGGTGCTGGCGTGCCCTGGTGTATTGTGGGCACCAAGGGCACCCCCTCGGGTATTATTTGTACCAAAAATTCTTAAATAATCGGGGGGGAAATCGTGTTAAATTTTCAGGGCATTCTGAGAATTTTTATTTTTTGGGTCATTTTTTATTGCACGGTGAAACAGAAAACAGGGTAAACATGGCACTTTATTTTATTCTCCTAACTAAAACAAAAAACTAAAAGTAGACACATAGAGCCGTGTCTACTAAATTCATCAACTTCACACCTCTTGAAAACGATTCATTAATAAGGTTGATCAAGTCTTATTAACAACCACTTTCGATTAGAATCAAAACCAAAGAACTTTCGTAAAACACTAGGTTACCTTAATGGGGATAGCCATATACCCAAGCATAATGATATCATATTTCTATTTGACAGTAGGTAGAGGTAATGGAGACCTTCCAATAGTGTGTGTCAGAGAAGTTTCAATAGCATTAACACCATTCACTTGGAATTGCTTCTTCAGGAAGTGCACCATTTGCTCATTACCATTGATATGAAAAGTGACTTTGCTTTTATTGCAATCAATAACAACCACTGCAGTATTCAAAAGGGTCTACCAAGGATAATCGATATGTCATCATCCTCAGGCATCTCAACAATAACAAAGTCTGTTAAGATAGTAACATTTGCAACAACAATGGGCACATCCTCACAAATACCAATAGGTATGGCCGGTTATTTGTCAACCATTTGTAATGATATCTTAGTAGGTGTGAGTTTATTCAAATCAAATCTTTTATATAAGGAGAAAGGCATAACACTAACACCGGCTGCCATATCACACAAAGCAGTTTTGACATAGTTTCTCCTAATGGAGCAAGGTATAGTTGGTATTCCCGGGTCTCCAAGTTTTTTAGGTACTCCACCCTTAAAGGAATAATCAGAAAGCATGGTGGAGATTTCAGCTTCTGGTATATTTCTTTTATGAGTAATGATGTATTTCATATACTTCGCATAAGGGGGCATCTTCAAAATATCAGTTAAGTGGGTACACAAAAAGACTGGCCTAATCCTTTCAGCAAAGCGCTCAAATTCTTCATCATCCTTTTTCTTAGATGGCTTAGGTGGGAATGGCATGGGTTTATGATCCCATGGCTCTCTTTCTTTAGCATGTTTTCTAGCCACAAAGTCTTTTTTATCATAACGTTTATTTTTAGGTTGTGGGTTATCAAGATCAGGAGTAGGCTCTATTTCAACATCAATATCTGGTTCTACATCATTACTAGGTTGAGCATCATCATTATTGTTTTCATTGTCACTAGGTGAATGTTCATTACGAGGCTGAGTTTCAGCATCAGAAATAGAGACATCATTACTATCAAGAGGTTTTTGTGTCTCAGGTTCACTAGAGGTATGCAAAGTCCTATCATTTTTCTTTTTCTTTTTCTTCTTAGAAGGACTAGGTGTATCACTATTAATGTTTTGAGAATCTTGTTCAAGTCTTTTAGGATGGACCTCAGGATAGAGTGGTTCTTGGATCATCCTACCTCATCTAGTTACTACTCTAGAAGCAAAGTCATGCATATTATTATTCATTTCATGTAGCAATTCTTTTTGAGACTTATCAACTTGTTCTAAGTGAGTTTGAACCATAGAGGCATGCTTTCCTACACCTCTAACATCATTACTGTTTCAAAACAGCACGTCAGTCAAGTGAGCGATCATATCAGAATTGTATTTCAATTGTTTCAAAACATGGGCATTGGAATGATCTTGCTTCATAATATAGTTGTCAAACTCGTATAAGCACTAACTAGGATGTGTAAGGGATATTGTCGGCGTTCTGGGATCGGGGGTACCCAGACCTGCCTGCCTGCAGCCCAGGGCGTGACCCACTTCGATGGCCTGGTACGGCCCGGCGCGGGAGCACTCAAGACAAGGCCCTCGCAAGAGTCCCACACTCATGAGGAGGATGACGCCAAGAACCCCGGAGAAGGGCGGACACCCGGGGTTCCCTCCCAAGGGGGGCGGAGATCTCTATGCAGCCTGGGCCAGGCGGGCATAGGCGTGCGCAGAGGAGGCAGTTGCCTCTTTGGTGCATAGGAGGCAAGGAGTACACAGGTTCCCAAGGCGTCTCCCCAAAGGTTTCCATTATGGTGCAACGATACTAAGACCACAGTCCCCCCAGGACGGGTATCACCGCTGAGCCCACCTCAATGTTACCGTCGGCTGCTTTGCAGGCGAAGACCACCTTTAGTCAGGATAAGATGTACGTCCTGGTCCCTTTCAAAATTGGCCGTTGTGGGATCCCTTTCAAAATTGCAAAATTGGCAAGTGCAATAAGGGAAGAGGACCCGGGCACCATAAACAGAGGCGGGGTACGCCATAGGGGGACAGATCAAAAACCCCTCGAGCGCCCATGCGAGGTTGCTCACCATTGTACCAGTTCATCCACAACCCTCCTCGAGAGGCAATCCACCCAAAGCACGAGTAGGGTTTTACGCTTCGCAACGGCCCGAACCTAGGTAAATCCTGCATTAGTCTTCTTTTCCATGAGCAAGTGAGTCCCCTTCGACGATGTTGTGGAGTTGTGAGCTTGAGGCCGAAGCTGGTGGGGTTCTTCGCACACGCCCTTGAGTTTGAACCTCTTTGGGTTTTATGGAGCCCGAAATCCGACATTTGGCGCGCCCGATAAGGGGCGTGTCAAAATCTTTCCACAGGTCTTGATCTCCCTCTGCCCCGTTGACTCGATGGCCGACGCCTGGCAAGTTTTCTTCGGCTGGCGGTTCCACCTTCGCCAACCCGGCGGCCTCCTCTCATGACGCATGCCCCGGCACCTCAGTGCTGGCGGACGGTACCAGGCCACCAGTGTTGTCCCCACCGATGTCGCCGCTTTTGCTGGCCAGGCTCCTTCGAGCACCCTAGGCCCTTCACCACGACAGAGCATGAGCCCCTCAACACCGCCCGCAGGACCGATACCACCCTGCACCCACGTAGGAGACATCAACGCGCACGACGTGCTGTTGATGGTGAGTGACCTACTTCGCCATCGCCCGACACGTGGGGGCTTTGATGCCTGGGCCGACCACATTACCGAGTTGGTCGCCTTCGCGAGGAGGTCCTGGGCCTCGCATCTCTCTTCTCGACCCCCGACGCTGGGTGCTGGGGGCTTGCATGCCACCCAGCCCCCGGCCATCCTCGAACAAGGCCCGCCTCACGTCGCGCTCCTTGTCCTTCGGATCCTGGTGACCGGCTTTGGGGTGGCGCCCGGCCCCGTCGGTGGTGCTCACGAGGGGGCCAACAGGACACTCCGCGTGCGCCTCAAATGATGACCAGGGGGACCGGTGACAGCCTAGGTCATCTTGGCGCAACCGCGCCAACCGTCGTAGGGACCAAGCGACTCATGCCTCGGAGTCGGCAGGTAACCATAACAGGGGCATGATGGATGACCGTGGAGGTAACCCACGTCAAGACACACACGCCCATCCTTGCTGTGATGGCAGAGGCAAGCAACTTCGGGCAGAGGCCCAACGCAGGAGGCAGACCGCGGGGCGCACGAAGGAGCCTCAAGGTAAAACCAGGACCTTTACACCGAGGAGTATGTCCGGAGCAGCATCGTACCTATGGAAGGCACCATTGATGGCACGGTCCCTGTGGGGGCCGGCGTCCTCTTGGAGTAGGGGATGTCCCGGACGCCCTCCTCAGACCGAGCCTGGGCATTCTCACCGGGGAAGCACCAGGCCAGGTTGGCACGAGACATGGGGCGTCCCAGGATGCGCGAAAACCTAGTGTGAGCATCGCCCTCGCAAGCAAGCAGCACGCAGCCGGCCACCCTGGGCCACAGGAACGACCGCCTAGGGGGATTGGCAGGACACAAGTAGCGCGCGGCTCTGGGGGTGCCGGTGCGGCCTAAGGAGGAAGGACCCCATGAGGGCTCCGGTTCGTGGCCCGGCCGGCGCCCCAACGCCTCAAGAGGCGGCTTCATCAACACAACACACTTGTGGCTTCGCGGGGTGCAATGTGCTCATATTTGGTCTGTGGAAGTGCTATATTGTGGCTACGCAGGGAGCGGTGCACTCATGCTAGGGCCACAGGGACGCATAGGGGCACAGAAATGCGTGGGGTGGCTCATGGACGAGTTGGGTACCCCTAGGCTTTGCATCAGAGGGTTCACCCTGATATCTCCAACCATGACACTCTCACGTAACAATGAGTGGGATGTATACGCCTGGCGGCCCCCGAGGACGCGGAGGGGTTCCCTCCCACGTCCAAGTGGAAGCCCCATGCCTCGCGCTGTCGGACAACATTGTCCTCCAATGACTATGCCCACGTCTAGTGGACGCCCTATAGTCTTCACCGGGAGAAGACGAAGATAAAAGACTATCCTAGGTGCCGGACGCGTCTGTTCCTTGCTCCTTTTTGTATTCGAATTGCCACTTTTCTAGAATGAAGCTCTAAGTTTTCCAACCTTGCTTTAAAATAAAAGGGAGTGGGAATCTTTCTCCTTGCGGTATTTTCTATCTGCGAGCGGGGGCTGGGCACGGTGTTCACACCTTGCCGAGGCGTAGGCACCCTGGCCCTCACGCGGCGCTCTTGATCAAGCGGACAGGCACATGTTGCCATCGAGGTACTCATCGCTGAGTATGGCGACTTAGCGGGCCAGCGATGGTCAACCCTCGCTTGGGGGCTTCGGCTGCGGCTTGGTGCGTCACCATGTACCCTCAAGAGGCTCAGGCACTTCTTGAGGTTGGAGTTCGCGTGGAAGGTCAACGGAGTCGCTCGACCGTCATGGGGGACTCCCGAGCAATGTGACTCGGGAGCCTCACAGGTCATGTAACCCTTGGCCCCTTGGTCTTGTCCTGGTGATCCAGACGCCCCAATGGTGGTCAAGGTATGTGCGGAACTGGGCCCTGCAGACGCAAAGCACCAAGAGGGCTCCCAAGCCACCTTGCTCGCCAAAAACAAAACCCCCATGGAGATATCCCCAAACTCCCCTGACACCTTGGCTACACCTCACATCACCCAAGCTAGCCACTTCCTGCCAGCTAAGTATCCCAACCATTATAAGCAGGAGTTTTATATTCAAAAGCAGCCTAAATATGGGAATATGGGACGATAGAGCTAACGTGAATGTACATGTGATATGGTTTACTGCGTGCCTTCATGGGGTCACCTGCACCTTTTGATAGAGGAGGGACGCCGCAAAGGAGGGAGTTCAATCTCTCGAGGCATCGTCGCCAAAGTCCTAACTTTGGAGCAGCATGCATCCCCTTAGGAGTGCCCACTTCGTGAGGTCCTAGTAGGCTACTATTGCTGGACATGACATGATACCCCCGCGGCCCCCGAGGAGCGTCAGGCGTGGAGCAACGACATGGTGGGGCGAGCAGGGTCATGAAGGGGTGTGTGCAGATGCACACCGACAAGAAGTAGAACCCCGCGAAGGGGACAAGGACGCGCAGCGCAAAAACAGGCAATTAACGGTTTGAAAGAATGAAGTCAAGGAAAAATACAAAATATAACGCCCCCAGGGTCCAGGTCTTTTCTTGGTGCAAAAGGAACGGGAGGAAAGAGAACAGGAGAAACTCAGGCAGAGCAGGCGTTGTCCTTGTTGAGGCCCCCACCGGCCACGGCACCGGACTCGCCGCTCCCTTCGGATGGGGGCTGATGGACGAACCGCTCCACCAGAGAGTCCACCTGCCCACGCACCTCGTCCCTGAGGGGACACTAGAGCTCCTCAGGCACCGGCTCCATCACGCGGGAAGGATCGAGCTCCCGGACATGGCGAATAAGGTTGGAGAAGACGCATGTCAGCGTGATGTCAAGAAGGTTACGCGTGCTAGCCTCATTGTCCTCGTTCGCATAGGAGATGTCGGTCTCCAATGCCTCCACCACCTTGTCAAACAATAGAAGGTAATCTCCGTCGTCATGCACGCACGACAGCGTGGGGGCTTCTTCGGCGAACCAGCCAACCGTGCTCACCGTGCGACGGGAGATGTCCAGATACTACTTGGCATGCTACGCCTCCAGCATCCTCGCGTGTGCCGCCTCGTCCTTGGCGGCCTGCACGGTGTTGGCCACTCCCTCGATCTAGGCTTGGAGGGACGCCAGCTCCGCCTTGGCATCCTCCTCACCTTTGAGCGTGGCTTGAAGGGCGGCCTCGATAGCGGCAAGCTGAGCCCTGAGCACGTCCTCTTCCTCCTCGAGCTCGCCAAGCCTGAGCCTCTTGGGTTCTGGCGCCCTGAGAGCAGGAGAAATTCACATTCGTCATGAAGGGCTGGGTGTCAAGAAAGGAAGGAGGTCAACGAAACACTTAGGGCCTGTTCTGAACTCCTCCCGCTCCATGCTTCTCCAACTCCAGGCAAGAAGCTAGACAGAACGTCTGAACTTCGTGAAGTTAGCTTCCTGAAGCGCTGCGAGCCTGCAGTGTAAAATGCTGAAGCTGCTAAATCCCAACTTTAGCAAATGGAGAAGTGAGGATTTCACAATAATTACGAACAGATGCCACCACAAAGTTGAGAAAACGGTTCGTGAAACAAGTCCCCCGGCACCTCTGGATGCCCACCTCGCTTCAACTCTGTGCGAGCGCACGTGGCCAACCCTCCTCCATAGAACGACGCGGTGTAGGGCCGTATGGACTCTCTCGATCCGGCCCAAATTGGTGCCCAACCGACCAGTAGCCTCCCAGTTGGGCTGAATCACTAGGAGAAGCTACATACGTTGCTGAACAAAAGGAATCGCTAGGTGAAGTTCGAAGCTAGCTCCAGAAGCCAATTTTGTTGAGTTTGAGAAGCTCGGAGAGGTTCAAAACAATCGGTGACGGTCCAACACCGGCGTTCCTAGGGTGACCTTGAGGGCCCCCTGCACCACCTCCTGAGGTCGGAGGTGGGTCCAGAGATCCCGTGCGCCTCTCCATGCAAACTACAGTCCCGCCCGATGCCATTAAAGGGAAGGAAAGATATGGTGGAGATACCTTAGGGAGATTGGGAAGCAAGAAGGAGCGCCAGGATGACAAGACCCCCCGAGCGAGGCGATTTTATGGACGCAACCGCCACCCCAAAAGCCATGTGCCAAGCTCGACTGACGTGCAGCCCTGCGTCATGTCGTCTCCCCTGTTTCCGTCGGGTTGCATTCGTGGGGGTCGTGGGCAGGGGAGACGCAGGGATGGCAACATTCAAGGAAAGGTAATGATGGCCTCCGTTGTGCGCAGGCTTCGTGTCAGCTTGACCCGAGGCGGTTCCCGAGGTCTTCGGGAAGTGCAGGCATCCATGTTTCGTTATGCGCCACGCATTGGACTAGGGCTACGGGTGGTTGGGGTCCGCGGAGCTCCGGGTCAGCCTCCTTGGTTTTGCCCAGATGCCAACCCAAGCGCGCCCTAGGCCCGGGGGCTACTGTCAGCGTTCTAGGATCGGGGGTACCCAGACCCGCCTGCCTACAACCCAGGGCGTGGCCCACTTTGACGGCCTAGTACGGCCTGGCACGGGAGCACTAAAGACAAGGTCCTCGCAAGAGTCCCACCCTTGTGAGGAGGACGACACCAAGACCCCCGGAGGAGGGAGGCATCCTTGGGTTCCTTACCGAGGGGGACGGAGATCTCCATGCCGCGCTCTGCCTTGTGAGTTTGAAGGTGACGCAGGCTGGACCAGGCGGGCACAGGCGTGCGCAGAGGAGTCAGTTGCCTCTTTGGTGCAAAGGAGGCAAGTATATACGCAGGTTCCCAAGGCATCTCCCCAAGGTTTCCACTCCGGTCCAACGATACCAAGACCATAGTCCCCGCAAGACTGGCGTAACCGCCGAGCCCACCTCAATGTCATCGCCGGCTTCTTTGCAGGCGAAGACCGCCTTTAGTCAGGATAAGATTTACCTCGTGTCCCCTTTCAAATTTGGCCATTGTGGGATCCCTTCCCAGCAGTGCGATAAGGGAAGAGGACCTGGGCCACCATAAATAGAAGTGGGGTGTGTCATAGGGGGATAGATCGAAAACCCCTCAAGCACCCACGCGAGGTTGCTCAACATTGTACCAGTTCATCCACAACCCTCCTCAAGAGGCAATCCACTCTAAGTAGGAGTACGGTTTTACGCTTCGTAGCGGCCCAAACCTAGGTAAATCCGTGTAATAGTCTTCTTTGCCACGACTAAGCGAGTCCCCTTCGACGATGCTGTGGAGATGTGAGCTTGAGGCCGAAGCTGGTGGGGATCTTCTGTAGGACCGAAAGTATGTCTAGAGGGGGTGACTAGACTACTTGACCAAATAATTTTTTTGCCTTTTCCCGAATATTCATGTTTGCAGTTTTAGCATTTATGGCAAGTCAAGTACACCCTGCACATGCATGTCTTGGAGTATAGTAGCGGAAAATAACAACATGCATAAGTAGAAGGGATAGGGTAGGAAGATCAAACCCAATTGTAGACACGATGATTTTTCCCGTGGTTCTGATAGGTGGTGCTATCGTACATCCACGTTTATGGAGTCTTCAACCCACGGAGGGTAACGGTCGTGAGAGTCCACGAAGGGCTCCACCCATAAGGGACCATTAAGTAGCAACCTTCACTATTCCATAACGGCTTCCGTCAACGAAGGACTAGCCTCACTATGGGTAGATCTTCACGAAGTAGGCGATCTCCTTGTGCTTACAAACTTCTTGGTTCACTCCACAACATGAAGTAGGAGGCTCCCAAGCGACACCTAACCAATCTAGGGGGTACCACCCTCCAAAAAGTAATAGGCTTGGTAATGACGATGTCCTGGCTCTTGTTCTTCAAGATGATAGACTCCTCAACACACAATCACTCTGTCATAGATTCGGTTTGGTAGAAGAGATGGGATTGGTGGAAAGCAAGTTGGGGAGGCTAGAAATCAAGATCCATATGGTTGGAGTGGAAGATCTTGACCTCAACGCAAGGGTAGGTGGTTCTCTCTCACAAAACTGATGGGATAGATATGGAATAGTCCTGAGTGCTTATCTCTTGAGTAGGTGGTGGTGAAGGGGTATATATAGGCATCCCCAAAAATCCAACCGTTACACACAAAATGACCAACTCGGTGACACTGATGTGTTAATCGCAGTAGTACCGAAGTGACGAAAAGGTGGCAACTTTTGAATCTCGGTGAAACCGATATAGGAAACTCGGTTGCATCGATAAGGTGACCAACGGTCAGATTGCCATTCTCGGTGATGCCAATCCATCATGCTCGGTGGTACCAATATTGTGAATTTGCATAACAGAAAGTTGGCAACCTAAACTCGGTGGCACCGATATGGAATCGGTTCAACCGAAGTGGCCAGGGTTTGGCTGAGTCTGTCTGAGGTTGAGGGTCGGTGGTACCGGCATGGAAATATTGGTTGCACCGATTTTGAATATTTGGCTTTGGACCGACATTGGTGGGAGAGTTTGTGGGTGTTTTTGGTGACTTTCACTTGTGCATGTATGAGTATTTTGTTCACCAACAAAACCTTACACCCTGTTAATAGTATTGGCTTTCCTACGGACTCAAAGTGATTTATCACAAATATGAAATGTAGAGTCCTATTGCTTGAAGCTTTGCTAACCTATTTCCTTGCATCTTGGAGTATTCCACAATCTCCACAATCCTTTTGCCAATCCTATCATTGAACATTTCCTGAAATATATTTGGTGGAAACATTAGTTCAGTGACTTATATGTTGTTATAAATTACGAAAACCATCAAGGGAGCAAATGTGCTTTTAATCTCCTTGTTTTTGGTAATTGATGACAACATATAGATAAAAGCTTCGACATATGATATAATTGTTGCTTTGAGAAGTATGTGATAAGCAAGAGCTCCCCCTAAATTTGTGCATCATTTTGAATTTGCGTTTGAATGCAAATGCACAAACGATTAGGTACATGGGGCACTTCTTCCATGTCACATAGAACTTGGTGGTGTGCAAGAATAATTAGAGTGAACATCATAGCACAACACAATCAAGCAATGGTAAGCATTAAGATGATAGGAAGTAGTAGCATCACACAGAAAGTGTCTGATCAAACACAAAGAACGTGTATCACAAGCAACCAAAAGACAATTTTTTTTGAAAAAGCAATAAACACCAAAATGCTCTCTCACTCAAAGCCTAAAGATCTATATACACTTCTCCCCCTTTGACAACAAGTTACCAAAAATTTCAAAGGCATATATCTAAGTGTTCTTGGGCTGATCTCCTCCGGTTGTTGATGAAGGAGTCGAGAGAATAGCGTCGGCGAGGATCTTCGCAGATGTCATGGATGGAGTTGGATTGGCAGCTGGAGGAACTAAAGATGATGGAGCAGGAGCTGAGGTGACAATAGATGGAGCTGATGAAGAGGGCCTCAAGTCTGGAGCTGGCACAGTGGCTGGTCTGGCCTGAGTAGGAAACTGTGTGCCTGTCCTGAGAGGTGATCCATCCTCCTCCTCCTCCTCCTCCTCATCATCATCATCATCATCATCATCATCATCATCATCTGAAGTAGTCTGAGGAAGATGCACTGAGTCAACTTCCTTCTTGAGCTCATTGACTGTCTTAGTCAGCCCATCCACCTTATCATTAACGGCCTTGATCCTATTTCCATAGATCCTCACAAGACTGTTTTGGTTGTCCAGAAGCCCCTTAATGTCCTTCTACATGCCCTGAATTGATGATATCAAAAGATCCATTTGTTCATTTCTGGATCTAGGGACTTGAGCACTAGTGGCTCTAACTGCCTCTGCCTCTGCCTGGGCTGCAGCAGATGTGGGATGTTCAACATCCATCACCACAACATTGTCCTCGAGATCTGGCTGTAGGGGCAATGGGGACGATCTAGAGCAAATATGTGCTTTTCCAACTTGGAGTTGATGAGCATCCGGATATAGGGTGCATAGCAGTAAGAGCGCTTTTGATCAGCAGGACCCCTCTTGACTATCTCAACAATCAAGTCCATGACTCTGATCCTGGTGTGTCTGTCAAGGTGGATCAACATGTTGATGGAGTAGCCTCGGATCATCTTATCATCTTCTGACTTGGGCATCAAAGTATGCCTCGGAATGGTGTTCATGGTGTGGAGGCCAGCCTGAAGAAAGTAAATGGATCCTAGCTTGTGAGACTTCACATTAGGAGCAGGGATCTCATTGTACATGTTGGCCATTGCATTGTGGCTCTCCTTGGATTCTGAGTAGACATCCAAGTCACCATCCTGTACCTATGAGACTCCTCGAATTGTAGCCCATTAATCAATAGTGGACTCATATGTTGCACCTTCAGTCATCCATACAATCCTACCATCTCCATAGAAATGTGAAGTGGAGTAGAATTGCATGATCATCTCATCATTCCAAGCAGTAAACTCTCTACCAACAAACTCATCCAAACCAATGTCGTGAAAATTGTCTTGGACACATGGAAAACAGTCTTCATTCTCCTTGATGAATTTCTAGTCTACATACCTCATATCACTCACAGCTGGACTCTTGTCAAAGAGCACAGTCTCATAGAAATCTTGTTGCTCATTGGTATAGAATTTGTAGTCCACAGCTGTCTTCTTCCTTCGGGCATATGGATCAGCAGCTCTCCATGCCCTCAAACCAGAGTCCTTCCTCTTCTTCATATCTTCAGCAAGTGTATAGCTGGCATTATGTATTGGAAGATGTGGCCTAAGCTTCATCAAAGTTGACATAGCATCTTCATCCTCAACTCTGGAGGTAGTTCCCTTGTTTTTTTAGAAGCTAAAATTTGCCAGGATGTCCTCTTAGGCTTTTCAGCAGCAGCCTTCTTGGGTGCAGACTTGGTGCTCTTGGATGTGCCAGACTTAGGCATAGCATCAGCCAAATGTTTCTTGGCCTTCTTCTTGGGAGGGGCCTTAGCAGCTTGCTCTTCCTCCTCTTCCTCATCATGGTACTCAGGAGTGGAGGGGAGGAGAGTAGCTTTGACATATCTTACCCTGACCTTCTTCTTCTCACCTGCCTTCCTAGGAAGGGACTAAAGATGAAGAGTCATTGTGGCTCTAGCACTCTCAGGTGCTCTCATAGATTCAGGAGGTGCATATGTTTTGCTAACCACCATCCTGGAAGAGGTGGCTTCATTGGTTTACTTCTTGGCAGCCTTCTCTTGCTTCTTAGCAAGAACCTCCTCAGGCACAAAATCTGAATGCTCCTCATCCGAATTCAGCTTCTCCCTGGCTCTAGTAGCAGCCTTCGGCAACCCATGAGAATTGGAGGTGCCTGGATATGAAAATGAACTAGGCTCGGGACTAGTGCCCGAACTCATGTCAACACTCTACTCTGGCAAATTCTGACTACCTGACCCTGACATGTTGACCCTGTGAATAGAGTATAGAACAGTGGAATAGGATAAGTCATCACAAAATGCAGCTGTTTTTTGAAAGTTTGAACACAAGATTTTCAAGGTTTTACATTCTGTCACATGAAAATCGGTACAACTGAAGCAAAGATTTTGGTGCTACCGAGACTGACTTTCTCCTCAACAGAAACTTGGCACTCCTTTCGGTGAGATCGAAAAGGAGTACTCGGTTTCACCGAGATAGTTCTCAGCTGCACAAACAGGCAAATCGGTGACACTGATTTGTTTGCTTTGGTTCCACCGAGTTTCATCGGGGGGACGACAAACCCTAGAAAATCGGTCATTCTCTAGTCTATGGAGTTTTCTTGTGGATAGAAAGATGAGCAAACGGTGGCTTACATATAAAATCAACATTATTGCACAAGAATCAGACGGGGAGCGCAAGAAAGATCGAATCCGTACCCTAGCTTGGTGACGGATCGGCTACGACGACGACGGCGGTGAAGATGCCCATCGACGACGAGGATTCCATTGGTGGAGGAGCGTGGGAAGACAAGGGAGACGAACAGGGGGTCCTTCTGCGACAACTTAGGGTTTGGGGCGTGACGATTGAAGATTGAATTTTTGAATTGTCGGGACCACAGCTTATATACCCTTCACTGTCGGTGACGCCGATCCTCAATTTTTTGTGTCACCGAGTTTCTCAACTGTTAGCTGACAGGGAAACTCGGTGTAACCGAGAATTTGGAATCGGTAGTACCGAGATAGAAAACCATATCAACCCTAGGCATTCGATGAGACCGAGATTTTGGGGTTGGTTCCACCGAGATGCACTTGGGAGGTTTTAATGGCTAGTCCTTGTCGATACGGAACTCCGAGTGCTCCGCACATAGAGGGATCAAAAAGCACTGTTCAAATTTTGTTATGCAGCATGAATAGATTATGAGGTGAGAAATAATAGATAGCTAAAGAGTGGTCCTAGGCATTCTTGTTCATCCAATTGGCAAAAGAGAAAATCAAGAGCCAAATAGCAACAATTGGATGTGCTCGAATGAGAAAATAAATGCAGACTAACATGATCACACAATAAGATGTCAAATGAAATCATGACAAACATGCATATACACAGTAGCATCTAACAAGCACCTGGGCGATGATGAAGTCATCTATATATGAGTATTTGACTTAGGAGCCAAGTAAGAATAGTTGATCATAGGTCATACTCATCGTTTAAGCACAAGTGGGGTTACCACTTTTACATAAAGCATTTAATGTTGTCACATACTAAGAGATGCTTTAACTCAAGTCTTAGAGTAAAGCTCCCCCTTGATGTGACATCGCCCCATAAGAGGGATAAACTAACCTTGGGTTTTGTTGATGAAGACTTCATGTTTGTGAGGTAGTGGTGGATGCTCAAGGTTATGAAGATCACCAAGAGTTGGGAGCATCCTTGTTGTTTCCTTACTCTTCTCACCTACATGGGTTACTCCCAACACATAAGAGGCAAATACAAGGATATCTATGGACAGGGAGTGCAAAGCATATGTTATAATGTCCATTGATTTGTCTATTACCTTGTCTCTTGCTTACCTTTGAGAGATTGTGTGACTCCTTGAACTTTTGCATAAGTTGATGTTGTTTGCAAATAGTTCTTGCCAATAATGCATATGAGAGAATTTCATTGGTGGAGTCACCCCTCTAGAACTTCTCTAGTTCTTCTTCTTGGGGAGCCACATCAAGTTGATGGGGATCCTCGGTGTTGTACTACCACTTGTAGAAGTTGAGCTTGTAGTAGCCTTGGGAACCCACTTCACCAAAGCTCGGGAATCATCTTCATATGAGTCAATGTCCTCTTGAAGCTTGTTCTTGTCCTTGAGCTTGTGGTCTTGTGGTGGAAGGTCATCTTGAGCTTTTGTTCCCTTGGGGAGAGTATTTTCATACTTCTCCTTTTGAGGAACAAACTTGGGATTGGGGTATTGACCTTCTTCCCATTCAACTCCACTAGCGTTGAAGTAGCCAACACCATAGTTCTTCCGGTATCCTCCATGCTTGCGTACAATCTCCTCAAATTGTTTGCACCCTTCAAGAATCCTGTAGATACCTTTCTTTATAATCCCTTTCAAGAGGTCATTTTCTTGCTCAAGTGTAACTTGGCTAAGAGAAGAGTTAGTGGGATCAAGAGAACTACTAGAAGCAATGTCATTGCATTTATCATTTTTATTGCTACTAGTTGAAGAACCTTTCCTTCCTTTGTTACTATCTTGCTTAGACTTAACTTGTGGCATGAATGCAGATAAGATAAGTCACTTGGCTAGATAAGAGGAAGTCTTCTTCCAAGATCGTCATTGATAGCTTTTAGGAACTCATGCTCTTGCTCTAAATTGAGCATCTCGAAGTGTAGCTTCTCATGTTTCCTTACAAGCTCTCTATGATCTTATAGAGTTGAATCGTGAGCTAAATTAAGAGTTTTTAGTTCTTCAGTTAGTCTTTCTATTTCCAATTTATCATCAACACACGACTTATCTACTAGAGTGAGTACTAGCAAGTTAATTTTGACTAACATTACTAGATGTGTCAAATAGCAAGTCATCTTCCATTAACAAGTCGTCTTCATCACTATTGAAATCAAGATACTCGGGGTGTGATACCTTTGGGCCTTTAGCCATGAAGCAACTTACACTCCCTTCGTTTGGTGAAACAAATAGATCATAGGAGTTGGTACTCACTAGTGCAAGTCCGACAACACATTCATCTTGACTATAGTCGGAGTTGGAGTAATAGCTTCTCTCGGAGTGGTTGTCGGATTCGGAGCCGGAAACCCATTCAACAACATGAGATTGATGTTTCCTTCTTGAGTAGCTCTTGGTGTCACATCCCAAATTTTGGAATGTTATAATAAATATTAGAATGAATGTATGTTTGTTTGAGTGACTGAATTGAGTGAAAATTTTAAACTTTCGAAAACTTTTGAATGAGAGGGAATAAAATGACTTTCCCTTTGTGTTCGATTTCAAATTCAATTCCATTTCAAATCAGTGAGAGAAGATGACATGACTTCTTAAATATAAAAAGATTTGAAAAGTGAATTTCAAAACTATTTGAAATTTCCTGTTATGGAGTTATTTTCATATTTGATTTTCCAATTTGAAGTTTGAAAGAATTCAAACCCCTTGACAAAAATTGAGAGGAGTAGTATGACACTTCACACCAGGGTTATTTCTGTGAAATATTTGAACCCTAAAACCCAGGGGGTTATTTGAAAAATTTATTGCAAAAGATTTAAAATCAATTTAGGCATTTTCTGAAGAAAAAAAGTATTTAATTTGGCCGTGGAAAATGTCCATCTTATTGCATTTATTTCCCTGATCATTTTGGTGTATAAATCTTCATTTTGTGGAAAAGTTTTGATTGCCATAAAGTAATTTCCTTTCCCTGTAAATTAATAAAAGGAAAAAAAATCCTTTTAATAGGAAACGTACCGAGCCCATTAGGAAAGAATCGCCCCACGTCTTTATGAGCCAGATCCGAATTCCCTCCGGATCGGCCACCCAATCTATTGCCTTTTCTTTCCCTCTCTCTGACGCGTGGACCCCACCGCCCGACCAAATCGCCCCGTCGGTCACCTTCCTTCTTTCCCTGTCCCTCCTTTCCTTTCCAACGCCGGCGAGATCACCGACCTAATCTCCCTCTTCCTTTCCATTTTCCGACGCTGGGCCGCCTCCTATAAATACCCGAGGTCTCCCGCACCATTCCACCCCTTTGCCCCTCTGCCTGATGCCTCTCGCTGCCGCCATTGCTCGCCGGAGTCCGAGCGCACCGCCGTGCCATTGTTGAGCTGCTGCTCACCTTCGACCGCCCCAAGCCCTCCCGAGCCCACCAACCACTCCACCTCGCTCGCGCGCACCTCCCAGTGCCCTCGCCCGAGCCTCGCACCCACTGGAGCCCCTTTCCCCGTCGACACCCGAGTGCCGCCGCCGCCACCGATCTCACCGTCGTCGCCATCGTCATCCCCGAGCTCCTCCACGACCATCAGAAGCCTCGCCGCCCTTGCCCGCGTTGAATGGTGCCATCAGCCACGCCGGAGGACCACAGGAGATGCCTCCACATCGACCCCGCCTCCTCTGCCTTGCCGGAGCTTCGCCGGAGTTGACGTCCACCGCGGTAAGTCGCCGGATCCCTCTCCCCACCATCAGATCTTAGGGGAACGGCCCCGATTAGATCGTGCGTACCTCTTCGGTTTAGATTAAATAAACCGACTGGTTTTTCTGTATAGTTATTTTAGCTGAACCGTTTTCGGTTATGAGTCGGCCATACACTCGAATCGCTAGAACGCACACACCCTTTAGCCAATCAGAAGCCGCCACGTAGCACCTTGTCCGTTAGTTAGATTTTTGTTTTTTTGTTTTCTGTTTTTAAAACAGAATAGTTCTGTTTTTATTTCCTTTATATCTTTTATGTTTTTAATCGTTTTAATTTGATTATTTTTGCATTGTGTCAAAAAATTTATGTAGTTTCTGTAGATATCAAGTTTGAGCCTATTTGAATATATTAAAATTGAATTAAAACAGATTTGATTCAAATCTTATTTTCTCAATATCTTGAGTTTAAAATTTTATTTTGAGTTCATTCTTTTTTCTAGTTGTCACTAGTGACTTTATTTAACAGTCAGTATAACTTGCGAATTTTTAGAATAATTTAAATTAGTATTTTACATCAAAACAGATTCTGTTTTAGTTCCTTATAGGATTATTTATATTTCTTTTATTTTAAATTGTTTTAATTTCTTTTCTTTATATTATTTGATTTCTTTTATTTTAGTTAGCAATAGTACTTCAACCAATTTATTTATTATATTATTTATTATATCTTAGCATGAAATCAATTCTAGTTTCATAGTAACTTGCAAATTGATTTCATTGCTAGTTTGACGTCTTATTTAAAAATATTTTTATAAATTGTTTTATAAGTTTTACTTTCTGTTAACTTAGCTGCTTTATAGTTTGTTTTCTTATTTTATTATTTCATTTGTTTTACTTGTTGTTATGTTTGTTAGGCAAAAACTTAGGTTGTTTAGAGTATTGTTTTCTTAGTTGTTCTTTAAAAGTAATTCTTTTTGCTAGTAAAATATTTACCAAAATACTTTTTTTGTTCTGTGTTTTACTTTTGAAAATAGGATCATTTCTAGAGAAAACCAACTCTTTGTGGTGTTGATGAAGTTTTGTTGTGTTGAGTTTTGTCTTAAGTATTTCCTTCATCACAACCTTGTTGCTTTTGGTTTTTGTGTTACTTTTGATTGTTAGAATTGATTGCTAGTATGATTGCTTATATGAATGCAATGTTTGATTATATATATTTTCATCGGAGAGTGACGTATAGTCTATCAAGCTATTTCTGAGAGCGATATTATTCTTCATCAACAGTACATGCAAGTTCAGTTTGACCATTTGATTCATACCTATGTTTTATTGCATGTAGTGACATCATTCAACAAATCCCTCCCGTAGTGTTATTGAAATTCTTGTAGTCAAGTAGAATGCATGAGGTAGGAACCCCCCCACTTGTTACCAAAGCCCCAGGAACGTTAGTTATTTTAAGGCTATGCTAAAGTAGACGGGGTATGGTATGAGTGTTCGTGAGTGGTGTGAGAAGGAGGACTCTACGTCAAGACGAGAACTTCATGAAGGCATCTTCAAGTCCTGCATGTTCAAGACCTCAAGACATTCGAGACTCGAGAAACAAGTTTTCAATACACACTACTGGGTGAAGGATGGTTGATTGGGCATCCCTGGAGTAACCAGTGGATGGCCGGGATGCATGGAGAAGCGCCATGACATCTTGCGGAAAGCTTCACCCAGACTCAAAGAGACGGATGAATACTTCCTGCCCGGAAGCTTACCTGTGTAGCCACAAGTCATTATGGGCTCTGGCTTGGTTGATCTTTGTTGTGACTCTGGCTGGGCAGTGCTATGAGATGTAGTCAATGTTAGGAATGGATGGGCACTGATAGTAGTCAGGGAAACACTCTGAAAGACCACGTTTCGTTCATCCTGTTCTCAAACACCCGATAGTGCGAGGACTTACCAGGATGGAACAAATCTTGTGGGTAAAGTACACAACACTCTGTAGAGTTAAACCTAATCGATTAGCCGTGTCCCCGGTTATGGACAATTATGAGCTTCTAGACTTGGATCTATCTCTGAACTCTCAACACTCGACTGATAATTAATTATGGGCAACTTATGATACTTGTGGGCATTAAGACATCGGTTGGCGGAACCATGTCATGTTAGGTAACTCTGTAGTGAAAATTCCTGATATTCCTTTGTTGTAGGAAAATAAAATAAAATCTGCTTTTATGCAAAAACTCAGACACAGAGCCACAAAGCCTTACGGCATATAGAATAGGTTTTATCTTCTGTTCTACTATGGTGATCTTGCCGGTACATTCAATGTACTGACCTACATGGATGCAACGTCTCATGTTGCAGATACTCTTCTTCGACGAGTAAGAATACAATTCAGGGTTACGGTCTACACTCAACCTGTCGTTGGTGTTTATTGGGACTCCACTCCCGTTGACTGTTTCCGCTGAAATTTTAAGGTATATTTCAGTTTTACGTTATTACATGTGATTTCACTTTGATATATACACTGATGTACTGTGTGTGCCAGCATACTGATCCAGGGATGGCACATAACACACAGAGGCTTGACTCGTTTTGAGTTGGGTCGCTACAGAAATGGTATCAGAGCACATGTTGACTTTAGGACGTGACCCTAGGAAATGGATTAGAAATAGGAAGACCTTGATAGGAACAACTTTTGTTTTCACTACTCCCGTAACTTCTAAATTATTTTACTGAACCCTCCCTGTTTCAAACTATAGATGGAGAACTACACCCTAAACAAAAGAGAGGACTATGAAGATGTTCTTGGAGGCTCATTCCTCATGGAGCTAGTGCAAATGGTGAAGCTGCCAATACCTGAGATTAAGGCGACTAAGAGGAAGTCTGGATTCTGGGGCATCAAAACTAATGTTTTTGGACGTGAAGAAGACCCCCAGACTGAAGACATCAACTATGGCACATTGAGCCATGATTGTGAGATGGGCATGAACACTACTGTCCATGATGCCATGGCACAGTTGAGATATCATCATCGTGTTGAGTTGTGCAACCACTACTTTGGAAGGCTTGGATGGCAGAAGCCTGATGGAGCACTCATCGACCTGACTAACGAACAAAAGATGAAATTTTCACCTATACTTGTGTACAATCAAGAACTGGAGCGCCACATCAAGAACCTTCAAATGGACCTTCTCTCGAAGTTATTTGAGAATGAAGCACTTCGTGAGAGCCTCAAAGCTGAGAAGCTAAAGGTAGTCAATCTGAAGAAACATGATCCCGAGATTCAGAAGCTTCGTCAAGACTTGAAGAATAGTCAGGCCATGGCTCATGCTAGAGACGTTGAAATTCAAAAGCTCAAGAGCCAACTCCTAGAACTACAGGGACGACACCGAAAACTCCGCATCAACAGGGAAAATTTGGTGGAAGAACTTGACAATATCAAGCATGACCAGAAGAAGAAGCCCACTGAAGACGAAGACATGATATAAACTAGCTTAGTAGTAGCCCCACCATGAGAGAATAAGGATACACGTTTTTGCGATTTGAGTGATCGACCACACCAACCTTATGTGGGTGGCGATACTATAGTTTGATTGAACTTTATGAATGTGTGTACTTGAGTTTGATGTTTGGTGTACTTGAGTTGTTTGTATCCCTTCTCTCTTTGTCTCTCTCTCTCTTACCCATCTCATCCCCAAAACCCCTTGCACCCAATAGCTGGTGAATGAAGCTGGACTTGAATTCTCTGGACCAATGACCCATCTGGAGGTAGAAGTATGGATTCAAAACATGGATCAAAATGAGTTGTGGATGCATAAACTGGGATTTTGCTAAAGTACAAGGATATAATAGAATATGGTAAATGGAATAGAAGCTTGGTTTAGATGATAAGGAATGCTTACACAAGAAGAAACATAAGTTATTCTGAGTACCCTTTTTCTGACACCTGCAGATGACCACCCTTTATGAGTCTTTCCTCAAGGGCCCAGAGACGATCATAACCCTGACTAGCGATCATGATTACCCAAGGATCCCGAAGGATATCATGAAGCACATCCATCTTGAAGGAGATGCAGTCTACAAGGGCTACCCATTCATGGAAAATGGAGTGGAACTCTGGTATGTGGAGGTACACCTCCACCGTGTGAAAGGAGTTTGCCCAAAGATTATGGGACAATACTTTTACATATCTCGTGTACCACGAACAACTTTCTTTGATGATGTTCGTGATGCTGCCATGGAAGCCATATATCGTATTGGAGAAATACTTGAAGCAAGACTCCGTCATACTCAGGGATACCTCCATGAGGTGCATACGGAGATGATGGAGATGAAGCTCATGTCCACCCTGATCTAGCAAAATATGGATGATTTCAAGGAGCACATCGCAAAGTTCCAGTGGTAATAAAATATCTCCAAGGAGAATAAATGAATAAAGTTGGGAGTGATGCTGGACCATGCCAAACTTTGGGGATGGCAGCATTTGTAATAAAGTACCTTTTAGGAGTTTTAAGAAGTGATTGAGGATGTAACAAAGGATTGAATACGAGAAGAAAACTAGAATGGAGTAGTTAAGATGGCAATAACTGTATCATGAAGCACTCCTGTTTTCATTAGGTTATTTTGTAAAGGAAGTCTCAGAGTTTGTAATAAATTCATGAGTCAATGGAATTTATGGTGTCATGATTCTCCTGTGTTGAATTATATGAGTTGTTCTCTATGAACAAAGATCTCTGACCATTTTCGAGGATAAGAGAAAACATGGTCTATGTCGGCATGTGTACATTTCATTTTAAGTGTGGTAGTAACCACATCGATGAATGAATAAAGAAAGTACCATTCTTGTTAAGGAGTTTGGATAAGTGAATATAGGTGAAGAGAATGTGGAACCATACCCAACTATGTGGATGACAACACCTGAAACAGTATACCTTGGATTTGAATATGATGAACCCAACTTTTATTGGTAATCAGACCAATGGAAAGGAAAACATATTCAAGGAATAGAACGTGTTTCAAGGATGGATCTCACAGTTTCATGAGGGTTGTCCCAAGATTCAGGAAACAAGAAGGTGTGATTTGATCAACCCACGTTTTTCTTAGGAGTGTACGAAAATCTGAGGGGTGTGATGAAACGATAGATGTTTGTTTAGCTTGCAGAATCAATGGATTTATCCGAACTTTGTTCGTTGACAAGAGGAATTTCTGCAATGCTTGTGAAGAAGCCCAAGTGTTAGAATACAAGATTAACTAAACCTTATACAAGGTAATGATTTCAGTGCAGCATGGATTCATCACCATGACAACTTAGTCTTATCATTTCTCTTGCTATTCGGAATGGTAAATCTAAGTGACTTACCCATAGTAAAGAGACGACGTTCTTTGAAGCTTTTGTTTAAGCCTTAGAATGGTATGATGAAGATCCCTTGTACATGGCAGTTGCTGTCACACGTAGGAATTGTTTGGTGAGGAATGAAGCCAAGACCCATTTCACTGCAGGATAACCACAAATGGTAGACCACCATGAGATATTCGATAAGTTACTTAGAATGAACGCGAGACCTGTCAGTTAAGAAGACCCAGTATCGGAGAAAGTACATTTTGTTATGAGAACACGAGTTTTTGATTTAAACCGAAGAGCATTACCGAAGGAGCTATTGTGAAGAATGTGGAGAGACATATGCACCCACAGGATCGCCATGAATTTTGAACGACCAGTAACTCTCATTTTAAGCGTGGTAGACCCACACTTCCAAGTCAATGGATTTTTGTTAGAAGACCCCAAACCCTAATCTTTTCTTTTTAGCCCTTTTCAATCTCGAGGACGAGATTCATTTTATGTGTGGTAGGTTTGTCACATCCCAAATTTTGGAATGTTATAATAAATATTAGAATGAATGTTTGTTTGTCTGAGTGATTGAATTGAGTGAAAATTTGAAACTTTTGAAAACTTTTGAATGAGAGGGAATAAAATGACTTTCCCCATTGTGTTTGATTTCAAATTCAATTCCATTTCAAATCAGTGAGAGAAGATGACATGACTTCTTCAATATAAAATGATTTGAAAAGTGAATTTGAAAACTATTTGAAATTTCCTGTTATGGAGTTCTTTTCATATTTGATTTTCCAATTTGAAGTTTGAAAGAATTCAAACCCCTTGACAAAACTTGAGAGGAGTAATATGACACTCCACAACAGGATTATTTTTGTCAAATATTTGAACCCTAAAACCCAGGGGGATTATTTGAAAAATTTATTGCAAAAGTTTTAAAATTAATTTAGGCATTTTCTGAAGAAAAAAAGTATTTAATTTGGCCGTGGAAAATGTCCATATTATTGCATTTATTTCCCTGATCATTTTGGTGTATAAATCTTCATTTTTTGGAAAAGTTTTGATTGCCAAAAAGTAATTTCCTTTCCCTGCAAATTAATAAAAGGAAACAAATCCGTTTAATAGGAAACGTACTGAGCCCATTAGGAAAGAATCGGCCCACGTCTTTATTAGCCATATCCGAATTCCCTCCGAATCGGCCGCCCGATCTCTTTCCTTTTATCTCCCTCTCTCTGACGCGTGGACCCCACCGCCCGACCAAATCGCCCCGTCGGTCACCTTCCTTCTTTCCCTCTCCCTCCTTTCCTTTCCAACGCCGGCGAGATCACTGACCTGATCTCCTTCTTCCTTTTCATTTTCTGACCGCGAGCCGCCTCCTATAAATATCCGAGGTCTCCCGCACCCATTCCACCCTTTTGCCCCTCTGCCCGCCGCCTCTCACCGCCACCATTACTTGCCGGAGTCCAACCGCACCGCCGCGCCATTGTTGAGCTGCTGCTCACCTCCGACCGCCCCAAGCCCTCCTAAGCCCACCAACCACTCCACCTCGCTCGCGCGCACCTCTCAGTGCCCTTCCCCGAGCCCCGCACCCACTGGAGCCCCATTCCTCGTCCACACCCGAGCGCCACCGCCGCCTTCGATCTCACCGTCGGTGCCACCGTCATCCCCGAGCTCCTTCACGACCATCAGAAGCCTCGCCGCCCTCGCCCGCGTCGACTGGTGCCATCAGCCACGCTAGAGGACCACCGGAGACGCCTCCACATCGACCCCACCTCCTCTGCTACGGCGGAGCTTTGCCGGAGTTGACCTCCACCGCGGTAAGTCGTCGGAGCCCTCTCCCCACCGTCAGATCTTAGAGGAACGGCCCTGATTAGATTGTGCGTACCTCTTTGGTTTAGATTAAATAAACCGACCGGTTTTTCTGTATAGTTATTTTAGCCAAACCGTTTTCTATTAGGAGTCGGCCATCTGCTCGAATCGCTAGAACGCGCACACCCTTTAGCCAATCAGAAGCCGCCACGTAGCACCTTGTCTGTTAGTTAGATTTTTCTTTTTCTGTTTTCTGTTTTTAAAATAGAATAGTTCTGTTTTTGTTTACTTTATATCTTTAATGTTTTTAATCATTTTAATTTGATTCTTTTTTCCTTTTGTCAAAACATTTATGTAGTTTCTATAGATATCAAGTTTGACCCTATTTGAATATTTAAAATTGAATTCTTGAGTTTAAAATTTTGATTAATTCGATAAAGAACAGGAGGTGGCAGCGGTTTCATCTCGTGAAATGCAATAATTCATTTTCTCTAATTTTTTCTCCAAATTTAGAAATTTATAGTGGTGAGGTAGGGAAAGTGGGGGCCCGAGGTGAGCACAGAACACCAGGCATGCGACTAGGGGTGCCTCGCGCGCCCTGGTGTCTTGTGCCCAGCCTAGCCCCACTCTCGAGTGGTTTCTGGCTCCTATATTTCTTGTATTTTCCAAAATAAATATCCAAAAAGTTTCATGCCATTCCGAGAACTTTTATTTCTGCACAAAAACAACACCATGGTAGTTCTGCTGAATACAACGTCAGCCCAGGTTAGTTCCATTGAAATCATGCGAATTAGAGTCCAAAACAAGGGCAAACGAGTGAGAAAAGTAGATACGTTGGAGACGTATCAGGGAACTCTTTGAAATACCATGTTTTGTCCTAGTCTCAAAGACCCGGCAATGCGGGGACTTACAACGATGGAACAATTTTTGTGGGTAGATTGCACAACACTACGATGTTAAAACCTAATCGATTTGTCATGTCCTCGGTTACGAACAATTTTGAGCCTATGGACTTGGATCTTTCTCTGAACTCTCAACACTGGACTAGTAACTAATTGGGGGCCACTCATGATACTTGTGGGCTATGAGATATCGATTGGCGGAACCATGTCATGGTAGATAACTCCATAGTGAAGACTCCGCATATTTCTTTGATGTATGGATAAACCAGTTTTTATGCAAAATATCAGACACAAAGTGACAAATTGCATATAGAATAGTGTTTATCATCTGCTTTTATTGTGATCATGTCAATACATTTAATGTACTCACCTACACGGCTGCAACGTATCATGTTGCAGGAATTCAATGATGAGTAACAATTACGATATAGGTTATGGTCTACACCCAACTTGTTGTTGGCGTTGATGGGACTCCTCACGCTTAATAATTTGTTTCCACTGTGATATAAGGTATACTCTAGATCTATGGTATTTATTTTACATGTGATGTTATGATATTTCATAGAAGTACCTTGTGTGCTAGCATAGTGATCCAGGGATGGCACAAAAAGCATAGAGACACCGATCCATTTGGGTGGGATCGCTACATGTACTTTGCGAGGTAATCTTTAGTAAACTGCTTTGGGAACCACCACTAAAGAAACATATTCATACATTGTTGTCTAGATACTCATTATGGGCAGTTCAAATAGAAGGCTATAGAGTTTATAGTTACCATCCTACAACACACTATTGTGTTGATAGAGCGTAAACAAATAGATTAACAGACATTGTTCGTCTATTTACCCTAACAATCCTTATCACTTTATTCGCTTAATGCTGATTCATAAATATTTCATTACCCCAAGCGCAAAAAGTGTCTAGGCATAGATCTGTACCAAGGGCGTATGTCCTATAAGCAACAAGTAAATACTTGAAGCTAAAATGCAATTGTAGAATGGTGTAATATAAACTCCCTCCGTTCCATAATATGTTGCGTCTAAATATTTTGAGAAGTTAAAGTTTACTAACTTTGACCAAGTTTGTAGAGAAAAACATATACATCTAGAATACCAAATACATATCATTAGAGACGTCACAAAATTTACTTTCATATTGTATACACTTTGCTGTCGTAGATACAAATAGTATTCTTTATAAAAAATTTCAAAATTAGTAAAGTATGACTATTCAAAAGTTCCAAATGCTCTACATTCAGAATGGGGGGAGTATAAGCCGACGGATGAAACTAACCTCGATGAAAAACGTCGGCAACTCCCATTGTTGTCCTTCTAAGTGCATGGAGAGTCATGATAAGTAGAACATGCTTAACATCAACCAAATATAGCCAAGGTAAAAAACGTCATCTCCAAATGCTAGCTTGAATGTCTTGGTATCAACATGCTATTAAAGCAGATAAAAATGGAAGGCAGTGTTAGATACAACATGCTTAAGAGTGCCCAAATATTGTAATTCAAAATGGTATTGTTGAAAATGAACAAAATGCAGCGCATGCTTAAACATCACATTAGATTAATGTGTAAAACGGAAGTAAAGGTCATGTGTTAACTACACCAAGCATAACAGGTGGTATTTATGAAATTGAACTGCATAGTTTATACTTGCACACGAACATCACAATGTGAATAATTGAAATGACAAGGCATATATTCTCACTATGACAATAAAATATAGCCATTGAAAATTGGACAAATGCTCATTGCAACCAACCTAACAACAAAAACATAAAAGCAAGGCATCTACTTGAAAACTGGACAAACGCTCAGTGCAAACCATCCTAACAACCAAATACAAATAAATAAGGCATATGCTCACTATAAACAATGAAATATAGCCATTCATGAAATTGAACTGGTCAATTCATACTTAAACATGAGATAGACCTATTGAACAATACATTTTTGCTTACTGGAATAATTAAACAAAACATAGTTAAAACATCGCATGGCAAAAGCTACTACAACATTGATTACAAGTGGTTTGGCTAGAAAAAGTAAGATTTACTCACAGGATGTTGCCTCGGTTGTCATGGATGGGCTGCCTCCACTTGTAAGAGCGTATACCCAGCGTGCGCTCCTTGATGTCGCGGATGCAATGTTTCCCCTTGGAAGAGCCGTAGTGGGATCCGTTCTTGTGGTCTTGGTCAATGAGATCTGACTTTGCGGTTAAGGATCTCAAGACACCATTGTAGAATGTCTCCTTTAGAAATGACAAAAGGTACTCGATGGTGCACAACGATCGCAAATCCTTGACCACGTTTCAAGAGATCGACGATAGTTGAACTATAGGCATTGAGGATGGACAACTTAACCCATGACATGGCCTATGTGAAGATGTCGTTGTTGCCGATCTTGATGTCATAGCCGGCTTTCGTGAGATAAAAAAATACGCGAACCCTCAGACTTGAAGCCTTTCGCATGGCAACGTGGTCAGTGTCTGCACCTAGTTCTGCCGCAAGGTGTTCCCCTAGGATCAACGGGTCAACATGAATGATGACCACCTCGCCATCGTACGGCAGAGAGGCCACGATAGACCTATTTTTGGTCATACGCTCCTCGGGATCCCCGGGATATGTGGTCGGGCTTAGGTTTGACTCTCTGGAGTAGGTGATGGGGATATGGGAAAAAGGTGCACCGCATGCCTCATCTAAGAACTCAGGGTGGCGAGGGTATGGGGATCAGTGGGTAACATGACCTTATGTAGCTAGGAGGCACAGGCAGACCGATAGAGGTTGGTGGTCGAGGGCGGCGGCAAAGAGCTAAGGTTTAAGCAGGGAGAAGTGGGAGGGGCAGTGTGTGTGGACTTTGGAGGGGGTGGTGTGGTGTTTGAGGATATGCCGTGGCTACTAAAATTTCTAGTAATGGTCGGAGGAGATGGTGGTGGATGAGGGATGGCGACAGTTTAAATGCCTCGACAAAGTGAAGTTTTACTATATGCTCAGTGGTGGGCGAGGGGAATGGAATTGAAGCGGGAAGGATCAATCAAGACCACACATGGCCCAAACATAATAACTATGTACAATGTAAGGAAATGTCATGAAACCATAGAGTTTTGCATCGCTCAAGGCGGGTAGCTTCTTTCTGAGATTTCTCAAGGTGGGTAGCTTTTTTGAGATTTCTCAAGGTGGGTTGCTTATAATTAAGCCAGAAATATTTGTGTCCTGCATTCTGGTTCATCACACATGGTTCATCATAGTTTTCAGAAGCGAACATGAAAATCCATCCTAAGAATCCACACGCCCACAAATATATGACACGAGCATGTGGATAATGTTCACCACAACATGCATAATTTTGCAACGAAAAAGTTGACATTACTTCATACACTCACTTACTTACAAATAGATCATCATTTACATCTAGATGGACTACACGAAATATTCACTACACCATGGATGCACACAAACACCGCGCCGCCACCATCGTCGTGACCTTCCTTGGCTCAGAAGGAGTTTTCAGAGGAGCTTGTCAAATTGATGATCACCACTGGTTCTACGACAGTGGCTGGAAGGGCTACCTCGGTCGGTGTGACCATGGGGCCTCTCGCCAAGTGTGTCCTGGTTGACTGAGCTATCTTCGGCAAAGAGGCATTCCCAGGGCGTCCACCGTCATCAACAAAGTTATCATGGCTTCTACATGGGCCATAGGGACACACACACGGGCACCACTCTCGCACAGGCTGCGCCCATGGTCGTTGTGGTGCCCGAGACGTCCGCCATTGCCAGGGCTGTCGCCACTACTGGAAGGCCTACACCGGCCTCCAACGCGGCTAAAAGGCATGTGCTAGCCTGCTCCACTGCCTTCTAGTCGTGCTCCTGCCTCTTTTTTCCCACTGCATTGTGTCAGTGCTGTGATGACACCTATGAGATCCATGGATCGCTTTTCGGTTCGGCGAGGGGAAGGACGGCACAGAGAGCAGATCGAATAGACAGATGCGCGGGATCTTTTACCCAGGTTTGGGCTGCAAGGATGCGTAAAACCCAACTCCTACTTGCGTGTTTTCTCGGTGTGTTGAGGGTTCTAGCTACAATGGTCCGAGTCTGGAGGCCGAACGTGTCCAAAAAAGAGTCCCCTACCGTATCGCCCTGGGCCGCCTTTTATATGACAAGGGGATCCCAATAGTGGCGTACAGTGTGTACACGGGGTGTACAGAGTTAGAGTGTTATCATACCTAACACTAACAGTGTAGGACAGGCGCATTCAATGCGCCGTCAGCCATCTCTGTCCGCCTGTGGGATGGGACAGGAGCCCGTCCCATCAGCACCTCTTAGCCCCTCTGTCACCAGCACGTGACACGTACCCAGGCAGGGCGACACCTAGCCTCTATGCTAGCGGGGCCTTGCCAGGGCCTCGCCTTTCTGGAGCTTCACCTTGTCGGGCCTTGCCGGTGCTATTACGTCCGGAAGACTTCTGTGCTTGTAACTGTCAGCTCCCTGTCGGGCCCTGCCGCCAGGGTGGCTACTACTGCCTGTGTAGGAGTAAGGGGCACTGGAGTACCCGAAACTCTAGTGCATCGACAGGAGCCCCGGGCCTGGGCCACACATGGCGCGAGGCATTGTTGGTCTACGCCCAAACAGTGCATGGGCACGCGTGGCAGGAGTTGCGATTGTGATTATTGTGCTTACTGCGCCTCCCCACGACACCCACTGAATGCGGGACGTGGGATACATGCGCAGCGCGGCCGTCAATAATAATTTTTTAATTACCGCGTGAGGTCGTTTCTGCCACGCACGCTGCATGCATAGCAGGGAGCCAGCAACGGGTGCCTGTGACTTAAAATCTTGGGCGAGGCAGTAACTGCAGTGCCATGGATTGGAGCAATGGTGCGGTTCTTGTTTTCCCCGTGATCGAGGGCAACGCTATTGGAGGAGGCGGACGGCGGCCCTTGGAGCGGGGGGGAGAGCCAGCCGCCGTAGTTCTCTCTATATATTGAGGGGTAGCGAGGGTGATGCTCATCCATCCTTCCTCCCTCATCGAGCACGAGCCTCCATAGCTTGCCGTTCCAGGTCTTCTCATCCCTTGAGCATCGCTCGCCCTCAGTCATGAAGAAGGGGTGAGGACGGCCACCGTCCTCAGCTCTATGGAGGTTT
Organism: Hordeum marinum; assembly: GCA_022496015.1. Taxonomy (NCBI): domain Eukaryota; kingdom Viridiplantae; phylum Streptophyta; class Magnoliopsida; order Poales; family Poaceae; genus Hordeum; species Hordeum marinum. The sequence goes on from CM039678.1 coordinate 340,345,432, forward strand.
TCTTGTCGGGATCATGCTGCCGCTTCATCCACGAAGGTGGAGGGTGGCTCAAGCGTGCATGGTGGAAGAGGCTCGACGGGTCAAGGCTTCCGTGGGGGCCGAGGTCGGGGGAGGCGGAGTGCTGCCCCACCTCCTCCTCCGATGCCGGGCCTCTTCCTCGAAGAGACCATACCGAGGGGACGGCGCTGGTGTTCGTCCTCGAACTGGGTGGTCCCATCCGGAGTCATCTGCGCCTCCCTCGCCCTTTCGCTAGGGCAATGGAGGGCGGAAAACTGCCCATCCTGTGGTTACGGGTGCATGGTTGCTGTAACGACACGACGTGGGTGGATGTCGAGTACCCGACGAGCCATATCATGTTCCTCAGGCATGGCTAGAAGACCTTTGCTCGTGCCTACAACATCTAGGAAGGGCACGTCCTTTGTTTTAAAATGACGGAGGCCAATATGCTCTCCGTCAAGATTTATGGACGCTCAGGCGTTCGTCTCAGCTGTTGTGAAGAGAAATCGAGCGGCTCCGAAAGCTCCTTCTCGAGCAAGAGTCATGAGGAGGACATCGGCGAAGATGACGCCGATGAGCCCGGTCTTCGAGCCGCCAAGTCAGAGCCCGTTGACTCAGGGTCGGACTGACCGTCGGCCGCACCGTCACCGCTAGCCTCACGCCCCTCCCCCTCCCGACAGGTCAACATTGCCGAGGGCCTCTGTCCTGGGTGCTGCCTCATCTTCCATCTGGGTTTTCCGGCAGGCCCGTGGACTTCGGCTTCTGGGGTCCATCCTCCATTTCGTCCGTGCTGGCCCTCTCCTCTACGCAATGCTGGTCCAGGAGGGGCCAGGCTCTTGCCTACCCATCTGGCAGCCATGCCCCCTCCACGCGGTGTTGGTCTAGAGGGGCCAGGTTGGGCTTCTGCTGGGGTCCTCTCGCCATCTTTTTCTTCTTGTAGCCCGCCTCCATTTTCCATATTTTTCTTCTTGTAATCTCCCCTAGGAGAGGAAGTCAAATAAAGATGTACTTAGGAAAATGTGACATCTCATGTATATTTTACCCTATTTGAATAACTGAATATTATATTCCTTGTTAGAATGCTCCATTGTATGGAGTCTTCCCTATGCTTTTACAAAAAAAGCTTGCCAGTGCGTGTGGCCCTATCGCGAGTGCTTTGAGGAACCGGTCCGTAGCAGCCTACGGGTGGAACTACCACCGACAAGGTAGCTTGACGCTCTTGGTGCAGCCACTTAAGCCGCTGATTATACTCAAGACAGGATAAGGGCGCGAGCACAACCAGTTGAGTCATTGAGCGGACTCGAAACGAAACAAGGGCATGGGCGCAACCACTTAAGCCGTCGAGCGAACTCGAAACAGAGTAAGGGTGCAGCCAATTGCGGCAAGGTTTCCGTGAGTGTAGGTTTTCCATACAAAATTCGCAATCGCCCAAGGAAAATAACTTCAGAAGAATGCACTTAGGGCTTTTGTAGCTCATCTTTTCCTTGTCGTACTCCTTTTCGCAAGGTGTTTTCTTCGAACGTTGCCTGTTGGAATCCATACCACCATCCCCCCGGCAAAGCTACACGCAAGGTAACCTTCTGTCCTTTGAGAAAAAGAAAGAATAGAAAATAGGGATATGGAACCTTGGCGGTCCGTTAGCTCTTGCCGGGAGCAAGTGTAACAAAAAATCTCAGACAAACATGTACATAAGTAATCATGAAAATCAACAAGATTTGCGGAGCACTTAGATTTATTCAACTACGCATAGGGTATGTCCCTGGCTTTGTACCAAGGTTTACATGCTTTAGCGGCAAGACTTGTACAAAAGGTGGTTTCTGGGAGACCCATCAACCGCGCCTTATGGGTAGAACTGACGAAGATGTTCAATATTACAGGAGTTGCTCACTGGGATGCTATCTTTATTCTCCAGGCAGAGTGCGCCAGGCCTGGCGACTCGTACTGCCCGATAAGGGCCTTCCCACTTCAGCATCAACTTGTTTGAATTCTTGGTGGGCTGGACACGCCGAAGAACAAGGTTGCCTTCCTCAAGACTTCGGGCATGAACCTTGTGGCTATGGTAGCAGCGCAAGTTTTGCAGTAGCGTGTAGCTCGCAGAGCATCCTGAAGACGGTCTTCCTCAAGGAGCGTCGTAACATCTTGTCGCGACTGCTCTTGCTCAAGTTCATCATAAGCGATGACTCGAGGTGACCCGTATATGAGTTATGTGGGGAGAACTCCTTCTGCCCCATATACTAGGGAGAAGGGTGTCTCGCCAGTAGCTCGATTTGGTGTCGTCCTGATTGACCAAAGAACCACTGGCAACTCATCAATCCAGCGCCTTCTGCACTTGTGCAGCTTGTCAAAGGTTCTTGTCTTGAGGCGTCGCAACACTTCATCATTAGCCGTTTCTCCTTTGATGGGCAACGGAAGCAAAACAGATTCTGCTACCAAGGTCTTGGGCATACTGCATGAAGATGTGGCTCGTGAACTATGTGCCATTGTCTGTGATGATCCTGTTGGGAACACCGAAGCGGCAGACTAGTCCTTTGAAGAACTTGATGCCTCACTGTGCTGTCACCTTTCGCACTGCTTCCCCTTCTGGCCACGAACTTGTCGATTGCGACGTACAACTACTCGAAGCCCCCGGCACTGTGGGAAGGGTCCCAAGATGTCGAGCCCCCAGACCGAAAATGGCCAGGAGAGACGAAATGTCTAAAGGGCTTGAGCTAGTTGATGTAACTTCTTTGAATGAAAATGACATGCTTCACACTTGGTTACTAGCGCAGTTGCATCCTGGAGGGCAGTGGGCTAAAAGAAACCTTGCCGGAATGCCTTACCGACAAGCGGTCTTGACCCTATGTGGGATCCACATATGCCTCCATGTATCTCCGCCAACAGCTCCAGTCCATCCTCCCAAGTAATGCACTTAAGTTTCACATCGTTCAGCCTCTTTCTGTACAGGGCGTTGTCCACGAACTAGTACATACTAGACCGGCGGGCTACTTTCTTTGCTTCCTCTTGTTCCTCAGGGAGTTCCCTTGTTTGAAGGAAATGGACTATGTGATGTGCCCATGCTGGAGCCTGGGGCTCGAGAACAAGGACCAAAGGCATATCCTCTGCCGGGGTAGCGTTTGTCTCGATGGCAAAAGTTCGAAACCCTGCCGGAGCCTGTTGCCCCCCTGCAAGCTAGGCGGGAGCGTGTTCTTCCACGGCAAGGGCCTGAGGCGCCCCGGAGCATGGCGCTCACCGGAAAGCCTGGCGTCATTTCCGACAACCTCCTTGTCGGCGCCTTCTGGGAGCTCTGCCGGGAAATACTTGCCGGAACTCAACTTCCTTCTTTTCTCTTGTCCACTTGATGGTGGAATGGGTGGTTGGGTCAGTCGGTGCACAAAAGTTCTTGGTTCCACAGTTACCTTAAGGTCAACACACTTTGACAGGCCATCGGCAATGCTATTCTCTATACGAGGAACGTGCTCCATTTATAGGTCGTCAAAGCGTTCTTCCAACTTCCTCACTTCATCTACATAAGCTTCCATCAATGGACTCTGATAGTCTTTGTTTACTTTCCTAACGACAAGCTGAGAGTCACCTCTGATAATTAGTTTCTTGATCCCAAGGTCTGTCGTGATCCTGAGACCGGCAAGCAGCCCTTCGTACTCAACGGTATTGTTCATTGATATCTCCCGGGGAAAATGCATCTGAATTATGTACTTGAGGTGCTCTTTGGTGGGGGCGACAAGTAGCACTCTAGCATTGACGCCTTGTAGCGAGAAAGCCCCGTCAAAATACATGATCCACTCTTGATATGTTTCCTCACCAGGGAGAGTTGACTCTTGAACTTCTTCATCTGGCATTGGGGTCTATTCTACAATGAACTCTTCCATGACCCTGCTCTGGATGGTCTAAGTGCTTTCGTACTTGAGACCAAAGCTTGACAGTTGCAAAGCCCACTCCACAATCCTGCTGGTAGCCTTTGGGTTCCTCAGAATCCGTTGTAGCGGGAAACGAGTGACAACTGTGATCTCATGTGCTTGGAAGTAATTGTGTAGCTTCCTTGAGGCCATAAGGAGGCCAAAGAGCAACTTTTGCATGCCAGAATACCTTGACCTAGCCCCCTACAGGAGGGAGCTGACAAAATAGACTGGGCGCAACACCATCTTGTTCTTCTTGGTTGTCTCACTCAACTGCGCAGATCCTCCCTTGTCAGCACAGCACCCTGCCGAGGAATGTCCTGGCTTGTCACCTGGCGGTCCTGCCGTTGCCGCTGCTTCTTCATCAACTTCTCTTTCAGCCACTAACGCAACTCTCACCACTTGATTAGTTGCTGCTAGGTACAGCAACAACGGCTCTTGTGGTTTAGGCGCGACTAGGACTGGCAGAGAAGAGAGGTACCTCTTCAAATCCTGCAGCTCTGCATTTGCTTCTGGAGGCCATTTCATTGGGCCTTCCTTCTTCAATATTTTGAAAAAGGGCAGGGGGCGCTCAACGGATTTTGAGATGAACCTACTCATAGCAGCAACACAACTGGCAAGACGACGCACATCTTTGAGACGTCTTGGTGCTTCAATCTGCTCAACTGCATTGATCTTGTCGGGGTTCACTTCAATCCCTCGTTGAGATATAAATAACCCGGGAAGCATGCCGGATGGGACACCAAACACACACTTCTCGGGGTTCAGCTTCAGGTTGATCTTGCACAGATTTGCGAATGTCTCTTCTAAATCTGATATGAGTGTGGCCTTGTCCTTGGTTTTGACCACTATTTCATCCATGTAAGCCTCCATGTTTCTATGTAGCCGGGGGCCAAAAACAATCTGGACTACCCTTGCAAAAGTAGAACCAGCGGTTTTCAGCCAAAAAGGCATACACAAAAAGCAGTACGTACCACATGGGGTGATAAACACGGTCTTCTCTTCGTCTTCCTTGGCCATGAAAATCTGATGATATCCTAAATAGGCGTCAAGGAAAGACAACAAGTTGCAGCCGGCAGTGGAGTCCACAATTTGGTTGATGCGCAGCAAGGGGAAAGGATCTTTGAGGCTGGCCTTGTTGACATCTGTGAAGTCGATGCATAGCCTCCATTTCCCATTTGCCTTGTGCAGTACAACTGGAATGGCCAACCACGTTGGATGAAGCACTCCTCTGATCAAGCCAGCTGCTCCTAATTTCTTGATCTCTTCGGCAATAAACTGTTGCCGCTCCAAAGCTTGCTTCCGAACCTTCTTCTTGACGGGCCGTGCATGTGTGCATACAGCAAGGTGGTGCTCAATCACCTTCCTGGGAACACCGGGGATATCAGATGGTTGTCATGCAAACACATCGACATTTGCCTACAGGAAGGCGATGAGCGCGCTTTCCTATTTGTCATCGAGGGTGGAACTTATGGTGAAAGTTCCTCCCGTGCCATCTTCCCCGGCGGGCACCTTCTTAGTCTCTGGAGGAGCTGCCTTGGAGTTATTACTCTTGCCGGTGGAGTTCTCTGGCACATCGTCAACACTCCGAAGAAGCGCGTTTGCCGGAATGTGCGCCAGAGCCCTTGCCGGTCTTCTTCCCCCCGGGAGCTTCAGTGGCAGGAGCAAGTGCCTTGGCGGCAGGTGTTGTGACTGTTGGAAATATGCCCTAGAGGCCATAATAAATTACTTATTATCATATTTCCTTGTTCACGATAATCATTTATTATCCATGCTAGAATTGTATCGATCGGAAACTCAGATACATGTGTGGATACATAGACAACACTATGTCCATAGTATGCCTCTGATGCACTAGTTCGTTGATCAAAGATGGTTAAGGTTTCCTAGCCATGGACATGAGATGTCATTTGATGATGGGATCACATCATTAGGAAAATGATGTGATGGAGAAGATCCAAACTATAAACATAGCATATGATCGTGTCAATTTATTGCTATAGTTTTATGCATGTCAAGTATCTGTTCCTATGACCATGAGATCATGCAACTCACTGACATTGGAGGAGTACCTTGTGTGTATCAAACGTCGCAACATAAATGGGTGACCATAAGGTGCTCTACAGGTATCTCCGAGGGTGTTTGTTGGGTTGGCATGGATCAAGACAGGGATTTGTTACTCCGTGTGACGGAGAGGTATCTCAGGGCCCACTCGGTAATACAACATCACAATAAGCCTTGCAAGCAATGTGAATAATTGTTAGCCACGGTATCTTGTATTACGGAACGAGTAAAGAGACTTGCTGGTAACGAGATTGAACTAGGTATGGAGATGCCGAAGAACAAAGGGAACAACATACGTGATTAACTGAATCATTGACATAGGGGTTCAACCGATAAAGATCTTCATAGAATATGTAGGAACCAATATGGGTGTCCAGGTCCCGCTATTGGTTATTGACCGTAGAGGTGTCTCAGTCATGTCTATATAGTTCTCGAACCCGTAGGGTCTACACAATTAAGGTTCAGTGACGTTTTGGTAGTATAGAGTTATGTATGGTGGTGCCCGAAGGTTGTTAAGAGTCCCGGATGAGATCCTCTAAGTCACGAAGAGCTCCGGAATGGTCCGGAGGTAAAGATTGATATATAGGAACTCCTGTTTTGGTCACCGGAAAAGTTCCGGGCTCATCGGTAGTGTACCGGGAGTGTCGGGAGGGTACCGATGGACCATCGGGAGGGATGTCATGGCCTGAGGGGCCTCATGGGCTGTGGGAGGAGACAAACCAGCCCCTAGTGGGCTGGCTGAAGCCTCCGCTAAAGCCCATGAGGTTTGGGAAGGAAAAATCCAAAGGTGGAGAGGTGGAAAGAGTTTCCAAGTGGAAAGGAGGAATCCTACTCCTAATAGGATTGGAGTAGGACTCCTCCACCTCCAATTTCGGCCAACTCTTCAGGGATTGAGGCTGCCTCCTCCCCTCCCTCCGTCCTATATATACTAGAGGATTGAGAGGGTAAAGTTAACCATAATTTCCATGTGCTGCCCTCTTCTTCTTCTAGATCTGTTTCTCCTCTAGATTAGTTATGCGGTGCTTAGGCGAAGCCATGCAGGATTAGTTCACCACCACCACCACCATGTCGTTGTGCTGCCAGAGAACTCATCTACTTCTCCGCTCCCTCTTGCTGGATCAAGAAGGCGGAGATCGTCATCGAGTTGTATGTGTGTTAAATGTGGAGGTGCCATCCGTTTGGCGCTAGATCGGAAGGACCGTGATCAAGATCGCGAGAAGATTCCTGATTGGATCGTGGGATGGGTCGTGATGGGATCGTGGGACGGATCATGATTGGATCGTGGGACAAATCATGATGGGATCATGGGACGCTCGGCAATTTGGATTACGAAGACGTTCGACTACATCAACCACATTTCTTAACGCTTCCCGCTTAGCGATCTACAAGGGTATGTAGATCCACTCTCCCTCTCGTAGATGCTCATCACCATGGATATATCTTGCGTGTACATAGGAGAATTTATGTTTCGCATGCAACTATAATGACCCGACCTGAAAGGTCGAATCTCCGGTGTTTCTGTACCATCCCAAGATCATGCTGGTACACACATGGTACATCAATGTATATATCGAAGGGAAATCACACAACATTAATTAATCGAAATCTCATATCGAGTCCTTTATTACAATAAGAATTACAATAAAGTGGCTGAAGGCCAACTCATGAGAATAACTAAACTTGCGGAAGCTTCAAAGGTAGTTGAGTCCATCCGACTCCAAGGGCATCTCACCGAGCATAGAGCGTATCCTCACTCCTGGTCAGAAAAGTACTCTACAACATGATACGTTGCAGCCGTGTAGGTCAGCATATTGAATATGCCGGCAAATTGATAAGAGAGGGGGTAAAGTAATTCATCTATTCTATATGCAAATATGGCACGTGGGGTAGTAAGTTTTTGCATAAAGCCAAAATTTTCCTACAACAAGAGAGGGCAAAGGCATAATTACTACAATGTTGGTTGATTAATGAGATGGTTCCACCCACCAATTCTCATACCCAAGTTGACATTAATAACCCACATCAATATAATTAATGGTGTTGAGAGTTCCAGATAGTTTCGGTTCCTTTGGCTCAAACTGTCCATGACCGTGGACACGGCTAATCGATTAGGTTTGGGTACTCTGCAGAGTTTTGCACACGTTCCCCACAAGATTTGATCGCCTCCGTTGGACTTCTCGCACTTCATGGTGTTTGAGAAACGGATGACCAAACATGGTCTTCAAAAGGGTTTCCCTAAGACTCTGTCGGTGCCCATCCTTTCCTACCGTTCTTCTACATCTCGTAGCACCGCCTATCTAGGGTCACCACGATATCCAACCAAGCCAGAGCCCATAACGACTTGTGGCTATGCAGGTAAGCCTTGGGTCTTGAAGCATCCATCCATCTCTTTGTGCCTGGGTGGACCTTTCTGCATGAATACTGGCACTTCTCCAACATCATCTAGGCTAACCACTGGTTTCTCCAGGGCGCCGTTCAACCATCATCCACCCAGAGGTAAGTTGAAAACTTGGAGTCTTGAAGACTTGATCATTATGTAGGACTTGAAATTATTAAATCACAACTCTCATGAATCACACAACCAACCCCGTCTACTAATAGCATAGCAAAAATGTAAAAAAACAACGTTTCCCGGGGCCAATGTGTCAAAGGGTTGAGGGGTACCTACCACATGATACTACAACAAGTAACCAAGTTTCCAGTTTACCTACTTTGCATGCAATTGGGGTGATGGAAGAACTAATGCAATAAAACATAGGTATACATGGTCAAAGTGACTTGCCTTGCTGATGATCCTCGTACTCCAGTGACTCTAGATAACAAGCTTCGCACTCCGGATGATCTAACGAATCAAACAAGAGCATACCATAAGCATAAACACAAAACAATTCACACAATTCAGCAAGGTTAAACAAACAATACTAAAACCATTCAATAGTATCAATCAAGAGAAAGAAATCAAAATAAAAAATTTGACTCACAAAAATTTAGTGTCAACAACTTCTACTACTACTACTTTAAGAAAAACGACCAAGCAACAACTAGTAGAAAAGAAATAGTGAAGAAAAAAATCAATTTTAGTAAACAGATTCAAATTCACTAAAACTTTTGTGTAAAGAAACACTACTAAAATGAAATTAACTAGAATGTTCCTATAACTATGGAATAGGAAGCCAAAACAATAATATTATTAACACTAATATTATTATCATCATATTACTTAACAGACTAGAATTACTAAAATTATTTATTAGAAATCTAACTAAATCATGTAACTAGTTTGTGAAAGTAAAACTAAATTGTTTTATAAAACTATACCTAAGGAAAAATATATAAAGATTCCTATAACAACAAACTAAACAATCATTCTAAATATTAGCAAGTAATGTTACCTAAATGTTTGAAACAACAGAAACTTATGAAAACTATTAACAAAACTTAAACTAATTCAGGTTCAAACTAAATTAAAATTAAGAAAACTAAACTACATTAAGAACTAAAGAAATTCTGTTTTTTGTTAAAATCCCTAATCAAATTTATCCTAAAAATTCTCAAACTATGAAGGATGATAGTTCTAACTAATACAAATCATTAGCAAAAAGATTCACTCAAAAATATATTTTTAAACTCTAGTTATATAGATTTTAGTAATTTAAACAAATTTGATCAAATTCAAAATTTAAAGTTCAAATTTAAAATCTAAGCATTCAGACATAAACTACATCAAATTTGTGAACTAATGCAAAAAGAATCAACTAAAAACACCAAGTAGTTTAAAAGATATAACAAAAATAAAAACAGAAAACATTCTGTTTTCTAAAACAGAAAAGAAAAAGAAAAAAAACTGATCGAACGGACACGGTGACGTGGCGTTCTCTGATTGGTTAGGGGGGTGTGTGATCTGACAATTTGAGTGGACGTCCGAGCTGTAGAGGATACCGGTTTGGGTTGTAAAATGATCTAATCCTAGACGTTGGATTTAGATCGGACGGTCTAGGGAGGGGGAGAGTGGCTCACAGAGAGAGGGTCGCCGGCGATGGAGTTTCTTCGGGGAGGCCGAGGCGGCGAGTCGATGGGGGCGGTGCTCCGGTGGTTGGGGACGGCGTCCGAGGGGTCCAATCAACAGCGGCGGACCTCCGACGTCCGTTGGTGGCGACGGTTGGGGCGACAGAGGCGAGCTCCTCGAGCTCCTGGAGCTTCGGCTGGGGGTGGAGCTCCGGCGTGGGATTCCGGTGAGTGGAGGGGTCGGACGAGGGGGAAATGGGTGGAACGGGGTGCGGGGAGTCGGGGCTATTTATAGGGCCGGTGCGATGGTCTCGGAGGGAAAGAGGAGGGAGATTCGGAGAGGAGGGATCTCCGGCGAGGTCTTGTCAACGCGAGGAGGAAGGTGACTGCGGCGTCTTCGGGATCGGGCGGTGGGGCCGGGGTGTCAGAGAGAGAGAGAGGGCGGTGTCAGCACGTCAGTCGGTCGGCTCGGAGCGTTTTCGGAAATTAAACGCAGGTGGGCCGTCCCGTTTCAAATTAATTCGTTTCCTTTTTAATATCCATTGCAGTAAAACTCTTTTAAAAGCATTCAAAACATTTCCAAATATAGGAAATATATATATCAAAATGATCAGGAGAATTAATGCTATTCAATGAACATTTTTCCTCTGTCATATTGAATACATTGAAAAATATTTTTTCAGAAATTGCTATTTGAGTTTAAATCCTTTTTGAGATAAACTTTCAAATAGACCCCTGGTTTTATTGCTCAAGTATTTCACCAAGATGCCCCTGGTGTCGAGTGTCATGTTACTCCCCTCTTTTCTTTGAACTTTTCCAGAGGTTTTCAAATAGGTGAAACAAAAAAAGGGAAAGATGAAAGTGCCCTTTCAAAAATTCAAAGGAAACATTTCAACCATTATATTCATTCAAACAATGTGATGATGATGCATATCTATATATCATAACATTCCAATATGAAATTTTGGGATGTTACAAACCTACCCACCTTAAGATGAATCTCGCCCTCGAGATTCGGGTTGACTAGAAAATAGGTGCGGATGGTCTCTACGAAGATCTTCTTCGCGTTCCCAGGTGGCTTCTTCCTCGGTGTGGTGACTCCACAGAACCTTATAGAACTTGACGATCCTGCTACGGGTGACTCTGTTGGTAGTCTCGAGGATTCTGACAGGCTTCTCCTCGTAAGTCAGATCACTGTCAAGTTGTATGGCCTCTAGGGGCACTGTGTCTCTCAAAGGAATATCAACAATCTCAGCATGGCATTTCTTCAATTGGGAAACATGGAAAACATCATGAACTCCGGACAGTGCTTTCGGCAATTCCAGCTTGTATGCAACTTCGCCTCTATGTTCCAGAATTTTGTAGGGGCCTATGAATCTGGGTGCTAACTTTCCTTTAACACCAAACCTCTTGATTCCTCGAAGTGGGGACACACGGAGATATGCTCGATCCCCTACTTCATATGTCACCTCCTTGCGTTTGTTATCACCATAGCTCTTCTGTTGGGATTGAGCTACCTTGAGTCAATCTCGAATCAGTTTGACCTTCTCTTCAGAAACTCTGATAAGATCGGGACCAAAAAGTTGTTGGTCTCCAACACCATCCCACGTCAATGGTGTTCTGCACCTCCTTCCGTATAAAGCTTCAAAAGGGGCCACTTACAGACTGGTCTGTTAACTATTGTTGTATGAGAACTCTGCGTAAGGTAAGTTGTCATCCCAACTGGCCCCATAGTCTAGCGCACAGGCTCTCAACATGTCCTCCAGAATCTGGTTGACTCTCTCAGTCTGTCCATCGGTCTGCGGATGAAAAACTGTACTGCCCCAGTCTTGTACCCAAAGTTTCATGAAGCTGATGCCAACACTTTGAGGTAAATTGTGTTCCTCTATCTGACACGATACTCCTCGGAACTCCATGCAGACATACGATCCTGGTCATATATATCTTGGCTAGCTTAGCACTAGTATAGGTTGTTTTCACTGGAATGAAATGAGCCACCTTGGTCAAACGATCGACCACTACCCAAAAGGAATCTTATCCTGAACGGGTCCTGGGTAGTCCTGTGATGAAGTCCATACCAAGCTTATCCCATTTCAACTCGGGTATTGGCAAAGGTTGGAGTAACCCTGCTAGTTTCTAATGTTCCGCTTTTACTCGCTGACAAACATCACATACCGCAACATGTTCGGCAATATCTTTTTTCATACCTGTCCACCAATAACTTTCCTTCAAATTCAGGTACATCTTGGTGTTGCCTGGGTGTATCGAGTAAGGTGAATCATGGGCTTCTTGAAGTATCAACTTTCTGAGCTCTGGGTCATGGGGCACACAAATTCGGTTCTCAAACCATAGAGTACCCTGTTCATCTTCACGAAAGCCTTTAGCCTTGCCTTCCTTCATTCTCTGCTTTATCTCAGCTATCTCCTTGTCCGATTTCTGGGCTTCTCGAATTCTTTCGGTCAAGGTGGACTGAATCTCAAGTGTGGAAACATATCCTTGTGGAACTATATCTAAGCGAAGCTCTCCGAGATCTTTGGTTAACTCCTGGGGTAATCCTCCGGCTATGAGTGTGTTCACATAACTCTTCCGACTCAAAGCATCTGCCACAACATTTGCCTTTCCTGAATGGTAATGTAATCTCATGTCATAGTCCTTCCGAATGTTTGGCAGTATCAACACTGGGGCTGTGACCAAACGTTGCTTCAACTCCTGGAAACTGGCCTCACATTCCTCAGTCCAGATATACTTAGACTCTTTCTTCAATAGCTCTGTCATGGGCTTGGCAATCTTTGAGAAATTCTCAATGAATCTCCGGTAATATCCAGCAAGTCCGAGAAAACTGCGGATCTCCTTAACTGAGGACTGCTTCAACCTTAGCGGGGTCTACTGCTATTCCTTCTCCGGAAATAACATGTCCGAGGAATCCAACTTCCATCAGCCAAAATTCACATTTACTGAACTTGGCATACAACTGATGCTCTCTAAGCTTCTCCAGAACTAAAGGCAAGTGTTCCTTGTGTTCTTCCTTGCTCTTGGAGAATATCAAAATGTCATCAATGAACACCACAACAAACTTGTCCAAATATTCCATAAACAATTTGTTCACCAAATTCATGAAGTAGGCAGGAGAATTAGTCAAACCAAAGGACATGACTGTATACTCGTATAAGCCATACCTGGTGGTGAAAGCTGTTTTGGGTATATCCTAATCGAAGATCGATCTTGGAGAATACTTTGGCGCCTACTAGCTGGTCAACCAGGTCATTAATCGTCGGCAGAGGGTACTTATTCTTGATAGTCACCTCGTTCAATGCTCGATAATCGACCACCATCCTCAAGGTTTTGTCTTTCTTCTCCACCAAAAGAACTGGGGCTCCCCAAGGTGATGAACTTGGGTGAATATGTCCCTTATCCAATAGCTCCTTAATCTGCTTCTTGATTTCTACTAAATCATTTGCGGGCATCCGATAGGGTCTCTTGGAAATTGGGATTGTCCCTGGTAGTAGCTCTATCAGAAACTCAATATCCCTATCTGGTGGCATGCCTGGTAATTCCTTCAGGAATACATTTGGAAAGTCTCGTACAACCGGTACTTCCTCCTGAACAACTCCTGTGAGGGAATTTAACAGAGCACTCATCTGTGTGCGTCGGGATACATACTTAATCCTCTTGTTCTCAGGAGTGGTGAGTGAAATAGACTTGCCGGGGCAATCAAGGTTTCCTTCATACTTGGTCATCCAATCCATGCCTAGGATTACATCCAATACCTGGGATTCTAAGACGATGAGGTCGGTAGGAAAAACATGGTTTCCTATGTGGAGTTTCCGAGCGTGTCATCCTATCCCTGCCATCATCATACCTCCTGGGGAATTTATCTTAATGGGCTGACTAAAGGTTCTGGTGGGTAAACCATACTTTTCCACAACTACCCTTGATATGAATGAATGAGTTGCACCAGAATCAAAAATTACCATAACTGGACGGGAATGCAATAAAATCTTACCAACCACAGTCTCGGGCTGATCATAGACTTCTTCCACGTCGAGGTGGTTCACCTGAGCACGAGGGAATGGATTTGGCCTCTTAGCTGTGGAGTTGCCGTTTCCATTCCCTTGCTTGTTCTGAGGGCATTCAGTGGCATAGTGCCCTGTCTTCTAACACTTGAAACAGGTGATATGGTTCAGATCCTTCTGAGCTGGAGCGGGACGGTGTTGGTTGCCATTCCCATTTCCGTTACCATTCTTGAAGCTGCCATTGTTGGGACAATTATTCCCATTTTCTCCATGGTTGTGGCCTCCATGGTTGTGCACGGGATGAGTGTGTCCTCCATACCTACCGGTCCCTGATCCGGTATTTTCTGACGGCTTCTAATGAGCTCCAGAGGTAGACTTCCCCTGTGCATACTTCCTCTTGCGGTTCTCGATTTGCTGCTGCTTTCCCTCCAAGATGAGGGCCTTGTCTACCAGCTCCTGGTAGTTGCTGAAGGTAGCCACCATCAGCTGCATGCTCAACTCATCATTGAGTCCTTCCAAGAACTTCTCCTGCTTGGCTGCATCATCGGCCACATCTCCTGGTGCATAACGAGCCAACGTGTTGAAGTCGTCCACGTACTGGGCCACGGAACGGTTCCCCTGGCGTAAGTTGCGAAACTCACGCTTCTTCAGACTCATGGATCCAGCTGAGACATGTGCTATGCGGAAAGCTTGCTTGAACTGCTCCCAAGTCACACCAGCAATGGGGTATGTGGTGGTGTAGTTCTCCCACCATGAAGCTGCTGGCCCCTCCAGTTGATGGGCGGCAAAACGCACTTTTTCAGCCTCAGTGCATCCTGCGGTGGTGAGTTCCCTCTCCATCTTGCGGAGCCAATCATCTGCCACAATGGGCTCTGTGCTGCTGGAGCAAGTTGGGGGATTCAGTCTCAGAAAACGGGTGAGGTTGTCGCCTTGAGGTGGAGGGTGGTTGTTGGTATGATTCTGAATCAACAGCTGCATCAGGGCATTCTACTGCTGAAGAAGTTGGGTGAGCTCTAGCGGGAAAGTGAAGTCGGGCTCACGTCGCGGAGGCATCTTGCTGTTTTTAGAGGGGTGAGAATTAGAATAGAACAATGACCTAAAAGGGAAATTCACTACCCATATGCAATGCAACAAACATATCACACCAAACACTCATTCATTTATTCAAGGTCAAACATCAATATACAAATCTCCATTCAAACTAAACATCGACCTACGCTTTAACGACGAAAATGAAGATACATGGGGGCATAACTAAAGTTTTCCTCAAAAGTACATGGTGACGGAGCCTCCTCCGGTGGTGCTCTCCTCATAGTCATCATCGTTGCTAATCAAGGGAGCCATGTCTCCTTCTGGATGAAGATTTTCACCCATGTCCATCTGTTCCTCTAGAGTTTCGATGTGAGTGTTCAGCTTATCGATCCTCTCTAAGAAATCCTTCACCTCATACTCATGCTCGTACTCGGCTTCCCGTAAGTCAGCTTCGAGGTCAATCTCACGGTTCATCAGCCTCTTGATCGTCTTCTTGTCGGCACGTACCTGAAGCTCCAAGGTCCTGACGTGTGTCTCCAAGGTCTGGATATAGGAAATGGTGGTGTCTTCAGTGGGAGTGGTTATGATATTTCCATTGGCATCCCTGCGACATACCAAGCTGAGTCCTGGTGAAATGGTTCCACCTCTGTATTCCTCCTGAGTACGTCCAAGGGCACGATGAATGGCCATGTCTCTCCCAAGTATCCAGCTGGGTGCCACAAACTTGAAATCGATGGGTTCCTTCCGATTCCCAAAGGTCTTCTCGGGGATGTGCACCTCAATCCTATAGCGTCCGTCTTGTGGAAAAGACACGATAGGAGTCCCGGTGATGCTCAGCAAAGCAATCCTCACGTCCCTGATGATCCTCATCAGCTCCTTGCCAAAGGGCATCGTTGCGTCAGGCTGGCAAAACTCCGTGATCAAAACTAGGATGAAGGTGGCCATCTATAAATTTTGAAATAAATCGGAGGGAAGTTAGAAACGAGTATATGAGAGTATAAGAATTTTAAAGACAAAAGAGTAATAAATACTAAGGCTTTTCCAATCCTAGAGGTTACGTCCTACGGTCAGCGTGTGCTCTGATACCATTTCTGTAACGACCCGACTTGAAAGGTCGAATCTCTGGTGTATCTGTACCATCCCAAGATCATGCTGGTACATACACGGTACATCAATGTATATACCAAAGGGAAATCACACAGCATTAATTAATCGAAATATCATATTGAGTCCTTTATTACAATAAGTATTACAATAAAGTGGCTGAAGACCAACTCATGAGAATAGCTAAACTTGCGGAAGCTTCAAAGGTAGTTCAGTCCATCCGACTCCAAGGGCATCTCACCGAGCGTAGAGCGTATCCTCACTCCTGGTCGGAAAATTACTCTGCAACATGATACGTTGTAGCCGTGCAGGTCAGCATATTGAATATGCCGGCAAAGTCACAAGAGAGGGGGTAAAGTAATTCATCTATTCTATATGCAAATATGGCAGGTGGGGTAGTAAGTTTTTGCATAAAGCCAAATTTTTCCTACAACAAGAGAGGGAAAAGGCATAATTACTACAATGTTGGTTGATTACTGAGATGGTTCCACCAACCAATTCTCATACCCAAGTTGACATTAATAACCCACATCAATATAATTAATGGTGTTGAGAGTTCCAGATAGTTTCAGTTCCTTTGGCTCAAACTGTCCATGACCATGGACACGGCTAATCATTGGGTACTCTGCAGAGTTTTGCACACGTTCCCCACAAGATTTGATCGCCTCCGTTGGACTTCTCGCACTTCATGGTGTTGAGAAACGGATGACCAAACATGGTCTTCAAAAGTGTTTCCCCGAGACTCTGTCGGTGCCCATCCTTTCCTACCGTTCTTCTACATCTCGTAGCACCGCCTGTCTAGGGTCACCACAATATCCAACCAAGCCAGAGCCCATAATGACTTGTGGCTATGTAGGTAAGCATGTGGTCTTGAAGCATCCATCCATCTCTTTGTGCCTGGGTGACCTTTCCGCATGAGTACTGACACTTCTCCAGCATCATCTAGGCTAACCACTCGTTTCTCCAGGGCGCCGTTCAACCATCATCCACCCAGAGGTAAGTTGAAAACTTGGAGTCTTGAAGACTTGATCATTATGTAGGTCTTAAAATTATTAACTCACAACTCTCATGAATCACGCAACCAACCCCGTCTACTAATAGCATAGCAAAAATGTAAAAAAACAACGTTTCCCGGGGCCAATGTGTCAAAGGGTTGAGGGGTACCTACCACATCATACTACAACAAGTAACAAAGTTTCCAGTTTACCTACTTTGCATGCAATTGGGGTGATGGAAGAACTAATGCAATAAAACATAGGTATACATGGTCAAAGTGACTTGCCTTGCTGACGATCCTCGTACTCCAGTGACTCTAGATAACAAGCTTCGCACTCCGGATGATCTAACGAATCAAACAAGAGCATATCATAAGCATAAACACAAAACAATTCACACAATTCAGCAAGGTTAAACAAACAATACTAAAACCATTCAATAGTATCAATCAAGAGAAAGAAATCAAAATAAAAAATTTGACTCACAAAAATTTAGTGTCAACAACTTCTACTACTACTACTTTAAGAAAAACAACCAAGCAACAACTAGTAGAAAAGAAATAGTGAAGAAAAAAAATCAATTTTAGTAAACAGATTCAAATTCACTAAAACTTTTGTGTAAAGAAACACTACTAAAATGAAATTAACTAGAATGTTCCTATAACTATGGAATAGGAAGCCAAAACAATAATATTATTAACACTAATATTATTATCATCATATTACTTAACAGACTAGAATTACTAAAATTATTTATTAGAAATCTAACTAAATCATCTAACTAGTTTGTGAAAGTAAAACTAAATTGTTTTATAAAACTATACCTAAGGAAAAAGATATAAATATTCCTATAACAACAAACTAAAAAATCATTCTAAATATTCGCAAGTAATGTTACCTAAATGTTTGAAACAACAGAAACTTATGAAAACTATTAACAAAACTTAAACTAATTCAGGTTCAAATTAAATTAAAATTAAGAAAACTAAACTACATTAAGAACTAAAGAAATTCTGTTTTTTTGTTAAAATCCCTAATCAAATTTGTCCTAAAAATTCTCAAACTATGAAGGATGATAGTTCGAACTAATACAAATCAGTGGCAAAAAGATTCACTCAAAAATATATTTTTAAACTCTAGTTATATAGATTTTAGTAATTTAAATAAATTTGACTAGATTCAAAATTTAAAGTTCAAATTTAAAATCTAAGCATTCAGACATAAACTACATCAAATTTTTGAACTAATTCAACAAGAATCAACTAAAAACACCAAGTAGTTTAAAAGATATAACAAAAACAAAAACAGAAAACATTTTGTTTTCTAAAACAGAAAAGAAAAAGAAAAAAACTTATCGAACGGACAGGGTGACGTGGCGTTCTCCGATTGGTTACGGGGGGTGTGAGATCTGACAATTCGAGTGGCCTTCCGAGCTGTAAAGGATGCCGGTTCGGGTTGTAAAATGATCTAATCCTAGACGTTGGATTTAGATCGGA
The DNA here is from genome assembly GCA_022496015.1 of Hordeum marinum. NCBI lineage: Eukaryota > Viridiplantae > Streptophyta > Magnoliopsida > Poales > Poaceae > Hordeum > Hordeum marinum. The sequence goes on from CM039678.1 coordinate 340,364,031, forward strand.
CGGTCTAGGGAGGGGGAGACGGGCTCACAAAGAGAGGGTCGCCGGCGGTGGAGTTTCTCCGACGAGGCCGAGGCGGTGAGTCGACGGGGGCGGCTCTCCGGTGGTTGGGGACGACGTCCGAGGAGTCCTATCGACAGCGGCGGACCTCCAGCGTCCGTTGGTGGCGACGGTTGGGGCTGGGTGCGACAGAGGTGACCTCCTCGAGCCCCTGGAGCTTTGGCTGGGGGCGGAGCTCCGGCGTGGGATTCCAGTGAGTGGAGGGGGTCGGACGAGGGGGAAACGGGTGGAACGGGGTGTGGGGAGTTGGGGCTATTTATAGGGTCGGTGCGATGGTCGGGGAGGGAAAGAGGAGGGAGATCCGGAGAGGAGGGAGATCCGGTGAGGTCCTATCGACGCGAGGAGGAAGGTGACCGTGGCGTCTTCGGGATCGAGCGGTGGGGCCGAGGCATCAGAGAGAGAGAGATAGGGCGGCGTCAGCACGTCGGTTGGTTGGCTCGGAGCGTTTTCGGGAATTAAACGCAGGTGGGCCAACCCGTTTCAAATTAATTCGTTTCCTTTTTAATATCCAGTGCAGTAAAACTCTTTTAAAAGTATTCAAAACATTTCCAAATATAGGAAATATATATATCAAAATGATCAGGAGAATTAATGCTATTCAATGAATATTTTTCCTCTGTCATATTGAATACTTTGAAGAAAAAAATCAGACATTGCTATTTGATTTTAAATCCTTTTTGAGATAAACTTTCAAATAGACCCTTGGTTTTATTGCTCAAGTATTTCACCAAGATGCCCCTGGTGTTGAGTGTCATGTTACTCCCCTCTTTTCTTTGAACTTTTCCAGAGGTTTTCAAATAGGTGAAACAAAAAAAGGGAAAGATGAAAGTTCCCTTTTAGAAACTCAAAGGAAACACTTCAACCATTATATTCATTCAAACAATGTGATGATGATGCATAGCTATATATCATAACATTCCAAAATGAAATTTTGGGATGTTACAGCAACGTTCCCCAACAGTGGCATCATGAGCTAGGTCTATGTGTAGATGAGATCTCGAGTAGAACACAAAGGAGTTTGTGGGCGTTGATGCTTAGATTGGTTCCTCTCTTGGTCGTGTTTTGGTTCAACGGTATTGTGGGATGAAGCGTCCCAGACCAACCTTACTTGTATGCTTACGAGAGACCGGTTCCATCGACTGATGTGTAAGTTCGTTGCACAAAGATGGCTGGCGGGTGTCTGTCTCTCCTACTTTAGTTGGATCGTATTCAATAAAGGCGGTCCTTGAGAAGGTTGAAAAGCAACTATTGTATCACCATTGTGGTTACGTGTAGGTGAGAATTGTTCTATCTAGATACACATAGCACCCACATATAACTTGCAACAAGAATTAAAGGGCGTCTACCTTGTTTTTGCAGGGTATGTTGTGATGTGATATGGCCGATTGCATGATGAGATATATGTGATGTATGAGATGATCATGTATTGTATAGAATATCACGACTTGCATGTCGATGAGTACGAAAACCGACAGGAGCCATAGGGTTGTATTTAATTATTGTATGACATGCGTGTCAATCATTAAGCGCTATGTAATGCTTTACTTTATCACTAAGCGGTAGCAATAGTGGTAGAAGCATGGTGGGCGTGACAACCCCGATGGTGACACGTTGATGAAGATCAAGATGATGGAGATCATGGTGTCATGCCGTTGACGATGGAGATCATGACAGTGCTTTCAAGATGGAGATCGAAAGCACAAGTTCATGGCCATATCATGTCACTTATGATTTGCATGTGATGTTAATCATTTTATGCAACTTGTTTTCCTTAGGATGACGGTAGCATTATAAGGTGATCCCTCACTTAAATTTCAAGATAAATTGTGTTCTCCCCGAGTGTGCACCATTGCGAAAGTTTGCTGTGTCGAGACACCACGTGATGATCAGGTGTGATAGACTCTACGTTTACATATAATGGGTGCAAGCCAGTGTTGCACATGCAGAACACTCGGGTTAAACTTGACGAGACTAGCATGTATAGACATGGCCTCGGAACACAAGAGACCGAAAGTTCGAACATGAGTCATATAGTAGATATGATCAACATGATGATGTTCACCATTGAAACCACCTCGACTCGCGTAATGATCAGACTTGAGTTGGTGAATTTGGATCATGTATCACTCGAATGACCGGAGGGATGTCAATTTGAGTGGGAGTTCTTAGGTAATATGATTAATTGAACTAACTATCATGAACATCGTCCAAGTGTCTTTGCAAATTATGTTGTAGATAGCTCGTGGTGTAGCTCCCCTATTTTATTGATACATTCCTAGAGAAAAGTAAGCTGAAAGATAATGGTAGCAATATTGCGGACTGGGTCCGTGATCTGAGGATTGTCCTCATTGCTGCATAGAAGTCTTATGTCCATAATGCACCGCTCGGTGTGCTGCCCCCTCTAGCGTCGTTTGTAGATGTTGTGAACATCTAACAGGAATGTTCCAATGACTACTTGATAGTTCAGTGCGTCATGCACTATGGCTTAAAATTGAGGCTCCAAAACGTTTTGAACATCACGGAACATATGAGATGTTCTAAGAGTTGAAATTGTGGTCTCGGGCTCGTGGCCGTGTTGTGAGATATGAGATCTCCAACAAGATTATTTGCCTGCAAGATGAAGGAGAATAGCTCAGTTGTTGAGCGTGTGCTCAGATTGTCTGGGTACTACAATCACTTGAATCGAGTGGGAGTTGAACATCCAGATAAGAGTGATTGATATAGTTCTCCAAGTCACTGTCACTAAGCTACTAGAGGTTCGTGATGAACTATGAAATGCCAGGGATAGAAATGATGATCCCTGAGCTATTCGCGATGTTTGACACCGCAAATATAGAAATCAAGACGGAGCATCAAGTGTTGATAGTTAGTAAAAGCACTAGTTTCGAGAAGGGCAAGGGCAAGGAGGGAAACTTCATGGACGACAAGTCAATTGCTGCTCTAGTGAAGCTACCCAAAGTTGAACCCAAACCCGAGACTAAGTGCTTCCATTATGAGGAGAGCGGTTGCTGAAGCGGAACAACCCTAGATAATTGGTAGATAAGAAGGCTGGCAACATCGACATAAGTATATTTTGATATAAGTGTTATTGATGTGTACCTTGCTAGTACTCCTAGTAGAACCTGAGTATAGGATACCGGTTCGGTTGCTAAATGTTAGTAACTCGAAATAAAAGCTACAGAATAAACGGAGACTAGCTAAGGGTGAGGTGACGATGTGTGTTGGAAATGTCTCCAAAGTTGATGTGATCAACATCGCACGCTCTCTCTACCTTCGGGATTAGTGACGAAGCTAAATAAATGTTATTTGGTGTTTGCGTTAAGCATGAACATGATTAGATCGTGTTTATTGCAATATGATTATTCATTTAAGTTAGATAATAATGGTTATTCTGTTTACATGAATAATACCTTCAATGGTCATGCACCCAATGAGAATGGTTTGTTCAATCCTGATCTTCGTAATACACATGTTCATAACATAGATGCCAAAAGATACAAAGTTAATAATGATATTACCACATACTTGTGGCACTGCGGCTAAATGTCATATTGTTGTAGAACGCATGAAGAAACTCCATGCTCATGGATCTTTGGACTCAGTCGATTTTGAATCGGTTGAGACGTGCGGACCATGCCTCGTGGGCAACATGACTAATACCCCGTTTTCAATATGATAGAGCAAGGCAAGTAACTTATTGGAAATGATACATGTTGATGTATATGGTCCAATGAGTGTTGTAGCATCTGGTGGATATCGTTATTTTCTTACCTTCACTGATGAGTTGAGTACATATAGTGTATATTTACTTAATGAAACACAAGTCTGGATCGTTTGAAAAGTTCAAGCAAAATCAGAGTGTAGTTTAAGATCATCAATATAAAAATGTTTACGATATGATCGTGGAGGTGAATATCTAAGTTGCGAGTTTGGCATACAACTTTAGACAATATGAAAGTTGTTTCACAACTCACGCCACATAGAACACCATAGTGTGATGGTGTGTCCAAACGTCGTAGTCGTGCTCTATTGGATATGGTGCGAACTATGATGTCTCTTATCGATTTGCCACTATCGTTTTGGGGTTATGCATTAGATACAACTACATTCACTTTAAAAGGGGCACCATCTAGGTCCGTTTAGATGGTACCGTATGAATTTTGGTTTGGCAAAAACCAAAGCTGTCATTTCTTAATGTTTGGGGCCGCGACCCTTATGTGCAAAATGCTTCCACCTAATGAGCTTGAACCCAAAGCGGACAAATGCATCTTCATAGAATACCCTAAGAACAGTTGGGTATACCTTCTATCTCAGATCCGAGTGCAAAGTGTTTGTTGCCAAAACGGGTCCTTTCTCGAGAAAGAGTTTCTCTCGAAAGAATTGAGTGGGAGGAAGATCGAACTTGATGAGTTGTTGAACCTTTGTTTCAACCAGAAAATAGCGCATCGTAGAAAGATGTTTCTGTGGAGCCTATGTTAGTTGAAGGGGAAGTCAATGATGATGATCATGAAACTTCGGATCAAGTTACCATCAAACCTCGTAGGTCGACACGGACGCGTACTGCTCCTGAGTGGTGCGACAACCCTGTCTTAGAGGTCACGTTGTTGGACAACGATGAACCTACGAGCTATGGAGAAGCAATGATGGGCTCGGATTCCGACAAATGGTTAGAGGCCATGAAATTTGAGGAATGATCCATGTATGAAAACCAAGTATACACTTTTGTAGACTCGCTAGTTGGATGGCAAGTCATTGTGTACAAATGGACCTTTAAGACAAGGATAGACGCTGATGGTAACACCATTTATAAAGCTCAACTTGTCGCAAAGAAGTTTCTGCCAAGTTCAAGGAGTTGACTACGATGAGACTTTCTCACTCAGAGCGATGCTAAAGTCTGTTCAATGATGTTAGTAGTTGCTGCATTTTTCAATTACGAAATCTGGCAGATGGATGTCAAAACATCATTTCCTTCCTTGAGGAAAGGTTGTATGAGATACAACTAGAAGGTTTTGTTAGTCGTAAGGATGCTAAAAGGCGTGTAAGCTTTGGTAATCCTTCTATGGACTGAAGCAAGTATCTCGGAGTTGGAATATACGCTTTGATGAGGAGATCAAAGTTTTTGAGTCTATGCAAAGTTTATGAGAAACTTGTAGTTACAATAAAGTGAGTGGGAGCACTATAGAGTTTCTGATAAGCATATGTAGATGACATATTGTTGATCGGAAATGATGTAGAATTTCTGGAAAGCATAAAGGGTTGTTTGAAAAGAATTTATCAAAGGAAGACCTGGATAAAGCTACTTAATTGTTGGGCATCGAGATCTATAGAGATAGGTCAAGATGTCTGATAAGACTTTCAATGAGTACATACCTTGATAAGATTTTGAAAGAGTTCAAAATGGATCAGTCAAAGAAAGAGTTCTTGCCTGATTTGTAAGGTGTGAAGTTAAGTGAGACTCAAAGCTCGACCACGGCAGAAGAAAGAGAAAGGACGAAGGTCATCCCTTATGCCTTAGCCATAGGATCTATATTATGCCATGTTGTGTACCGCACCTGGTGTGTCCCTTGCCATGCGTCTGTCAAGGGGTACAAGAGTGATCCAGGAGTGGATCACTGGACAGCGGTCAAAATTATCCCTAGTAACAAGAGGACTAGGGAGATGTTTCTCGATTATGGAGGTGATAAAGAGTTTGTCGTAAAGAGTTACGTCGATGCAAGCTGTAACACCAATCCGGATGACTCTTAGTAGCAATCCGGATATGTATAGTGGAGTAGCCATTTGGAATAGCTCCAAGCGGAGTGTGGTAGCAGTGTCTACAGTAAGACAGAGATTTGGAAAGTACACATGGATCTGAATGTAGCAGACCCATTGATTAAAAGACCTCTCTCACAGGCAAAGCATGATCGACCCTAGAACTCATTGGGTGTCAGATTCATAACAATGCGAATCACATGGTGATGTGAACTAGATTATTGACTCTAGTGCAAGTGGGAGACTGTTGGGAAAATGCACTAGAGGCAATAATAAATTAGTTCTTATCATATTTCCTTGCTCATGATAATTGTTTATTATCCATGCTAGAATTGTATTGATTAGAAACTCAGATACATGTGTGGATACATAGACAACACCATGTCCCTAGTATGCCTCTGATGGACTAGTTCATTGATCAAAGATGGTTAAGGTTTCCTAGCCATGGACATGAGATGTCATTTGATGACGGGATCACATCATTACAAGAATGATGTGATGGACAAGACCCAAACTATAAACATAGCATATGATCATGTCAGTTTATTGCTACAGTTTTCTACATGTCAAGTATCTGTTCCTATGACCATGAGATCATGCAACTCACTAACACTAGAGGAGTACCTTGTGTGTATCAAACGTCGCAACGTAACTCGGTGACTATAAGGTGCTCTACAGGTAGCTGTTGGGTTGGCATGGATCAAGACTGGGATTTGTTACTCCATGTGACGGAGAGGTATCTCAGGGCCCACTCGGTAATACAACATCACAATAAGCCTTGCAAGCAATGTGACTAAGTGGTAGCCACGGGATCTTGTATTACAAAACGAGTAAAGAGACTTGCTGGTAACGAGATTGAACTAGGCATGGAGATGCCGACGATCGAATCTCGGGCAAGTAACATACCGAAGAACAAAGGGAACAACATACGGGATTAACTGAATCCTTTACATAGAGGTTCAACCGATAAAGATCTTTGTAGAATATGTAGGAACCAATATGGGTATCCAGGTCCCGCTATTGGTTATTGACCGTAGAGGTGTCTCGGTCATGTCTACATAGTTCTCGAACCCGTGGGGTCTGCACACTTAAGGCTCAGTGACGTTTCAGTAGTATAGAGTTATGTATGGTGGTGACTGAAGGTTGTTCGGAGTCCCGGATGAGATCCTCGAAGTCATGAGGATCTCCGGAATGGTCCGTAGGTAAAGATTGATATGTAGGAACTCCTGTTTTGGTCATCGGAAAAGTTTTGGGCTCATCGGTAGTGGACCGGGAGTGTCGAGAGGATATTGAGGACCATCGAGAGGGGTGTCACGCCCCGAGGGGCCTCATGGGTTGTGGTAGGAGACAAACCATCCCCTAGTGGGCTGGCCAAAGCCTCCACTAAAGCCCATGAGGTTTGAGAAGTAAAAAATCCAAAGGTGCAGAGGTGGAAAGAGTTTCCAAGTGGAAAGGAGGAATCCTACTCCTAATAGGATTGGAGTAGGACTCCTCCACCTCTAATTTCGGCCAACTCTTGAAGGTTTGAGTCTGCCTCCTCCCGTAGCTCCCTCCGATATATACTAGACGATTTAGAGGGCAAAGCTAACCCTAATTGCCACGTGTTGGCCTCTTCTTCCCCTAGATCTGTTTCTTCTCTAGATTAGTTATGCGGTGCTTAGGCGAAGCCATGCAGGATTAGTTCACCACCACTGCCACCACACCGTTGTGCTGCCGGAGAACTCATCTACTTCTCCGCTCCCTCTTGCTGGATCAAAAAGGCAGAGGTCATCATCGAGCTGTGCGTGTGCTGAACATGGAGGTGTCGTCCGTTCAGCGCTAGATTGGAAGGACCGTGATCAAGATCACGAGACTATTTAGTGATTGGATCGAGGGATGGGTCATGATGGGATCGCGGGACGTATCGTGATTGGATCGCGGGACAGATCATGATGGGATCACGGGACAGTCGGCGATTTGGATCACGAAGACGTTCGAGTACATCAACCACGTTTCTTAACGCTTTCCGCTTAGTGATTTACAAGGGTATGTAGATACACTCTCCCTCTCATAGATGCTCATCACCATGGATAGATCTTGCATGTGCGTAGGATTTTTTTTCATGCAACGTTCCTCAACAGCGACTGCCTCCCGGTAGAGTTCGTCGATGCAGATAAGTGCGCCCTTCTTGTCTGAGTTGATCGTGATGATGCTCATCGGGCCGGGCACCTTCAGCACATTGTACGCGAAATGGGTGTCCGCCATGAACTTGGCCAGTGTTGGGTGACCAAGGATGTTGTTGTATGGCAGCGATATCTTGGCGATGTCAAAAATGATCATCAAACGTCACCGGCAGCGTGATCTTGCCCTTTGGCTGGGTTCTCCCTGAATTGACCCCTTGGAAAGCACCTGTTGGCTCGAGGTCCTCATCAGGATTTGCAGCCTATGGATGACATTAGATGAGATTAGGTTCAGGATGGCCCACTGTCGACTAGCATCTTCGTCACCTTGAGGTTGCAAATCGTTGGCGCAATCTACAACGGCAAGCACCCGACCGAAGTCGTGTGATCAGGGTGATCCTCGGTGTCGAAAATGATAGGAGTGTTGGACCACTTCAGAGGCTTCTAGGCACTAATAGATGGCTGCGCCGCATTGACCTCGCGTGCCCACTGTTTAAGTCGGCAGTAAGAGGTATGCGACGAGGCACCTCCCTCGATGCACATCATCTCTGTAGCCTTTTAGAACTCATGCTCACCAGACTCATCGTCCTCCTCGTTGCCATCATCACCATTCCCCTCTTGCTTGTCGCGGCCTCGAGCGGGCCGGTCCTTCCGTTACTGGTTCTTGCTGTGGCGATCTCCTTGGCCACCGTGCTTCTTGCCGGACCACTCTACACCCTCCTGGCCCTTGTCCTTGTCTCGCCTCTCATACTCGGCCTTCTGCTTGTCGGCAAGCTGCTCAACTTGCCGGCAGTCCTGGAGATCATGGCCTTTGGTGCGGTGGATCTTCCAGTACTGCTTGACGGAGCCTCCCAGCTTGTCGGCAGCTGCCAAAGCCTGGCAGGAGGTGCACCCAGCAACATCGTTGCCAGGCTCATCACTCTTGGCCTTCCTGGCAGCACTGGGGTTGTCGGATCCCTCGACGACAAGCACAGCTTTGTCCTTGCACTTCTTGTTGTAGTGCTGACCCATTCTTGTCGGGGCGGTAGTGTCTTCATCCTGAGAGTCGACCCCTGCACCGGCGTCTTCGCCGGGGAGCCTCCTCCCTTCTTTAGCCCGAGCACACTTGTCTGCCACAGCATAGAACTCGGCGACATCCCGGACCTTGTTCATCGCCAACTCTTCCCGAATCATGCGATTGCGCATGTTCAGATGGAACACACTGATAACAGCGACATGATGAATGTCCGGTATGTTTTGGTGCACGCGGCTGAACCTCTGGATATACTTGCGCAAAGTCTTGCCCTCCTTCTGCGAAATGATTTGCAAATCGCTTTCCTAGCCAGCAGCTTGGTGGCCTCCGGTTAAGGCGCCAACAAACTCATGGCACGGATCTTCACAGGAGATGACAGAACTCTTTGGCAGGTGCATCAACCATGACCTGACGTTGGGCTTGAGCACCAATGGGAAGTAGTTGGCGAGTATCATGTCGTCGCGAGCTCCAACAACTTGCACCGCAATGGTGTAGATGCTCAGGAACTCCGTCGGGTGAGTCTTGCCATCGTATTTCTCCGGAACCTCTGGCTTGAACGTGCGGGAGTTTGGCCACTTGACTTGCCACAACTCACGGGTAACGCTGGACAACCCACCTCGTAAGGTAGGCTGACGGGATGCCCTGGCGCAGACTTGTCTACAGTGGGCCCGTCGCGCCTATCGGATTGATGGCGTGCTTTCCGCCTCCACTCAATCGCAGTTCGAGCATCTTCCTTTCTTCGTTCCCGAAGGATATGACGCTGATCACGGCATGTCCATGGATTGGACGACGCCGTCAAGTAGCCGTTGTGAGCGTCGGTCCGTCTAGTCGGCGACCGGCGCTGTTGCTGTGGAGGAGAGTGCACTGTGGTCCCACCGCCTCTGGACTTTTTGCCACTGACATGAGCCGGCTTGATGGACCGAAACTTGTCAGCGAGGCTGAAGAGGCTCTGAATGGTGGCTCCCCACTCATCGAGCTTCTCCGCAGCAGGAGGGAAATTTAGGAGTAGCTGCGCCCGTGCCATTGCCTCTTCTGACGTGGTCGGCTGCGAACGGCGCAAGGAACACGAGGTGCTCTGACTCCTAACAATGTTAGAAGGAGCTCCATTGTGGTCCCACGGTCGCATGCCACTCCCGCTAGCATGGTGGTGTGCATGCCGGTCTCGTGCGTCCTGGGAGCTACGCGTAAGAGCTTTCCCGTGGGGACGTTGGACGCTAGCGCCGCCGCGGTGCTGCTCTTCTTGCGCGTCCTGGGAAGGTCGCGGCGTAGGTATTGGCGTGGGTGTCTTGGAGGGCACCCTTTCGTCCCCGGAGGTCACCGTACCGCCCGCAGGCGGCACAGCTCCGTCCTTAGACCCAACAATGCTAGGGTTTTCACCACCGCCGTGAGCATCTCCGCGGTGGGCGTAGCCTCTTCTTTGGCCTTGATCACCAGAACGTTGAAGAAGCTCTCAAATTTTGCCTGCTCTGCCCTCATCTACACTGTCGCCTGTCTGTGTTGTTATAGGGACAACAGACATGGATGGGCCAACCGCCGTCATCCCCTTCCGGTTGGAGGCCATGACGATGATGACGATGAAGGAACTGGTGCGCTGATCTTTTGCCCCTACCTGGCACGCCAAACATGTTGGTCTGTGACGACACCTATTGGATCCAAGGATCCCTTTTCGGTTTGGCAGCGAGGGGGAGGATGGCATAGAGAGCAGATCGAATAGATAGATGTGCGGGATCTTTTACCTAGGTTCAGGCTGCAAGGATGCGTAAAACCCTACTCCTGCTTGGGTGTATTCTCGGTGTGCTGAGGGTTCTAGCTATAGTGGTCTGGGTCTGGAGTCTGAAAGTGTCAAAAAAGAGTCCTCTACCATATGGCCCTGGGCCTCCTTTTATATGACAAGGGGATCCCAACAGTGGCGTACAGTGTGTACAAAGGGTGTACAGAGCTACAACGTTATCATACCTAACACTTATGATGTAGGACAGGCGCATTCAATGCGCCGTCAGGCATCTATGTCCGCCTGTGGGACGGGAAAGGAGCATGTCCCATCGGCACTGCTTAGTCCTCCGTCGCGGGCACCGCGACACGTAGCCAAGCGGGGCGACACTTGGCATGTGTGGTGATGGGGCCTTGCCGGGGCTTCGCCTTGCCGGACCTTGCTGGTGCTCCTCCATGTGGAAGTCTTCAATGCTTGTAACTATCAGCTCCTTGCCGGGCCTTGCCGCCAGCAAGGCTATTACTGCTCATGCATTAGTAAGGGGCACTGGAGTACCCGAAACTCTAGTGCACCAACACGTTGTGATTGGTCTCCCACATATCTATAATTTTTGAATGTTTCATGTCATTATTTTATAGCTTTTATATACCTTTGTTAAGAATTTATATGATTTTCTTGGACTAACATATTGATCAAGTGCCCGGTGCCAGTTCCTGTTGCATGTTTTTGTTTTGCGGAAAACCCATATCAAATGAAGTATGAACACGATAAAATTTTACGAATATTTATTCCGGAATATATGTAATTTTTGGTAAAAGTAATCAATGCCACACGAGCCACCAGGGCGCACCCTGGTGGATATGACACACCCCTTGCCTCGTGGGCATCTCGAAGGTTGGTTGGGGGTGTTCGACTGCAAGGAAGCTAATATCCGGATAAAAATACCCTCAAAATGTCTGCCCAATCAAAGTTACGGATCTCTGGAAATTTGTGAAATGGTGAAACACTAGAAAACAGGAACGTGAAATAGAAGAGAACCAGAGAAAGAGAACCAATCTCGGAGGTGTTGCTGTCATCCGGGATCCATGGAGGCCATGGACCAGAGGTGAAACTCTTCTCCCATCTAGGGGAGGCCAATGAAGAAGAATAAGGAGGGGTCTCTCTCCCCCTATCTTCTGGTGTTGTTGTAGTGTTGCCGAGGGACTTGCATGGTGGCGATCTAGACCAACAACTCCGTTGTCTTCGTCAACACCACCATCACCTTTCCTAATCTATTTATAGTGGTCCACTTTCCCACAACCCGCTGTATCCCCTACTTTACCATGGCGCTTTATGCTTCATATAATTATCCAATGATGTGTTGCCATCCTATGTGTTTGAGTAGATTTCTTTTGTCTTATGGGTTGATTGGTGATCTTGATTAGTTTGAGTTGCGTGTTTTATTTTAGTGTTATCCTATGTTTCCGTCGATGTCACGCACATCTAGGGATTCCCACTATATGGTGTTGCAATATGTTCATCCTTTGCTTATAGTGGGTAGCGAGAGTGACATGAGCTTAAACCCAAGTAAGGGCATTGTTGCATATGTGAGTAAAGGGGACTTGCTACTTAATATTATGGTTGGGTTTTACCTTAATGATCTTTAGTGTTGTGGATGCCTGCTTGAGTTCCAATCATAAGTTCATATGATCCAACTACGGAAAGTATGTTAGCTCATGCCCCTCCCTCATATAAAATTGCAATAATGATTATTGATATAGTTAGAAATTTCCTAGGAAGATCTCACAAATCCTACCACCACTTTCCACACTCGCTACATTACCTTAATTGTTATTTTATTAAACCAGCACCTAACTTTTATTTCCGCATTATTTATTATCTTGCAAAACCATCTTCTTACACCTATGAGTACTTCTAGTTTTATTCCCGCAAAGTAGTTTATTTCTTGTACTATGACTTGTCAGGAACCAGCACAAAAGACCCAAGACTACCGACAAGACCTTGCCAGGAACGATGCAGGGCCTCCGAGCGAAGCAAAGCCCCGACAAGCACCGCCAGTGCATAGGCCAGGTGTCGATTCACCTGGACGCGTGTCGCGGCATCGACGTTGGAGGGAGCCAAGCGGCACCGATGGGACGGGCCCCTGTCCCGTCCCACTGATGGACTAGGGCGGCTGACGGAGCATGAAATGCTCTTGTTCTACTCCATCAGAGTTAGGTGCGATAGCACTGTAGCACTGTGCATCCCGCGTGCACACTATACACCACTGTTGGGATCCCCTTAGGTATAAAAGGAGGCCTAGGGCATTACAGAAGGGGGCTCTTTGCTTTTTGGCAGTTAAAGGACGGGAGGTGACCAAGCTTACGTAGCAGCCATTCATGGCGCTCCTATAGCTAGAACCCTAGAACACGCTCAATACAACCAAGCAGGAGTAGGGTATTACGCATTCGTGCGGCCCGAACCTGGGTAAAAACTCCCCGTGTGCTGCTTACCAGACTGGCTTTTTGTGCGAGCCTGCCCCTTGCCAAAACCGAAGGGATCCTCGTGGTCCCATAGGTGTTCATTCCCCACGACATCTTTGGCGCGCCAGGTAGAACTATACCGGGGGCAGCTGCCTCTCCTGCCGGAAAGGCACTTGCTCCCGCCGCTGAAGCTCTCAGGGAGAAGAAGACCGACAAGACCTCTGGTGCACATTCTGGCAAGCGGACCTCCTCGGAGTGCTACGCTCCCGTTGACGATGTGTCAGAGAGCTCCAAAAATTCCAAAGCTGCTCCGCTAGAGACCAAGAAGGTGCCCGCCAAGGAGGATGGCACGGGGTGAACTTTCACCATAAGTTCCACCCTTGACGACAAATAGGAAAGCGCGCTCGTCGCCTTCCTGTAGGCGAATGTTGATGTGTTTGCATGGCAACCATATGATATCCCTGGTGTTTCCATGAAGGTGATTGAGCACCACCTTGCTGTCTGCCCACATGCGCGGCCCGTCAAGCAGAAGGTCTAGAAGCAAGCTTTGGAGCGGTCACTACTACAAAAACGGCTATAGCTAATATGGACATTAATGGCGCACCATGTATGTGGTGCGCCACTGCTATATAGCAGTGGCGCACCAGATATGGGTGCGCCATTAATGGCCATATTACTAATGGCGCACCTAGTGTGTGGTGCGCCATTACTAGTTTTGTCCTGGCCCCACACCCCTTCCCAGACTTAGCAATGGCGCACTAGGGGAAAGTGCGCCATTACTAGTTTTAACTAGTAATGGCGCACCAGTAAGTGGTGCGCCATTGCTATCTATACGTATGGCGTACCCCCTACCAGTGCGCCATTACATCCATCAAGAGCAAACTCCTACGCCGACGTTGGGGCTATCCACATTGCGACTTTTATTGTGCGTGAGGGAAAGATAAAAATAGAAAAAGATATCGATCGCAGGGCCGCCGCCGCCGCACCCCATCCCCTCGCCCTCGCCTCTTCTCCTTCGTTTTCGCCACCGCACCCCAACCCCTCTCTCTCGTCTCTTCTCCTTCCTCGCCACGGTGTCCGGTGCGCCAGTGAGGTCTCTCTGGGGACTGCGCGATGAGGGACTGGCTTGGCTTCCGGTCGTGGGTTTCGGCGACACCAGGCCGTGGATCTGAGCCTCCGTCTCCACTTCGTTTACTCAAGTGTGGTAGGTTTTCGCCGGACAAAACGCCGGCATGGCAGGAGATGCTAGTCTCATTGAGCCGCAAGTAGCGCTGGATAGGGGATCGTGTCCGTCCAGGAGCATCATGCGATGGTGGTGGTGGTCGAGGTCGGGGATGGTGCTCAGCGGCCCGGATGCCGCGTTCGTCCTCGGTCCTCCCCCATGGGCTTCCGTACTCCCTCGGCTTCATCTGCACCCGATTCGTCTTCAACTGCCTGATTACAAGGTACGGAATGATCTCCTTTTCCTTTTCACTTTACCTTTATGCTTCGCTCCAGGTGGTTCATGTCATAATCATTCTTTTTCCTTTGTCACATGGTAGAGGGAACTCACGATGCATGCTATGTCTGAATCTCCCTTGATAATAAGCATCAACATCTATCCAAGACCGCACTAGGGATAAACTACAATTTGCATTTCTTCCAGGATTTAGAGTACCAAGCATGCAGTTGTATATGAAAAAGCGAAGCACGCAAAATCAAACTTTTTGTAAACATTCCAACTTATCAAATGATAGAACAATTGTAACACTCACAGGGAGCACTATCGGGGGTTTAATGAATAATGTCTTATTAATCTTTTAAGCTCAACCATCAGGAAAATCACCATTGAAAGATGGACTAGAGTAAGTTATAAAAATTAACTGCCAAACTATGATTAAGTGGTTGATTAATGTTGATGATAATTAAGTAATGATGACCTTTTGATCGATGTTGTAAAATGACTGGATAGTGTAGTGTGATATCTTAACTGAGACACTACATTGTCTGCCAAAGTTTCAACCAGGTTGTAGGGAAATATTTTACCCTCTGTAATGTTTATGCTCTATTGTGTAATTACAAACAACAACAAGAGCTGAAAGTCTCACCACGCTATCTAACTTCCATGAAAAAAATGCTTTTTTCTACCATGATGCTTTGTTATTCCGTTAGTCACAATTGGAGATCAAGTAAACGATACTATAGAATGATGCCAATTTAAGTTTTTGTTGTACATCAAACTTGTGAGTTTTACTGTCATGTTTTATTTTGGAGACATGACTAACTGTTTTCTCCATTATTTGTCATCTTCCCATGTTTATCTTCACAATCTAATTTTTTCTAATCTTGTTTTCTATTTGCAGGAGCAAATGATGTTTCTATGATACAAAGGGCTGATGTTGGTTTTGGTATGTTCATAGGTTTATGCGACACATACATACTGGCATAATACTTACTAAAGCACCTCCCTTGCTTCCTTGCCTTGTTGCTCTAACACCGGCCTCGCCGCCGTTGAGGTTTGCTCTGATTTCCATGCCTTGTTGTTTCATTTATGCTTGATTTGCTCTGTGGAAAATGTAGTGTGATGCTTGCATGATTGGTGGATGAAATCCTAATGTAGAAACACATACCTTTTTCCATGGGCAGCACATATGTGACACCTTAGCATTAGTTTACTCTCGGACAGGAACTCTTAGCCTTTGGTTTAGGTAGATCTTATATATTTGTTCTTTACCTATTGATGGTGATATTTGGATGAGTTTTTCTTTCTAACTGATAGCATAATTTGGTTGTATAGATCATTATGAAGTAAATAACTTTTGGGGAATTCTCTGCTTCACCTATACAGAGGTGGGATCCATATGGCAGAGATGAAAGCCAGCTTCAGTTGGCATTCAGTAATACGAAATGGCAGGTGATGAGTGCTATTCTTCAGTTATGAGCTTGATTCAATGTCCTACATTTAGAATGCTCAAACTTGAATTGCTCTGTTTCAGGATTTAAACCTTCTTGAGTTATGCAACCACACATATTTTGCACACAGAGAAAGAAACTTGGATGTTCTAATCACACAAAAGTGTTTTTTACATGTATGTGCTTTCTTTTAATCTATGCATGAGCCATGTTTCTATGATGTGCAGTTTGGATCATGAACTTGCGGATACTAAAGAAATTCTTAGGTACGTAGTCTGAAATAGAAGCATTCAAGAAGCTCACTAGGCCAGAATGCTTCAAAGCCGGTCTTGATGATACCTTCTTTGAGACGCCAAAGTTGAGTCAGGCATTCTTATTTTGGAACATTATGTTGCTTGGATGGGTAATTAATACTAAAAAGTATCAATAAGGAGATAGTTCATAGTTCATACACTCAATAGAATCCGAGATAGTTGGCGAGTTAAATATTGCAGATCACTTGATATCTCTTAAGCGGAGCGCACCCTCATCAATACTTTTAATTGTTTCTTGATCCACCTGCTGTTTATATGACATTAATCTTACCATATTGGACTTCATACTGTTGTCATGACTGAAAATTACAGATCTTTCTAGCACCCTGAGTTATGTACTCGGTCACAAAACTGCAGGAATCGCACAGATGCCGATCAACTACTGTAGAGGGACATCAGATGCAGTTCCTTGCAGATGACTTCCTGCTTGAGGGCTACAATCTCCCCGGCTAAATTTGCAATGGACTGCAGAACTGGAAGGTCACGGCTAAGAACACACGCATAATTCAAGGTGCAGATGAATGTTCTAGAAAGAGAACAAACAAAAGGTATGGACGAAAATGCATGCCTTCCTCACTTTTCAGATGAGTATGCAATCAAATTGTTTGTGTTTGGACCATTATATTTGATGGATTAGTTGTGGGCTACCGTATTTTTTAAACGTGTGTGTATTACCTTACTTAGACTACTCACAAAGAAGAAACTAACCCAGAATTAAAACATACCAGCATAGAAATAAGACATGCATATCTACATATTTCATCAGCTTCAACAATAAAAAACTTGTGGTTGCGCATATTTGAAACAATGTGCGAGGATTTACAGCAAACAAACCTTTGAAGTAGCCTTTTGAGTTCTTTCGGTTGTCTTCCTGGAGTGACAGCTAGTCAAATGCTTTGGCAAGTTAAGTGAGTGTCTTCTGTGGAGCATTTTGTTGTCCTGGTTGATGGTCTGCAATAATATGTGATCAAACCATAATCTACTAGTTACATTGTACGCCTACCTATAGCCACTTGAACAGATGTCTATCTTAGATCTGCTCATCTAAAAAATCCAAGTGGAGTAGTATAGTGGTAGTATAGTATAATAATATTATCAAAAGGTAAATGCCCTGATTATTTAGCTCTATCAGATAAATACTTGTCGAAAGTGGGCTCCTATCAAAATTCATTTCCATTATAATTTTACTCATACAATATTCACACCATGTAATTCTGGGAATATATGCTCATATCTAGTTCTGCATAAAAAATGACAATATTGACATGTTATAAATAGTTTGTTTGTCTTTCTGTTTATTTTGTTACATGTTGCAGGGATAAAGTGAAGAAAAAGAAGAAAAGATTACTAGAAGATTAGTTTTAGGATTTTCTTTTATTTCCTTGCAATTTTCCTTGTATTGGATACTTGTAAAGACATTGTAATATTCTTACTATAATAAAAATTATGATTCTATTTCATTTTTTGTTTTTAAATTATTTTTCCTTATAGGTTGTGTTCTGTAAATTTGGATTTTTTTTTGTTTTCCAAATACATTACCAGTGGCGCATTTCAGCCCTTATTAGTGGCGCACCTTCCTGTATTACTAGTGGTGCACCTATAAGGCTATTAGTGGTGCACCTAGAGGGAATACCAGTAGAGCACCCAAGGGTTAGTAGTGGCGCACCATGTGGTGCGGCACTGGTATTTGGATTACCAATGGCGCATCAAAGGTGCGCCATTACTAACAATTACTAATGGCGTGTTAATAGTGGCACACCCATAGTGCGCCATTAATAGCAATATGTGGTGCGCCACTAATAGCCTTTTTTCTAGTAGTGGGCTGGCTTAATCAGAGGAGTACTCCATCCAACATGGTTAGCCAATCCAGTCGTAGTATGCAAGGCAAATGGAAAATGGAGGTTGTGCATTGATTTCACAGACATCAACAAAGCCTGCCCCATGGATCCTTTTCCCTTGCCACGCATCGACCAGATTGTGGACTCCACCGCCGGTTGCGTTCTGTTGTCTTTCCTTGAGGCCTATTCCGGTTATCATTAGATTTTTATGACCAAGGAAGTCAAGGAGAAGACCACGTTTATCACCCCATGTGGTACATACTGTCTTTTGCGTATGCCTTTCGGATTGGAAAGCGCTGGTTCTACCTTTGCAAGAGCAGTCCAGATTGGTTTTGAACCCCAGCTACATAGAAATATGGAGGCTTATATGGACGACACAGTAGTCAAAACCAAGGATAAGGACACGCTCATATCAGACCTGTAAGAAACATTTGCAAATATGCTCAAGATCAACATGAAGCTCAACCCCGAGAAATGTGTGTTCGGCGTCCCATCCGGCAAGCTTCTCGGGTTCTTTGTGTCTCAATGAGCAATCGAAGCAAATCCCGACAAGATCAAAGCAATTGAGCAAATAGAGGCACCAAGACGAGTCAAGGACGTGCGACGCCTTGCAGGCTATGTTGCTACTGTAAGTAGGTTCATCTCAAATCTGCCGAGCGCGCCCTGCCCTTTTTCAAAATCTTGAAGAAGGCAGGTCCAATGAAAGACTCCGGAAGCGGAGGCAGCGCTACAGGATTTGAAGAAGTACCTTTCCTCTTTGCCAGTCCTAGTCGCGCCGAAACCACAAGAGCCGTTGCTGATGTATCTGGCGGAAACAAATCAAGTGGTGAGTGCTGCACTGGTGGCTGAAAGAGAAGTTGATGAAGAAGCAGGAACAACGGCAGGATCGCCATGCGACGGGCTGGGACTGTCTCCAGCAGGGTTTGGTGCCGGCAAACAAGGATCTGCGCAATTGAAAGAGACAATCCAGAAAAAATAAGTGGTGCAGTGACCAGTCTATTTTGTGAGCTCCTTGTTGCAGGGGGCTACATCAAGATATTCTGGCGGGGAAAAATTGCTCTTCAGCCTTCTTATGGCCTCGAGGAAGCTGTGCCATTACTTCCAAGCACATTAGGTCACCGTTGTCACCCGCTTCCCAATACAACGGATATTGCGGAACCCAGAAGCTACCGAAAGTATTGTGGAGTGGGTCGTGGAACTATCAAGCTTTGATCTTAAGTTTGAAATCACTTCGACCATCTAGAGCAGGGCCTTGGCAGAGTTCATTGCAGAATGATCCCCAACGCCCGATGAAGAGATTCCAGAGTCAACTCTCCCCGGCGAGGAGACTGATCGAGAATGGGTCATGTATTTTGATGGATCTTTTTCGCTGCAAGGTGCCGGTGTTGGAGTGCTACTTATCGCACCCACCGGAGAGCACCTCGGATATGTGGTCCAGATGCAATTTCCCCGGGAGAGATCAACGAACAAAATTGCTGAGTACGTAGGGTTGCTTGCCGGTCTCAGGATCGCGGTGGACCTTGGGATCAAGAAACTTATTGTCAGGGATGATTCTCAACTTGTCGTCAAACAAGTGAACAAAGATTACCAGAGCCCGTTGATGGAAGCCTATGTAGATGAAGTGAGGAAATTGGAAGAACATTTTGATGGCCTACAAATGGAGCATGTTCCACGTGTAGAGAACAGCGTTGCCGATGGCCTGTCAAAGTGTGTTGCCCTTAAGTTACCTATGGAACCGAGAACTATCGTGCTCCAACTAACTCAAACCTCGGTGACACCATCAACTTGGCAAGAGAAAACAAGAAAGTTAAGTTCCCGCAAGTATTTCCCAGTAGAGCTCCCCGAAGCCGCCGGCGAGAAGGTTCCCAGGGGGAACGGTAGGCTTGTCGGTTAATGCTATGCTCCGGCAGGGCCCCCGGCTCTTGCCATAGAAGCATATCCTCTCGTCAGGCTTGCTAGGGCTCAGCAGACGCCGGCAGGCCCTCAGGCCCTTGCCATCGAGGCAAATGCTACCCCGACGGAGGATATGCCTTTAGTCCTCGTTGTCGAGCCCCAGGATCCAACATGGGCACATCACATCGTCCAATTTCTTCAAATAGGAGAACTCCCGGAGGAACGAGAGGAAGTAGAGAAAGTAGCCCGCGGGTCTCATATGTATCAGTTCGTAGACAACGTCCTGTACAGAAAGAGACTGAATGGCGTGAAACTCAAGGCATTCCACAGGAGGATGGACTGGAGTTGTTGGCAGAGATACACGAAGGCATATGTGGCTCCCACATAGGATCAAGAGCACTGGCCAGAAAGGCATTCCAGCAAGGTTTCTTTTGGCCCACTGCCCTCCATGATGCAACTGCGTTAGTAATCCAGTGTGAAGCATGCCAGTTTCACTCGAAGAAACTACATCAACCATCTCAAGCCCTTCAAACAATCCCTCTCTCCTGGCCATTTTTCGTCTGGGGGCTCGACATCTTGGGCCCCTTTCCCCGTGCTGCCGGGGGCTTTGAGTACTTGTACGTTGCAATCGACAAGTTCACAAAGTGGCTAGAAGTGGAAGCCGTGAGAAAGTTGACAACACAATCAGCCGTCAAGTTCTTCAAAGGACTAGTCTGCCGCTTTGAAGTTCCCAATAGGATCATCACTAATAATGGCACATAGTTCACGAGCCGCACCTTCATGCAATATGTTCAAGACCTTAGCAGCAAAATCTGTTTTGCTTCCGTTGCCCACCCAAGGAGCAAGGTCCAAGCGGAAAGGGATAATGCAGAAGTGCTACGCAGCCTCAGGACGAGAACTTTCGACAGGTTGCACAACTATGGAAGGCACTGGATTGATGAATTGCCGGTGGTTCTTTGGTCAATCAGGATGACAACAAATCAAGCTACCGGTCAGACACCCTCCTCCCTTGTCTATGGGGTGGAGGTAGTTCTCCCCACGGAACTCATATACGGGTCTCCTCATGTGCTTAGTTACGATGAGCCGGAGCAAGAGCAGTTGCAGCAAGACGACGCGACGCTCCTTGAGGAAGACCGTCTTCATGCTGCTATGAGAACTGCACGCTACTAGCAAGCCTTGTGCCGCTACCATAGCCTCAAGGTCAATGCCAAAAGTCTTGAGGAAGGCGACCTTGTTCTTTGGCGAGTTCAGTCCGCCAAGAATCCAAACAAGTTGATGTCGAAGTGGGAAGGCACTTATTGGGTAGTACGAGTCAGTAGGCCCGGCGCAGTCCGCTTGGAGACCGAGGATGGCATTCCGGTGAGAAACTCCTCGAATATTGAACATCTTCGAAAGTTCTACCCATGAGGCACGGTTGCTGGGCCAGCCCTGGCAACCACCATTTGTACAAGTCTTGCCGCTCGAGCATGTAATCCTTGGTACAAAGCCAGGCTCAGGCCCTATGCGTAGTCAACTAAAGATAAGTGTTCTGTAACCCTGTTTGGTTCTCATGTTTACTTATGTACATGTTTATCTGAAGTATTGCATTGCACTTAATCCCGGCAAGGGCTAATGGACCGCCAAGGTTCCATATCCATATTTTCTCTTCTTTTTTCTCAAAGTACAGAAGGACAACTCGCGTGCAGCTTTGCTGGGGGGAATGATGGTATGGATACCTATGAGCGATGTCCCAAAAAAAAGGGGGCTTGCCGGAAGGAGAAAGGCATCAACAAGATAAGTTGCAAAAAACCCATGTGAATCCTTGCCATAAAGTTATTTTCCTTGAGCAATTTTGACTTATGTATGGAAAACCTACACACGTGGGAACCTTGCCGCGATTGGATGTGCCCTCACTGCGCTCGGGACTGCTCAACGGCTTAAGTGGCTTCGCCCGCGCTCCTTGTTTTGTTTTGAGTCCGCTCAATGATCCAAGTGACAACGCTCGCACCCTTGTCCCGTTTTCGAGTATGTAGGATCGAAAGTAGGTCTAGAGGGGGTGATTAGACTACTTGACCAAATAAAAGTTTTGCCTTTTTCTCAATTTTAAGTCTTGGCAAGTTTTAGCATTCAGAGCATATCAAGTAACACCTGAAACATGCATGTCTAAGAGTATAGCAGCGGAAAGTAAAGACATTACACATAATTAAATACGGGGGTAGGAAAGCAAACACAAGTGATGACACGATGATTTTTTCCGTGGTTCCGAGAGGTGGTGCTATCGTACGTCCACGTTCATAGAGTCTTCAACCCACGGAGGGTAATAGTCGCAAGAGTCCACGAAGGGCTCTACCCACAGAGGGTTCCACGAAGAAGCAACCTTGACTATTCCATGCAGCTTCCGTCCATGACGGACTAGCCTCACTCTGGGTAGATCTTCACGAAGTAGGCGATCTCCTTGCCCTTACAAACTTCTTGGTTCACTCCACAATAGGAAGTAGGAGGCTCCCAAGCGACACCTAACCAATCTAGGAGGCACCACCCTCCAAAAGGTAATAGGCTCGGTAATGATGATGAACTCCTTGCTCTTGTGCTTAAAGATGGTAGACTCATCAACACGCAATCACTCTCTCACAGATTTGGCTTGGTAGAAGATATGGGATTGGTGGAAAGCAAGTTGGGGAGGCTAGAAATCAAGATTCATATGGTAGGAGTGGAACATCTTGATCTCAACACAAGGGTAGGTGGTTCTCTCTCAGAAAACTGAGTAGGATAGGTATGGAATAGTTATGAATGCTTCTCTCTCGAGTAGGTGGTGGTGGAGGGGTATATTTAGCCATCTCCAAAAGCCATCCGTTACACACAATAAGTTAGACTCGGTGACACCGATGTGTAAATCTCGATGGTACCGAAGTGACTTAAAGTTAGTAACTTTTGAATCTCGGTGAGACCGATATAAAAATCTCGGTTGCACCGACAAGGTGGCCAACGGTCAAATTTACCAAACTCGGTGACGTCGATTCACCATTTTTGGTGGGACTAAAAATGAGAAATCTGCATACCAGTAATTTGGCAACCCAACTCGGTGGCACCGAGTGCAATGTCGGTTGCACCAAAGTATTAGGGTTTGGCTGGGTTTGTCTAGGTTTTGGAACCGGTGGCACAGGGATAGGAATATTGGTTGCACTGATTTTGCGTATATGGATTTGGACAGACTTTGGTGGGAGAGTTTGTAGATGTTTTGGTGACTTGTCACATTGTGCACTTTTGAGCATATTGTCCATCATCAAAACTTTACCCCCTTTTAATAGTATTGGCTTTCCTATGGACTCGAAGTGATTTCTCACAAATGTAAAATGTAGAGTCCTCTTCCTTGAAGTTTGGCCAACCTATTTCCTTGAATCTTGGGGTAATTTCACAATCCTTTTGCCATCCCTATCATTGAACTTTTCCTGAAATATACTTGGTGGAAACATTAGTTCGATGACATATATGTTGTTATTAATTACCAAAGCCACCAAGGGAACAAATGTGCTTTTAGAGTAGGACCGACACCTTGAACGGCCACCAAGGACGCCAAGGTATCTTGTAGGCACTGGCACCGCCAACAGGCTGCTAAGGACCCGTTCCTCAAAGCGCTCACGGTAGGGCTACACACGCCGGTAAGATTCTTCCAGAAAGGGCATAGGGGAAATTCCATACAGAGAAACAGTTCAACAAGGAAGATAATGTAGCAATCATCCAGGGCATAAGCAGATAGCATTACATCGGCCTTGCCGAGACTCTAACACGAAATAAATTGTTCTTGGGATGTGCAACGACGAGGAGTGAGGCAACTAATCTCAGCGGTCGCCCTCGACCCGCTTGACCTGGCTTACCCGCTCGATGATGGGCGTGATGAGTTCCTCGAGCGCCCGGACGTCCACACACTTTGGCAAACGGTCAAGGATGTTGGCGAGGTTGAGGCCGGGATTCTTGTATGCCACCTTGATGAGCACCTTGCGAAGGATAGCCTGGCAGAGCTTGCGCGATTCATTGGCCCAGTGGGCCGCTCGGTCGGAATGGAGCTGCTCAAGGGCCCTAAGTAGGTTGTCGAAGAACATGGTCACCTTGGTGTTTGTGGAGATCCTATCGTCAGGAGAATACGAGGGGCCCTCTAGACCCTTGGCAGACAGTTGTTCGGCAAGTATCTTTGCATCATCGACGAGCTTCTCGGTCCAGACTTCCACTCCAAGCACATAGCGTTGTGGGAGACAGTGGCGCTGTCGACAAGCTGCTTCTCATCATGGAGCTCCTTGACTAAAGCCTTCTCCCGAGTCTTGGCGGCCTCGAGAGTCCCAGTCAGTGTGGCCAGCTTCGAGGTCAGATCGATGATGGATTCGTTGGCTGCGGAGGGCTGCTTAGCCTTGTCAGAAACGGCGACTTGCACCTCCATCAGGCTGACAACGGCTTTGTTCTGCTCGGCCTCGAGTGACGAGACCTTCGTGCCTTGATCTTCAAGGGCCACCACCAGTTCCTTCACCCTCTCCTCCAGTGAGCTTTTGGCGGTCTCCGCAGCCTCGGCTGCGTCGACGGCCTCCTTCAGCTTGCCGGCATGGTCTGCCACCAGGGCCCCGAGTGCCTCCTTGTGCCCCCACTCCAACACCTGGGTCTGCCGCGCGACGAGGTCCTCGAGCTCCACTTCCTTGCCGCCGAGTTTGTCAGCGAGTGCCTCCTTGTTTGGCCTCCTCCTGTGCCTGTATGGCGTCAGACTGCTGCATGTAGAGTTGGCTCTGGCCTTCACTCAGTTGCGACTGGCCAGTCTGTAGGTCCTTGGAGGATTGGGCATACCAAGCCTGGGCCTCCTCGACGCGTCCCTGGAAACTGGCCTCGGCAGCTTCGATGACCGCAGCCCTGGAGTCGAGTTTCTCCTTCTGGGCGCGGTGAAGCGCCTGAAGCTTCCAGAAGCCATCGCCCATGGACTGGAGGAGTCGCTCCTCCTGGGATTTGCTGCCGGTGTTTGGCTTGTCAATGATGTCGATCCCGACAGCGACAACGGCCTCCTCAACAAGGACTCCCTCCTCAGATGGCGCCCCATCGCTTACCGCATCGGGGATGCTGACGAACAGGTTGTCATCGACCTTGAAGTATCTGCTCGACGAGGGAGCTTCGGATGAAGGCGGCTAGTCCTCGATGACCGCCTCCCCGGCAGCTGAGGGCTCAGTGGTCGGCGAAGCGCCTGACGCTCCTGTGGCAGGAATGCCATCAGTGCGACCACTGGCCTCCTCACTGGCCTTCCTGACAGACTTCTTGGTGGCCTCCTCTTTCTGCGCAACCTTGGCGGCCTCAGCGCTAGTAGCATCAGCGCCAGCATTCTTGGCAGCTGCAACAGTCTTAGCGGCAGCGCTCCTAGCGGCCTCCTTGCCAGCAATCCTATCAGCCTCGGCGGCGGCAGCCTTGGCAGTCTCCTCTATGACGCTATCGACATCCATGCTTTCCATCGAGGGAATGTCTGGGACCAAGAAAGCCCGCCAAGCGAAGCTGAGGTGGAAGTTCAAGAAGACAAAAAAGAGACGAACATAACAAAGAGTACCTGCACCAACGGCGGTTGCCAGCGAAGACCTACCGGTACCTATGCTTGTCGGTTCCTCCTCGTCGCGATAAACCGTGCTGGAGAAGGTCCTTGCCGGCGATCCATCCTTGGGCGGCATAAAAGATGGGGGCAGCATGACCGGGATGGTCGCTGATGGTTCTCCCTACGGCCGTCCTCCTCCTGCATGTCCGGTGATATCAGCAGTAAACATGCACACCCCAGGACTTGCCATCAGGATGTGAGTAATGGACTCACACATGGGGCTCCACCAGGGCCAGAGTCAGGAACTGTGACGCAGGCTAGTCTCCAGATTGGCGGTGGTCGCCCTTGGCACGCATGAGGCGCCTACTGACGACCCGTTGGCCGTTGAAGTCATCGCCCTCTTCGTGACCCGTTCCGCTAGTGTTTCCAAGTCCCTGTGGAAGAAAACAAAGACAGATCAGAAAAGTAGGGACAAGAGAACTGAGAGTTTGGGAAAATACGACAAGATCCTTACTCTTCTTCCTCCTCCCCCGAGCTAAGGGCAGAAAGGTTGAAGGCAACCTCTGCCGTGGAGCCTCTGGGAGGTGGTGGACGGGTGCTCCTGGATCGCTTGGCCATGGTAGGCGTGGGCTGCTGACGGACTTGTTGTCGCCGTGCAGCCTTGCCATGGTAGGCGCGGGCTGTGCTAGTCGAAGAGGTTTGCCGAGCTGGGAGTCCGGGAGTAGCGTTCCTAAGGAAGCGCTTTTTATTTTGGACGAGGGGCGGGACCACCGCAGGCAACTCCTCTTCGCATGCGTCTTCCGCAAGGTGGCCTGGGGCACACGTGTCGCCTCGCTGCTCGGTGATCTCGCCCTGCCCGGCAAGATCCTTGCCCGGCAGTACTTCCCCTTCCCCGACTTCGTCTTCCAAGAAGTTGGCACTACCGGCCTCCTCGGCAAGGGCCACTTCTTCCGCCTTGCTAGCGATGTACGCCAGCTCCTCTTCGGTGATGTCGCGGATGAGGCCCTCCTCCTTGCGGATGGCCATCTCTGACAGGTTATCAAAAACATTTGCACCTCCTCCACGGGCGGCTCCATCCATGTTGTGTCAAGGCTATGGGCATCGAGCACCGGCATCATGGCAATGATTCTGCCCAAGGCCGAGTTATTGCACAAGGGAATTATGCCCGCCGGTAGCTCGATCGCCATGATGCTGCTGAACAACTTCTGGCAGAGGGCCCCATGCTGCATGACGGTCAGATTGTGGTTTAGCCTGGGGCGTAGCCTCATGATGTCCGCCACATTCCTAAAATTCCAGGCCGTCCTCCCCTTGTCCTGCAAGGGGGCAATGCACCGGCGAAGGAAGTTAGCACCTATCATATCCACAGTGAGGTCGGCGCCTCTGAGGCGGAGGATCCTAGTGGTCGCAACCGCGAGCTTCTCATCCCAAGGGTCGAGGGTGCTCTAGTCTTTGCCGCACACCATCTTAGTCTACCATGGCATGCAGAAGGGCTGGGGCTTCGCCTCTCGGAGCCAGCACCACTTGCCCCGCAACTCGTCCCATCTCTCGCAATAATCCCCTTTAGGGTAGACCTCCTTGGTTCCTAGCCGAGGAATCCAAGTGACGGCGCCAGAAAGGGCTTCGCCTGGCTGGATGCGGGGGGGTGAAATAATGGTGGAAGAGGGCGGTGCTAGGGGTTACTCCGACAAAGTTTTTGCAAAGGTGTGCGAAAACCGCCATGGATGTCACCGCGTTCGGCGTGAAATCCAGGAGTTGGAAGCCCTAAGAAAGCATGAGGTCGATAAAGAAGTCCGAGTAAAGGGGGCAGAGTCCACAGTAAAAGTAATCGGCAAAGAAAGGGTATTTGCCTGGACCTCCCCCGGAAGAACCCGGGATCGCGCAAGTGGCTGGGTGCCCCACCGTCGCTGTCGCCCACATCCACCAGTACCTCCTCTTTGAGCGCCCACATTGAGCCCCGGCGAGAAAACGACACGCTCCCTCCGCATCTTCACCGCCTTGTTCTCCGGGTCAGCCTCCGTTCCCTTGCCCTTGCTGGCTTTGGGCGGCATGGTGATGGTGGGGGTGGAGACCGAGGATGAAGAAGGTGCGGGGGCGCTTACGGATGTAAGTGGCTCCGCCTTGGGCTCAAGGAGGAAGACAACGGCAGTTCTCAGACTGGGAAAGGCGAGAGGTAAATGGGCATCGGCTCTGCAGTCTCCTCTTTGTGGGGAAAGTGTGGGGCGGTCTCTGTTTACCAAAAATAAGGTAATACGGAAACATCCCGTGGGCGCACTGCCGTAACGGCCGCGCCGTGCACGAATCCCACCACCCGCATTCAATGGGCATCATGGGGAAGTGCAGCGGGCGCGATAATCACAACTGCAAGGCCCTACCACACATGCCCATGCACTAATTGGGCCTAGCCCAACAGCGCCTCACGACGTGGATGGCCCAGGCCCAGGGGCTCATGTCGGTGCACTAGAGTTTTTGGGCCATCTAGTGCCCCTTTACTCATTCATGGGCAGTAGTAGCCGCCCCGGCTGCAAGGCCCAGCAAAGACTTGCCAGGAACCGGCACAGAAGACCCAAGATTACGTCAAGTATGCGGCCAAGTACACGTACGAAATCTACAAGATGTGCAGGAGAATCGTTAACACAAGGAAGTGCCTCCATCCCACGTCGATCGACACCCCTCGTCACAAGAAGTATAGATGATTGATTTGATGATCATCACTACTAGTTTAGTATGCATGTACTTGTTAATTGATGTGTGCAAATGTTATCTATAGTCAGTAACGTAATTCGCTGTTTATTTAGGTTATGCAATCATGATGTTTTTATGTAGATAGAGCATTGATGCTATATGCAGACATAGCAGATCACATCACTTATGATTATAGAAAGAAACACATCAGTGATGATTTCAACAATCACAGAAAATTGGGTACGAGCAAGGGTTTGCCCATAGACCACATCACGCACAACTTATTATCAGGAATCATCGGTCTTTTTATCGGTTTTCCCACACAATTCCAAGTACTGACCTGTTTTTCGGGTATCACTATCACACACATCTTGTTACACAGAATTGTTTGTGTTACTTTTGATCAACACAAGCAGTTCGTCCAAACGAACTGTTTGTCGGGTATCACATACAACCATGCAAATGACATCTTATGAGGGAGACTCTTATTTTGGTAGTACTATCTTTTCCTTAGTATGCAATGGCCGATTAATATCTGGACATCAATATGCAATTGACAATTAATATCCGGACATTAAGAAGCAGAACCATGGCCGAGGGTATGCTGCACAGCTCCCATGACACTCGTAGTGGCTGCCGAAGACGAGCGCCAGTTCACTATGCATGACGTAGTGGACATGCCCTAACAGTTCATAGTGCACACCAAAAATCTAATCTGGATGGAGAACTCCAGCATCATGGACCTATTACTAGACGAGGACAAGTACAGAGTGGTCTGGTTTGACCTCGCGTTCCCACCACGTGCTTTGTTCTCGCACCCTGCGCGTGCTCTACTCTTGTGCCCTCCGTGTGCTCTCTGCCAGTGGTTGGGGTCAGCCCACGATCACGTTTGGGGCTTCATATGCATGTGGTTGCGCCACCCGCATCGCCCCATGCAGCTACGTGTGCCACGACTGAATCACGTGCTGCAAAAACTGCCATCCAAACGTGCCGGTTTTCCAAGACGTTCGACCCCCATTTATACCCATGCCCAATAACCATAGTCTCTTCACACTTTCGATCGTGCCCCAGAACACAATAAGCACACCTTGGACAATGCATACAGACATGATGTCCAGCAGCGCTCCAATGGAGTTCGGTGTGCATCATGTGGAGACCCACATGAGGAAGATGGACCTCACGGTGATGTACACCAACGACCTGCGCATGGTGGAGGACTCCATCGGCACCATGGAGCGGTTGCTTAATGGGGATGACAAGTACAAAGTGGTCGACTTCGACCTTGCTTACACTGGCGGTCATGTCGGGCATGATTAGAAGCTTGTCGTTGCCCAGTTGTGCGTGGGCCATCACATCCTCCCCTACCAATATTGCATGGCCATGGTGCATTGCGATCGTTTCACCAGGTTTGTCAACAGCCCCGACTACAGGTTATCTATGGTGGACAGTGCCAACGATCCAAAGGTGCTCAAGACTTTGGGCTTAGCTTGCCAGAAGCTTGTCGACATGCGGCCACTACAGGGTCAGGGGCAGCAATAACAACATGGACTCCCATGTTGATCGTGCCAAGGCCACCATCGACCCCTACTACGCTAACATGAAAGCTGAGTGCAACAAAAAGAAGCTTGCTTGGCACACGACCTGGGTGAAGAAACTAGATGAATATCACCTCTAGAACGCGGCCAAGGAAGTGTACACATGCTACGAGATGTTCAAGTGGATCATTGACATGAGGAAGTGCCTCCTACCTGAAGACAACGAGGGATCGATCCACAAGCAGGGCGCTGGCGGAAAGCGTCAGAAGAAGTAGATGATTTGATGATCGTTTCTCAATTCTCATACTCCCTCTATGTAGAAATGTTCGTAGTTTTAGAGGGTTAAGTTTATTATGCATTTAAAAGTTTACTAAGGTGTGCGCCAATGTTATGTGTGTATTGGATGCCTAATTTGGTTATGCAATCATGTTCTTGTAAACAAAGCATATATGTTTGTGGGCAGATTCAGCAAATCACATCGCATACGGAATAAACAACCAAGACCGTTGGTGATGATTTCATCAGTTCCTGGCAGTTCTTTATCCGGAACCGTTTGCCCACAACACATCTGAGTGTCCTATGTACATTGCACACATCTTGATCTGAGAAACCGTTGGTGTTATTTTTGCTTATCGCACACAGTTCATCCCAGTGAACTATATGGTGTCTATCACACAAATCTTGATCTATGTAACCGTTTGTGTTATTTTACCTCATCACAAGTAGTTCATCCGAGTGACCTGTATGCCTTCTATCACAAACGTGATCATCTGGACAATCGTTTGTGTTCTGCTTGATCAGCGCAAACAGTTTTTTGGGGTGAACTGTATGTCATGCATCGCACACACTTGTATTTTCATAGCGTTTGTGTTATATTATCCAATCGCAAACAGTTTATCTAGGCCAACTGTTTGCCAAACATCGCACATGCCACTATTTTTTATATTGTATTTGATGGATACGCCATCGCACACAGTTTACATCATTAGCGACGGAGCTTGCACTATACCATTTGCGATTCATGCATCGCACACAGTTTCGCCGAAGGATCTCTGATTGATGTGTCATAATTTTGACCATTCTGTAGTAGTGTGAATACTTAAGATTTCTTAGACTAGTTGCAGTTATTGAGACAACGGTACCTTTGAGATTTTAGAATTACTCGGTTTGGATGGAGGATTTTCATGAGTGTGTTAAGAAATCATGGGACAAGCCCTCTAGGAAATCTCACATTGCTGCCATTATTTCTAATAAGTTGAAAACCTTGAGGCAGGATCTTAAGAAATGGAAACTTGGGATCTCCAAGCTTAAAATTCAAATTGAGAAGTGCAATAAAGTGGTAATTATCTTGGACAACCTGGAGGAAATGAGACCACTTTTCAGGCAGGAATTTAACTTTAGAAAGGTGGTCAAGTTGCATGTTGAACACTTACTGCACCTGTAGTTTGTATATTGGAAAAAGCGTTGCACAATTCAGTACATTAAAGTGGATGAGGAAACCACAATGTTCTTTCATGCCATGGCTACTGAGAGATTCAGGAGAAATTCTATTGCTAGCTCCAGCCCTAGGATGGGTTAGTTATCACTGAGCATAGTCAATCGGAAGGTGTTATTTGGTTTGCTTTTAAGGGTAGAATGGGCACTTCTCGAGGTATTATCATCGGATTTGATCTTAAGGCTTCAATTATGCCTATGGTTGGTCTGGATGCTCTCACAAAGCCGTTCACAAAGGAGGAACTTGATGATGTTGTCAAGCACATGACCATTGACAAAGCCCCTGTACCAGATGGTTTTAATGGACTATTCTTCAATAAATGTTGGTCTATAATTTGTAAGGACTTCTATATTCTTGATGATGATTTCTATGAAGAAAGGGCTCAGCTGGCTAATATGAATGCTTCATATATCAACCTGGTCCCTAAAACACTTTCCCCTAAGGGATTTGGTGACTACAAACCTATCTCTTTGACAAGGATGGGAGTTTAGTTTTTATCCAACATTGTGGCAAATAGATTTCATGAGATCATCATGGATTGCATACATAAGAATCAGTATGTCTTCATTAAATCAAGGACTATTCAAGATTGTATTGGATGGACACTGGAATATCTCCATCAATGTCATCAATCTAAGAGGCCCATTTGGTACTCAAACTGGACTTTGAAAAGGCTTTGGATTATGTTCAGCACTCAGTCATCTTTGAGATTATGAAGCACAAAGGATTTAACTCAAAGTGGATTCACTAGATTAAGGAGCTTCTCACTGCTGGAACATCTTCTGTGCTTTTGAATGGGGTGTCTCACAAATACTTTCAATGCAGAAAAGGTATCAAACAGGGTGATCATGTGTCACCTCTGCTCTTTGTTCTTGTAGAGGACCTATTGCAATCTGTTGTAAATGAGATGCACACAAAGGGGGAGCTGCACTTGCCTATTCCCTGTCATGATAAGGACTACCCCATCATCCAGTATGCTGATGACACCCTGACTATTGTTCCTGCTAAGGGCAGTCGGTTATTAGCTTTGAAGAAGATCTTGCAAGTCTTTTCCCAATCTACTGAACTTGCTATCCACTATCACAAGTCTTCAATGGTCCCTATTAATGTGCCTCAGGAGGAAACTATTAGGCTTGCCTCTATCTTTGGTTTTCATGTGCGCAAGATGCCCTTCACTTACTTGGGGCTCCCATCTGGTACTACCAGGCAAAAAATGATTGATCTCATGCCTCTGGTTGACTGCATGTAGAGAAGAATGACTTCCAGCTCTTCCTTTCTTGCTCAGGGGAGCAGACTGCAATATTTGAACTCTACTTTGTCCTTCTTGCCCATTTTCTTCCTTTGCAGCCTCCTTATCAACCCAGGAATTTTGAAACAACTTGAAAGAGTCCAAAGATAGTGTTTGTGGAGGAAAAATAGGCAGGAGCCTGCATCGTCTTTGGCTGCCTGGGATCTTATCTCCAGACCAAAGGACAAAGGTGGTTTGGGAATTATGTACCTGGTCGTCAGAATGTGGCTCTTCTTCCGAAGCATGCTCACAAGCTTCTTAAGAGGGCTAATGTCCCATGGGTGCATATCATCTAGAACTCATATTATCATGGAGTTGTCCCTCAAGGAGAGGCTTCATGTGGATCATTCTGGTGGAAGGATATCCTTAAGTTTCTTGATCAATTTAGAGAAGTCTAATGGGTTAAGGTTAATCATGGTGATACATCTCTGTTCTGGCTAGATAAATGGAAGTTAGGGTATTCGGTATTGCCTTTGAAAATAGATTCCCAGGGTTATTCTCCAACTGTAGAGACACTCTTGTCTTAGTTAAGGAGGGATTTGAGTGTTGTGACCTTCACACTTGGTTTAACCTGCCTCTTTCCGAGTAGGCTTTCAATGAGCTGCTTGCTCTGCAAAACCTATTACACTCCCATTAGAGGGACTTTGCAAGCAAAGATGTTTGGTACTGGCATGGTACTGACAAGCTTTACACCCCAAAGTGGTTTTATTCTCACAAGCATGCCAATCTATCCTTCAACACTCTGCTCAAATGGATTTGGGCCAGCTGCTTCTCGGTGCACTAGTGTTTTGGGCTCTCTAGTGCCCCTTACTCGTGCACGGGCAGTAGTAGCCACCCTGGCAATGAGGCCTAGCATGGACTTGCCAGGCACAAACACGGAAGAATCAGTACCCCGAGCAACACCTTGCCGGGACGACCCTCCAACCCACGAGCAAGGACAAGGCCCCGGCAAGACCTGGCAAGGTGAAGCCCCGGCAAGGTGAGGCCCCGGCAAGGCCCCGCCAGTGCACATGCAAAGTGTCGATCCACCTGGACACGTGTCGCGGTGAAGACACTAGAGGCGGCTAAGCGGTGCCGATGCGATGGGCTCCTGTCCCGTCCCGCAGACGGACAGAGATGGCTGACGGTGCATTAAATGCGCCTATCCTACTCCGTTAGTGTTAGGTATGATAGCACTATAGCTCTGTACACCCCGCGTACACATTGTATGCCGCTGTTGGGATCCCCTTGAGGTATAAAAGGAGGCCCAGGGTGTTACAAGAACGATCTTTTTGATCTTCGGATCTTGGACAAATACTCTAGCTCACACGACGGCAGCTGCTCATAGCGCTCCTATAGTTAGAACCCTAAAACCACTCTCAATACAACCAAGCAGGAGTAGGGTTTTACGCATCCTTGCGGCCCGAACCTGGGTAAGACCCCCGCATGCTATTCATCAGAGCTGCTCTTTGCGCGTACCCTCGCCTCCCGCCAAACTGAAATGGGTCCTTCGGATCCCATAGGTGCTTGTACCCCACGACATCTTTGGCGCACCAGGTAGGGGGACGGAGGCTGCATGAACCTGCTTTGGTGATCAGTGCGCCAGTTCTTTCGTGCTCGTCATCGCCATGGCCCCCAAGAAGAAGTTCCTAACGGCAGTTGGCCCATCTGCGTCCGCTATCCCTATATCTGCGTAGACGGGCGATGGTGTGGACACTGGTGGAGGAGGAGGCAGAGGTTCAGAACTTCCACGACCCTCCGATGATCAAGGCCAAGCAAGCGGCGACACCCACCACAGAGATGTCCACGGCAGCAGCGAGAACCCACACACCGCTACGTCTCAGGGCGGAGTTGCATCGCCTACGGGTGGTACGGTTAACATCAGGGACAGAAGGGTATCTTCCAGGGTGCTCACGCCGGCGCCATCACCGTGGCCTTCTCAGGGTGCGCGCGAGGAGCCACATCATGGCGCCCACAGTTCTCAATGCCCCCACGGAAAAGCTCATGCGCATCATTCCCGAGGTGCATGGGACCAACATGCTCATCAACATGCTAGCGGGAGTGGCGTGCCGACGCAAGACCGCAACGGTGCTCCTTCTAACTCAGTTACAAGTTAGAGCACCTCGCGTTCCTCGTGCCGTTCGCTGCCAACCACGTTGCAAGAAGCGATGGCGCGGGCACAGCTACTCCTGAACTTCCCTCCTGCTGCAGAGAAGCTCGACGAATGGAGATCCACCATTTAGAGCCTCCTTAGCCTCACGGATAGGCTTTGGTCCACCAAGCTGGCTCAAGCCAGTCGTGAGAAAGCCGGAGGTGGCACGCCCATAGTGCTCTCTCCTTCGCAACGGCAACACCGGTCACCGGCTCTGTCGAGACCCCGATCCTAAGTCATAAGAATCCATCTTGTAACACATCACATCATTTTGCGGCCTCACGCACGTTAACTCCACGGCTGCCACCTTACCTGGGCCGAGACCATTTGCGTATTTTGGCTCACGTATGTGAATATGTCGCTAGCATTCAAACAACAAAGAACCCGGGTCGACATGACTAGTCATAGAACCCAAGGGGCACATTCGTATAGGGACAGGCATACATAACCCAACAATGCAGGTGTCGGCCTCAAGCGTGTGTAGACGAATCATAGCAAGCTACAAGGACACCATTATGTCGTGGGACATAAATGTCATCACTACACGTAGACGAGTCGTAGCAAGCTACAGGGACTCCATTACCCTACAAGACATTTCCCTGAAGGGATAGACACAGCAGCAAAGAAGGATACATGCCAGTCAATCAATGTGTCCGGAGCATTAGCAAGCTACCAAGGCTCGGTGGAAGTGCAAAGAGGCAGTTCCCCATAAAGAGTACTACTAAAGGCACACGACTAGGTGTCGAATCCCATACATACTGTTGCACATCACATGTACGCACGACATGCCCGATATGCATAGATACAACCATGGCATCACAACATAACCATACAACAACACAACTTTTATTTAGGAGGCTCAGAGGAGCCTTACATAATATGTTCTTACAGATAGGGGTCACATGACCCGACACTCAAGTCATACAAGCAAGTTCATACAAACCAAGCGGAGGCTTAAAGTTGTCTGAGTGCAGACAGATGAAAGGATAAAAAGGCACATGGCCTGACTATCTATAGCCCGCCACAGGGCATAGGGTCTTAGCTGGGATACCAGCTATTCGGTGTCGTCGACATCTTGGTAGAACCCACATGATGGGTCATGAGTCTCATCTGCAACATTTATTAAGCAAACATGAGTACAGACGTACTCAGCAAGTCTTTAAAGCAGACCTAGTCTATTCATGCTCATGTATCAACAAGAGGAGTGGTGGAGTTTATGCAGCAATGCCAACTTTGACTCTTGGCTAACCTATACTACACAAATTAATTCTTTATTCTAGTTTTATATATCGCACACGACTCCACTAACACCACTTCAATACACCACCATGGATTCACTTCCGTCACCTATGAGAGTGCCATCCACGATACTCACACTTTTCTTGATATTTTTATGAGTAACCATCAAGTTAACTATGAACAACATAAGTTCTCCAAGTAGTCCATATCCGAGGACGCGGCTATTCGAACAGATTCATACCCTGCAGGGGTGTACTCCTTGACACACGCTCTCACCACTTATCGCTGTGTGCTCATAAAACCAGGCACCTCGGATACCTTCAAGTGGAAGCCCGGCGAGGGAGTCAGCCACAACTGTCAATCACAAGACCTCTAGTCCAGGCTATCGCCTATTTGAGACTGAACCCGCATGGAAGTCCGGCCAAAGTTTCCGCTACGGCCCCAAACAATGTGCATAGGGTTCCCAAGCCCACCATTCGTGCGACCCTTAGTACATCATGCCATTGTCTACCGCTTCGTAGCCCACCCCTAGGGTCAGCATTATGCATGACCACCAACAAACTATCACACCAGAAACTACTTGCAACTCTTGGACCAGGGACTAGGCGGTTGATAAGTCGAAAGGGGTCGAGTTACCAGAACCCAATGTGTGAAAACATAAATTAAGCAAATGTGAGTACAAAGGTACTCAGTAAGACTTACATAAGAACTAACTACATATGCATCATTTTCAAGGAAGGGGGTTGTGGAGTTTATTGCAGCAAGCCAGCTTTGACTCTTGGCTAACCTATACTATGACTACAAGTACTTTATTTAAGGTGGGATAGTGCACACGAGTCCACATATTCACCACATCAATACACCACTATGTATTCACTTCTGTCTCCCTATGAGAAGGCCATCCATAGCACTCACGCTTATCTTGCGTATTTTAGAGTATCCACTTCAAGTTTTCTATGAACCACATAAGTTCTCCAAGCAGTCCATATCCGAGGACGTGCTATTCGAACAGATTCATAACCCTACAGGGATGTACTTCTTTACACATGCTCTCACCACTTATCACCATGTGCACGTAAAAAGGCACCTCGGCAACCTTCAAGCGGAAGCCCAACGAGGGAGTCGGCCACGACCGTCAATCACATAAGACCCTAGTCCAGGTTTATCGCCTATTTGAGACTGAACCCGCATGGAAGTCCGGCCGAAGTTTCCACTACGTCCTCAAACGATGTACGCAGGGTTGCCAAGCCCCCCGTTCGGGTGCCACTTGGTACACCGTGCCACTATGCATCTACCACATCACAGCCCACCCCGTCGGGCAGCGCTATGCACCACCGCCAACACTTTTCCTACAAACACCAGAAACTAGTTGCAACTCCTGGACAGAGATCTAGGCAATTAATAAGTCGAGTGAGGTCATATTTCAGGGCCCAACGTGTGGTAGTAACTATCTTGGATCACAAACACAGAACTCAGTTCTTAAGGACGGTCCCAATGAGACAATCCGCCATATACTCCTACATGGTCTCTCATCGCTACCTTTACCAAATCGTGTTCACACACTTAGCTCTCACACAGTAGGACATGAACACTGCCATTCTGACTCATCACCCAGATGAATCAATCACGACACGACATGACTCTAAGCATAGCAGGCACAGTAAGCAAACATGGATGAGTAAGCACATCAAGGCTCAAGCAGTTGCTACTCATGCTAAGTGGTTTCAACTATTTCCTGTGACAAAGACAGGTCATGCAAAGGAATGGGTTCAACTACCAAGAACATGTAACAGTTGAATCATGATTGTCCTAATGCAGTAAGAGAGAGTAGGAGCGAAAGAATGGGTTAATATCAATGTTCACATCGTCAGAACCATCATCTACCAAGAGGGAACACCACTGGCAAACACAAAGGAACAACATTCAATGCAATGCGACAAACATGATGCATGATATGACAAGTTAAGGTACTGAATTGACCTAGAGGAATAATTAGTCAACTTAGTTGAAGTGGAATTCAAACAAGTTTGAATTCCAACTCCAAATGATATTTCCTATATTGCCCTAATCATAAAATGTCTTACTTGGTGATGTTAACTTGTTCAAACATGGATGACAATGGCATAAACAGATTCATTGGATTTTTTTGATCATTTTTCATATATAAATTATTTTCATCTGAGTTATAGATTATTTTCTGTGATTTTTTAGAAGTTTTAAATTTTTCTGGAATTTCCTGATTTATTTTTATTATAAAAAGTATTATTTACATCAGCCTGACGTCAGCAGGTCAACTACGCCTGGTCTAGGTCAAACCTGACCAGTGGGGACCACTCGTTAGTGATCCAGGGTCAACCACTGTGGCTGACGAGTGGGCCCAGTCAACTGCTGACTCAGCGATCAACAGGAGACCCAGTCAGTCACTGAGTGGCAGGTCCGGTCAATGGACACGTTGGCAAGGCCAGGGTTAGCCGCCGGCGACGAAGATCCACGGTGGAGGTTCGCCGACGATGCTCGGGATTGCTCAACTAACTACGGTTTTGGGCGTTCTTAGGCTCTATGCAAAGCTAGGGAAGGGTCGCGTCCGTTGGTGGCAACTAGGTGGCCAGAGGTGGTCGGAGCGGTCGACGGTGTCGACTTCCGCGGTGGCCAAAGTTCGCTGGTGCTCGACGTGGCGCTACAGGGCACGAGGGGGCTCATCAAGGGGCTCTAAAAGGTCCTGGGAACTCAAAGAGTTCATCCCCAAGCTCGGACGCGAGCTTTGGGTGCTCTGTGCATGGCGGCAACTTGCCACGGCGACGGGAGGTTTCAGGTCTGGTGGCTACCTTAGCTAGGGAACGACCGTGACGAGGGAAGTGAGGGGGAAAGAGTTAGTGGCTCACAGTGGTTTGCTAGGTACGGTCGACGAGCTCGGGGGCCTTCAGGAGCGAATCGACGATAGCGGTCAACGGAACTGGAGGTTGAAGATGAAGTCGAGGCGGCTCGGTAGGGTGTCTCCAGCAGGTTTTCTTCATCGGAGAGGAGCAGGGCATCGAGGCGGAGCGGCTGGACTCACTAGAGGGGTTGGAGAAGGCCTGTGGCCGCGGTGGTTGCGAGCGGCGACGAGATCCACTCGGGTCCGAGGGAGAGGAAGCAAAGGGAGAGGAAGAATGAGCTCGGGGGGAGAGAGGGAGCTCCATGGAGCCTCCGTGGCGTGGGTAAGGCGAGGGGAAGCAGCTCTGTGGCAAGTAGGAGGTGGAGGCCGGCGTGTGCGCAGCCGACACCTCGGCTGTCTACTGGCCGGAGGTGGGAGATGACCTCCCCACCCCTGGTGGGCTGGGATGGGCTTCCCACTTGGGCCAGTAAGGTTTTGCCCCCTTTTTTATTTCTTATTTTCTGTTTTCCTTTCTTCTGACATTTGTTTTATTTTGTGAGGCCAAAATATCTAGCACAATAAGGCCCACAATTTTTATGAAATATAGTTTGATTATTTCAAACTTCCACAAAAAAGTTTGGGCATTTTTGGACATCTATCATATTTATAATGCTTTATTAGTCAATTTCAGTAGCACTAGATGCTCATTTTAAAATGATATTCTTGGTTTGAAAAATCTATTTTTCTCTAATATGGAGTTGCCAATATTTATCAAAGAAAAGGAACATTTTTGATGGAATTTCTGATTCATTGAATTTTTTTAAGTTTACACTATTTGAATTTGATTCGTGCTAGGGTTTGATCATCCCCATTTCAAATTCATTTGAAGTTAAACATGATGCCATGATGGTTATGCAATGACAAGTATAGCCTAAGCGAGGGCCGTGATATTTTAAAATGTCATATATGTTCTGAAAATTAAAATGTCCCCCGATATATTCATGCCAATATTTATCGGACACGGGGGGCATTTTTATGAGCATTTTGGATTTGTTGATTTTTTACAACCTTTAAATTGGTTTAATTGAGGTGAGGACAAAGTTGTCAGAATCATGATTCTGCGGATCTTAACTCCGTTGCTAGGATCTTGAATCATAGAATCATAACTATCAGGATCGTAGAAACTTAGATTCTATGAGCAAAATCATGGAATTGTAGGGGCTAATGTGGATCGTAAGATCGTAAGATTTTAAGACTTGAGTCGCGATTCTGACAACTTTGGGTGAGGTGCTAGGGTTTCTGTTCATCCCCAATTCATATTGATGCAAAGTTAAAACATGATGCACACACATGCCAACACAGAGCAATGCTAACTAGGGATGTGACAGGCTCGACAGACCAACGCTTACGATGGATACTCAACGGCGTCGTCTGGTCCATGGACATGTCGCGACCAGCGTCAAGTTCTTCAGGAATGAAGCAAGAAAGACGCTCGAACTTCAATCTAACAACAGTGAGAAATGCGCCTTCAGTCCGATAGGTGCGCGGGTCCCACTGTAGACAAGTGAGCGCTAGTGTATACTGTGAGCCTACCTTACGGGGTCGGTTGTCCAGCATTTACCCGTGAGATGCGGCAAGTCCAGTGGCCCAATTCCCGCACGTTCAAGCCAGAAGTCTCGGAGAAGTATGACGGTAAGACTCACTCGTCAGAGTTCTAGAGCATCTACACCATTGCGGTGTAGGATGCCGGGGCTCGTGACCACAAGATATTGGCTAACTACTTCCCGTTGGTGCTTAAGCCCAATGTCCGGTCGTGGTTGATGCACCTGCCGGAGGGATCCATCTCCTCCTGGGCAAAGCCGTGCCACGAGTTTGTTGGCACCTTCACTGGAGGTCACCAAGCTCCCGTCCAAGCAAGCGACCTGCACATCATCCCTTAGAAGGAGGGCGAGACTTTACGCAAGTACATCCAAAGATTCAGCCGCATGCACTACAACATACCAGACGTTTATCCTGCCATTGTTATCAGCGCGTTCCATCAGAACATGCGCAACCGCAGGATGGGCGAAGAGCTGGCGATGAACAGAGTCAGGGATGTTGCCGACCTTTACGCTCTGGCAGACAAATTAACTCGGGTTGAAGAAGGGAGAAGACTCCCCGGTGAAGACGCTGGAGCAGGAGTCGACTCTGAAGATGAAGATGCCACCGTCCTGGCAAACAAGGGCCGTCAGCAGAACAAGAAGCAAAAGGGCAAAGCCGTGCTTGCTGTCGAGGGATCCAGCAACCCCGATACCGCTAAGAAGGGCAAGGTTGATGACCCTGGCAAGGATGTTGTTGGGTGCATCCCCTGCCAGGCGATGGCGGCTGCCAACAAGATGGAAGGCTCTGGCAAGCAATATTGCAAGATCCATCATACCAAGGGCCACGATCTCTAAGAAAGTCGACAAGTCGAGCAACTCGCCGAGAAGCAAAAAGCTGAGTACGAGAGGCAAGACAAGGAGAAAGGCCAGGATGGTGCTGAGGGTTCCGGCAAGAAGCGCGTTGGCTGAGGTGGTCACCACGGCAAGCCCACGCAACAAAAAGACTAGCCCACTCATGGCCGTGGCAAGCAAGAGGGTAACGATGATGGTGCCACGGAGGACAACGAGTCCAGCAAGCATAAGTTTCAGAAGGCTACATAGATGATGTGCATCGAAGGAGGTGCCTCGTCGCATTCCTCTCACCACCAACTTAAATAGTGAGTGCGTGAGGTAAACGTGACAGAGCCCTCCATTGGCGCCTAGAGACCTCTGAAGTGGTCCAACACTCATGTCATCTTCAATACCGAGGATCACCCTGATCGCATAACTGCAATTGGGTGCTCGCCATTGTTGGTTCTGCCAACAATTCGCAACCTCAAGGTGACGGAGCAGCCTGAACCTGATCTCACCTGACATCATCGAAAGGCTGCAAATCCTCGATGAAGATCTCGAGCCGATAGGCGCTTTCCAAGCGGTCAATTCAGGGAAAACTCAGCCAAAATGCAAGATCACGCTGCCGGTGACATTTGGCAGTGATATCAATTTCAGAACAGATAAGATCGTCTTTGATGTTGCCAAGATCCTGTTGCCTTACAACAACATCATTGGTCGCCCAACGCCGGCCAAGTTCATGGCGGCCACCCACTTCATGTACAATGTGCTGAAGATGCCTGGCCCCATGAGCGTTATCACGATCCACTCCGACAAGAAGGGCACACTCATTTCCACTGATCAACTCTATTGGGAGGTAGTTGCAGCACCTGCCACCAAGGCACTTGCTCCTTCTGCTGAAGGTCCCGGAGGGAAGAAGACCGGCAAGGCCTCTGGTGCACATTCCAGCAAGCGTGCCCCCTGGGTGCTGCGCTCCCATTGACGATGTGCTAGAGAGCTCCACTAGCAAGAGCAAGAATTCCAAGGCTGCTTCGCCAGAGACCAAGAAGGTGTCCGCCAAGGAAGATGGTACGGGAGGGACTTTCACCATAAGTTCCACCCTCGATGACAAATAGGAAAGCACGCTCGTCGCCTTCCTACGGGCAAATGTCGATGTGTTTGCATGGCAACCATTTGATATCCCCGGTGTTCCCAAGAGGGCGATTGAGAACCACCTATCCGTTTGTCCTCACGCGCGGCCCGTCAAGCAGAAAGTCCGGAAGCAATCTTTGGAGCGGCAATAGTTCTTTGCCGAAGAGATCCAGAAATTAGAAGCGGCTGGCTTGATCAGAGGAGTACTCCATACAACATGGTTGGCCAATCCAGTTATAGTGCACAAGGCGAATGGGAAGTGGAGGCTGTGCATTGACTTCACAAACATCAACGAAGCCTACCCCAAAGATCCTTTTCCCTTGCCGCGCATTGACCAAATTGTGGACTCCACTACTGGCTGCGACTTATTGTCTTTCCTTGATGCCTATTTCAGTTATCATCAGATTTTCATGGCCAAGGAAGACGAGCAGAAGAACACATTCATCACCCCATGTGGTATGTACTGCTTTTTGCGTATGCCTTTCGGGTTGAAAAGTGCTGGTTCTACATTTCCAAGAGTGGTCCAAATTAGTTTTGAGCCCTAGCTACATATAAATATAGAAGCTTACATGGATTACATAGTGGTCAAAACCAAGGACGAAGCCACGCTCATATCAGACCTAGAAGAAACATTTGCCAACCAGCGCAAGATCAACATGAAGCCCAATCCTGAGAAGTGTGTGTTCGGCGTCCCCTCCGGCAAGCTTCTCGGGTTCTTCATATCTCAACGTGGAATCGAAGCAAATCCCGATAAGATCAAAGCGATTGAGCAAATTGATGCACCAACACATGTCCAAGATGCGCATCGTCTTGCCGTCTGTGTCATTGCTCTAAGTAGGTTCATCTCAAAGTCTGCTGAGCACGCCTTGCCCTTCTTCAAAATCTTGAAGAAGGGAGGTCCAATGAAATGGACTCCGGAAGCGGAGGCAGCGCTGCAGGATTTGAAGAAGTACCTCTCCTCTCCGCCAGTCCTAGTCGCGCCAAAACCACAAGAGTTGTTGCTGCTATATCTAGCGGTAAAGAATCAAGTGGTGAGTGCTGCACTAGTGGCTGAAAGAGAGGTGAATGAAGAAGAAGAGGCAACAACAAGACCGCCAATCGATGAGCCAGGACATTCCCCGATAGGGTCTGGTGCCGGCAAAGAAGGATCTACATACTTGAATGAAACAATCCAGAAGAAGAAGGTGGTGCAGTGACCAGTTTATTTTGTCCGCTCCTTGCTGAAGGGGGCTAGGTCAAGATATTATGGCATGCAAAAGTTACTCTTCGGCCTTCTTATGGCCCCGAGGAAGCTGCGCCATTACTTCCAAGCGCACGAGATCACTGTTGTCACTCGCTTCCCACTATAGTGGATCTTGCGGAACCCAGAAGCTACCAGCAGGATTGTGGAGTGGGCTTTGAAACTATCAAGCTTTGGTATTAGGTTTGAAGGCACTTCGACCATCTAGAGTAGAGCACAAGCGGAGTTCATTGCAGAATGGACCCTAACGCCAGATGAAGAAGTTCCAGAGTCAACTCTCCCCGGCAAGGAAACCGATCAAGCGTGCGTCATGTACTTCGATGGAGCTTTCTTGGTGCAAGCCGCCGGTGCCAGAGTGCTGCTAGTCGCACCCACTGGAGAGCACCTTAAGTATGTGATCCAGATGCACTTTCCCCGAGAGAGATCAACAAACAACACTGCTAAGTACGAAGGACTGCTTGCCGGTCTAAGGATCGCAGCAGACCTTGGGATCAAGAAGCTCATTGTCAGGG
Organism: Hordeum marinum; assembly: GCA_022496015.1. Lineage (NCBI taxonomy): Eukaryota > Viridiplantae > Streptophyta > Magnoliopsida > Poales > Poaceae > Hordeum > Hordeum marinum. The sequence continues at coordinate 340,408,168 of CM039678.1, forward strand.
GTGATTCTCAACTTGTCGTTAGGAAGGTGAACAAATATTATCAGAGTCCATTTATGGAAGCCTATATAGATGAAGTGAGGAAGTTGGAAGAATGTTTTGACGGCTAACAACTGGAGCACATTCCACGTGCAGAGAACGGCATTGCCAATGGCATGTCAAAATGTGTTGCCCTTAAGTTGCCCGTGAAACTAGGGACTTCATGCTCCGACGGACTCAAACCTCCGTGACACCATCAACTAGGCAAGATAATAGAAGGAAGTTAAGTTCTGGCAAGTATTTCCCGGCAGAGCTCCGAAAAGCCGCCGACGAGGAGATTGCCAGGCATAACGATAGGCTTGTCGATGAGCGTTGTGCTTCGGCAGGGCCCCTGACTCTTGCCATGGAAGCACACGTTCCCGCCAGGCTTGCCAGGGGGCAGCAGACTCCGGCGGGGCCTCAAACCCTTGCCGTTGAGGATAATGCTTCCCGGATAGAGGATATGCCTTTAGTCCTTGTTGTCGAACCCCAAGCTCTAGCATGGGTGCTGCACATTGTCTGTTTCCTTCAAACAGGAGAACATCCCGAGGAACAATAAGAAATAGAGAAAGTAGCCCGCCGGTCTAATATGTATCAGTTTGTGGACAACGTCCTGTATAGAAAAAGGCCAAACGGTGTGAAACTCAAATGCATTTCCCGGCAAGATGGACAGGAGCAGTTGGCAGAGATACATGAGACATATGTGGCTCCCACATAGGGTCAATAGCCCTTGTCGGAAAAGCATTCCGGCAAGGTTTCTTTTGGCCCACTGACCTCCAGGATGCGACGGCATTAGTAACCAAGTGTGAAGCATGCCAGTTTCATTCGAAGAAACTACATCAACCAGCCAAAGCCCTTCAGACAATCCCTCTCTCCTAGCCATTTTTGGTCTAGGGGCTCGAGATCCTGGACCCCTTTTGTCGTGCTGCCGGGGGCTTTGAGTACTTGTATGTTGCACTTGACAAGTTCACAAAGTGGCTGGAAGTGGAACCAGTGGGAAAGGTGATAGCACAGTCAGCCATCAAGTTCTTCAAAGGACTGGTCTGCCGCTTTGGTGTTCCCGACAAGATCATTTCTGACAATGGCACACAGTTCACGAGTCGCACCTTCATGCAGTATGTCCAAGACCCTTGCAGCAGAATCTGTTTTGCTTCCGTTGCCCACCCACGGAGCAATAACCAAGCGGAAAGGGCTAACTTGAAGTGTTGCGAGGCCTCAAGATGAGAACTTTCGACAGGCTGCACAAGTGTGGAAGGCGCTAGATTGATGAGTTGTCGGTGGTTCTTTGGTCAATCTGAACGACACCAAATCGATCCCTCGGCTAGACACCCTTCTCCCTCGTCTATGGGGCAGAGGAAGTTCTCCCCACGGAACTCATATACGGGTCACCTCGAGTGCGCGCTTATGATGAACTCGAGCAAGAGCAATTGCAGTAAGAGGACACGACGCTCCTTGAGGAAGACCATCTTCAGGCTGCTATGAGAGCTGCACTCTACCAGCAAGCTTTGTGCCGCTATCATAGCCACAAGGTTAATGCCAGAAGTCTTGAGGAAGGCGACCTTGTTCTTCGGCGAGTTTAGTCCACCAAGAATTCCAACAAGTTGACACCAAAGTGGGAAGGCCCTTATCGGGTAGTGCGAGTCACCACGCCCGACGCGGTCCACCTGGAGACCGAAGATGGTATCCAAGTGAGCAACTCCTGAAATATCGAACATCTTTGCAAGTTCTACCCATGAGGCACAATTGTCGGGGCCCCGACAACCACCTTTTGTACAAGTCTTGTTGCTGAAGCATGTAAACCCTGGTACAAAGCTAGGCTCAGACCCTATGTGTAGTTAAATAAAGATAAGTGCCTTGCAATCTCGGTTAATTCTCATGTTTACTAACATGCATGTTCATCTGAGATTTTGCATGACACTTGCTCCCAAAAAGGGCTAACGGACCACCAAGGTTCCACACCCATATTTTGTCTTCTTTCTTTTTCTCAAAGGACAAAAGGTTACCTCGCATGCAACTTTGCGGGGGGATCCATACCTATGAGCGGTGTCCCAAAAAAGTATCTCTTGCTGGAAGGAACACGGCAATGGAAAGATCAGTCGCAAAACCCCAAGTGAATTCTTGCCTTGGAGTTATTTTCCTTGGGCAACTTCAACCTCTGTACGGAAAACCTGCATGCTAAGGAACCTTGTCACGATTGGCTGTGCCCTCATTGTGTTTCGGGATTGCTCAACGGCTTAAGTGAACTGCGTTCACGCTCCTTGATTCGTTTCAAGTCCGCTCAATGACTCAAGTGACAGCGCTCGCACCCTTATTCTGTTTCGAGCATGAACAATACCTTTAGCAGTGGCACCGAAAGCGCCAAGGCATCTTGCCTACAATAGCACCGCTAATAGGCTGATAAGGACCTGTTCCTCAAAGCGCTCGCAATAGGGCTACACACGCCAACAAGATTCTTGCAAGAAGGCGTAGGGAAAATTCCATGCAAAGAAATAGTCCAGCAAGGAAGATAACACATGGCCATTGAAAATAGGGTGAAATTTACACGAGATATTGCTTTTTCCTAAGTACATCTTTATTTGACTTTCTCCTCTAGGGGATATTAAAAGAAGAAAAAGATGGAATGGGGAGGTGGGCTACAAGAATAAAAAGATGGCGAGGGACCCCCGGCAGAAGCCAGGCCTAACCCCTCTAGATGAGCACTACGTGGAGGAGCAGGGCTGCCAGATGGGCAGGCAAGAATCTAGCCCCTCCTAGGCCAGCACAAGCGAAAAGGGGGATGGACCCCAGAAGCATGACGCGGTCCGCTGGGTATTCGACGTCTACCCGCGTCGCGCCGTTACAACAACCAGCCACCCGTATGTTGGAGAACGTTGCATGGGAAACAAAAAAATTCCTACACGCACACAAGATCTATCCATGGTGATGAGCATCTACGAGAGGGAGAGTGGATCTACATACCCTTGTAGATTGCTAAGCGGGAAGTATTAATAAATGTGGTTGATGTAGTTGAACGTATTCGCGATCCAAATCGCCGAGCATCCCATGATCCAATCACGATCCGTCCCATTCGAGCACCGAACGGACGGCACCTTCGCATTCAGCACACGTACGGCTTGATGACGGTCACCACCTTCTTGATCTAGCAAGAGGGAGCGATAGGTAGAATAGTTCTCCGGCAGCGCGACGGTGTTCCGGCGATGGTGGTGGGGTTATTCCAGCATGGCTTCGCCTAAGCACCGCTAAAACCGATCTAGAGGAGAAACTATGATCTGGAGGAGAGGGTAGCACGTGGCTGAAATCTATGGGCAAAAACCCTAAAACCTCTAGTATATATAAGAGGAGGAGAGGAGGAGGATTGGCCCTTGGGCCAAGCCCTCTAGGCTTTGTCCGAATTGGGAGGGAGTCCTCCTCCTCCTCCACTCCTAGTAGGATTAGGACTCCTTCCTTATTTCCACCTTTTTGCCTTTTTCCACCTTTTCTCCTTGGGATTTTCATTCCCAGCCGCATGGGCCTTTGTGGGACTTCCGCAAGCCCACTAAGGGCTGGTATTCATCCTCCCACAGCCCATGTATCCTCTTGGGTCGAAATACCCCTCCCGATGGTCCCCCGGTACACTACCGACACTCCCGGTATACTACCGATGAGCCCCAAACTTTTTTGGCGACCAAACAGGACTTCCGAGATATCAATCTTTACCTCTGGACCATTCCGGAGCTCCTCGTGACGTACGGGTTCTCATTAGGGCTCCGAACAACCTTCGGTCACCGTCATACATAACTCTATACTATCGAAACGTCACCGAACCTTAAGTGTGCAGACCCTACGGGTTCGAGAACTATGTAGGCATGACCTGGACACCTTTACGGTCAATAACCAATAGCGGGGCCTGGATGCCCATATTGAATCCCACATATTCTACGAAGATCTTTGTCGGTCGAACTTCTATGTCAAGGATTCAGTTAATCCCGTACGATGTTCCCTTTGCTTATCGGTATGTTACTTGCCTGAGATTCGATCGTCGGCGTCTCCATACCTAGTCCAATCTTGTTGCCGGCAAGTCTATTTACTTGTTCCGTAATAAAAGATCTCGTGGCTAACACTTAGTCACATTGCTTGGAAGGCTCATTGTGATGTTGTATTACCGAGTGGGCCCTGAGATACCTCTCCGTCACACGGAGTAACAAATCCCAGTGTTGATCCATGACAACCCAGCAGACACCCTCGGAGATACTTGTAGAGTACCTTTATAGTCACCGAATTACGTTGCAACGTTTTATACACACAAGGCACTCATCCGATGTTAGTGAGTTGCATGATCCCATGGTCATAGGAACATATCCTTGACATGTAGAAAACTGTTGCAATAAATTGACACGATCATATGCTACGTTTATAGTTTGGGTCTTTGTCCATCCCATCACTCTCCTAATGATGTGATCCTATTATCAAATGACATCTCATTTCAATGGCTAGGAAACCTTGACCATCTTTGATCAACGAGCTAGTCTACTAGAGGCACACTAGGGACATAGTTGTTTCTATGTATCCACACATGCAACGTGAAATCAATACAATTATAGCATGGATAATAAACGATTATCATGAACGAGGAAATATAATAATAATTATTTATTATTTCCTCGAGGGCATATTTCCAACATTGTAACCACAGGACGGGCGGCTCATCGGCCTCCATTGCCCAGGCGAAGAGGCAAGGGAGGCATTGATGACTCCGGATGGGACCGGCCAGCTCGAGGACAAAATCCAGCGTCGCCCCTCAGTGTGGGTCTCCTCAAGGGAGAGGCCTGGTGTCGGAGGAGGGGTGGAGCAGCGCTCCGCCTCCCCCGACCTCGGCCTCCATGACGGTCGCGACCCCTCGTGCCTCTTCCACCGCACTCGAGCCGCCCTCCGCCTCTACGGATGAAGCGGTGGCATGATACCGACAAAGCTTCTCCTTGGAGCCGAGGATGGTGGCCGCCTCATCATGGCTGAGGGCAAGCACTACCTGAAGGTTGGGAAGGCGCGGAAGGGTGAACTATGGAGGTTCGCACTCGAAAGACGGAAGAAGGATGGATGAGCACCGCCCTCGCTATCACCCGACTTATTGGGGGAAGCGCGTGCGCTCGCTCTCCTCCACTCCAAGAAATGCCGCCCACCTCCTCCAATAGTAGCGCCCTGGATCACGGGGCAAACAGCAACCGCCCTGTTGCTCCAGTCCATGGCGCCGTTCTTACTGCTTTTCCCAGGGACTTTAAGTCACGGGTGCCTATTGCTGGCTCCCCGCTATGCATGCGGCACGCGTGGTGGAAATGACCTGACACGGTAATTGAATTTTTTTTGATGACTGCATCGCGCACATATCCCACATCTCACATTCAAAGGGCATCGTGGGGAACTGCAGCGAGCGCAATGATCACAACTGCAAGACCCTGCCATGCTCGCTCGTGCATTGTTTGGGCCTAGCCCAACAACGCCCCATGACATGTGTAGCCTAGGCTCGGGGGCTCCTATTGGTGCACTAGAGTTTTGGGCTCTCCAGCACCCCTTACTCATGCACAGGCAGTAGTAGCCACCATGGCTATGAGGCCCAACATAGAATTGCCAAGCACAAACACGGAAGAATCAATACCCCTGGCAACACCTTGCCGGGATGACCCTCCAACCCACGAGCAAGGACAAGGCCCCAGCAAGACCTGGCAAGGTGAAGCCCCGGCAATGAGAGGCCCCAGCAAGGCCCCGCCAGCGCATAGGCCAGGTGTCGATCCGCCTGGACACGCGTCGTGGTGAAGACACTAGAGGCGGCTAAGCGGTGCCGATGGGATGGGCTCCTGTCCCATCCCACAGACGGACAGAGATGACTGATGGTGCATTAAATGCACCTATCCTACTCCGTCAGTGTTAGGTACGATAACATTGTAGCTCTGTACACCCCGTGTACACACTGTACGTCACTGTTGGGATCCCCTTGGGATATAAAAGGAGGCCCAGGGCGTTACAAGAAGGATCTTTTTGATCTCTGGATCTTCGGAAAAATACTCTAGCTCACACAGTGGCAGCTGCTCATAGCACTCCCGTAGCTAGAACCCTAAAAACGCTCTCAATACAACCAAGCAGGAGTAGGGTTTTACGCATCCTTGTGGCCCGAACCTGGGTAAGACCCCGGTGTGTTGTTCATCAGTGCTGCTCTTTGCGTGTACCCTCGCCCCCCGCCGAACCAAAAGGGGTCCTTTGGATCCCATAGGTGCTCGTACCCGATGACACTGCTGCATTGTGAAAATCAAGGTTTTGTGCATGGATGTTGGTTATGGATAGATTAAATACAAAGTATATGGTGGAACGAATACATTGGCATATTGATGGGGTTAACTGTGTTATCTGTCACTTGCAAGCTAGGGAAGACAAGGATCACCTCTTCTTCAACTACTTATTCAGCCAGCATGTGTGCACTTGTCTGTAGATTGATTGGTCACATGGGAACAATATGACAGAGCTTGCAGATAATGCTAGGAGGGATTTTAACAAACCTTCTTTTGTTGAGGTGGTATTCACTGCTTGTTGGGACATCTGGAGTATCAGGAACACTGAGGTCTTTAGGCATATTAGACCTAGTTATCATCAGTGGAGAAGAGCCTTCGTCCATGATATGTCTTCGCTTTCACATAGAATTATGGCTAGGTATAAGGATGACCTGGTTAGATGGGTAACTTTCCTACCCCTTTGATCTTGTTTTGGTTTCAATAGTGTAGGCTTTCTTTTTTTTGTCCTTGTAGCTACTTATGGTAGCTATGTACATAATTTATTCTTATAATCAATAAAATTTCATAGGTTGTGGGGGGGGTTCCCTATAATTCCGAGTCAAAAATGTACATATGGTTGGGGAGGCTGAGATTAAACTCTAAAGACCTCGTCTTCACCTTATTCCCCTTGAGCCAAGGTCACTTAGACCTCGCCCAATCACTTTGGTAAGTCTTCAAGGTAGAAATATGAAACCTTCACAAATTACGTCATCCGACAATCCACAATAACTCTTGGATGCTCTAGACCATGACGCCTAACTATCTGGAAGATGCACAATCTTCAAGTGTAACAAGCCTTTGGTTCTCTCAGAACAGAATGACTTTAGTGATGCTCAAACACTCTAGCTCTAGGTGTTTGGGGTTTATCCTCATAGTATCTATCTCCCTCTCTCTCTCAAAGTGTTCGAGGTGGGTTGCTCTCAAACGATAGAAGTCGTAAACTAACTTTGAGCGACCAAGCAACTTATGGTGGATGGGTGGGCTATTTATAGCCAATAGGTAAGCCAACACGATATGACCAAAATGACCCTTGGTCGGTGGCCAACCGACACGTGTCCCAACGGTCGGATTTCGAAGACTCACATGGCAACATTTTTTGGGATGCAAGCAATTCTGACACAACCAACTCTAGAAGAGATTTTCTCTCATTGTCTTCATGCGAAGACATAGGTGGTTGGGTTAAGCATCACGTCTGTTTCTGACTTCGATCACTTGGACCCCACTTAACAGTATGGAGGTTCCTATGACTCAAGAAATAAGAAAATGAAACTACCAAAAGACAAAGTCGTTGCGTCTCGTTATCTTTATGCGGTTATCATGCACTACCATTGTCTTCAACCATCTTCAATGTCTTTAGACATTTTTAGGGTTCGTCTTTGATTGTTAAACCGAATCTCCAGGGACTTATATCTCTGTTGTCTTGTGAACTCTCACAAACACATTAGTCCCTCAACCATGTTTGTCTTCAATACTCCAAAACCAATAAGGGGTGGCACTAGATGCACTTACAATCTCCCCATTTTTGGTGATTGATGACAAACTGGTTGAAGTTTTCAATGAGGATAAAAATATGAAGATAAGTACTTGGATATTATGAATTCAATATATAGAGAGCTCCCCATGAATATGTGCTTATGAAGATTTTGCTTTTGAATGCAAAAGCACATGGCGGGTTTTGATTGTGGAGATCTCCCCCTATATCTTGGAATCCAATAACCGTGCATACAACATGATATGAAGATGATTTTATGCAATGAAAAATGGGCATCTGCATACTTAAATTCAAGCGCATAAGATTAAATTAAAACAATGCAAGAGTTTGGAAAGCATCAAGTATGCAGACGTCCATCAGGACTTAAGTTTTACAACCTAAAGCGTCAAATTAACATAACATGAGTTGGAAACTTAGCAAAAGTTTATATACAACCCTGCCCAAAAACCAGTTCGAAGACTAGCAACTTAATAGATCTACTCATTCCCATTAGGAGTCGACGATGATGGAGCATCTGGAATGTTGTTGGTGTTGGGCGGCGTAGAAGGGCTTGTTGCATGATGACCCACAAGTATATGGGGATCAATCGTAATCCTTTCGACAAGTAAGAGTGTCGAACCCAACAAGGAAAAGAAGGAAATGACAAGTAGTTCTCAACAAAGTATTCTCTCCAAGTGACGTAAGTGATTGCGATAGATAGTTTTGTAGCAAGATAATTCATAACAAGTGACAAGTAACGAAAGTAACAAGTGTGCAACAAGGTAGCCCAATCCTTGTTGTAGAAAAGGATAGACCTGAATATTCTCTTATATGAAGAAAAGTGCTCTCGAGGACAGATGGGAATTTTCGTCTAGTCATGTTCACCATGTTGAGTTGATTCGTGTTTGTTACTTTGATAATTTGATATGTGGGTGGAGCAGTGCTTAGGTGTTGTTCTTACTTGAACAAACAACGTACTTATGATTACCCCCTCTTGTAAGCACCCGCAACTAAAAAAGAAGAATTAAAATATCTACCCATAGCATGAACCATATGGATCCAAATCGGCCCCTTATGGAACAATGCATAAGCTAGGGTTTAACCTTCTGCCACTCTAGCAACCCATCATCTACTTATTACTCCACAATGTGTTCCCTTAGGCCCAAAATATGGTGAAGTGTCATGTAGTCGATGTTCACATGACACCACTAAAGGAAGCAACAACATACATATCATCAAAATATCGCACGAATATAACAAGACTTCTCCCATGTCCTCGAGAATAAAAGTAACTACTCACAAATCATGGTTGTGTTCAAGATCAGAGGGGTATTGAATATCAATAAGGATCCGAACATATAATCTCCCACCAAATAAACCAACAAGCATCAACTACGATATGTAATTAAACTACTAGTAACCCACATGTACCAATCTGAGCTTTTGAGACAAAGATTGAATGCAAGAGATGAACTAGGGTTTGATATGAGATGGTGATGGTGAGGATGTTGATGATGATTGGTCATCCCATGATGGAAGAAGGGTTGGTGATGACTATGGATTTGATTTCCCCCTCCTGGAGGGAAGTTTCCCCGGCAGAATTGCTTTGCCGGAGAGCAAAAGGGCTCCTACCAAGGTTTTTGCCTCGACACAATGGCACTTCATTGCAAAAGTATCCCTCTTATTTTTTCTAGGTCAAAACCCTTCACATAGAAGAACAGGGGCACCAGAGCCTGCCTGTGGGCCTCCTAAGTCATCAGGGTGCACCAAGGGGGTGGTCGTGCCCTCCTAGCTTGGGAGCAACATGTGGCCCCCTCTGATATTTTTTCACTCGAATAATTATTATATATTCCATAAAGAATCCTCGTGAAGTTTCAGGTCAATTCGTGTCCAGAAAATTTCCAGCTTTTTCCTTGGCTTTCAGGTCCAGAATTCCAATTTCCGACAGTTTTCCTCTTTGTATATATCTTGCAAATTAAAAGATAAAAAAGCATTATAAATGTATCATAAAATGGAATAATGACTAGCAACAATATAAATATCAATATGAAATCATGTTGCAAAATGGACATATCAACTCCCCCAAGCTTAGACCTCGCTTTTCCTCAAGCAAAAGCATGACTTGATAATAATGACCACATAATTAGAGAGACAGGTGTTGATAAAAAAATACAAACATGCGAGCATCATGAATATTATCATAGCATCAAGTTTTGAGCATATAACATCTCATAAACAAGTAACAATCTATCCACAAATATTGAAGTATGGAGCATAAACTTAATTGAAAACCAACCAACTATGTGCTTAGTCATTGAGACAATCACGATTCATCATGTTTGTTAGAAAATTATATGTAAGAGCTTTCTTTTTTAAAAAGTTCACATACTCAACTATCATTTAGTCTTGTATGATTGTTGACACTCAAGGCATATTTTGGGGCAAACATTTCCGTTACACACATAGGAAGATAGGGGCTTTGTTATTTTTTGCCACCCAACTTATTTACCTCAAGGATAATGCCAACAATAATGACTCATGATCATCTACATCCAACTAAATATATATGCCTAGATCGTTCCCCAACACATGATGCTTGCCACTAAAGACTTAATAAGATGGAATAGCGATGAACATTATTGATTCTTTCATAAAAGTAAATACATGAAAGTAGAAGATATGCTCTTCACAGAGGGAAACGGAGGTTTTGATGCGCCTTTTGTTTCTTGATGTGCAAGCTCTTAATGTAATGGAACGTCACTTTATATTGCCCCTTGTGATAGCAACCTCTATTATGCAGTCCTTCGGTTTTATTTCTTTGTCATCATAAGTTCATACAATGTTTTTCCCTTACAATAAAAGATCATACATATTTAGGAGCAATTTCTATTTCTTTATTCACTGATGACCACTTACTTGAAGGATCTTGTTCAATCCATAGGTAGATATGGTGGACTCTCATGGCAAGAAACTAGGCTTAAGGGCTATGGATGCACAAGTAGTATCTCTACTTGTGTGAATTTTTGGGCTAACAAAAGTCTTAGACAAGAACCACGTGTTAGAGGATCCATGACAATATAACTTCTATGTGAATGTAACCAAACATAACTCATTGTGTTGTCTTCCTTGTCCAACATCAACTATTCGATCATGTAGAAAATATTTGATGGGGGCTCACAATCATAAAAGATGTCCAAGATAGTATATTTTTATGTGAATATCCTCTCCTCTTTCATAATTTCGCATGGATTGTATCAATGACTAACATTGTGTTGTTTAAATCCCAACAACTTTTATCAAGCACACTTCTTTCTATGTGAAGTCATTACTCCCCACGGGATTAGCATATGATATTTCTATTTCATTGCTATGATTGATGCATGATAGTAAAGCAAAGAAACTCAAACTAATCTTTATTATGTAACTCAGTTACAGGTGTAGATAGATCACAAAGCAAGCACTCTAAGCAAAGAAATTGTAAACTTTTATTCTTCTAGATCACGAAATAGCTAAGGATCGAACTAAGATAGATGATAACATAAAAGTGATGATGATACGATACCGGACAATTCACCCAAGCTTGGAACAAGCTAAGGGTGGTGCCCATACCCATGTACTCAAGTGTCCTTCTTGGGTGATGGAGGTCATGAAGTAGTAGGCTTGTCCTCCACAATGGATAGCAAGGTAGGTTTTAGCGTTCTCATCTCATGAAGCAACTTCTGAATCATTGTGGTGTTCTTTTGCACCTACACCATAAGATGTTTGTTCTCTGGTCACCAAGAGCTTTTACCTGTATCACTATCACTTGGACGAGAGATTTCCCAATTGGACGGTATATGCATGAGAAATATTGTCAACCCAATAGATATGAATAAAATTGTGGAAGTTATTTGCATGTACCTTGTCGAGGGTTCTCCTCTAAGTGGATTCACCTTGTGGTTCTTGATCTGGCTGAGCTCTCTTTCCCATTGGTGGATAGGGGTTCGGAGAGGTGGAGATGCCTCCTGGCGTCCCACATTCCGAGGTAGGGGGTGCACTTCCATAGACTCCATAGGTTCCTCTGTAGGGATCGAAAGTAGGTCTAGAGGGGTGCATGATTAGACTACTTGACCAAATAAAAAACCTAACATTTTCCCAAGTTAATTGGTTAGCAGTTTTTAGCAATTCTAGCAAATCAAGTTCACCCTACACATGCATGTCTAGGAGTATTGCAGCGGAAAGTAAAGACAAGCATTTGTAAGAGGATAGGGATAATAAGTTCAAATGCAATTTGGAGACATGAAGATTTTTCCCGTGGTTCCGATAGGTGGCGCTATCGTACATCCACATTTATGGAGACTTCAAACCACGGAGGGCTCCACCCATGAAGGGTCCATGAAGTAGCAACCTTGTCTATTTCATGATGGCCTACGTCCATCCAGACAGATAGCTTCCTTAATAGAGACTTGGCAGCCCCTTCAGTTTCACCGAAAGTGGCCACTCAGTCTCACCGAGGCTATTCTCAGTTGCCCTAAAAGAAAAATCGGTAGAACCAATTTTTACGACTCGGTGTCACCGAGATACAGATGTGGATGGTTAAACCAAAAATTCCAAAGTTCTCTAATCTAATGAAGTGTTTGTTGGAAGGAGCAAGTGCATATTGTGGCAAGATAATGGAACGTATTCTATTGCACATGAATTAGAAGGATTCAAATAGTATTGGCTTTCCTATGGATTCAAATGTGATTTCTCACAAAATGTAAAATGTAGAGTCCTCAATCCTGAAGCATGGCAAATACTATTCCGTCCATTCCTTTGGGAGGTTCTCCACATAGACCTTTAGCCACCACACCATTGAACTTTTTCCTGAGATACACTTAGTGGAAACATTAGTCCAATCAAATAGATGTTGTTATTAATTACCAAAACCACCTAGGGAGAAGTTGTGCTTTCATCCTCCCCTATGATAAAATCCTCAGTTACCTCTCATTCGAGCTCCATATGTAGCAGCCAAGCCTTGTCCTCAATGTTTTTGGAGGTGGGTGATGACATAGCTTCCACAGTGTCTTGGTTTTGTCACGGCAGATGTCCTCATAGGAGAACTTTGGTGTGAGTCTATCGAAACTATGTGGCGACTTCGAAGGGGTTGATCGGGAATGAGAGACATGTTTACCCAGGTTAAGCCCCTCTGATAGAGGTAAAAGCCTATGTCCTACTTTGTGTATATTCATGATGGTACCGATTACAAGGCACCAGAATCACTTAACCTAGCTATCGATAGATTGTAACCTTCCCTATGCCACCGCAGGGACTCGCCTTTATATACACAGGTTGAGGCCCTGGGCTTACAAAAGTCTGGGTCGTGGTATGATCGTGACCCGACATGCCTCTAACTCGCCTTGCCTCCTAATCAAGGGAACTCCTGGCAGCTCCCTACCTCTTGGGCCAACAGTCGTCGTCTTCACACCTTGGGATGCTAGGAGGCTTGGTCCATGAACCGCCTTATGTCTCTGGGCTAAGGGTGCCTGGGCCCATCTCGAGTGTAGATACTAAGCCGCCATTACTATAAGTCGGCCCACCAGGGTGGGTTACACCTCGGGGTTATATCGCCATCATTAGGCCCAGATTGATTTGAATTTATTCATGTTAATATCTTCTCACCTTGGTCTAGGCGGCTCCTCTCCAGCTTGTGTCGATGCCTTCTTCGGGTCACAAAATGCCGATTCATGATATCTATGGATTTCTTATTTATTTGACCCGCCCACTAATGACGTTAGTCGTTGAAAGTCTGAAGATTAGGTGATGACACGAGTGGCGTCATCATAATAGCCTTTATATGTATTCGCTTGGCCCAAAAATCGAGGCGTCCATATCTCCGAAATTTCATGTGTCCCCTCGATTCTCGCGCCTACTGGTCACACTTCCACTTTTTGCCCTTTAAATACTCACATGGGGCCCCATCAGCCATTTTCATATTGCCTCCTCTACTTCTTCTTCCTGCCTGCACTTTGAAGTGCTTATCGCACCGCCGTTGATGTCTCCTCATCGCCGGCCAATTGCTCCTATGACCGCATCGTCTCCCAACTTCATCTCGATGCAGCTGGTCCTTTCCCCGCCGCCACGACTGCTAGGTAAGTCTTTTCCTCTTTGTTTAGATCTATTTTGAACTCATCTTGCTTCGTGGGAGTTTTTCAGACTTCTTTGTGCATTCATCGCCATTGTTGGTGAACCTGCGTTTCCAATGAATCTTTTCACGTAGATACCACGGTAGGATCGGTGATTTTACTTCTCATGTTATATCCCTTAGATCTCCTTCAAAACTCGCGATCTAGGCGACCATTATCGCTGCACCTTGTCGTTAGGACTGGTAAATTGTTTTCTTTTCGACCCATTTTGTAGATCTATAATTTCATATGCTCTTGTAGGAACCTGTTTATCCTTCACTTAGCAGAAAATCCAGAAATTGTTTGTTTGTAAGTCGCCCTCGCGTTTTGCCGTTTCACCATTATGACGGTAACCCGCTCATTTTGTAATTTTTCTTTTCCTTGGACTATGGCTTATACTAGGGCGGCTTATATGATGTAGCTCATCTTGATGTTTTAAACTAGAGTCGCGGGCATATTTTTTGTCTGATTATGCCACTTTCTTTAGTAACCCATCAAATATGCTTCTACAACTTTCCTTCTTAAATAATCCAACATGAACAAACCCGCCTCATGCAATTGGGCACCTTCTCAAGACTCTGAAGAGATACTCCAAGAATTTGCGGAGCTGGGTCTTCTACCACCTAAGGAAAAAATTGTGTGGCCAGCTGCCCTCGGAGAGGAAAGGCCTCAACCCGGCGAAGGAGAAGTTGTGATTTTTATAGATTATCTTCAAAGGGACTTTTCTCCCCCCGGGTCCATATTCTACCGAGACGCTTTGCACTTTTATCACCTTCACCCTCAAGACCTAGCTCCAAAATCTATAACCAACCTATGACAGTTTCAAGTATTTCGCGAGGTGTCACATGGGAACAGAGCCTACTGTTCTTTTGTTCAGGGAGTTCTTTTATCTCAACCGCCAAACAGAGTTTGCTGATTGACCCAGTTTAGAAATTGGCAGAGTCACGATTCAGAGGCAAAGATACTATGGTTTTCCTTATGCCGTTTTACCTAGTCACCCAACAGGATGGGTCAAGACTTGGTTTTATTACAAGAACACAACCCCGGTTGATGAAAATCCCCTGCCGGGTTACATAGTTGAGTGTCTGCCTTTAAACTTTGAACTGTCGGACTCGGCTTCTGTAGAGGAGCATGCTCAACTTATCTTTGTATGGCCCAACCTCGGAGCTTTGATAGCCAATGGGTTAACCGGAGTTGACTTAATCCGATGCTGGGTGTCTTGGCAGATCTTACCCTTGAGTCCTCGGGGCGGGTTAATGTGTGAATATGATGGCAACTTGAACCATCCGCAACGCTATAACTATTGGAAATATGCCCTAGAGGCAATAATAAGTTAGTTGTTATCATATTTCCTTATTCATGATAATTGTTTATTATCCATGCTAGAATTGTATTCATCGGAAAATCAGATACATGTGTGGATACATAGACAACACCATGTCCCTAGTATGCCTCTAATAGACTAGCTCGTTGATCAAAGATGGTAAAGGTTTCCTAGCCATGGACATGAGATGTCATTTGATAACCTGATCACATCATTAGGAGAATGATGTGATGGACAAGAGCCAAACTATAAACATAGAATATGATCGTGTCAGTTTATTGCTATAGTTTTCTACATGTCAAGTATCTATTTCTATAACCATGAGATCATGCAATGCACTAGCATCGGAGGAGTACATTGGGTGTATCAAACGTCGCAACGTAACTGGGTGACTATAAAGGTGCTCTATAGGTATCTCTAAGGGTGTCTGTTGGGTTGGCATGGATCAAGACTAGGTTTTGATACTCGGTGTAATGGAGAGGTATCTCAAGGCCCACTCGGTAATACAACTATCACAACAAGCCTTGCAAGCAAAGTGACTAAAGTGTTAGCCACGGGATCTTGTATTTCGAAACGAGTAAAGAGACTTGTTGGTAATGAGATTGAACTAGGTATAGGGATACCGACGATCGAATCTTGTGCAAGTAACATAATGAAGAACAGAGGGAACAACGTATGGGATTAACTGAATCCTTGACATAGAGGTTCGACCGATAAAGATCTACATAGAATATGTAGGAACCAATATGGGCATCCAGGTACCGCTATTGGTTATTGACCGTAGAGGTGTCTCAGTCATGTTTACATAGTTCCCGAACCCGCAGGGTCTACACACTTAACGTTCGGTGACGTTTAGGTAGTATAAAGTTATGTATGGTGGTGACCAAAGGTTGTTTGTAGTCCCTGATGAGATCCCGGACAAAATGAGGAGCTCCGGAATGGTTCATAGGTAAAGATTGATATATAGGAAGTCCCGATTTGGTCACCGAAAAGTTTCGGGTACTTCGGTAGTGTGCCGGGGGACCATGGGGAGGGGCCTCTCGACCCAAAGGGCCACATGGGCTGTGGGAGGAAACAAACCAGCCCCTGGTGGGCTGGACGAAGCCCCCACTAAGGCCCATGTGGCTGGGGGTGGGAAAACCCAAAGGTGGAAAAGGTTTCCAAGTGGGGGAGGAATCCTACTCCTAGTAGGATTGGAGTAGGACTCCTCCACCTCTCCCACTTCGGCCGAATCCTAGGGGAAACCCTAGGGCGTCGGCCTCCCTCCCCTTCCTCCTATATATACTAGAGGATTTTTAGGTCATCCCTAATCGTAATTTCCACGTGCTGCCATCTTCTTCCCTAGATCAGCTTTTCCTGTAGATTAGTTCAGCGGTCCTTAGGCGAAGCCCTGCCGGATTAGTTCACCACCACCGTCACCATGCCATTTTACTGCCAAAGAACTCATCTACCTCTCTGCTCCCTCTTCTTGGATTAACAAGGCGGAGGTCGTCATCGAGCCGTACGTGTGCTGAGCATGGAGGTGCCATCCGTGTGCTGAGCATGGAGGTGCCATCCGTTCGGTGCTAGATCGGAAGGACCGCGACTAGATCGCGGGATGGATCGTGATGGGATCACTGTACAAATCGTGATGGGATCGCGGGACGACTTGCATTTGGATTGTGAAGAAGTTCAACTACACCAACCGCGTTTCTTAACTCTTCCCGCTTAGCGATCTACAAGGGTATGTAGATCCACTCTCCCTCTCGTAGATGCTCATTACCATGGATAGATCTTGCATGTGCGTAGGAAGTTTTTTGTTTCCCATGCAATGTTCCCCAACATTGGCATCATGAGCTAGGTCTATGTGTAGATGATATCACGAGTAGAACACAAAGGAGTTTTGGTCATTGATGCTTAGATTGCTTTCTCCCTTGGTCGGTTTTTGATTCAGCGGTATTGTGGGATGAAGCGGCCTGGACCAACCTTACTCGTATGCTTACGAGAGAGCGGTTCCATCGACTGACATGTAACTTTGTTGCATAAAGATCGCTGCCGGGTGTCTGTCTCTCCTACTCTAGTTGGATCGGTTTCGACAAAGGTGGTCCTTGAGAAGGTTGACTAGAAATTTATGTATCACCGTTGTGGTTTTTGCATAGGTGAGAATTGTTCTTGTCAGATACCCGTAGCAGACACGTAAAACATGCAACAACAATTAGAGGATGTCTAACTTGTTTTTGCACGATATGTTGTGATGTGATATGGCAATTACATGATGAAATATATGTGATGTATGAGATGATCATGTTTTGTATAGAATATCACGACTTGCATGTCGATGAGTACGGCAACCGACAGGAGCCATAGGGTTGTCTTTAATTATCATAGACCTGCGTGTCAATCATTAAGTTCTATGTAATGTTTTACTTTATCGCTAAGCGGTAGCAATAGTAGTAGAAGGATGGTGGGCACGACAACCACGATGGCAACATTTTGATGGAAATCAAGATGATGGAGATCATGGTGTCATGCCGGTGACGATGGAGATCATGTCAGTGCTTTGGAGATGGAGATCAAAAGCACAAGTTCATGGCCATATCATGTCACTTATGACTTGCATGAGATATTAATCCTTATATGCACCTTGTTTTGCTTAGGACGACGGTAGCATTAAAACGTGATCCCTCACTAAAATTTCAAAGATAAAATTGTGTTCTCCCCGAGTGTGCACCATTGCGAAAGTTCGTCGTGTCAAGACACCACGTGATGATCAGGTGTGATAGACTCTACATTCACATACAATGGGTGCATCCCAGTGTTGCACGTGCAGAACACTCGGGTTAAACTTGACAAGCCTAGCATGTACAGACATGGCCTCAGAACACAAGAGACCGAAAGGTCGAACATGAGTCATATAGTAGATATGATGAACATGATGATGTTCACCATTGAAATCACCTCAACTCACGTGATTATCGGACTTGGGTTGGTGAATTTGGATCATGTATCACTCGAATGATCGGAGGGATGTCAATTTGAGTGGGGGTTCTTAAGTAATATGGTTAATTGAACTCATTTGTCATGAACATAGTCTAAAAGTTGTCTTTGCAAAATTATGTTGTAGATCAATAGCTCGCATTGTAGATCCCCTGTGTTTTTATTACGTTCCTAGAGAAAATAGAGGTTAAAGATAATGGTAGCAATTATGCGGACTAGGTCCGTGATTAGAGGATTGTCCTCAGTTCCTACCTAGAAGGCTTATGTCCTTGATGCACCGCTCGATGCACCACCCCCTCTAGCGTCGTCCGTAGATGTTGTGAACATCTGATAGGCACGTTTTGATGACTACTTGATAGTTCAGTGCATCTTACATTACAACTTAGAATTCAGGCTTCAAATATGTTTTGAACGTCACATAGCATATGTGATGTTCCAAAAGCTGAAATTGGATTTTAGGCTCATGCCTGTGTTAGAGGTATGAGACCTCCAACAAGATTCCTTGCCTGCAAGATGAAGGAGAATAGCTCAATTGGTCGGCATATGCTCATATTGTCTGGGTCCTACAATCGCTTGAATCAAGTGGGAGTTGATCTTTCAGATAAGACAATGATTGATATGTTTCTCCAAGTCACTATCACCAAGGTAGAAATCAAGAAGGAGCATCAAGTTTTCATGGTTAGTAAAACCACTGGTTTCGAGAAGGGCAAGGGAAAGGAGGTAAACTTCATGGATGGCTATCCAGTTGTTGCTCCAGTGAAGAAACCCAAAGTTGAACCCAAACCCGAGACTAAGTTCTTCTATTATGAGGAGAGTGGTCACTGAAGCAGAACAACCCTGGATACTTGGTAGAAAAGAATGCTGGTAACGTCAACAGAAATATATTTGATATACATATTATTGATGTGTACTTTGCTAGTACTCCTAGTAGCACCTGGGTATTAGATACCGGTTCGATTACTAATGTTAGTAACTCAAAGTAAAATCTACGGAATAAACAGAGACTAGCTAAGGATGAGGTGACGATGTGTGTTGGAAGTATTTTCCAAGGTTGATGTGATCACCATCGCACGCTCTTTCTACCCTTGGGGTTAGTGATGAACCTGAATAAATGTGAGTTGGTGTTTGAGTTGACCATGAACATGATTAGACCGTGTTTATTGCAATATGGTTATTCATTTAAAGTTAGAGAATAATGGTTATTCTGTTTACATGAATAATAACTTCGTGGTCCTGCACCAATGAGAATGGTTTATTGAATCTTGATCGTAGTAATACACATGTTCATAACATTGATGCCAAAAGATACAAAGTTAATAATGACAGTACCAAATACTTGTGGCATTGCCGCTCAATGTCATATTGGTGTAAATCGAATGAAGAAACTCTAGGCTTATGGATCTTTGGACTCATTCGATTTTGAATCAGTTGAGACATGTGAACCATGCCTCTTGGGCAAGATGACTAAGACGCCACTTTCTGGTTTGATGGAGCGGGCAATTGACTTATTAGAAATGATACATGTTGATGTATGCGGTCCAATGAGTGTTGTAGCATGCAATGGTTATCATTATTTTCTTACCTTCACTGTTGATTTGAGTAGATATGGGAATATTTGCTTGATGAAACACAAGTCTGAAATGTTTGAAAAGTTCAAGCAAATTCAGAATGAAGTTTGAGATCATCGTGACAAGAAGATAAAATGTCTACGATATGATCGTGGAGGTGAATATCTGAGTTGCGAGTTTGGCATACAACTTAAGACAATGTGAAAGTTGTTTCACAACTCACGCCACCTGTAACACCATAGTGTGATGGTGTGTCCGAACGTCATAGTTGTGCTCTATTGGATACGGTGTGTACTATGATGTCTCTAATCGTTTTGCCACTATCGTTTTGTGGTTATGCATTAGAGACAACTACATTCACTTTAAGTAGGGCACCATCTAAATCCTTTGAGGTGACACTGTATAAATTATGGTTTAGTAGAAACCTAAGTTGTCATTTCTCAGAGTTTGGGAATACGACGCTAATGTCTGATCAGCTCAAACCCAAAGCGGAAATGTGCATCTTCATAGGATACCCTAAGGAAACAGTTGGGTAAACCTTCTATCTCAGATCGAAGGGCAAAGTGTTTGTTGCTAAAACGAGTCCTTTCTTGAGAAAGAGTTTCCCTCGAAAGAATTGAGTGGGAGGAAGATAGAACTTGATGAGGTTGTCGAACCTTTGTTTCAACTAGAGAGTAGCGCAGCGCAGAAAGATGTTTCTATGGAACCTATGTTAGTTGAAGAGGAAGTTAATGATGATTATCATGAAGCTTCGAATCAAGTTACTATTGAACCTCGGAGGTCGACAAGGATGCGTACTGCTCCTGAGTGGTACGATAACCCTGTCTTAGATGTCATGTTGTTGGGCAACGATGAACCTATGAACTATGGAGAAGCATTGATGGGCCCAGATTCCAACAAATGGTTAGAGGCCATGGAATCCGAGAAAGGATCCATGTAGGAAAACCAAGTATGGACTTTGGTAGACTTTCCCATTGAACGACGGGTCGTTGAGTACAAATGGACCTTTAAGATGAACACAGATGTTGACGGTGAATGTCACCATTTATAAAGCTTGACTTGTCACAAAGAAGTTTTCGCCAAGTTCAAGGAGTTGACTATGATGAGACTTTCTCACCCCTGGAGATGCTAAAAGTCTATTCAAATTATGTTAGCAATTCCTGCATTTTTCGATTATGAAATTTGGCAGATGGATGCCAAAAACATTGTTTCCTTAACGATTACCATGAGGAAAGGTTGTATGTGATACAACCGAATGGTTTTGTCACTCCTAAGGATGCTAAAAGGTGTGCAAGCTCCAGAAATCCTTCTATGGGCTAGAGCAGGCATCTCGGAGTTGGAATATACGCTTTGATGAGGTGATCAAAGTTTTTGGATTTATACAGAGTTTATGAGAAACTTGTATTTGCAAGAAAGTGAAGGGGAGCACTATAGAATTTCTGATAAGTATATATGGTTGACATATTGTTGATCTAATAGAATTTCTGGAAAGCATAAAGGGTTGTTTGAAAAGAGTTTTTCAAAGGAAGACATGGATAAAGCTACTTGAATATTGAATATCAAGGGATAAAGCTACTTGAATATTTAACATCAAGGTCTATAGAGATAGATCAAGGTGCCCGATAAGATTTTTTCAATGAGCACATACCTTGACAAGATTTTGAAAGGGTTCAAAATGTATCAGTCAAAGAAAGAGTTCTTGCCTAATTTCTAAGGTGTGAAGCTGAGTAAGACTCAAAGCTTGACTACAGCAAAAGAAAGAGAAAGGACGAAGGTCGTCCCCTATGCCTTATCCATAGGCTCTATATAGTATGCCATGTTGTGTACTCCACCTGTGTGTGCCTTGCCATGAGTCTGTCAAGGGGTACAAGAGTGATCGAGGAGTGGATCACTGGACATCGGTCAAAATTATCCTTAGTAACTCGAGGACTAAGGAAATGTTTCTCGATTATGGAGGTGATAAAGAGTTTGTCGTAAAGGGTTACATTGATACAAGCTTTAATACCAATCCGGATAACTCTTAGTAGCAAGCTGGATACATATAGTGGAGCAGCCATTTGGAGCGTGGTAGCAGTATCTGCAGTATGACATAGAGATTTGCAAAGTACACACGAATCTGAATGTCGCAGACCCGTTGACTAAAACCTCTCTCACATGCAAAACATGATCGAACCCCAGAACTCATTGGGTGTAAGATTCATAACAATGTAAATCACATAGCGATGTGAGCTAGATTATTGACTCTAGTGCAAGTGGGAGACTGTTGAAAGAATGCCCTAGAGGCAATAATAAATTAGTTATTATCATATTTCCTTGTTCATGATAATCGTATTATCCATGCTAGAATTGTATTGATCGAAAACTTAGATACATGTGTGGATACATAGATAACATCATGTCCCTAGTATGGAATGAGTAAAGAGACTTGTCGATAACGAGATTGAACTTGGTATAGAGATACCGACGATCGAATCTCGTGCAAGTAACATACCGAGAACAAAGGGAACAACATACATGATTAACTGAATCCTTGACATAGAGGTTGAACCGATAAAGATCTTCATAGAATATGTAGGAACCAATATGGCCATCCAGGTCCCGCCATTTGTTATTGACTGTAGAGGTGTCTCGGTCATGTCTACGTAGTTCTCAAACCCACAGGGTCTCCATAGTTAACTTTTGGTGACGTTTTGGTAGTATAGAGTTCTGTATGGTGGTGACCGAAGGTTGTTTGGAGCCCTGGATGAGATCCCGGATGTCACGAGGAGCTCTGTAATGGTCCAAAGGTAAAGATTTATATATAGTAAGTCTCATTTTAGTCACCGAAAAAGTTTCGGGTACTTCGATAGTGTACCGGGAGTGTCGGGAGGGTACCGGGGACCATCGGGAGGGGCCTCTCGACCCAAAGGGCCACATGGACCGTGGGAGGAGGCAAACCAGCCCTTGGTGGGCTGGACGAAGCCCCCACTAAGACCCATGTGGTTGGGGTGGGAAAACCCAAAGGTGGAAAAGGCTTCCGAGTGGGGGAGGAATCCTACTCCTAGTAGGATTGGAGTAGGACTCCTCCATCTCTCCCACTTCGGCTGAAGCCTAGGGGCAACCCTAGGGTGCCGGCCTCCCTCTCTTCCTACTATATATACTAGAGGATTTTGAGGGCAGCCCCAACCCTAATTGCCACATGCTGCCCTCCTCTTCCCTAGATCAGTTCTCCTCTAGATTAGTTCGGCGGTGCATAGGTAAAGCCCTATCGGATTAGTTCACCACCACCACCACGACCATGTCGTTGTGTTGTAGGAGAACTCGTCTACCCCTCTGCTCCCTCTTGTTGTATCAAGAAGGCGGAGATCGTCATCAAGTCGTACGTGTGCTGAACGAGGAGGTGTCGTCCGTTTGGCTCTACATCGGAAGGACCGCGACTGGATCGTGGGATGGATCATGATTGGATCTCGGGACGGATCATGATGGGTTCACGGGATGGCTTGCGATTTGGATCGCGGAGACATTCTACTACATCTACCACATTTCTTAACGCTTCCCGCTTAGCGATCTACAAGGTATGTAGATCCACTCTCCCTCTCGTAGATGCTCATCATCATGGATGGATCTTGCGTGTGCGTAGGAAAGTTTTTGTTTCCCATGCAATGTTCCCCAACAAGAAACAACATTACCGTGGATACGTGTGATGTAAACAAAATTGTGAAGAAATTTTTGGGCGAGAAGCAAGAAGTTTGTGACAAATTGGTCTGAAACCCTTGGTTACTGATAACCCGGCTCCTAAGGTGATAATCTTTGATACCTTTCACTTTGCTTATATGATAATTCATTCTTCAAACTTGTTTTTGTCAACTTCTATGCAGGAAGATTCCTCATTTTTGAAGAGGAGGCGGCAGAAGGTTCTAGCATAGAAACTAAAGCAACCATGAGCAAGAAAAAGAACAAGACGGATGTAGAGGATCCGCCTATTATGGGCGAGTCATAGTCCGTTGACAACCAAACAGAGGTAGAACCCTCACTTTTTAACTATCTTTTATTAAACTTGCTAACCCCTGTTCAGTCTCAGGATGGTGATGCGATGAGCCAGGCCAAGGATATTGAGGTAATTTTCGTTTCTTCTAGCTAAGAGCTCTCGTTTCCAAAGAAACCAAGGCAGGTAGTTAGAAAAGTACCTGTGCATCACCCGAACGCTTATTTGGATCCCAATTTTCTTTTGAAGAAGGCTCAACATACATCAAGACGCCAAACACGAAGCGTCTTAGGTAACCTTGTGAAAGGTTTCCCTAAAAAGTCAACCACCCCAAAACGACCTAATGAGGTAATTTATAGTCCTGCCCCTTCTTTCCAAGAGTTGATCTTATCCAGCAACTTCTTAATTTTCTTACTTGAAAATATTAGGAGTCATCACCTTCATCTGGTGACTCGACTACTACAAAATTGTTGCCTCTTGTTATCAATCCAGAGTAACTTTTCCCCTTTGTATCCAATGTTGCTCATTAACTCTTTATCCTTGCCTATAACTTATCATGATATCTTTGTTCATAGGGCTCAAGCCAAGAAAAGAAGAATATGCGGGTCAACTGTCAAACCTGATGCCCCTAAGCAGGAGAATCCCAATCTCATTACTCACGAGTCATGTCAAGCCCTCTAAAACTCATCAAGAAACATTCCAACATACTGAGCCGGCGAGTGATGATGTTGTGAATATGGAGACTGGCCCGGAGGTTAATCCTAAGCCGCACAACCCTGTGAACTGGCTGAAGATACTGCTTCTAATGAAGATGAGGTTATCATTACTGGGATGGGTTTTGCAACTCCTTGTTCCACTGTGCTAACCAAGCATGATGCCAAATAAGAGGCACCTTTGCTTGAGAAGGCGAAGACTCAACTTGACCTTCCCAATCTTGACAAACTCAATGTTGAAGAGTTGCATTCTCGGTATTTAAACTGCCTCTCTTAGAGCCGAGATATGGAGGCCAACCTAGTTGGTATGATCAGGAAAAAATACGAGGTACGCTTCAACCTTATCTTGTATTCCATGTATGCTTATGTAGTCCCCAAGGGCCGGCTTATCTTATTGAACATGATCCGGGTCTTTGATAACTTTAAACTTTAGATGAATCATCATGTAGCCCTCAAGGACCGGATCATTATGAGAATAATGAGTCGGACTTAACATGCTTATGAAAGAACTCCACCAGTAGCCCCCAAGGGCCAGGTCATTATGAAAATAATGAGTTGGTACTTGACATGTTGCTGGAAAAAATTCACATGCAGCCCCCAAGGACTGGCTTATCTTTCGAGATAACCGAGACATATCATGCGGCTTATGACACCAATAATGTGCGAGTTCAAATGCCTACTTTTGAGCTGGTGAATCTGACTCCTCAACGTCGTAAGCATATCTTTGACCCTGATGTTGTCTCGTCCCCCATCTTGCATGAAGAAGCTGAATTTCAAGCCTTAACCAACTGCAACTGGGATGTGGATAACCTTCAGATCCAGGAAACAGAAGACTCGGCACAGGATGACCTGAAGGCGATGCAGGTGAGAAGCCGTCCAAGGGCTAACCGGGATGAAGTTAACCCAGGCAAGCTGATAGCCGGGTTATGTTAATTCCTTTTGAAAACTTTGGTCCAAGAATTTGTGGCTCCATGTATCCGTGTAATAGCCTTAGGTAAAAACTTATTGCTTGTGTTGTGCCTTCATGCACATTTATGCTTGTTGACTTCGTCTTAGTTTGCCAAGTGATATTTATATGATCAAGCGTCACTCCTCCTCTTTATTTTGGTGCTTAGGATCTATTCATCCTGTGAATTGTACATAGCTTAACCTTGTGGCCAAGTCGCTAGTGAGCTTTTGAGATTGATCAGCTACTGCAATCAAAACATGATTGTCTCCTGGCTGAACTCTACTATCCTTGCTCAAGCGAATTATAGTTTGAACCATGAAGGGCGAGTCAACAAAAGTCATCCTTCTGAAATCCTTGCACACTTTCGGTGAAATAACTGAACCTGCCATAATAGGACTTTTGAATAAGCCGGCTCAATGAGACTCGGCAAGGAAAAATGGTCTTGAAGTTTGACCGTAGTAAGGCGAGTCTCATAATCCATAATTTGTAAAGTAACTTAATAAGTCGGCTTAGTGAGACTCGGCAAAGAGACTGGCTTTTGAGGCTCAAGTCTTGCTTCAATGAAGCAGGTATGATAACCCATGGTTTATCGTAGGCTTTCTATATGCCGGCTCTCACGCGATGCATCTTGATATTTTAACCTTGACAAGTTCAGGGTCCAAGATGGATTGACTTGTCAAGAGTACACAGGATCACCTGATCGTAGTCGCATGAGCATACAGGTAGGTTTAACCATTTTGTGGCGTTAATTATTTGCGGGATCAAGAGAGTGAGAAAGCTAAACTCAGTGAGTTGGAAGCCCCCAAGTGACCTATGACCAGGGAAAAGCTGAACCTAGGATTACAGAAGATGATGCTACTATTGCAAAACATTTGTTGTCCAAATAAAGCCAGCTTGATTCTAGTGATCATAATAGAATGCCTGCGTTTGAATCACGCATCATGGCAGCTGATCCTCTTTGGCATCTTTTAACCCTAAAAAGAGGGGCACTCATGTTTGAACGGCCGCATCGTGGCGACTCGCCCTCTTGGGCGACTTTAAAGATCTTGTCAATCATGTAGGGCGCTCATGTCTGAACGGTCGCACCAGGGAGGCTCGTCCTCTTGGGCGACTTTAAATATCCTATCCATAAGGCAGGGTGCTCATGTGTGAACGATCGCATCATGGCGGCTCGTCCTCTTAGGCGATTTATGTTTCAATAAATAAAGGCTCAAACTCAATGTATAGGCTAAAACGACAGAGACCCCGAATTTCGGGGACCGGCCTTATTGATTAAACATACGGATGTATGCACAAAAACTGGGAAAATGCAAAAGTAAGAAGCTAATAGCTCTTAAGTATAATTGGCCCGAAGGTGAGCAATGTTCCACGACCGGCTTGTCTCCTCTTGAGAGGTGTATGTATTTGGTTGAAGGTCTATCAGGTAGTATGAACCATTTTTGAGGTTTTTTCTGATGACACAAAGGACCCTCCCAAGGTGGTGAAAGCTTATGCATGTCTGTTTGATCTTGAATCAACCAGAGCACCAAGTCGCCCTCTTGAAAATGCGGCTCTTGACTCTATAGCTATGATAGCGATGTAGGTGTTGCCTATATATGAACGATCTTGCTGCTACCAAGTCATGTGCTTCTTCCAAGGCGTCCACGGAGTCTTGACGTGCTTGTTCATTGTCAGCCTCAACATAAGCGGTGACTTAAGGAGAGTCATGCTGAATGTCACTTGGTAATACTGCCTCAGCCCAATAGACCAGAAAAGGGGTATAACCGGTTGATCTGTTTGGAGTTGTCTTGATACTCCAAAGTACCATGGGGAGCTCCTCGACCCAGCAGCCAGGGGTGCCTTGTAATGGTACCATGAGCCGGGGCTTGATTCCTCTCAATATTTTCGGGTTAGCCCGCTCGGCCTGTCCATTGGACTGTGGATGTGCCATGGTGGCTAAATCGAGTCGAATATGCTCACGCTGACAGAATTGCTCCATAGCTCCTTAGGAAAGATTTGTACCATTATCGGCAATGATGCTGTGAGGGTAGCCAAAATAGTGGATGAGTTTTTGAAAAGTTTGACTGTTGTCTCTGCATCATAGTTGCTAACAGGCTCCGCTCAACCCACTTGGTGAATTTATCAACCGCCACTAGCACGTGAGTCTTCTTATCAGAAGACATCTTGAACGGGCCGACCATATCGAGGCCCCAAATCACAAACAGTCAAGTGATTGGGATCATGCATAATTCTTGAGCTAGCACATGAGTTTGTCTTGCAAATTTTTTGGCATCCATCACATTTGCAAATGATGTCCTTTGTATCTCCATGAGCTGTTAACCAATAAAATCCATGGCGGAGCATTTGCCGCCAACGATCGTGAGCCGGCATGTTGTCCATAGTCGTGAGCATGAATTTCGTTGAGAATTTCTCGTCCCTCCTCAAGGGAACACAACGTTGAAGAACGTCGTTGACGCTTCTCCTGTCTAACACTCCCTTGAGGATGGACATGGACTTAGACCGCCAAACTATCTGTCTGGCAAGGGTTTCCTCAGCTGGGAGCTCTCCTCGAGCCAGATAAGCAAAGTATAGCAGCGTCCAATCAGGAGTAGCGTGGAGAGCTGCCACCAGGTGCGATTCTGGGTCAGGAATAGCTATATCCTCTTTAGAAGGTAGTTTTACTGAAGGGTTGTGGAGGACGTCCAGACACACATTGGGGGTAACTGGCTTGCGTTGAGAGCCAAGTTGTGACAGTGCATCTGCCGCCTCATTATGTCGGTGATCGATGTGGTCCACCTAGTAACCTTGGAAGTGACTCATCACATTGGTGAACACACACCGATAAGCCACCATGAGGGGATCTTTTGAGTCCCAAGTTCCTAAGATCTGTTGAGCTACAAGGTCTGAGTCGCTCAAACACCTGACCTGGTTGAGGTTCATATCTTTGGCAATCCTGAGCCCATGCAAGAGGGCCTCACACTCGGTTGCATTGTTAGTATAGGGGAACATGAGCCATAAAACATAACAAAATTTGTCATCTCTCAGATAAGGTAGCACTACTCCCACCCCAGTGCCTTCCAACTGTCTGGACCCATCAAAATGTATTGCCCAGTACTTGTTGTCCGGTCTATCTTGCAGGATATGAAGCTCCGTCCATTCGTTGATGAAGTCCACCAAGGCTTGGTATTTGATTGTTGTGTGGGGTGTATACTTCACATGGTGAGGGCCAAGTTTGATTGTCCACTTGGCAATTCGACCAGTAGCCTCATGATTCTGACTGATATCACCCAAGGGTGTAGAACTGACCATAGTGATTAGATGTTCTCGAAAGTAATGCTTCAATTTTTGGCTTGCCATGAAGACTTTGTAAATCAGCTTCTGCCTATGTGGGTATTGCTACTTGGACAGCGTCAAGATCTCATTGACAAAGTAGACCGGTTGTTGAACTGGGTATTCCTTCCCTTCCTACTTTCGCTCAACAACAACTATACAACACTCACTTCTTTAGAATTAGGAGCAATGTACATGAGAATGGGCTCTTTGCCAGTCAAAGTGGCTAAAACAGGCAGCTCAGATAGCTGCTTTTTTAGGGCTTCAAAAACTTCATTAGCCATATTAGTACAAATTCAATTATCCGTCTTTCTGAGCAACTGATAGAGAGGGATTGCCTTCTCTCCGAGGCGGCTTATGAAGCGGCTCAATGATGTGATGCGACCCGCCATACGCTGGACTTCATTGATATTCGCCGGCTTACCAAGTGAGGTTATTGCCTTGATCTCGTTCGGGTTAGCTTCAATGCCTCGCTCGTATACCAGGAAACCCGGTAGCTTTCCTACATGAACACCAAAAACACACTTTGCCGAGTTAAGCTTCATCTTGTACACTCGAAGGTTGTCGAGCGTCTCCTTGAGGTCGGCCAAGAGAGTTTCCTTCTTCTGAGATTTCACCACAATGTCATCGACATAAGCGTGAATGGTGCGCCCAATCTAACTGTGCACACAATTCTGAATACAACATTGATAAGTCGGCCTGCACTTTTGAGTCCAAAAGGCATAGAGACATAGCAAAACGCGTCGAAAGGCATTATGAAAGTCGTCTTCTCCTGATCCTCCTTAGCCATTTTAATCTGGTGATAACCTCAGTATGCATCCAGGAAACATAGGCGCTCGCAACCTGCCGTAGAGTCAATAATATGATCGATGCGAGGGAGACCAAGGGATCTTTTGACAAGCTTTCTTGAGGTCGGTGTAATCAATAAACATATGAAAGGTGCCATTCTTTTTCAGAGCAAGCATCGGGTTAGCCAGCCACTCGAGGTGAAAAACTTCGACAATAAACCCGGCAGCTAGGAGCCGGGCGACTTCTTCCACGACGGCCATGCGTCTCTCCTTGTTAAAACGACGAAGGTATTTCCGGACTGGTTTCATCTTTGGGTCCACATTAAGAGCATCTCCAACAGCCGCCGAACACGTGGCGCACTAAAAAAGTGTTTGCAGCGTGTCGATCACCTGTTTTGGCGCGGCAGGGAGCGCTGGCTCCAGCGGCCGCTATAAACCTTAGCGTGCGTGCGGAGCTCTAGCAGGCGCGCTAAAATGTAGCGCGTGCGAGCAGCCGGAGCTTGCCACAACAGTTCATTTCCCGCGCGCATTTCATCACAAACAAAGTTCATTTCGAAAGTAGTTCACAACATAGATTAAAACATGCATAAAATATGGATAAACTATTCATCGCCCTCGTCGTCGGCCCCCAAGATGTTCTCCCAGTCGATGTTGTCCTCCTCCTCCGATGACGACGCCGTCGAAAGGAAGGCGTCGTCATATTGGCTATCGTTCGGCTCCCAGGTTGACGCTTCCCTGAGATCAAGGTTGAAGTTCGTCGCAGCCTTCTGCATCCGCCGGTCCTCGCGATACTCCGCCTTCCTCTCTACCCTCCGCCGCGTGTAGAATTGTTACTCGTCGAGGATGTCCTGAAGGGAGCATTGGCGCCACTGCACCATTGCCTCCTCATTCATCTCGGCAATGCCGAGACGGTTCTCCCGCCTCCGGTGTTGGTGGCGTTCCTCGTCGGTGACGACCCATGGCGGAGGCACGAGCTTGATCGCTCGCTCCCACGTCGGCACGTCGGGGAAGTTCATCTCCCGACGAGGCCGCCGGAGGTGCCATGCCGTCGCGTCGTACGCGCGCGTGGCCTCGTGGTCAGTGTTGAAGGTGCGGAGGCCGAGGCGCATCGGGCCAGAGCGTATCTCCGTGTAGAACATGCCGGACAGGCACGCTCGGGCACCGGGGTAGCCCAACGATCCACGATGGTGCTGTGGCATGGTGGCCCATTGGCGGCAAGAACAGGGGCGAGGAAAGAGAAGGCGTCGCGGGCGCATGGCGAGCGAGCAGAGAAGAGGAGGTCGCTAGAAGGCAGTGTGGATAGCGGTGAGAGGGCGTGTGGAGAGCGCCGCAATTCATAGGCACGCCCAAAGTAGTGCACCAAATCTAGCGCGCGATCGCCCGCTTTCTCACGTGCACGCAATCGTTTCCCGTGCGTGCTAGTTTCCCTACTCCGCTGGAGCACGCGAAAATGTCCCGCGCGCCCTAAAATGACAGTTTACCGTGCGCGCACGTCTTTTGGCGCAGATGTTGGAGATGCTCTAAGGTGGTGCTCAGCAAATTCTCTCGGTACTCCAGGCATGTCAGATAATTTCCATGCAAACATGTCCCGATTCTCACGGATGAATTTAATGAGCGTGCTTTTCTATACGGGGTCCAGACCGGTCCCAATGGAGAATTGCTTAGAAGAGTCGCCTTCAGTGAAATTAAATAGCTTGGTGTCGTTAGTCGACTAGACCTTCAGTGGCGGCTCAGACTCAGTGGTGGGATTCTTGAGGGCGCTCATGTCTGCTGGGTCAACACTGGCTGTGTAGAACTTTAGCTCCTTAGTTGTGCTTGTCGACTCTCCATAAGTTGCATCCCCTTCGTCACACTCCTGAGCTATTTTCCAGCTTCCGTCCATGGTAATAGTACCTTTAAGACTTGGCATCTTGAGTTTGAGGTATACATAGCACAGGCGGGCCATGAAACGAGCATAAGCCTGCCTCCCAAACAAGGCATCGTAGGGACTTTTGATCTTGACTACCTCAAACATCAAAGATTCACATCTATACTTAAATTCGTCCCCAAAAGCAACGTCTAGCTTAATCCACTCGATCGGATATGCCAACTTCCCTGGCACAATACCATGAAAGACCGTGGTCAAAGATAATAAGCTGTTCTTAGAGAGGTTCACCCGCAGAAAGGTGTCATAGTACAAGATGTTGATGCTGCTTCCCCCATCCATGAGAACCTTCGTGAGGGTATACCCACCAACCTGAGGCGCTACCACCAAAGACAAATCGCCTGGATGATCCACAAGGGAGGGGTCATCCTCCCTGCTCCAAGTGACCTCATATTCGGACCAGTTGAGATACCTAGGCACCACTGGCACAACCACGTGAGCGGCCCGTTTTTTGAGTTTGTTGTCCCGCCTGCAAATTTGGGTGGTGAAGACGTGGTACTGACCGCTGCTCAACTGCTTGTGGTTGCTCTGAAAACCAGTTTGGCCATTATGTTGTTGGTTATTTTGACCCGAGCGCTGCTCGTTGTCGTTACTCGAATCGCCCTATTTGTGGAAACCCGATCCTTGGAAGATTGAAAGTGCAATTCCATCAACACTTGGGCTAATTGCATCAACACTTGGGCTCATCCAGGGCGATTGTCATAGGCATAATATTTTTAAAACAAGTCCAAGCCGACCCTTCCAGCACCATCGTTAACTACTTAGCACACACCACATCGCTAACATCCAACATATCCATGGCAAGCTCAAAGCTCTCGATCCATGCTACAGGCTCGAGCTCCGCCATATAATTGGGCACCTTACGAGGTCCCTTGAAGTCCTTGGGCATGCGCTTGCTACGGTGAGCCAGGGACAGACAAGGAGCCCCCATGGTTCTACTGCTTGATCCGCCCGTGGTGAGCTGGCTGAGGGCTAACTGGGCTACTTGACCTGCCAATGTTGTTGCCGCTTCCACTTCTGCCTCGCGTGTGTGCAACTGTAGTTTTCAACATCAGTTTTCAACATCTCGATGGTGTTCCTAGCATAGATCTCGGATGGGGTGTTCTCGTAAATAGGGAGCGTGTCCAGGCTGCGAGTCGCCGCCAGCATATTATCGACAGGGTTGGTGAAATGACCTTCGGGTGTTTGGAAGCGTTGATCCATTGAATAAACCGAGGGAGGCTGAGATGCCTCTACCTATTGATCCATGTGATGTGGCGGGTCTTGCTCAGCCCCCGGAGTATGCGGACTGGTGAATAAGCGAGTTGGCTTGAGGTTTCCCGGTAGCCGGATCTGATGCCTCCTCAGATGCACCGCATCATAAGCGTTTCACTGCAACCCTAATTGTCAAACTTCGGTCTTCACGTGCTCCGAGTCATTATGGATCTGAACCTGCAGCTCTGTCGTCTGGGTGTTCTCAAGGTCGATCTATTGCTAAATTCTGGCCATCTCCTCGCGGAGTTTCATCAGTTCCGCGTTGCGTTCCTCTTGATTCTTTGTGGTAACCGGCATTGCCATGAGTTTGGTCATCTGTACCATCGGATTCGTCATGGCTTGAGCCGGCGTCTTTCCTAACCCGGATGCACTGTCTGTGGCCACTGCCTTTGGCGGATTCTGAGCCGCCATAGTCCCAGCCATGTAGATGGCGACTTGGTGAGGCGGCTCAGGAGATTCATGAGTGACTTTCATCTCCGATGTAGAGCTTCCCAGACTTAATTCAGACTTAATTCAGCCGGCCACGGGAGCCCAGCTCGAATTGTCGATGTAGAGCTTCCCATGGCGTCTCTTTGTCACCAGACCTACCACGTAGCTCCCAAACCCTGGAAGGGCTGCCTCCAAGAACTCAACTCCATCATGCAAGAGCCCCACGGTGGGTGCCAACTGTCGTGGTTTTGTCACAACAGATGTCCTAATAGGAGAACTTCGGTGTGAGGCCATCGCAACTATGTGGCGACTCGAAGGGGTTGATCGGGAACAAGAGATGAGTTTACCCAGGATCGGCCCCTCTGATAGAGGTAAAAGCCTACGTCCTGCTTTGTGTATATTGATGATGGTATCGATTATAAGCGAGCAGAATTGCTTAACCTAGATATTGATAGATTGTAACCTTCCCTAAGACGCAGCAAGGACTCGCCTTTATATACATAGGTCAAGGCCATGGACTTACAAGAGTCCAGGTCATGGTATGATCATGACCCGACATGCCTCTAACTCACCTTGCCTCCTAAGCAAGGAAACTCCTGACACCTCCCTACTTCTTGGGCCAGTAGTCGCCGTCTTCACACCTTGGGCTTCCAGGAGGCTTGGTCCATGAACCACCTTATGTCTATGGGCTAAGGGTGCCTGGGCCCATCTTGAGTGTAGATACTAAGCCGCCATTACTATATGTCAGCCCACCAGGGCGGGTTACACCTCGGGGTTATACCCCCAACACACACTTGAGAAATATGTCAGAAAAACAGCACGAAATAAGAACAAAGGAAAAATGTGTGATGAAGTGGTTAGAACATACGAAGGTATATAAAGTATTTTTCAAGTTCACAATAGGAGTTGAGGAAGAAAATGGAGTTGGGGAGTCACACGAGGGACTCCCAATCCATCAGGGAGCGCCCAGGGGGGTGGTCGCACCCTATTGGCTTGGTACTCCCTCGTGGGTCCTCTCGGATGATATGTATTTTTGTAATTTTTCTAACATTCCAAAACATTTAGAATATATATTTATGGAATTTTTGGAGTCGGTTTACTTACCATATCACATACCTACTACTTTTCAAGGTTCTGGAGTGTTCCGGAAGGTCTCTCTTATGTGTTCTTCCGGTGTCATGAATTGAATAATATTTGTTTCAACATTAATGGGCGTATATAAGATTAAAAAAATTAATTCTTTTCCCACTAACCACTCTTGGATTTGTGCCTTCGGCATTGTTGATCTTAATAGATCTGAAGGGATAAACTTCTTTGACGATATATGGTCCTTTCCATTTGGACAGAAGTTTTCCTGCAACAAAAATCTGAAATGAGAATTGTACAAAAGGACTAGATCAACAATTTTAAATTCTTATTTTTGGATTATTTTGTCATGCCATCTGTTAACCTTTTCACTACACAACTTGGCAATTTCATAGGGTTGTGTCCTCCATTCATCTAGGGAGCTAATATCAAATAACCTCTTTTCACCGAAAATTTGAAATCATAGTTAAGTTATTTAATTGCCTAATAAGCTTTATGTTCTAAATCAAGAGGTAAATGACATGTTTTTCCATAGACAATTTTATATGGGGCCTTTCCCGTAGGATTTTTATAACTAGTTCTATAAGCCCAGAAAGCATCATCGAGTTTTTTAGACCAATTATTTCTATATCTACTAACAGTCTTTTGCAAGATCAATTTATTTCTCTATTACACAATTGAACTTGACTGCTAGACTGAGGATGATAAGGTGATGCAATTCTATGGTTGACATCTCATATTTAGCTAGAAGTTCATGGAAAGCTCCATGAATAAAATGTGAACCACCATCAGTCATTAAATATCTAGGGACTCCAAACCTCGGGAAGATAACTTCTTTAAGCATTCTAATAGAAGTGTTTTGATCGGCACTACTAGCTAGAATAGCTTCTATCCACTTAGTAATGTAATCAACAGCTGGTGTGATAGCATGGCTTATTACGGATGATAGACTACTCATATCAATAAGGAATTCCTTCTTTTTCGGAAGCCCATTCGAACAGAACTCCTAGGTTAAGCGTGCTTGGCTTGGAGTAGTTCTAGGATGGGTGACCGACCGGGAAGTTGGTCCCGAGTGCGCATGAGTGAGAACAAAGTGCGCAAAAAAGACTAGTATTGATCTGTGAGGCCAGCCTAGATCCCGCCAGGAGTAACGACTAGCGGTTGGTGTGTCCGGGGCGTTACAAGTTGGTATCAGAGCCAGGTTCTCGCGGTTACACCGATGTTTGCCGACAAGTGCGTGGTCATGTTATTCACGAAGTTGGTGACCCGTCGAGGCAAATGAAATGACACATGTATCAAACTGGAAGCACAGACAGTTGTGCCAAGAGGGAACGTTCCTATGACCCAACGAGCACGTCGATTCCTCTCAGTGGTGGTATATGTGATAGCCTAGCTTATTAGGGATGATAGAATACTCATATAAATAAGGAATTCCTTCTTTTCTAGGAGCTCATTCGAACATAACTCCTAGGTTAAGCGTGCTTGGCTTGGAGTAGTTCTAGGATGGGTGACTGACCAGGAAGTTGGTCCCGGGTGTGCATGAATGAGGACAAAGTGCACAGAAAAGACTAGTATTAATCTGTGAGGCCAGTCTAGATCCCTCCAAGAGTAACGACTACCGGCGGGTGTGTCCGGGGCATTACAAGTTGGTATCAAAGCTAGGTACTTGCGGTTACACGGATGTTTGCCGACAGGTGCGCGGTCACGTTGTTCACAAAGTTGGCGACCCGTCGAGGCATATGAAATGACACACGTATCGGACTGGAAGCATAGACATTTGTGCCAAGAGGGAACATTCCAGTGACCCAATGAGGACGTGGTTCCTCTGAGTGGTGGTGTATGTGATAGCCTGGATTATTAGGGATGATAGACTACTCATATCAATAAAGAATTCCTTCTTTTCCGGGAGCCCATTCGAACAGAACTCCCAGGTTAAGCGTGCTTGGCTTGGAGTAGATCTCCCTTGCGCATGAGTGAGGAAAATGTGTGTAGAAAAGACTAGTATTGATCTGTGAGGCCAGTCTAGATCCCACCTGGAGTAACGACTACCAGCGGGTGTGTCCGGGGCATTTGTTGGCTCAACGTCAGGTGAATAATTCATAGACATTTCCTGGCGTCTACCAATGTGAAAGGATCGTGATGGACCTAGAGGGGGGTGAATAGGTACAATTACAAATTTTAATTATTACTTAGCAATTTTTAGGTGATAATGCAGAATATGAAAGTAAGCCTAAACAATTGCAAGTAAGATGCTAAGAGTTACACCAAGCAAACAAGTACCACAAGTTTATGAGAAAGCAAGCACAATAAGATATAAGTAAAGACTAAGAGACAAATAAACACAAGTAGGGAGTTAGGGTTAGGAATAACCGCAACTCTGAGAGACGAGGATATATGTCGATGTTCACTTCCTTGGAGGGAAGCTACGTCACCGTTTAGAGAGGTGCATGTTACCACAAAGGCACACCAACGCCACGAAGGCTCACCCCATTCTCTCCTTGAGATATCACCACGAAGGCGATTCCCAACCACTAGTGGTAGACCTTGGGGTGCTCTCCAAACCCTCACAAACATTCCGAGGGGTAATCACAATGGTTTGGTTCCTCTCCGAAGAACTCCTGCCGCCTAGGAGTCTCCAACCTCCAAGAGTAACAAGATCAAGGGAACTGGTCAAAACTTGCTCGAATCACAAATTTCTTTGTTGAGAGGAGGAGAGGGAGACGATCTATGTTTTCATTGGAACGACACTCAAGAATCCTCACAAATGCTCTTAGGATCTAGGATTTGGAGAGGAGTAGTGAGAGAGAGAAAGAAATCTTTTCTTGAAGTCTTTTTACTGTGTTGGACAACCCCCACCGAGGTGGAAGAAGGCTATATATAGTGGAGGAGGAAAGTAGCCGTTGGAAGACACTTATGATGTGCAGGTGCTGAACGTCCGACAGGCGTCGGTCGTCCGGACCAAGAGGAAGCACCGGACGTCCGACAGGCGTCGGTCGTCCAGACCAAGAGGAAGCACCGGACGTCCGATAGGCGTCGGTTATCCGGGCCAAATGGAGGCACCGGACGTCCGAAAAGGGACAGGACATCCGGCAGTTCTGGTTCTGGAGGGGTGCCGTCGGATTTCCAACCACCCACGGACGTCCGGAGCCCGGATGACTCGAAGGACCGGAACTCCGAGGAAAACATGCTGATAAACTACTGGCTCCATTCCAGATTTCCGGAGGCTGTCAGACTTCCAGACATCGTCGGACGTCCGGACAAGAACAGAATCAAAGCAAACTCAACCAAAGGTTTTTCTCTAGATTTTGAGCAAGTCTATCGTGAGAGCCACTGATCCCCTCTTGATAGTGTGAGATCCGTATACTCAAAAGTAAACCAAAATAGATAGAACATTTTATCTTGTTTCTCCGTAGTTCAAGCATCCTCAATATGTGAGCCATGGTCCACACCATAATATCTTGGGAGCTAACCTGAGATGCACTTGATGAAACAGATTAGTTCCCTATATGTATGTTGTCAAAAATATCAAAATATGATTAAGGGCATTATTGCACTTTCAATCTCCCCCTTTTTGGTAGTTGATGACAACATACATATAGCTTCTCATAATTGAAGTATACTTAGAAAGCTTTAGGATAGATTTGTTACAGAGCTCCCCCTTATTGTATGCATAGTGAAAGTAAGTAAATAATTACGGGCAAGAGCTCCCCTTACTTGATGATCAGTGCATCAAACATAATATGTTGACATATAACGATATCTTATGATAAGAGCTACATCAAGCATAATATGTAGGCATAAAAGGATATCTCATGATAAGACAACACTCATAGATATCATAATAGTTCACCATAGAAATAACATTACATAACACAACACTCACAGATAGCAAAATGGTTCGGCATAATGGTAACACAACACTCACAAATAGCACAATGGTTCAGCATAATGGTTCACAATGGTTCACACCATATATAAATAGCATTACATAACATACACATTGTGCCATGAAGACTAACCAATCAATCACTAGATAATCTCCTCCCCCTTGGCATCAAGGACCGAAAAGGGGAAGGAATAGAACAACCAGCCATGCACTCAGAGATCATTGTCATCATCATCACCATGGGTGCCACTGCCTCCTGCTTCATCAAGGAATTCAGCCCATTCAGGGCCAGAAGGGAAACCAAGTCGAAAGGGGGAGCCTCAGGAGGACGCTCATCCTCACTCACACCAGGTGCCCCATTGGCTCTCCGACGAGCCTTATAGGCATTCTTAGAGGAGATCATGTGAGTGACCACATCATGGTTTTGAGCGCAATGAAAGGAGAAGGCCTTCATCATGGCAGAATGGGCCTTCCCAATAAAACGAGCAAAGTGACCAAAAGAGGTAGACCCACAGGGAGCAGGACGAGATTGAGCAGCAGCCCGTCGAGCTGGACCAGAGGAGGATTTCCTGGGAGCCCAATCATCCGCCATATGAGATGAAATGACCCATTTGTCATGGACATGAGTTCAATGGCACCCGAATATTTCACCGGGTGAGTGCAAATATGCTCTAAGTCATGATAGAGATGCACAGACAGACCCTTTGGAACAATGACAGTGGTGAAAATGCATGCCTGAACATTCGTGCAAAAATGGGAATCCATGGAATCGTGCTCAATAGCGAACTGATCAGTGTCGCGACGAAACTTAAGATAAGTGAATTTAGGGACTTTGGTGTAGTCCTTTATCTCACGACCAAGAGGGAGAGGAGGCTCAAGAGAGATGCGGCGAGCATCACCTTGAGGCTAATTCGGAGGTGGAGGAGGCATGCACGAGGGCCTCCAAGTACCGGGCTTTGGGGCATTTGCGCGCACGCCAACAAATTCATCTGGTTCGTCATACTCCATCTCTTCCTCGTAGTTGGAGCCCTTTGTAAAATACACGACATACTAAACGGGACGCTTGGAGAGGTGCTTCTTGCAGGGACGATCCCGTTCTTGAGAGTCCTCGGAGCCATCACGACAGGAGGGACGAGTAGAGGGTCCCACGGGGGCCCTGTGCCCGGTGTGCTTGACCTTGGGCATTGTGAGATTCCCTCCCTTTGAGCGAAGTGATCTACGGGAGAGAAAGCTCTTAGATTCATAGGTTTCTAAAGTTATTCATAGAAATTGATCGGTGGAGAGAGAAGAGGAGGGATGGATGTACCTCAGGAAGAACAAACAGAGGAGGAGACGGCCGGGAGGCGGTCGGAGTTGACCGGCGGCGGCCCGGCGGCGCTGGAGAGCGGGTGGAGATGGGGGCGGCTCAGTGGATTAGGGCAGCTACCCAGCCACGCGAGCCCGCCCCGTTTTATATAAGTGACTCCAATGGCCCGGACGACCGAGAGGTGTTGGATGTCCGAGGAATGGAAAGTATCAGATGACCGAGAGGCTTCAGACGTCCGGGGACTGGAGGGTTAGCTAGACAGGAGCATCCAGGCTTGGGGAGTCCCAGGGCATGGACGACCAAAACACGTTACGATCGCAGCCCGGATGACCGAGGAAGCCGGACGTCTGAGAAAACTATCAAAAACAGGGACGGCCAAAAGAAGATAGAAGGCAGTTCCAGTGATGCACATGGAAAATCGATGATATACAACAGTATGTATAATATAGTGCGCATGACCAAACCAAACAATGTTGACCCTAGATAATTTTAGATAATTTTCTCAATCATTGATCATAGAGGGGGTGGTGGCTTGGGCCACCATGTTTGAGTAAACGTGGCATGGCACTACGAACATATGAACCTTGAGCCCATCACCACAACTCCATCACTTAAAGTACCAAGTCACATGAGTGAGCAAGTAACACTTTGAGAGTGTTTGGTTTATTTATGCATCATATAGGGTGGGAGAACTCATGAATTGAATGTCTCCCCCTAAATACATGCCTACACCTAGACAAGACATGAAGTAAGTGTATGTAGATGTGCAAGATTTCACATAATGTTATCAAGCTCCAAGATACCAAGTGCACGCCTAAGTTGACAAAACCTTGCTTCATCCAATGGTTTGGTAAAAATGTGTGCAAGTTGCATATCTGTGCCAACATGATCAAGATAAATGTCCCCCTTTTGCACATGATATCTCAAGAAGTGATACCTAATATCAATGTGTTTTGTGCGAGGGTGATCAATAGGGTTCTCAGCAATCTTGATGGCACTTTCATTATCGCATAGAAGAGGCACATGTCTATAGGTGATACCATAATCCTTCAAAGTTTTCCTCATCCATAGCAGTTGTTTTGCACAACTTGCGGTTGCAATATATTCGGCTTTAGCGGTTTAGAGGGAGACACAATTTTTCTTCTGCGAGGACCAACTTACCAAGGAGCGTCCAAGAAATTGACATGCCCCAGAAGTAGACTTCCTTCCCACTTTGTCTCTAGCCCAATCCGCATCAGTGTACCCAATGAGATCAAACTTGGCATCCTTGGGGTACCATAGACCCAAGTTTGGGGGGTGAACAAGGTATCTAAGAATATTCTTAACCTCCTTATGACGACTTTCCCTAGGGGAAGCTTGAAATCTTGCACATATGCCTAGACTTAACATTATGTCTGGTCTAGATGCACAAAGATAAATTAATGAACCAATCATAGAGCGGTATATAGATGGGTCAAAAGGAATACCGTTGGTGTCTTCAGTGAGAACAAGTTTTGTAGGCATGGGTGTCTTACAAGGGTTAGCATTTTTCATATCAAACTTCTCTAGAATTTCTTTGAGGTATTTTGTTTGAGACAAGAAAATTCCTTCTTAAAATTGTTGTATTTGAAATCCAAGAAAGAACTTCAAGTCCGGATTGAGTGACATCTCAAAGATCTTGGTCATGGAAGACGCAAACTTCTTGCACAAATGAATGTTAGGAGAACAAAAAATTATGTCATCTACATAGATTTGGCATAAGATCAAATCACCTTTTTCCCTCTTAGTAAAAAGAGTGGGATAGATCACCCCTCTCACAAATCCATCATCGAGTAGAAACTTCTTAAGATGATCATACCAAGCATGAGCTGCTTGTTCGGGGCCATACAAAGTCTTGTGAAGTTTATACACATAGTCTTTGTGATCGGGATCAACAAACCCAGGTGGTTGTGATACATATACTTCTTCTTGTAGAGGAACATTAAGGAAATCACTCTTAATATCAATTTGATGTAATGTAAGACCATTGAAAGTAGTATACGCAAGTAAGATACGAATAGATTCACGACGGACAACGGGAGCAAAGGTCTCATCAAAGTCCAAGCCTTCAACTTGTGAGTACCCTTGTGCCACTAACCTTGCCTTGTTGCGGATGATTACGCCATTCTCATCTTTCTTGTTCTTGAAAATCCATTTTGTTCCAATGACATTGTGTTCCTTAGTTGGTCTCTTGACTAATGAACATACATTGTTGCGTTCAAAAATGTTCAACTTTTCTTGCATAGCAACAAGCCAATCATTTTCCATCAATGCATCTTGTACCTTGAGTGTTTCAACACTAGAGACAAACAAAAAGTGAACACAAAAGTTTTTCAATTGTTTACGAGTGACTCTACCTTCCGATATGCCATTTAGAATTTGATCAACATCAACATGATCGGCCACTCGTGGCAGATGGAGGTTAGGGTTTCACGAGGTTCAACTTCATTTCCATCATCCACATCCTCAACATATGGGTCATTAATGTGTGGTGGATGATCTTCTTCTTCATGTTGCATTTGTTGAGGTTCATCATCAAACATTGCACTTTCTTGTTCTTTCTCTTGGTGATGATCTTGTTCTTGAATTTGATCATGGTGAGGGACTTGTTCTCCTTCTTGATTTGGAAAAATGGGCATAGTTTGAGCAATAGGATCTTGTGAAGGTATGGGTGTTGGAGTGGATTGAGGATGAGAGAAACTTTCATCTTCTTCATCATCATCATGAGATTCTTGTTCCATTAGAAGAAGAGCACCAACAACCATGGACTAAATATCTTGAGAGGAATCTTCTCCACCTACATCACTTAGATCAACTTGATCCCCATGGGAGCCATTAAATTCATCAAACACCACGTCACAAGTTTATACAACACATCCATTGGATTTTTTGTAGACTCTATAGGCGTGAGAGTTTGATCCATAACAAACAAATATCCCCTCGGTTGTTTTTGGATCTAAATTTTCCTAACCGTTCTCTTTTGTTGAGGATGAAACACTTGCACCCAAATATGCGAAAGTACTTGACATTTGGCTTGTTCACCGTCGGGAGCTCATATGGAGTCTTCTCCAATATCGTGCGAGGGAAGAGCCGATTTGATGCATGGCATGCGGTGTTGACAGCCTCAGCCCAAAAACTATGTGGTGACTTGTATTCATCCAACATGGACTTGCCATTTTCACATGTGTACGGTTCTTTCTCTCGTCTACATCATTTTTGAGGAGTGTAGGGTGCAGAATATTGATGCTCAGCCCCTTCATCACTAAGAAGTTCTTCCAAGGTGTAGTTCTTGAACTCAAAGCCATTATCACTTCTTATTGACAATAGTTCTTTGTTTAACTTGCGTTGGGCTTGCTTGGCAAAATCAATGAAGGTGATCTTCGTCTCGTACTTGGACTTGAGGAAAAGCACCCATGTATATCTTGAGTAATCATCAACAATGACAAGTCCATACTTTTTCCCACCAAGACTGTCCCATGACGGAGGCCCAAAAACATCCACATGAAGGAGCTCTAAAGGCCTTGAAGTAGATACAATATTCTTGGCTGGGTGCTTGGATTGATGTTGCTTCCCGGCTATGCATGCACTACACACACGATCTTTCTCAAAAGAGACATTGGTTAGTCCAAGCATGTGATTACCCTTTAAGATATTTTGAAGATTTCTCATGCCGACATGGGCTAACCGGCGATGCCATAGCCACCCCTTGTCGGCCTTGCCCATTAGACAAGTTGCATGGAATGTGATCGCTTTTGAGAAATCAACCGTGTAATGGTTGCCATCCAACTTTCCAACAAATGCCACTTCGAGAGTATCTCTCTTAAAGACTTTCACATCTGTTACTCCAAATAGTGTATCATAACCAACCGAAGCTAATTGGAGAACAGAAAGCAAATGGTATTTAAGGGATTGGACAAGCATGACATTTGCAAGAGACATGTCATTTGTGATAGCCACCTTGCCCAACCCGAGTACCTGTCCTTTTGATCCTCCACCAAACATAATGCTCATAAATGGTCGAATAGCTTCCATGAAATCAAAAAGCAGTCTGCTATCTCTGGTCATATGGTTGGTACATCCACTATCGATCACCCATTTGACTCCACCAGAGAAAGCAACCGACACACAATTTTATGACTTGGTTAGAGGCACACATTTTGCAATGGGACCTCTCATGTTAGTCACAACGGTCTTAGGGACCCAAATAGCATAAAATTGGAATGCATTGCGAGGACCAACAAATTTTGCATAAACTTATCCATCCTTTGTTTTACGAAGTACATAGGATGGAGTCATGAACTCTTTTGGCTTGTTGAAAGTGGGCATGCCCCTGGTGGCCTTCCCACTCACAACCTTACCTTTCTCCTTGTTCCCTTCACGTACAAATGTCTCTTTGAGAGGGGTGGAGCACTTATGAGGAGATTTCCTCTTCTTGCTTATGCTTGGTGCAAACCCGAGCCCTTCCTTGGCAAACACCTCATTGTGTTGGCTCAACACCTCATTAAGGTTCTTTTGTCCTTGAGCACATGTCATGAGTCCCTTTACGAGTTGTGCCTTTAGAAAGCGGTTTTCCTCAAGAATAGATGCTAGGTCACCACTAGAGTTAGTAGTACAATAATCAACATTGATAATAGGTGAAGAGTAAACCTTGGCTAGAGTTTCAATATAAGTAAGTTTGAGCGTCTCAAAGCTCTTTGTAAGAAGAGTGAGCTCCTCTTCCTTAGTCTTGAGGGACACGGATAGAATCTCGCAATCCTTAGAGAGAGAAACATGAGATGCCACAAGCTTACTTTTATCATTCTTGAATTCCTTGCAAGAGTTCTTAGCCTTTTTCAAGGAGGCAAGTTTTGTAGCATGATCATCTATGTTTGCACCAATTTTTAAGCATATTTCATCATTTCGTGCTTCCTCATATTGGATTTTCTGCTCAAGTATTTCATACTTTTCCTTTTCCTCGGTGATGAGGGTTTCGAGGTCCTTAATGGTAGCGGTGTGCTTACTCACCATCTCCATAAGCATACGAAACATAGTGAGCTTCTTTCCTTTAAGGGAGCACATGACCTTATTTAGTTTAGCATGCATAGGATCATCTATATCATTATCATCATTATCCTCCACATCAAAATCCTCATCACAAGAAGTAGAT
Source organism: Hordeum marinum (assembly GCA_022496015.1). Lineage (NCBI taxonomy): Eukaryota > Viridiplantae > Streptophyta > Magnoliopsida > Poales > Poaceae > Hordeum > Hordeum marinum. The sequence goes on from CM039678.1 coordinate 340,452,733, forward strand.
GAAGTGAAAAGAGGAGGATTTGAGCGTGGGGTTACCTTGACCTTGTCAGGAGAGATTTTGTCCTCTACATATTCTATCACGGCCTTTGCCATTAAGCACTTGTGAGTGTTTCCCTTATAGTCTTTCATATAGTTGTAGGTGACAACCTCGCCACTCTTTTTGACTAGCCTCAAGGTGTTTTGAGAATCTTGATCTACTCTAGCTACACCATCAACATCATCTGGATCGAATTCTTCATGAGCAACCATTGCTTTCCCATATCTTTTCTTGAGCTTGGAGTTCATAGGATTTGGCAACTTCTTCTTAGGAAAGGTCTTGGAAAACCTTGGTTTATCTTCTCTCTTCTCATAAGGGCAATCGTTGGAGAAGTGGTTGGTTTCTTCACAGTTGTAGCATTTTCTCACTTTCTTCTTGTAGAATATTCCCTTGAATTTCCCACGCTAAACCTCTTGACAAAGAGAGCAATGTCTTCATACGAAGGGCTCTCATCGGAGTAAATATCATGACCATCTTCATCATCATCATCATCATCTTCTTCTTCTTCAATTTGCTCTTCCTCACATACATGCTTTCAAAGCAAGATTGGTCTTTGATGCTGAGGTACCATGCATGTAAGATGTTTCGTACCATTTGCCTTTGACTCTTCAAATAATTGGAAAGTGGATATGATGTCGTCTGGAGTCATTTCCTTGAATCCATGATGTGGTCTTATGCCCCACACCATTTGGTGATGATATGGGGCAAGAGAATGTAGTAGTTTGTCCATGAGAAACCGCTTACTGTGGGACCATCGGGGTTCATCTCACTCTAGGGTGGTTAAGCCACACGATTAGATCATGAGGCTTTGATACCAAATGAAAGGATCGAGATGGACCTAGGGGGTGAATAGTTACAATTACAAATTTTAATTATTACTTAGCAAATTTTAGGCGATAATGCGGAATATGAAAGTAAGCCTAAACAATTGCAAGTAAGATGCTAAGAGTTACACCAAGCAAACAAGTACCACAAGTATATGAGTAAGCAAGCACAATAATATATAAGTAAAGACTAAGAGACAAATAACCACAAGTAGGGAGTTAGGGTCAAGAATAACCGCAACTCTAAGAGACGAGGATGTATACCAATGTTCAATTCCTTGGAGGGAAGCTACGTCGCCACTTAGAGAGGTGGATGTTACCACGAAGGCACACCAATGCCACGAAGGCTCACCCTATTCTCTCCATCACCACGAAGGCAATTCCCAACCACTAGTGGTAGACCTTGGGGTGGTCTTCAAACCATTACAAACTTTCCGGGGGGTAATCACAATGGTTTGATTCCTTTCAGAAGAACTCCTACCGCCTAGGAGTCTCCAACCTCCAAGAGTAACAAGATCAAGGGAACCGCTCAAAACTTGCTCGAATCACAAATTGCATTGGTTGAGAGGAGGAGAGGGATACGATCTATCTTTTGGTTGGAAAAACACTCAAGAATACTCACAAATGCTCTTAGGATCTAGGAATTGGTGAGGAGTAGTGTGAGAGAGAAAGAAAGGTGTTCTTGAAGTCTTTTTACTGTGTTGGACAACCCCCACCCGAGGTGGAAGAAGGCTATATATAGTGGAGGAGGAAAGTGGCTGTTGGAAGACACTTATGTTGTGTAGGTGCCGGACATCCAACAGGTGTCGGTCATCCAGACCAAGAGGAAGCACCGGACGTCCGACAGGCATCGGTCGTCCGGACCAAGAGGAAGCACCGGACGTCCAATAGGCGTCGGTCGTCCGGGCCAAGTGGAGGCACCAGACGTCCGAAAAGGGACCGCACATCCGATAGTTTTGGTTGTGGAGGGGTGCCGTCGGATTTCCGATCACCCACAGACGTCCGCAGCCCAGACAACCGGAAGGACCGGAAATCCGAGGAAAACATGCTGATAATGTACTGGCTCCATTTTGTATTTCCGGAGGCTGTAGGACATCCGGAGGCCGGACGACCGGAGGTCGTCGGACGTCAGGACAAGAACAGAATCAAAGCAAACTCAACCAAAGGTTTTTCTCTAGATTTTGAGCAAGTCGATCGCGAGAGCCACTGATCCCCTCTTAATAGTGCGGGATCCCTATACCCAAGAGTAAACCAAAATAGATAGAACATTTTATCTTGTTTCTCCGTAGTTCAAGCATCCTCAATATGTCAGCCATGGTCCGCACCATAATATCTTGGGAGCTAGCGTGAGATGCACTTGATGAAACAGATTAGTTCCCTATATGTATGTTGTCAACACTATCAAAATATGATTAAGGGCATTATTGCACCTTCACAATGTTACCAATTCTTTGACATTCATCACAAGAGAGCCAAACTTACAACCATCCTTGAAAAGAGTACGCCAATAAAAACCAGACTATAGTACTTTATGTGCAGTTCTATCTCCCGCATGGTGCCCTCCGTATGCCTCGGAATGAAACTTTCATAGGATTTGTTCCAATTCATGCTCTGGTACACAACATCTAATAACACCATCTACCCCTTCTTTATAAAGATGTGGGTCATTCCAAAAGTAATGTCTTAAATCAAAGAAGAATTTTTTCTTTTGCTGGTATGTGAAACTAGGTGGTATATATTTAGCTACAATATAATTAGCATAATATGCATTCCAAGGAGTATTACGGGAAACATTTCTAACAACTAATTCCTCATTAGGAAAATTATCATCAATAGGCACTAGGTCATCAAGAACATTTTTCATCCTAGACAAGTTATCTGCTACATGATTCTCAGCTCCCTTTCTATCAACAATATGCAAATCAAACTCTTGAAGGAAAAGCACCCACCTAATCTGTCTAGGATTAGCATCTTTCTTTTCCATCAGATATTTAATAGAAGCATGAAAATTTTGAATAGTAACTTTGGAATCAAAAATATATGGTCTAAACTTAACACATGTAACAAATTCCTTGTCTACTCTTTGCCCTAGAACAACACCAACATCATAATTACTAGCATCACACATAATTTCAAATGGTAAGTTCCCAATTAGGTAGTTGAACAATAGGTGTAGAAATTAAAGCCTTTTGAAGTATTTCGAAGGCCTCTACACAACCATCATAAAAAACAAACGAAATATATTTTTGAACAAGATTAGTTAATGGACTTGAAGTCTTTAACGAAACGCCTATAGAAACTAGCATGACCAAGGAAACTTCTTATACCTTTTACATCTTTAGGACATGGCATCTTCCCTATTGCATCAACTTTAGCTTTGTCTACCTCAATACCTCGTTGAATCTTTTTATGCCCAAGTAATATACCTTCATTCACCATAATGTGGCACTTCTCTCAATTCAAGACGAGATTAGGTTTTCACATCTCTGCAAAACTCGATCAATGTTGCTTTAAGAAATCATCAAAAGAAGTCACGTAAACGAAAAAATAATCCATGAATACCTCAACATTATTTTCGCAAAAAACGAGGAATAAAGCAGTCATATATCTTTGAAAGGTAGCAGATGGATTACATAAACCAAAAGGCATACGTCTATAAGCATAAGTTTCAAACGGACAAGTGAAAGTAGTTTTCTCTTGATCTTCTTTTGATACAGGTATTTGAGAAAATCCAGAATATCCATCAGAGAAAAAAAAGTGTTTACGCTTAGATAAACTTTTGAACATTTGATCGATAAAAGGCAAGGGGTAATGATCTTTTTCTAGTGGCTTTGTTTAATTTCCTGAAATCAGTTACCATCCTATAAACAGTTACAATCCTTTGTGGGATAAGTTCATTTTTATCATTAGGAACAACAATTATACCTCCTTTCTTAGGAACAACAACTATCATCTATGGGATAGATTATACCTGCTTCGAGAAGCTTTAATATTTTAGTTCTTACCACTTCCTACACTTTAGGATTCAGACAGCGTTGGTGATGAACGACAGGTTTAACATCTGGTTCCGTATTAATCTTATTCTAACATAGAGTGGGACTAATGCCCTTAAGATCATCAAGAGTATAACCAATAGCAGCTCAGTGCTTCCTTGAGTTTTAAGTAATCCGTGTTCTTCATGCTTTGAAAGGTTAGCACTAATCATAACAGGATATATCTTATTTTCATCAAGATAAGGATATTCCAATGCACCAGGTAATTTCTTTAACTCAAACACGGGATATCCCTTAGGTTATCGAGGATCTCCTAGAATGTCAATAGGCAAGTTGTGTTTAAGAATAGGTGTTTGCCTAAAGAATATTTCATCTATTTCATTCATATGGATATCATTTTCATAGTCTAGCAAATATTGTTCTAACAAATCATTAAGAGGCATGACAATAGAAGAAAGACCAATAATTTCATTTTGCTAGATAACTCTTTCTCATGTGGTTGCCTACCAAGCTTAGAGAAAATAAATTCATGAGACGCATCACCAAAACTCACTTTGACCTTTTCTGTAACACAATTAGTTTTAGCGTTAACGATATCCAAGAAAGCTCTACCAAATATAATGGGACAAAAATTATCTTGTAGTGTACAAAGTACTAAGAAATCAGTCGGGTATTTGATTTTTCCACACAATACTTCAACATCTCGTAAAATCCCAAGTGGTGAAATAGTATCTCTATTTGCAAGTTTAAGGGTAACATTAATGTCTTCCATCTCATATGGTGCTCTATCATTCATAATTTCTTGATAGAAGGTAAAAGCAATAGCAGCCAGACTAGAACCCATGACACACAAACAATGATAGCAGTGATCTACAATTTTTACAAAAACAACAGGCATGCCAACAACGGGTTTATTTTTATTTAGCACATCATGTTCATTTCTAGCAGGTTTCATGATTCTAGCAGCCTAATTGCAGAAGTAAACAACATGCCCATCAATATTATCAACCAAGAGATCTTTAACCATAGTGATATTAGGTTCTACATTTATTTGTTCAAAAGGTTTGGGTTTTCTAACATTGCTTTTATTAACCACAGCTGTAGCATTAGCATGTTCCTTAATCCTAATAGGAAAAGGTGGTTTCCTAATCTAAGTAGTGGGCACAACTGGATCAACATTATAAACAGTAGTTTCATCTTTAGTGGTAATAGGTTCCTATAACAATTATTTGATGGTTGGATGATATTTAAACCACTTATCCTTAGGGAGATCAACATAAGTAGCAAATGATTCATAGAACCAAGCTACTATGTCAGAGTCATGCTCAATTTATTGCTAAACTTATGAAAGCTATCAGTTTCCATAAAAGATTTAACACAATCAAACTCAAGTTTTATACGTGAGTCTTTACCTTCCCCGAGATCCCGATCTTTAGAGTTGCATTTAATTATTTCCAGAAGATCCCATTTGAATTCAGTAGTTCTCTTGATGAAGGAACTAGTAGAAGAAAAATTAACCATCAATTTATCATCATAAGAAAGTCAAGCATAAAAGTTGTGTACTATTATTTCCTTTGAGAGCTCATGATTGGGGCAAGTGTGCATCACGGATTTAAGCCTCCCCCAAGCTTGAGCAATGCTTTATCCTTCACGAGGCCAAAAATTATAAATATAATTCCGATCACGATGAACTAGATGCATATATAGGATAAAACTTCTGGTGAAATTCCAGCTTCAACCGATTCCACTCCCATGTGCCAGCATCATCCAATAATGTGTACCAAATCAACGCCTTTCCCTCCAAAGATAACAGGAATACCTTGTTCTTGACTTTATCCTTGGATAAACCTACAAGCTTAAATAATCCACAAATCTCACGTATATATATCAAGTGCAAATCAGGATGCGTTGTTCCGTCTCCTGTGTAAGGATTTGCTATCAGTTTCTCTAACATACCCGAAATAATCTCATAATAAAATATGTTTAGAAATTTCAATAGGTTGGGGAGCGGCCATTGAAAGTTCCATATGAGGTGAAGATAACCCGAACAGACCTATCAAAGGATTATCATTCATAGTAATAAGGAGTAGTAAATTTCAGCACATATCGAAAATGTTTCCTTAGCAAATTCCACTCACCAAAGGCGTTTTGCCCCCCCCCCTCGTAAATGGTTCCAAAAAAGATTCTTCATGACCCACAAGTATAGGGGATCAATCATAGTCCTTTCAATAAGTAAGAGTGTCGAACCCAACGAGGAGCAAAAGGAAATGACAAGCGGTTTCTAGCAAGGTATTCTCTGCAAGGGCTATAAGTAACAGTGATAGATAGCTTTGTAGCAAGACATTTCATAACAAGTAACAAGTAATAATAGTCACAAAGGTGCAGAAAGGTGGACCGGTCCTTTTTATAACAAAGGAGAAGCTTGAAAGTTCTCTTATATAAAGCAAAGTGATAGGTAGTTTTCAGCAAGGTATTCTCTACAAGTGTTGTAAATGACAGTGATAGATAGTTTAGTAGCAATATAATTTGTAACAAGTGATGAGTAACAAAGTAAAAAGTATACAAAAAGATAGCCCCATCCTTTTTGTACGAAAGGACGGGCCTGAAAGTTGTCTTATATGAAGCAAAGTGCTCACGAGGACACATGGGAATTTCTATCTAGTCAAGTTCATCATGTTGAGTTGATTCGCATCACGTTGATAGTTTGATATGTGGGTGGGCCAGTGCTTAGGTGGTTTTTTACTTCAACAAACAATCTACTAATGATTTCCCCCTCTCGCAAGCATCCGAAATTACAAAATAAGAATTACAAACTCTAACCATAGCATGAAACATATGGTTCCAAATCAGCCCCTTATGGAATTATGCATAAACTAGGGTTTAAGCTTCTTTCACTCTCGCAGCCCATCATCTACTTATTACTCCACAATGCCTTCCCTTAGGCCCAAAGTATGGTGAAGTGTCATGTAGTCGACGTTCAAATGACACCACTAAAGGAAGCAACAACATACATATCATCAAAATATCGAACGAAGACCAACTTCACATGATTAATTATAACAAGACTTCTCCCATGTCCTCAAGAACAAAAGTAAATACTCACAAATCATCACCATGTTCAAGATCAGAGGTATAGTGGATATGAGAAAGGATTTGAACATATTATCTTCCACCTAATAAACCAACAAGCATCAACTACAAGATGTAATTAACACTACTAGCAACCCCAGGTACAATTGTGAGATGAGATGGTGATGGTGAAGATGTTGATGAAGATTGGTCCTCCCGTGAAGGAGGAAGCTTAGGTAATGACAATGGCTTCGATTTCCCCCTCCCGGAGGTAAGTTTCCCCGGTAGAATCACTTTGTCAGAGAGCAAAATGGCTCCTGCCCAGGTTTCTGCCTTGAGGCGGCGACGTTTCATCCCTAAATTATAACTCTTATTTTTCTAGGTCAAAACCCTTCATATTGTAGAAGAGGGGCACCGGAGCCTGCCTATGAGCCTCCCAAGCCATCAGGGCGTACCAAGGGCGGTGACTTCACCCTGTTGGATCTGGAGCAGCAGGTTGGCCCCCTTTGGTATTTATTCCCTCCAATAATTCTTATATATTCCATAAAAAGTCCTCGTGATGTTTCAGGTCATTTGGAGTCCAGATTTTTTTAGCTTTTTCCATGGCTTTGAGGTCTAGAATTCCAGTTTCCGACAGTTTCCCTCTTTGTATAGATCTTGCAAATTAAGAGAGAAAAGGCATTAGAATTGTATCATAAATGAAAAAATGACCAAGAACAATATAAATATCTATAGGAAATCATGATGCAAATGGACGTATCAATATAGTGTCGTTGCGGGTCGCATGCGCTAGAGGAGAGGTGAGGTCCTTGGCTTCACCATTGGTGATATTTGCCTGAGCTGTGTGCGTTGAAGAGGAGCAGTTACTATCCTCAAGACACGGAGTATGATGCCAAGTCTCAGTATGAGGCAGACGAGAGCAAAATTTGAAGTTTTGCCCGAATACATTGTCTTGAAGACCATCTTCTGAAGCCCTCAGTATCAATGTTTTCCAAGCACACCTACTGGTTTCATGAGCAACAAGGACATTCATTGTAGAGATATTATAAATGTGACTGAGGTCAGTCATAAGATTTTGAATTTGACGCATGGTCCACTCATGATGCCTATCATGTTTTTGATGCAAAGGGACCAGAAGCTCTCGGTCAATCATCATGTGAACCCTACTAGGATGTGGATGTTTAGGAAGCGTGCTAGCAGTGTCATCGGAGGTAGTGGCACTTGGTTGTGGTTGGTGAATGGTGCCAACAAATCTTTCCTTATTGGGATTGCTTGGTCTGTGAAGACCGTCAACAATAGTAGTGCCACTTGTATATTTTACAATTGGATTCTTGACCTTAGAAGGATAGATGTCTTCATGGGTAACTTCAACTTCTGTAAGAAGCACAACATGGTTGCAAGCAGATGGTAAATATAGAACGTTGGATATTCTTAGTGAAGCGCATGATCCAAGGAGCATAGACTTTGGTCTCAAATAGATCCATTCCAGAAGGAGCAAGTTTGTGCAAAAAGAAGTTTTCAAGCTTAAAGCGGATGCCACAGATGACATTGTAGATAATTGTCTTCATTGTGCCTTCAAGTATGCTTGATGAAGAGTGTCCCTTGATTTGACAGAATGAGTGATGAAGAATATGGTAGATAGTGTTCAGCAAATACTGAAGATGTTGAACAAGAAAATGTGTGGGGCATGGAGCATCAGGAGCCATTGTCTTCATCAATGTAAGCATCTCTGTCATATTGGGTTCACGGGCATGAAAGATGCTCTGGGTGGCTTCAGCATAAGCAACAAATAAAGGATGAAACTCTTCACCAGATGTAGAAAGTGAAGTGGTGGCAAATATTTCACTTGTCAAGGCCTTGATATGTTCATCTCGAACCATGAAATCGAGGGCCCATGTCTTCGGATCTTCGCTAAAGCCTAAGATGTGGAGTGTTGCATAAAGTTGAAGAATCAACTCCTCATTCCAATCTTCCTTGTCAACAACAAAGGGCAGCAGTCCAACATCTCGAAGACAATTGAGTGCCTGATCAAAGTAGGGCAATCCACTCATAGCTTCAAGACTGAGCCTCATGTGCGGAAACACATGATTCTGGCCATGGAGTACATAGGTATAGTAGGTGTGTTGTTGGACAATCCAAAATCTGTCAGATTGAATTCGTTGGCGGCTGTATGGATTAGCATCAGTCGTGCATGAAGCCTTTGACATTGAAGACCATGGGACTAGCAGGATCATGGTTGCGAAGACTTAGAAGTCTAGGCAATGGGTTCGGGACTCTAGGACGACGATGAATATTGAACTCATATTGGGGTCCCATCCTAGGTGGTGCAACCAGTCAAGGCTATCTGACAGGAACCATCTAGCCTTCTCTTGTGTGTCATCACAATATTTTCAGCATTGTTGTCAGTGGATGGCGAGGCGGTTTTAGGAGCGCCAGGGGGCGATGGAGCATTAGATTTAGCTTGAATGTTTTCAGTAGGCTGGGTTTACACTGGGACATCAACTCATGCATTGTTAATATCTTCCACAACTTTAGCTTCAACTTCAGCTGATGCGGCATGAAGATCTTCAAAGTCTTTGGCTTCAAGCTCACGCAGTGGCGTGTCAATATCTTCAGCTACTCAGATGTCTAAGACTGATGTAGTCATGGTTGTTTATCGTTCCTCCTCGGGAATGATTGGCATGGAGGAGGTTGATGGCCTGGGGCCTTTGTGAAGCCTTTTGAGAGGCGATGCATGTTCAGAACAATCAATCTCCATGCCTTCAAAATGAGAGTAGGTGGCTCAAGCACTAGAGTTGAAACTGTAATTGGAGGAGTATGGGGAATGACTTCATGTATTGGAGAGTGGGCGTGAACTTCTTCACAGAACTAATTAGGATCAATTAGCATACTAGGAGGGCCAATGTCCACTTGTTAACTTTCATCATGAGGAGGTGATGATACCATTGAGACGGTAATTTGAGGTACTAGCTCAGGGTTGATTTCAACATTGGCTTCATGAGTAGCTTCATCATGACCAATATCTTCAACTATGGTGGATTCAACAGCCGGAATCTCTTCAGCAGCAGGAACCTCTGTAGTAGCAGGTTCATGTACAACAAGACGTTTCTCTTGATGTGTTGATGCGGGAGGGGCCACTGATATAGGTGTCTCAATAAGCAGCTCCTCTTGAACTGACGTTGTTGATCAAGGAGGAGGAGGTGGTGGAGGCACTTTGTCCTGGCTTGAACAATTTTCTTTCTTAGTCTTCAGCTGCTTGGCAGGTGGAGCTGTAGCAGACTCAGAATTCTTGTGCTTTTTGGCTTTAGCCTTAGCTGCCTTTGTCATCTTACTGATAGCAGAAGGTGAAGGAACTTAAGCTCTTTTGCCAGAGAAGTTGGGTGGGAAGATGATCTTTTGCAACTCAAGGCTTGTACTCGAAGACTGTGAGGCTTGATTTGACTTCGGCGAAAACTTTGGGTCAAGAGCGGGTTGGCCAAGTACTTTCCTCTTCAGCATGGCAGTGTGGGCATCCACCATCTTCTTTGCCTTCATATTGAGACGCACAAAGGTGCCAAGAACGTCTTCACGACGCTGTTGAAATCTAGCTTTCAAATCTGCCATCATTTGCTTGTAGCCTTGAATTTCTTTGGCACTTAGTGTGGCAACATGTTTCTTGAAGAGAGCCTTCTCATGGTGAATCTTGTCTTGCTACTGAACAACATGCTGAGCAACTGTCATTTCTCCATTCACCAACCCTTGGAAGGTGACGCTCATGCCGATAGGAATCTAAAGGGCATCAATTGTGATGGAGGGATCCGCAAACCATTCATCAATGAAGTTTTCCAAAATTTCAGGATCAAACCGAGGCAAGCCTGAAGACGTTGAGTCTCTTCTTGCCTTTTCTTGATGAGGTTTGCGATTATGTCTAAGTCAAACACATCATATGAGAGATCAATAATGTCATCACCATACATCAAGGTGACGGATGGCTTCACGCCTCGGGCGGTAGTTTGCTTTCTCCTTGTTCTCGCAGAGTTGTGAGACTCATGTTCCATATGCACTAGTTTCAGGAGGTGCATCATGAGTTGGACTTGATTTTGAGGTCTTTTGTGTAGCAGGAGCAGGCCTTTAAGCCTTTGGTTTGCTAGGCTTTGAAGCATTTATCTTTCTCTTTGGCTTCACACCAGAAGGAACAACTTCATCATTAGCTTCTTTAGCATTGACAACCATGGCTGCCTCTTCTTGAGCAAGATGCTACAAATAAGCTTAACATCTAGGCCATGCCTTCGTGACATTAGTATTGGCATTCCTCGTGCCATCATACCTTGGAGCATATGGGCCATAGTCGATGCCTATGCCCAAGTTCTTGTTGTTTAGCTCTGCATAATCCATGCAAACTGATAGTTGGCTTCAAACGCCGCATCTTCACAACACCATCGAATGTTGGATGGGTCGGGGTTCTCAGGCATTGCATATCTGATCATGTGTGGTAAGAACCCAAGAGCTAAGGCTTCGACCATAGACTTTGGATGCAAATTCGTGTATATAATAGTGTTCCATGGAGGACGAACTGCATTTTTGTAAGAGTACTCAGAGGTTTCAAATATGTAAAAGAAACATTCATCTACCCAATATCTTAGAACCCATTGGATTCGTTCTTGCGCTGATGGTAATTTTCTTCAGGATATGGCATGTACTTGGCATACAGATTTGCACGCGGATCTTTGGCATTGTTGTGACGCCTTTTCTTCCTCACTTCTTGGGGGTAGGAGCATTGCGATACGTCTATTTTGCATCATGATTTCCTATTGTTATTTATATTGTTTTTCGTCATTATTCCACTTTATGATACAATTTTAATGCCCTTTATCTATGAATTTACAAGGATTACATGGGGAGGAACATTATTGATAGCTGGAATTCTGGACCTGAAAAAGCCACATTAGAGATACCTACTCGCCAAACTTTAAATGGCCTCAAATTTTATAGAGAATATTCTGAAACTTATAAAAAATACTGGAGCCAAGAAATACCAAAGGGGGCCACGTGTCGATCACAAGGCAACAGGGTGCGCCCTTATGCCTTGTGGTCCACGCGTGGTCTCCGGTCGCCCTCTTCTGCTATGTGAAGGATTTTTATATAGAAAAAATAAGGAGCAGACTTTCGGGACGAAACACCCTCGTCTCAAGGCGAAACCTTGAAAGGAGCAATTTTGATCTTCGGCGAAGCAATTTCGTCAGGGAAACTTCCCTCCGAGAGGAGGAAATCGAAGCCATCATCATCACTAACCCTTCCTCCATCGTGGGAGGCCCAATCTTCATCAACACCTTCACCAGCACCATCTCATCTCAAACCCTAGTTCATCTCTTGTATTCAATCTTTGTCACGAAACCTCAGATTGGTACTTGTGGGTTACTAGTAGTGTTGATTACATCTCGTAGCAGATGATTGTTGGTTTATTTGGTGGGAGATTGTATGTTCAGATCCTTAATGATATTCAACACCCCTATGATCTTGAACATGAACATGATTTGTGAGTAGTTACTTTTGTTCTCGAGGACCTGAGAGATGTCTTGTTATAAATAACCATGTGATATTGGTATCCGTTCGATATTTTTATGATATGTATGTTGCTCTTCCTTTAGTGGTCTCGTGTGAACGTCGACTACATGATACTTCCCATGTTTGGGCCTAAAGGGAAGCATTGGGGAATGATAAGTAGATGATGGGTTGCGAGTGTGACAGAATCTTAAACCCTAGTTTGTGAGTTGTTCCGTAAGGGGCTAATCTAGATCCACATGTTTATTCTATGCTTAGATTTATCTTAATTCTTCTTTCATAGTTGTGGATGCTTTCAAGAGGGGGTAATCATAAGTGGGTTGTTTGTTCAAGTAAGAATGACACCTTAGCACCAATCCACCCACATATCAAATTATCAAAGTAGCGAATGTGGAAATTCCCATGTGTCCTCGAGAGCGCTTAGCTTTGTATAAGAGAACTTTCAGGCTTATCATTTTCTACAAAAAGGATAGGTCCACCTTGATTCACCTTTGTTGCTACTATTACTTGTTACTGGTTACAGATTATCTTGCTACAAAACAATCTATCACTATTACTTATAGAGAATACCTTGCTAAAAACCGCTTGTCATTTCCTTCTGCTCCTAGTTGGGTTCGACACTCTTACTTACTAAAAGGACTATGATTGATCCCCTATACTTGTGGGTCATCAAGACTCTTTTCTAGCACCGTTGACGGGGTGGGTGGGCGCGCCCTTGGTAAGTGAAATTTGGTAAGGAAACATTTTTGTTATGTACTGAAATTTATTGATACATGTTACTATGGAGGAAGGGGTATCTTCACCTTGTACGGAGGTGGAAAGAGTCGCTCCTCAATCTATTGAACCTACTGAAAATATTTACTATGAAATTCGATCGGGTATGTTAGAGAAACTAGTTGTTAATCCTTCTGTAGGAGATGGAACAAAACATCCTAATATGCACTTAATATACATAGATAAAATTTGTGGATTGATTAAGCTTGTAGGTTTATCTGAGGATGGTGTTCACAAGAAGGTTTCCCCTTTACTTTATCTACAATTGTGGTTAATAATTGTAATGTTAGAACACCAAAATCTTCTGAACAAATAAAAGTAGAGCCTAATATTTCTATGGTTAAACATCTCTTGGTTGATAATATTGATGGGCATGTTATTTACAGGATGTGTTAGATAAGAATAAGCGAGTGGTTGGCATGTCTGTTACTTTCGTTAAAATTGAAGATGATTGCTATCATGATTTATGTGATATAGGTGCTAATGTGAGTGACATTCCATTTACTTTATGTCAACAAATTATGCATGATATATCACGAGCTGAGATAGAAGACATTTATGTTATTATTAAACTTGCAAATAGATACTATTTTACCACTTGGGGTTGTTTGAGATGTTGAAGTCTTGTGTGGAAAAGTCAAGTATCCCACTTATTTCTTAGTACTTGGTTCGGTACAAGATAATTTTTATACCATCATATTTGGTAGACCCTTCTTGAATACCGTTAATGCTAAAAATTGATTGTGCTAAAGAAAAGGTTAAAGTCAACTTTGGTGATATGTATCATGAGTTTAATTTCTCTATGTTTGGTAGACAACCATATAAGAAAGATTTATCTAGTATAGATGAAATAATTTGTCTTGCTCCTATTGTTGTGCATCTTACTTATTGTTAGAACAATATTTGATAGACCATGAAAATGATATGCATATGAGTGAAACACATGAAATAGATAAAATATTCTTCGAACATTCGCCTATTCTTAAACGTAATCTTCCTGTTGACACCTTAGGGGGTCCTCTTCCACCTAAGATTGGTCTCGTGTTTGAATTAAAGACACTAACTACTACATTAAAGTATGCTTATCTTGATGAAAAGGGGATATATCATGTTATTATTAGTGCAAACCTTTCAGGGCATGAGGAAAAGAGATTACTTAAAACTCTAAAGAAGCACCGAGCTGCTATTGGATATACTCTTGATGATTTTAAGGGCATTAGCCCTTTGTTATGCCAGCATAAGATTAATATGGAGCCCGATGCTAAACCCATCATTGATCATCAATGTCGCCTTAATCCTAAAATGGAAGAGGCGGTAAGACTTGAAATATTGGAGCTTCTTAAGTCAGGTATTATTTATCCCATAGCTAATAGTAGATGGGTGAGTCAGGTTCATTGTGTGCCTAATAAAGGAGGTATAACCATTGTTTCTATTGATAAAATGAACTTATTCCACAGAGAGTCGTAACAGGTTATAGGATGGTAATTGATTCCAGGAATTTAAACAAAGCTACTAGCAAAGATCATTACCCTTTCCCTTTTATTGATCAAAAGTTAGAAAGATTATCTAAGCACAAACACTTTTGTTTCCTTGATGGATATTCTGATTTTTCTCAAAAACCTGTGTCAAAAGAAGATCAATAGAAAACCATGTTTCCTTGCCGTTTTGGAACTTATGCTTATAGACATATGACTTTTGGTTTATGTAATGTACCTGCTACCTTTCAAAGATGTATGATGGCTATATTGTCTGAATTTTGTGAAAAGATTATTGAGGTATTCATGGATGATTTTTCCATTTATGGTACTTCTTTTGATGATTGCCTAAGCAACCTTGATAGAGTTTTGTCAAGATGTGAAGAAACTAATCTTGTCTTGAATGGGGAGAAGTGCCATTTTATGGTTAATGAAGCTATAGTACTTGGGCATAAAATTTCCGAACAAGGTATTGAAGTGGATAAAGCTAAAGTTGATGCAATTGAGAAAATGTCATGTCCTAAAGATATTAAAGGTATAAGAAGTTTATTTTGGCATGATGGTTTCTATAGACGATTTGTTAAGGATTTCTCTAAGAATTCTAGGTCTCTAACCAATCTTTTGATAAAGTACATTCCATTTGTTTTTTATGATGATTGTGTAGAAGCCTTTGAAATACTTAAGCAATCTTTGATTTCTGCACCTATCATTCAACCACCTGATTGGGACTTACCGTTTGAAATAATTTGTGAGGCTAGTGACTATGTTGTTGGTGTTCTTCTAGGACAAAGAGTTGATAAGAAATTAAATGTTACCAATTATGCTAGTAAGACCTTTGACAGTGCTCAACGAAATTATGCGATTATTGAGAAGGAATTCTTGGAAGTTGTGTTTGCATGTGATAAGTTTAGACCTTACATTGTTGATTCGAAAGTTACCATTCACACCGATCATGTTGCTATTAAATATCTTATGAAAAAGAAAGATGCCAGACATAGGTTGATTATGTGCGTTCTTCTACTTCAGGAGTTTGATTTGCATATTGGTGATAGAAAAGGATGTGAAAATCCGGTAGCAGACAACTTGTCTAGAATAGAAAATGTTCTTGATGACCCACTGCCTATTGATGATAGTTTTCCTGTTGAGCTGTTATAAATACTTCTCGTGATACTCCTTTGTATGCAAACTATGCTAATTACATTGTTGCTAAATATATACCACCTAATTTCACATACCAATGAAAGAGAAAGTTCCTTTCTGATTTAAGAAATTACGTTTGGGATGACTCACCTCTATATAAAGAGGGAGTAGATGGTACTATTAGACGTTGTGTACCTGAGCATGAATAGGAACAAATCCTACGAAAGTGTCATTCCGAGGCATATGGAGGACACCATGGAGGAGACAGAACTACACATAAGGTATTACAGTCCGGTTTTTATTGGCCTACTCTCTTCAAGGATGGACGTAAGTTTGTCCTTTGTTGTAATGAATGTCAATGACTTGGTAATATTAGTAGACATCAGGAAACTCCAATGAACTATTCACCTTTTATTTAACCATTTGATGTTTGGGGATTTGATTATATGGGACATTTTCCTTCCTCTAATGGATACACTCGTATTCTAGTTGTTGTTGATTATGTTACTAAGTGGCTAGAGGGTGTAGTGCTGATAACACCTCTATTAAAATGCTTAAAGAAGTTATCTTTCCGAGTTTTGGTGTCCCTAGATATTTAATGACTGCTGGTGGTTCACATTTTATTCATGGTGTTTTTTGTAAACTTCTCGCTAAATATGATGTTAACCATAGAATTACATCACCTTATCACTCTCAATCTACTAGTCAAGTTGAATTGAGCAATAGATAAAAATAATTTTTCAAAAGACCGTTAGTAGATCTAGAAAGAATTGGTCGAAGAAACTTGATGATGCACTATGGGCATATAGAATCACTTATAAAAATCACATGGGTATGTGTCCATATAAAATGGTCTATGGTAAGGCTTGTCATTTACCTCTTGAGTTAGAACATAATGCATATTGGGCAATCAAAGAACTTAACTATGGTTTCAAACTTGTCAGTGAAAAGAGGTTTTTTGATATTAGCTCTCTAAATGAATGGAGAACACAAGTGAGGGAGTCTTGGACTAAGGGGTCCTTGGGTCGTCAGCCTATCTCTTAATAGACCGGCTTGGTGGGCCATTCTTCGATTGTCGTAGGAAGGGCCAGATACATTGAGAGCCCACATTCCAGAAGGAAGTCCTGAAGGCGCGTCGTGCAGTCCAAGTCAAGATGAGGAAATCGGCATCTCCACCCTCGGTAGGAGACCTAACATGGGTAAACTCTAGTAACCCCCCCCCCCCGGTGTCTATATAAACCGGGAGGATTTTAGATCGTAGGGCAAGAAAACTCATCTAAGGTTTAGCTATTCGGTCTCGAGGTAGATCAACTTTGTAACCTTCATACCGTCAATATAATCAAGCAGGACTTAGGGTTTTACCTTCATAGGAGGGCCCGAACCTGGGTAAACATCGTCTCCTTCGTCTCGTTACCATCGATCCTAGTTTCACAGCTCGGGCCCCTACCCAAAATCCGCGAGTTTTGACACCGACATTGGTGCTTTCATTGAGAGCTTCACTGTGATCGCCAAAGGAGTCGATGGCTCGCATTGTCATTAACGAAGAAGTTCACAACATGGACACCTTTGTCCTCGGGCAGATCTTTGCTTTCGGCAGCATTGTGCTGCACGCTGACCCGACCGACCGTCTTGGCCAGTTCGGGAGTTTTGCCCTTGGTCAAGAGGTCATATTCGGAAACCTAGAGTTCTCCGTAGACTCTCGAGACAATATTTCGCTAACCGGGCTCGCAGTATCGCTTGTCGTGCCTGAAGACTCAGAGGCTTTAACCTCAGACTCCGCTTTCGGTCCCGTCCACGGGATCCACCCTGGCTATAACCTGGCTTTGAGTCCGAATCAGGCCATAGCGCCAGACATCCGGAGACGAGTTCCTTCCGAACACTCCCCTCGCGCAGATGTACCAGAGGTTAACTCTGAAAGCTTTGAGCAGGTTGACCCGATCGAGCTCTCGACACTCAACAAGGCCCTAGATCGGATCTTGTCGATGAAAATTGCCGATGACCCAACCCCGGTCAATGCTCTGATTGGTCTTAAGGCGGGTCATGAAGAATTTTTTATCCCACCCACCACCCACTTGATAGTCACTGTCGAAGACTTAACCGACACGGTTGACTTTGCCTCGGAGTAGGCAGAAGACATGGTTGAGGAATATGGCACCCCACCCCCGTTAACACCGAGCAATGGGCCATGACCTCCACCTACGACGTCTACATGGTGGTCACTCCAGCTAATAGCGGCGAACACACACCCAAAAACTATGGCGACAAATCGGGTGAAGCATCGTCAAGGTGACGGAAGCCGCATAAATGATCAAAGGCGAAAAAGGAAAGAAAAGCTATCGCTGGCACCGGGGACGGAGATACCCCAGAAGACCTCGACTATCCGGATATCCCCGAAGACCCGCTAGAGGATCATGAGAGGCCAGAAAATCAGCGCAACATCGATGATCTAAATGATTCCGAGGACAACAACTACCTGTCCCCTGTCTAGGAGGAGGACATCCCGGAAGCCGATGACTTCGCCATCCCCGAAAACCATGAAGAGCAGGAATAGTTCAGGCAACAGCTAATAGCCATGGCCCGCAGCCTGAAGGCAAAAGAACGACAGCTTAAGGCCAAACAGGACAACCTCAACGATAGATGGACGAGGGTCCTATCAACTGAGGAAGGATACAGTACCGATTTATTGGACCAACCCAAAATATGTCTACACCGAAGGCTGCTGCCACAACTCAATGACGAGCTTACTGATACACCGTCTCCCAAACATACTCCATATGACAAGCTAACCACCCTCCTCGAGGATGACACAGGGCGGTTGATGACACCGGTTATAGGCCTACAATACCCCGAAGACGGGGAAAAGATCAATAGAGTCCGATGACAGGTTTGACCTATGACATAACCTAGACTATAGAGAAGGTCATACGAGATCCATCTACGGATCTAGTGGGTACTCACCCGATAGACGGGAGGGGTACCGGCTTGGCTCGACCATAACAACAGAGGTCGGGAACGAAACCGGGCCAGAACAGACGCCAATTACTAGCGCGACATAGCTCGGGTCTGAGGCGCTGCCCACCCACTGTGCTTCACCGATGAGGTGATGCAGCAGCAGTTCCCATATGGATTTAAACCCGTGAACATAGAGCAATACACTAGAACAACTGACCCAACAGTATGGATCAAGGTTTTCCTCCTCCACATCCACGTGGCGCAAGGAGATGATCTCCACAACATCAAATATCTACCCCTAAAATTTAAAGGACCAGCTCCGCACTAGTTAAACAGCCTCCTCGAAAATTCCATCGGGTGCTGGGAGGATCTAAAGGATGCATTCCGATCTAACTTCCAAGGCACCTATGTTCAGCCGCCAGACTCCTCCGACCTGAGCAACGTCGTCCAGAAGGTAGGAGAATCCGCTCGGCAATTCTGGAATCGATTCTTGACCAAGAAGAACCTGATCGTTGATTGCCCACATGCCGAGGCAATAGCCTCCTTCAGGCACAATATTTGGGATGAATGGCTAGCTCGCCAGCTCGGTCAGGATAAACCCAGGACAATGTCCGCCCTTACATCACTCATGACTCGCTATTGTGCGGGCGAGGATAACTGCCTAGCAAGACGGAGCCACAACCCCAAAGACCCCGGAACCTCCAATGTTTGGGACGGAAATGGGAAACCAAAACGCAACAAGAATAAGCACCGACACAACAACAGTGATGCCGATGACACGGCCGTCAACGCCGACTTCCGCAATTCCCGACTGGGGCAGCGGAAGAAGCCTCCTAAAGGCAATCGCTATGGACCCACCCTGCTGGACAAGATCATGGAGAGGCCTTGCCAAATCTATGGAACTCAAGAGAAGCCCGCCAACCACACCAACCGTAACTGTTGGGTTTTCAAACAGGCTGGCAAACTCGCAGCCGAGAAGCAAGGCAAGGGCCCATGCAACGAGGACGAGGATGAGCCTCACGGTCCGATCCGTGGCTGACGGAAGGAGTTCCCTTCAGAGCTAAAACCATGAATATGATATCCTCCACTCATATACCCAAAAAGAAGAGGAAGTGTGCCCTTCGAGAGGTCTACGCCATAGAGCCTATAGCCCTGAAGTACAACCCATGGTCGGCATACCCGATCACCTTCGATCGACGCGACCACCCGACCAGTATCTATCATGGGGGTTCAGCTGCCCTCATCCTAGACCCCATCATATATGGATATCACCTCACTAAAGTCCTAATGGACAAAGGAAGTAGCCTTAATCATATTTACTCAGACACGGTGAAAAGGTGGGTATAGATCCGTCAAGGATCAAACCCAGCAACACTACCTTCAAAGGAGTGATCCCAGGCGTCGAAGCCCCGTGCACGGGCTCTGTAAGCCTAGAAGTAGTGTTCGGTTCACCCGATAACTTTCGAAGCAAAGACTTGATCTTCGACATTGTACCTTTCTGCAATGGCTATCATGCCCTGCTAGGCCGTACGGCATTCGCTCGCTTTAACGTCATCCCACACTACGCATACCTCTAGCTCAAGATGCCCGGGCCCAAAGGGGTCATTACTGTCAACGGCAACACAGAGCGCTCCCTCTGAACTGAGGAACATGCATTGGCCCTGGCGGCCGAATTCCATTACAATGATGATCGGAAAACACCGACATCTACAGTAAAGGTGCATAAGGTTGAGAAGCGAGCTCGGTTTTAGCCCGAACCACAGAACCTTCTCCTCCCAAGAAATAGGGACTCGCTCCCCATTGCACAGCCCTAATGCCAGCAAAACACGTGCCAAGAATGCACAACTTCGCACTTAAGATTCCATGGGCAGCAGTGGGGAACAACTATCAAAGCACAAGTGTTTGGCTGGACCAAACTACCAGCAATATAAATCTTCAGACATACAACAGGTACCATCAAGGACCTACTAAAGCATAAAGCCCATCAATAGCTCGGCGACTTCTCAAGGTCCACTTTCCAAGGTCTACACGCCAACAGCATTACCCATAAAGGAATGCAGCCCCCTAGGAGGCACAGGAGTGGACATGCGACAGGGCATATCGAGGACGTCAGGCCACCCATCGAAGACCCCTGGTACAACCCCTCATGTAAACTTTATATTTCATCCTCAAGTACTTGTAAACAGTTGCTTTGACAATTTGAGCCATAAGAGTTATTGATCAAAATATAAGACCATCATGAATGACCGCTTCGTTGTCTTTTTCTCGTACATACTCTATTTCCTCCCTCCTCAACGCTTCTTGCGAAACTGTTTGGTACACATTACGATGCAACCGGCAAATAGACCGGGGGCTCGAATTTAAAATATCGCCCTAAGCACAATTGATCATGTGTTCGACGTCTCGGAGTTCACTTTATATGAATTCGTTCTGAACTATGTCTTGGGTCAATAGTTGGGTTGCCCAGCTCCTATGCTTGCCCCTTAACGTTCTGCTCATTCGGCTAAAAGGGCAAAGGGAGAACCACTGCGATTGTGTTTCCAGCTAGCCTAGTCAAGCACCTGAGGGGAGAAAGCCAAAAACTGACTGTCATAGTATGCGAGAACCGGTTTGTGACTCCGAGCATAAGTGTTATATTAAATACTTTATTAGAGATTTTTCCGTTTCATACGATGGGTTTGGTATTCATACTAACCTTGTGATGCCTTCTTTAGCCGCGGTTCATCCGAACATCACAAACCACTGGGGGCTAGTCATCAGCCCCCGCATTCCTTTTTCACGCTCCTATGGCTAAGTGAAAGCAATAAAGCATTATGGTCAAATCCTTATCCACCTCACACTGCCGGCTTCGGGTATCGATAGCTCGGCTAAGAGTCACAGTGCGGAGGTAGAGACACCTCGCGTAGTATCTACATGGGGGGTGAAGCCGACGACTCGCAACTTTCAGTTTAAACGGACACACGGGAGTTATAGCGAATGCAAAACATAAAAGACATGATAAACCATGCATCATAAACATAAAGGAATTAAAAGGTCTTCGGACATATTACGACGCGTTTACTCATAAAAGTTATCTTTTGAGCATTGGGCCTCTATCGCCCGAGCACCCTCCATCACTATGTAGAAGTATCACTCAGGGCACCTATGCTCCTTTCCAGGGGCAGAGGGGCGGTGGATATCTTCATCGGATCTAGCCCTGGCTAGTGTACCTTGGCCCTTGCAAAGGCCATCTGATCTCCCTCGACGCAGGAAGAACGCCTTAGCGCATCAATCCGAGGCATCCCTCAGCTTCCGCACCAGGCCGAAGTAACTGGCCGGCAACGGCTCGTGGGGCCATAGCCGGATGTAGAGATGCTTCATGGCCGGCTGCGCTATCCGGTGTAGCTCCATAAGCTGCTTCATCTGCTCGATGAGGAGAGGAGAGCACTCGGAGGCTTCAAATTGCACCCAGAAGAGCCAAGCCTCATCTCCCACTTCTCGCGAAGCGCAGAACTGGTTCGCGTTCGCTACACTCTTCAGGAAGTCCAGGCTGGCGCCTGAGGAACGCCACACCTGGGTGAGCAATGCAAACTTGCTATCACCAAAGGCACACTGTAGTAAATACGGCTTACCATCTATGATAGCCTTGACTTGGTGAATCTGTTCTTCAAAGAACCATTTGTCCCCCTGCTCCTTCTAGACGTCGGCTGTCAGCGCAGATAGCTCGACAGCTTGTTCCTTGCCCTTCTACTCAAGGTCCTGTCATTTTTAGCTGGCGTCCTTAAGCTCCTGCTGAACCTTCCCCACCAGATCCTCATGCTTTTCGCTTGCGGTTTTTAATGCGGAGAGCGCGGCTCTTTCCTATTCGGCTATTCTCTTCTCTTCCACGGCCTCTTGCTTCACCTGTCCCAGCTCAGCCTTGAGCTTCTCAACTTCCTTCGCCGAGGCTGTGTAAGCAATACAACATATAATTATACTAAGTCAACAGTGTGAATCACTAATGCTTAATAGCTCGGATATTCCAAGATGGCTTACCTTGCGCCTCGTCGAACCTCTTGTTTAGAGCGTCAAGCTCCTCTTTAGAGCCCTTGAGCTTCCGGTTTAGCTCGTCAAGCTTTGCGGCATTAACGGCCACCGTTGATGACGAAGCATGCAAATAGCACATATTTATTAGTTTATATGAGTTTAAACACCCGAACTGTCAAGACCATGACCCTATGTTCGGTCCTCTTAAGGACTGTTAGAACATTATAGGATGAATAATGTCTCATACATCGTTTAGTCATTTCTTTGCATTTGACCCCTGGGCGAGTTTTTAGGGAAAGATAACACAAACTTAATAAATTAATATTTCAGGGAAAGAACATTACTTGGCTCACCTAGAAGCCCGTCATGAGACCATTGAATGCCTCCTTCAGTCCGCTACAAATGGGCTTAAAGCTTTGCAATCCTCACAGATGGAGGTGCTTGATAGAGCCTCCTCCATGACTGGCCACCCAGTCATCGGTGGCGCTGGTGGTGATAGGTTAGCCCAATCTCCAACTGGGGATTGAACCAATGGCTACGGAGGTGTGGTGCACTCCGGAGATGACCTCAGAGGGGAATGGACATCCCCTTGTTCGGTCTCCTTAGTGGCCAGGAGGGGCTCCTCTTCCCGATCCTCGGCGGTCGAGGCATTAACCTCGACCATGACATCGTCCCCCCCACCTCCTGTGTTCGGCTCCAAGAGAGCCTGGTGGGATGACACCTCCAAGGCATCCTTCACAGTCCCTGGAGGTGTGGAATGCAATGCGGTCCCACTCTCCGCCAGCTCGGCGGGTGGAGTCTCCTAGTCCGAAACTTGGTCGGTGGGGAGAACGCGTGGTGGGTTGCAGATCAAAAGGCGCTCACACGTTAATAACATTAAAAACTTGGCAGAAATAGCTCGGGGAGTCTTCGGATTCTTACCTTCGAGCTGGGGGCTTGACCCTTAGGTTCCGTTGAGGAACCTTTTCGAAGTCCTCAGACTTGGTACCCGAGTCCGAACTGTCATCGGGTAGAACCAACATCGCCCGACGTGCCCTTTTTGGAGCAGGAGGAGCTACCTCCTCCGTGGTGTCCGATGACACCGCCCTCTTTCTTGTAAGGGGGGAATACCCCTCCTCCTTGTCCTCATGCACTTCCTCATGGTTAGAGGAGGCATGGGTTTCCTCATACGTAGCGTTCGGCTGGTCCTTTATGCGGAGACCTCCTCAGCCTTTCTTCTTCTCTTTATTTTCTGGCACCTTGTAAGGCACCAAGACAAGCATATCCGACAACAGCTTCGACCTGGCGTCTTTGGGTTGTGGTGACAGGTAGTTGATGCATGTGGCTTTGCTCAATCATTTTTGCAAAGATGATGGGAAAGGTGTTTAGATTTTCTGTCAGAAAACAGAGCCAGTCAATTGAAATAATGTTATACCTAGGTAGGAGGGTTATCGGCGTGTAGGCCTTGATCCTCCTCCTCGGCTGGCCAGCTCTTCTAATCCGTGAATAGCGCCTTCCACAGTTTCTCTAGAGTGGTGCAGAGGAGCTGACGACCGGTAGGCTCATCATCAAGCTGATAAGCCCAAATGGGGGAGTCCCGGCGCTGGCAGGGAAGGATGCGGCACCGAAGCATGATTTGAACCATGTTAACCAGCTCGATCTTAGCCTTGATCATCAAGGTGATGCACTTCTGCAGCTTGTCCACCTCCGCATCCGACCCCCAATCAGGGCCCTTTCGGAGCCATGAGGTCAATCTTGTGGGAGGTCTGGATCTGAACTCAGCCAGAGCAACCTGCTACCTCTTGAGCTTGCGTTGGTTTTCCCTTGAAGACGAAAGGGTGATGCAGCGAAGTAGATAAGTATTTCCCTAGGTTTTTGAGAACCAAGGTATCAATCCAGTAGGCGGAACAAGCAAGTCACCAATGGATGCACCTACACAAACAATCAAACTCTTGCACCGAACGCTATAAAGGGGTTGTCAATCCCTTCACGGTTATTTGCAAGGATTAGATCTAAAAGAGATAGATGTAAATGAGTAAAAAAAGTAAAAGGTGAATAAATAGCAGCAAGATATTTTTGGTTTTTTTTAGTTTATAGATCTGAATGTATATGATGGAAAATAGACCCGGGCGCCATAGGTTTCACTAGAGGCTTCACTCTTGAAGGCAAATATCATGGTGGGTAAACAAATTACTGACAAGCAATTGATAGAAAAGTGAATAATCATGTAGTTATCCAAGGCAATGATCATGCGTATAGGCATCACGTCCATGACAAGAAGACGGAAACAATTCTACATCTACTACTATTACTCCACACATCAATCGACTCCTGCCTACATCTAGAGTATTAAGTTCATGAAGAACAGAGTAACGCATTAAGAAAGATGACATGATATCGAGGGATAAACTCAAGCAATATGATGAAAACCCCATCTTGTTACCCTTGATGGAAACAATACAATACGTGCCTCGCTACCCCTACTATGTCACTTGGTGAGGACACCGCAAGATTGAACCCAAAACCAAGCACTTCTCCTATTGCAAGAATTACCAATCTAGTTGGCCAAACCAAACCAATAACTCAAAGAGACTTGCAAGGATATGAAATCATGCAAATAAGAATTCAGAGGAGATTCAAATAAGATTCATGGATAATCTGAACATAAACTCACAATTCATCGGATCTTGACAAACACACCACAAAAGAGGATTACATCGGATAGATCTCCATGAAGATCATCAAGAACATGGTATTGAAGATCAAAGAGAGAGAAGAATCCATCCAGCTACTAGCTATGGACCCGTAGGTCTGTGGTGGACTACTCACGCATCATCCGAGGGACAATGGAGTTGATGTAGATGCCCTCTGTGATCGACAGCCCCTCCGATAGATTACTAGAAAAGGCTCCAAGATTGGATCTCTCGGGAACGGAGGATTCCGGCAGCGGAAAAGTATTTGCGTTCGTCTTTTTGATGTTGCGGGAATATTTGGATATTTGTAGGCCAAGAATTAGGGTTAGGAGACCTGCCACGGAGCGACAAGCCTGCTAGGTGTGGCCAGGGGGGCCTGCGCCTAGCTGGCTTGTGGCGCCCTGGCACCTCCCCTGACGTGCACTCCAATCTTGATCGACTTTTTTCCTTCCAGAAAAATCCTTCTGAAGGATTTATTCCATTTGGACTCCATTTAATATTCCATATCTACAAAACTCAAAAACAAGGAAAAAACAAAAACTGCCACTTGGCTAGTCCCAAAAATAGTATAAAATAGCATAGTAATGCATATAAAACATCCAAAACAGATAATATAATAGCATGACATCATCAAAAATTATAGATACATTAGAGACGTATCAGCATCCCTAAGCTTCACTCCTGCTCGTCCTCGCGTAGGTAAGTGATAAAAACAGAATTTTTGATGTGGAGTGCTACCTAACATATTTATCCATGTAATATTCTGTATTGTGGCGTGAATATTCAGTTCCGTATGACTCAAAACAAAAGCTTAATATTGATATAGAAATAATAACATTTCAAGCATACTAGCAAAGCAATTGTATCTCTTCCAAATATAATGGCAAAAGAAAGTTATCCCTACAATATCATATGGTCTAGCTATGCTCCATCTTCCCCACACAAAGTATTTATATCATGTACAACCCCGATGAAAAGTCAAGCAATTGTTTTCACACCTTTATTTTCTCAAACTTTTTCAACTCTCACGCAATACATTAGCGTGAGCCATGGATATAGCACTATAGGTGGAATAGAATATGGTGAAGGTTGTCAAGGAAATGGAGAAGATAGTATCACATCAACTAGGCATATCAACGGGCTATGGAGATGCCCATCAATAGATATCAATGTGAGTGAGTAGGGATTGCCATGCAATGGATGCACTAGAGCTATAAGTGTATGAAAGCTCAAAATTTAACTAAGTGGACGTGCATTGTGAAGAAAAATTTCCACTAGCTATATGAACTGACAAAATAGGAGGCTCTCTGTAATGAAGATCACGGTGCTACTTTGAAGCACAAGTGTGGAAAAAGGTAGTAGCAATGTCCCTTCTCTATTTTCTCACATTTGTTGTGGGCATCTAAGGCCTCTTTTATTTATTTTTTTATTTGGGCTTTGCTAGCCTCTTTTATTTTTTCATAAAGTCTAGACTCTCATCCCAACTAGTAAGGGAATCATAGCTTCCATCATCCTTTCCTCACATCGGACATGCTCTATTAATGAAAATCATCATGCATTTATTTACTTACAACTCAAAAGGAAAATTACAACTCGATACCTATTACATATGACTCTATATGAAATATGGAAGTGATGGTGCATGTCATAGAAAGGAAACGGAAGATGTTGCATGGCAATATATCTCAGAATGGCTATGGAAATGCCATAATAGGTAGGTATGGTGGCAGTTTTGACGAAGGTATATGGTGTCTGTTTTTAGGAAGGTATATGGTGGTTGTTTTGAGGAAGGTATATGGTGTACCGGCAAAAGTTGCGCGGTACTGGAGAAGCTAGCAAAAGTGGAAGGGTGAGAGTGTGTATAATCCATGGACTCACGATTAGTCATAAACAACTCACATACTTATTGCAAAATTCTATTAGTCATTGAAACAAAGCATTAAACACATGCACCTAGGGGGGAGGTTGGTAGGAGTTAAGCATCACGCGCCCCTGACCCTCACACAAAGGCCGACAATCTATAAACAAGTTATGCTCCGACTTCCTTACATAATGGTTCACCGTACGTGCATGCTACGAGAATCAAAAACCTTTACACAAGTACTTTTAGCAAATCACAGTTTGCTTCCTAACATGCCTCTTAAGATTACCCTCTTTATATCTCAAAACTTTATGCAAGGAATCAAACTTCTCGTAAATACTCAATGCACTTAATATGGAAGTTTTTATTATATCCCTCTTGGATGCCTATCATATTAGGACTAAATTCATAACCTAGACCAATTACCATGCTGTTTTAGAGACTCTCGAAATAATATAAGGGAGGTACTAGAGTTAAAGTATTTCAATAAAAATGCAAACACCACCGTGCTCAAAAAGATATAAGTGAAGCACATAGAGCAAAATTGCCCAACTCAAAAGATATAAGTGAAGCATATAGAGCATTCTAATAAATTCACGATTCAACGTGTCTCTCAAAATATGTGTGCAGCAAGGATGATTGTGGAAAACTAACAATCAAAGACTCATATCATACAAGACGCTCCAAGCAAAACACATATCATGTGGTGAATAAAAATATAGCCTCAAGTAAATTTACCGATGGATTGAAGAAGAAAGAGGGGATGCCTTCCGGGGCATCCCCAAGCTTAGGCTTTTTGGAATATTTTAATATGACTTGGGGTTCCTTGGGCATCCCCAATCTTAGGCTCTTTCCACTTATTATTCAATAGTCCATCAAATCTTTACCCGGAACTTCAAAACTTCACAACACAAAACTTAACAGAAAACTCGTGAGATCCGTTAGTATAAGAAAATAAATCACCACTTTAGATACTGTTGTGAACTCATTATTTATTTATATTGGTGTTATAACTACTTTAATATACTTCTCCATGGCTCATACCACATGATACAACCCATAGATTCATCAAAATAGGCAAACAACTCAAAGAAAACAGAATCTGTCAAAAACAGAACAGTCTGTAAGAATCTGGAAACTTCGTATAATTCTGTAACTCAAAAAATTATTAAAAATTGTTTCAACCTGGGAAATTTATATATCAATCTTTTGTAACAATTTCAGGTCAATTAGACTCTCTGAAAAATCTGGAAAATTCCTGGACTGAGCACAAAAGTTTCTGTTTTTCAGCAAGATCAAATCAACAACTACCATAGATCACCCCAATGGTTTTACTTGGCTCAAACACTAATTGAAACACCAAAACACAATTATTAAATAAGTTATAAAGTGGGAAACAATCAAAAACATAAGAAAAAATCAAACACAAAAATGAAATTGGGTTGCCTCCCAACAAGCGCTATTGTTTAACGCCCCTAGCTAAGCAAAACGCAATAGATCTAGGTATTGTCATCTTTAGTAAGTAATCCAAATTTGATCAAACCATCAAAATATTTTCTTAATATATCTATAATTTCCTTTATTTCTTTCCTAGTATAATAACTTAGGTCATGAAAAGGACTTTGGCTAGTAATTTTAACATTCATAAACCCGTAGTCTAGATCATCACCATAGATATCGTCTTATAAAACACGTATCTTGTTTCTAACGGGTTCCTTAGCCAAATTATCAAGCAATTCATCCTTATACCCTATGTAAATTCTCCTAGTAATCCAATCAAATTCCTCATAGGTCTCAATATACATGGCTTGAGAAACTTCCGCGTGGGGAACTCTTCTCCCAAGATTTTCACTATAAGATTGATAGTATCCAGATTCTAGGCCACATAAGGTTTCTTTATCATGGAGAATTTCTTAAATAGAAGGGTGTTCAACATATTTATCATAAAAAATAAAAAAACTCCCTAGCTTCTTGTATGATGAAATCAAATTCTTGCATAAGGATGATACTAGCAATTTTCTTAGCCTTAGGATGGTTAATATTGGGAAGTTCATAAAATACTTGCTGCAAAGCGGGGATGAATGTGGGCAAATTTCTTCTCCAATTATTCAATGAGAATGACAATAGCGTCTGCATAACTATTTGTGCTAAGAAGAATAGATCTCTTACCCATATGCATTGCTCCCGTACAATCAAAAAACTCTTCCCAATAATATTACCATCTCCTACTTGAAAAGTTTTAGTTTTATAATTAGGAGGGGATTTAGTTTCATCACCTAGAGAGCAAGATTCAAATTTTCCTCAAAATTAGTGCCAGCAACACCCTCTAGATTTTCAGTGATAACCTCCTCCGCGTCAGACATGGTGGCAGAGCAAGCAATCAAGCACACAAGAAAACGAAAGAAGGGTGAATAAAAAGGGAAATATTTTTGGTATTTTATGGAAATCATTTCAGAAGTGGGGGAGAGGAAAACGAGAGGCAAATGGCAAATAAAGTAAATGCAAGAGATGAGTTTGTTATAGGTACTTGGTAGGATTGATGTAGATCTCCCCAGCAACACTACCAGAATTGGCAAGTTGGCGAGAAAGTTCTTGGCTTGACTTGCTATGTATCCTCCCCGACAACAGCGCTAGAAATCCTTCTTGCTACCTCTTCAGCTTGCATTGGTTTTCCCTTGAAGAGGAAAGGGTGATGTAGTGAAGTAGATAAGTATTTCCCTCAGTTTTTGATAACCAAGGTATCAATCCAGTAGGAGGAACAAGCAAGTCACCAATGGATGCACCTACACAAACAATCAAACTCTTGCACCCAACGCTATAAAGGGGTTGTCAATCCCTTCACGGTTATTTGCAAGGATTACATATGAAAGATATAGATGTAAACGAGTATGGAAAGTAAAAGGTAAATAAATTGCAGCAAGATACTTTTGGGGTTTTTTAGTTTATAGATCTGAAAGTATATGATGGAAAATAGACCCGGGGGCCATAGGTTTCACTAGAGGCTTCTCTCTTGAAGCCAAATATGATGGTGGGTACACAAATTACTGTCAAGCAATTGATAGAAAAGTGAATAATCATGTAGTTATCCAAGGCAATGATCATGCATATAGGCATCACGTCCGTGACAAGTAGACGGAAACAATTCTGCATCTACTACTATTACTCCACACATCGACGGACTCCTGCCTGCATCTAGAGTATTAAGTTCATGAAGAACAGAGTAACGCATTAAGAAAGATGACATGATGTAGAGGGATAAAATCAAGCAATATGATGAAAACCCCATCTTGTTACCCTTGATGGCAACAATACAATACGTGAGGACACCGCAAGATTGAACCCAAAACCAAGCACTTCTCCTATTGCAAGAATTACCAGTCTGGTTGGCCAAACCAAACCAATAACTTGAAGAGACTTGCAATGATATGAAATCATGTAAATAAGAATTCAGAGGAGATTCAAATAAGATTCATGGATAATCTGAACATAAACTCACAATTCATCGGATCTTGACAAACACACCACAAAAGAGGATTACATCGGATAGATCTCCATGAAGATCATGAAGAACATGGTATTGAAGATCAAAGAGAGAGAAGAATCCATCCAACTACTAGCTATGGACCCATAGGTCTGTGGTGGACTACTCACGCATCATCGAAGGGGCAATGGAATTGATGTAGATGCCCTCCGTGATTGGAAACCCCTCCGGCAGATTATCAAAAAAGGCTTTAAGATTGGATCTTTCAGGAATGGAGGCTTCCGGCGGCGGAAACTTTTTTGCGTTCATCTTTTTGATGTTGCGGGAATATTTGGGTATTTATAGGCCAAGAAGTAGGGTTAGGAGACCTACCACGGAGCGACAAGCCTGGTAGGCGCGGCCAGGGGGCACGCCTAGCAGGCTTGTGGCGCCCTGGTACCTCCCCTGATGTGCACTCCAAGCTTGATCGACTTGTTTCCTTCTAGAAAAATTCCTTCCAAAGGTTTTATTCCGTTTGGACTCTGTTTAATATTCTATATCTGCAAAACTCAAAAACAAGGAACAAACAGAAACTAGCACTTGGCTCAAGATTAATAGGTTAGTCCCAAAAATAATATAAAATAGCATAGTAATGCATATAAAACATCCAAAACAGATAATATAATAGCATGACATCATCAAAAATTATAGATACGTTTGAGATGTATCACAACCCGGCCTTCTTCTCTTGGCTCGGTGATATAAAACTGCTCCTTTTGCTAGATCTTGATGGTGTCAATGAAGGTACCAATCGGCCATCCGACATGGAGGAGCTTGCTAATGAGCGCCCCTTCACAGTCCGCGTGTTCACTCGCGGTGGTCTTCGGCTTGACGTTGAAGACCTTGAGCCAAAGGCCGAAGTGTGGTTCGATCCCCAGAAAGGCCTCACAGACTATGATAAATGCCGATATGTGCATAAAGGAGTTTGGGGGGAGGTCGTGGAAGTCTAGTCCATAGACGAACATGAGACCCCTGACGAAGGGATGGAGTAGAAAGCTTAGTCCCCGGATGAAGTGTGGGACGAATACCACCCTCTCGCATGGCTTGGGGGTGGGAACCATCTGGTTCTTCTCCGGAACACAGTGGAAGACATTGGTGGGGAGGTAGTCGGCTTCCTTTAGGTCCCGAATGTCTAGGTCCGTGACTATGGAGGCGTCCCACTTGCCATTGGAGCCTGAACCCGCCATGGCTACAGCTCGGAGGAGAAGTCGAAGAAGAACTAGATCTGGGATCTCAAGGCTCAAGGAGATTGAGGAAGTGGAGGATGCGAATGAGGAGCGTGAATAGGCCTTGAGGGTTTTTCCCTTTTATGAAGCGTTATGACGATTAGCCTCCCTTTACTACACCGCAAATCCCTTCGCTTCCCAAGATGTGTGTGTCGTTATATCCACATAAAGAAACTTCATTTGATTAATCATATCCCGTGTGAAATGTAGCATGATTTATGCATTTATGAATTGTGTTAAGGTAAGAATGGCCTCGGACCGCGAATCGAGTTTTCATAACTAGTTCAGTGGTCATGGTGGGCCGCGACCCTTCGTCAAAAAGGTTGTCAGTACACACTATTTACACTTTGATGTTTGGCCTTTGGGACTAAGTGATTCACGATGTTCGGTCGATCATATGATTTGAAACATTACGTGTCATCGGGGGCCGAACTAATCCTTGTTGATCATTAAATGGGAAGAAGAACTCACCTCGCAAGCCGAAGACTCTAGTCACGTGGATAAGCCAAAGCTAAGACCCTTGGTAGTGGGGGCTAGTTTGGGAGCTACTAAGGGAGTCCTAGACTAAGGGGTCCTCGGTTTGTCGGCCTGTCTCTTAATAGACCGGCTTGGTGGGCCATTCTATGATTGCCGTAGGAAGGGCCGGATACATTGAGAGCCCACATTCTAGAAGGATGTCCTGAAGGCACGTCGTGCACTCCAAGTCAAGATGAGTAAATCGGCATCTCCATCCTCGATAGGAGACCTACCATGTGTCTATGTAAACCGGGAGGGTGTTAGATCGTAGGGCAAGAAAACTCATCTAGGTTTTAGCTATTCGATCTCGAGGTAGATCAACTCTTTAACCTTCATACCGTCAATATAATCAAGCACGACGTAGGATTTTACCTCCATAGGAGGGCCCGAACCTTGGTAAGCATCGTCTCCTTCATCCTTTGTTACCATCGATCGTAGTCCCGCAGCTCGGGACCCCTGACCCGAGATCCATTGGTTTTGACGCTAACAACAAGCCTATGAAAATGCCAAGTTGTTTAAACTAAAAGTTAAAAGATCGTATGACAGGAGAATACAAAAACTAGCATTTAATGTTGGTGATCATGTTCTAGTATACAATTCTCATTTCAGATTCTTTGCAGGAAACCTCCTCTCTAAATGGGAGGGACCCTATATTATCAAGGAGGTTTATCGCTCTGGAGCCATCAAGATCAATAATGTGGAAGGAACAAATCTTAAGGTGGATAATGGGCAAAGAAGTAAACATTGTATTTACCCATGGATTGAATAATATCTTGTAAGTGAGTTGTCGTTGATGCAAAAGCAATAAAAATGCTCCAAATATGTATGATCTTATTGGAAGGGAAAATAAGCTTTGTACGATCTTGTGATGGCAAAGAAATAAAAGTGACAGACGTCATAATAAAGTTTGCTATCATAAGGGGCAATATAAATTGGAGTTTCTTTCCATTAAGGGCTTGCACATTCAAATAATAAGCGCATGATAACCTCTGCTTCCCTCCGTGAAGGGCCTATATTTTGCTTTTCTGTATTCACTTTTATGCAAGAGTCAATTATGTTAATTCCTATTGCATTCTTATTAGTCTCTACTTTGCAAGCATCACATGGTGGGGAAACATCCAGGCACATATATCCAGTTGGATATAGGTGATCATGAGTTATTGTTGTTGACGTTATCTCTTAAATAAATTGTTGGGTGGTGACAAATAATAAACCCCTATCTTCCTATGTGTCCGATTGAAAATCTTTTGTTCACAAATATCCCATGAGTGTCAGCAATCGTAGAAGACAAAATGATAGTTGAGTATGTGAATTTTCTAAACAAAGCTCTGACATAGACTCTTTCTACAATATGATGGATTGTAATTGTTTCAATGACTAAGAACATAGTTTGCTAATTTTCAGTAAAATTTATGATTCATACTTGAATATGTGGATAGAATATTACTTGTTCATAAGTTTATGATATTATGTTGTTGTTATGATAATAATCATGGTGCTTTCATATGAGTATTTTATTTTTATCTATAACTCTCTCTCTCTCCCTCTCTAAGCATGTGGTCATGATTATCGAGTTTGGCTTTCGCTTGAGGACAAGTGAGGTCTAAGCTTTTGGGAGTTGATACATCTATTTTGCATCATGATTTTCTACTACTATTTATATTGTTTTCGGTCATTATTCCACTTTATGATATAATTTTAATGCCTTTTCTTTTTGAATTTACAAGGAGTACATGGAGCCGAACATTACCGACAGCTGGAATTCTGGACCTGAAAAAGCCACATTAGAGATACCTATTCTATTGAACTCCAAATGACCTAAAAATTTATGGAGAATAATTTGAGAATATATAAAAAATATAGGAGCCAAGAAATACTAGAGGGGGGCACCTGTCGCTCACAAGGCAACAGGGTGTGCCCACCCCCTAGGCGAGCCCTGATGCCTTGTTGGTCCCATGGGTGATCTTTGATCCCCCTCTTCTGCTATATGAAGGGTTTTTACCTAGAAAAAATAGGGAGGAGACTTTCGGTACGAAGCATCGCCGTCTCGAGGCGAACCTGGACAGGAGCAATTTTGATCTCCTGCAGAGCGATTTCGCTAGGGAAGCTTCCCTCTGGGAGGGGGAAATCAAAGCCATCATCGTCACCAACCGTTCCTCGATCATGGGAGGACCAGTCTTCATCAATATCTTCACCGGCACCATATCCTCTTAAACCCTAGTTCATGTTTTGTATTCAGTATTTGTCGCAAAACCTCATATTGGTACATGTGGGTTACTAGTAGTGTTGATTACATCTCGTAATTGATGCTTATTAGTTTATTTGGTGGGAGATTGTGTGTTCATATCCTTAATGATATTCAACACCCCTC
Organism: Hordeum marinum; assembly: GCA_022496015.1. Taxonomy (NCBI): domain Eukaryota; kingdom Viridiplantae; phylum Streptophyta; class Magnoliopsida; order Poales; family Poaceae; genus Hordeum; species Hordeum marinum. The sequence continues at coordinate 340,487,708 of CM039678.1, forward strand.
TAATCTTCAACATAAACATGATTTGTGAGTAGTTACTTTTGTTCTCGAAAACATGGGAGAAGTCTTGTTATAAGTAATCATGTGATGTTGGTATTCGTTCGATATTGTGATGATATATATGTACGTTGCTCTTCCTCGTCAACTACATGACACTTCACCATGTTTGGGCCTAAATTGAAGCATCAGGGAATGATAAGTAGATGATGGGTGAGAGTGACAGAAGCTTAAACCCTAGTTTATGAGTTGTTTCGTAAGGGGCTGATTTGGATCAACATGTTTAATATTATGGTTAGATTTATCTTAGTTCTTATTTTGTAGTTGTGGATGCTTGCGAGAGGGTGTAATCATAAGTGGGTTGTTTGTTCAAGTAAGAACAGTACCTTAGCACCGGTTCACCCACATATCAAATTATCAAAGTAGAGAACGTGAATCAATTAAAATATGATGAACGTGACTAGACGGAAATTCACATGTGTCCTCTAGAATGCTTTGCTTTATATAAGAGAACTTTCAGGCTTATCCTATGCTACAAAAAGGATTGGGCCACCGTGTAGACCTTTCTTATTACTACTACTACTTGTTACATGTTACGAATTATCTTGCTACAAAACTACTATCATCATTACTTACATCACTTGAAGAGAATACCTTGCTGAAAATCGCTTGTCATTTACTTCTGCTCCTCGTAGGTTTCGACACTCTTAGTTATCAAAAGGACTAAGATTGATCCCCTATATGTGTGGGTCATAACATTGTCATCGGCCATTAGATTCAGAAATGTAAATGGCTTCTCAGAACATAACATACTTGAACTGGCTTCGGGTGAGTCGAGATATATCTGCAGGTAGTCTACAAATGAATTCAGACTGTGAGATCCAAGGGATTCTTCCATGGACATGTCCATGTGAAAGAATTAGAGATGCGACGGGAGTAGGAGATGTCATATGCATTGTAGGATGTTTTTGAAGATTAAAGCAAGTTTTTGAGGATAATGACCTCATGCGTGAAGACATTCACTTGTGTATGTGATAGATTTGTTCCAGATTTGCATAGATTCGGAAATATGCCCAAGTGAGGAATCAAAAATTTCATGTAACATAAGTGAAACACTTTGAAGGATACGAGTGAGATGGCTTAGTGCTGAAGAATAGAAGTGAAAAAACGTCACTCGAAGATATATCGAAGACAATTTCGATCAAACGAGCGGTAAAAATTAGTTTTTATTTACCGTTAGGATGAAATGGTGAATAACATCTCGACAAGGCGAAGGAAGCCAAGCGATCCAATCTACCACACTCTAACTTGGTGGTGGTAGACAGCTACGGCGGCGGTGGTTTGAAGATGGACCACAGACGGCGTGAGTGTTAAGACATGAAGTCATGACAATGAAGTGCTTCCCGTTCGGTGACAATGAAATCCAGCACCGACGCTTGGGTTTGTAGATCTTGAGCGCAAGAGCGGGAGGAGTAAAGGAAGTATTAAATGAACCAAGGGTGGGTGCTTATAGAGGGGTAAGAAACAACCCAGTCCAAAAATTTAGGACGGGTATGCCCCTGACCCATCTATTTAGTGGGACGTGGGGCGTGCATGCACGACGACTGACAACCCACTACCTCCATTCTGTAGTGACGTGCACGGGTATTACTCCGGTAAGGGCGCTAAAATATAAGATTGAAATTTTAACCATTGGTTGGATTTGTCTTCGAATGACAAGGATGGAGTGAAGACAAGCAACATGTGTCAATTAGAATGCATATGATTAGAGTGAACAGTGTTAGGAGAGATAAGCATAGAGAGGATGGAAGGGTCCGATCACATCACCAAGATAAAATCTCGAAGTCATAACAACAGGTGAATATTGTAGAGGACAAAAACACTCTAGCTAGCAAATATTATATATATATAGCAAATGTCAAACCTAGTTAAAGATCGAAGACAAAGGGTAGCACGAAGATAAACTCAACTTGAAGACATAGAAAAAAGGCTCGAAGATAAATCACAGTCTTCAAGTCTGGTGGTGTGAAGTGGCTTGAGACTGTGTTGGTATTTCCCCCAAAGAGGAAGGGATGATGCAACACAGCTACGGCAAGTATTTCCCTTAGTGATGAAACCAAGGTTATCGAACCATTAGGACAACCAAGAAACACTATGTAAACGGTACCTGCACACAAAGAACACATACTTGCAACCCAACGCGTAAGAGAGGTTGTCAATCTCTCCACAGTAAAGATAGATTGATTTGTATGAGATTGGATAAATATATTGCGCAAGAAGTGTAGCAATGTATTTTGGGTTTTTTGGAATAGTAGTTCTAAAAGCAAATGCGAAAAAAGATAGATGGGAAAGCAATATGGTAAAAGATAGACCCGGGGGACGTAGATTTCACTAGTGGCTTCTCTCATGAGTATAGCACACCGTGGGTAAACAAATTACTGTTGGGAAATTGGTAGAATATCAAATAATCATGATGATATCCAAGGCAATGATCATTAGATAGGCATCACGTCCAAGATTAGTAGACCAAAATGATTATGCATCTACTACTATTACTCCACACATCGCCCGCTATCTAGCATGCATCTAGTGCATTAAGTTCATGGAGAAACGGAGTAATGCAATAAGAACGATGACATGATGTAGAAAAGATCTATTCATTTAGGAATACACCCCATCTTGTTATCCTTAATAGTAACGATACATGCGTGCCTCGCTGCCCCTTCTGTCACTAGGAGAGGACACCGCAAGATCGAACCCATCCCAAAGCACCTCTTGCCATGGCAAGAAAAATCGATCTAGTTGGCCTAACTAAACCAAATATTCAAAGAAGAAATGAGAGGCTATAAGTAATCATGCATATAAGAGAGCGAAGAAGACTCAAATAATGTTCATGGATAGAAACTGATCATGAACTCAAACTTCATCGGATCCCAACAAACACACCACAAAAAGTCATTACATCAAATAGATCTCCAAGAGACCACTGCATTGAGAATCAAAAGAGAGAGAGAGAGGAAGCCATCTAGCTAATGCCTATGGACATGTAGGTCTATGGTGGACTACTCACGCATCATCGGAGAGGCACCCATGAAGATGATGCATCCCTCTGTAATAGAGTTAGATCGGATCTCATGGTTCTAGAACTTGCAGCGGATGGAATTGTTTTTTGTCGACTCCCCTAGGGTTTCTAGAATATATGGGTATTTATAGAGTTGAGAGGCAGTGGAGGAGGGCACTATGGGCCCCACAACCCACAAGGTTGCGCCAGGGGCCTTTGGCGTGCCCTGCTGTCTTGTGGGCCCCACAGGCCTCCTCTAAGGTGCTTCCTTGGTTCCCAAGTTGTCTTATGGTCCAAAAAACTCCCAAAAGTTTCGTGACAATTGGACTCCATTTTGTAATGATATTATGTGAAGTAAAAAAACAAGCAACAAATAGCAACTGGCACTTGGCACTATGTCAGTAGGTTAGTCCCAAAAGATGATATAAAGTTGCTATAAAATGATTGTAAAACATCCAAGAATGATAATATAACAGCATGGAACAATCAAAAATTATAGATACAATTGGAGACGTATCATCATCCCCAAGCTTAATTCTAGCTCGTCCTTGAGTAGGTAAATAATAAAAACAAATTTTTTGATGTGGAATGTTGCCTAACATGTTCATCACATATTCTTTTCTTTTGTAGCATGGATATTTAGACTTTTAGATGGTTCAGAGCAATAGTATAATTTTGACATGAAGACTCTAATACTCAAGCATACCAACAAGCAACCATGTATTTAAAAATATCAACACTAAAGAAGGTTATCCCCGGCCCGTCATGCCAATCAGTGCTCCATTCATGAAACACACTCAAATATGAGCTACACCCGATGCACAAGAACGATCATAGTGCCCCTAGTTGGTGTTCTATAAGAGAAGATGGAGACTCAAACAAAAGTGAAAATTGCATAAAGTAAATCGATATGCCCTTCGCAGAGGGAAGTAGGGATTTGTGGAGGTGCTAGAGATCAAAGTTTAAATTGACAGAGAAAAATATTTTGGGTGGCCTGCCTTTCCTGTCAACAAAAATGACCGAGAATTTTCAATACCTTTCCATGCTAGATATATCATAAGCGGTTCCCAAACAGAAAAGAAATTTTATTCCTTTTCCACCATTCTTTCACTATCCATGGCTAGCCGAATCCACAGTTGTCTTCCATACCAACACTTTCCAAGGAATTTATTATTTCACAACACAAAGTAAATTTTATCGAAATCGGGGCTCCGCGGACCCAAGAGAGGTTCGAACACTAGGGTGCGCTCGCTCCTCCAACCCTACTCGACCTCACAGCTTCACGACGACTCTTCAGTGGCTCCTGCTTCGGGAAAACGAACAAGGACACATAGTTTACCCAGGTTAGGGCCACCTTGCAGTGTAAAACCCTACTCTTGCTTGGTGGATTGCTTGAGGTAGAAGATGAGTACAAGACGTGTTCTTGCCAGCCCCCCGACCCCTATCTCTACGGTGGCAGTCCCCCTCCTTATATTGGCCTTGGTCCTCCCCCCCCCCCAAATATCTGGCGGGAAGGGTTGCCACAACGGCTAGTTTGAAGGGGGACAGGGTTGCAGCCTATCCTAACAAAAGGTGGTCTGCGCCTGCTAAAGCTCTTTGCCATGACGCGTTGGTGAGCTCGAGAGTGACTTCCATCCTGCCGATCCCTTGGTCCTGGTCCTCTTGCACCAGAAGGGTAAACTTTGGGGATTTACTTTGGAAACCCCCTAGCTGGCACTGCTCCCTTATCTCCGAAGAGGAAAGCTTCTTGGTTCACGCCCGCTAGCACGATTCTATGGGCCACTCTGCGTCAGCCATGTGATGGGGTGAGGCCACGAGACCCCGTCGTGCTATCTTTGATGTCCTTCACCGATCCCTCAAGATGGCTTCAAGAGGGGGTTCCATGGAAGGGCCCGGGCAGGCGGCCTTTGGAGGGAACACTCCCTGTCTCTTAAGGGGGCTTGTCCACTCGCCCCTCACGAGGGTCCGAATACTGAGGCTCGTGGGGGGGCCTCACCAGGCCCACGACACGTGCCATAACTTGGGCCGCAGGTAGATGGGCCACGGTACCCCTAGTCCCATAGGCCTGATAGTGGCCCCCCAGCCCGTGGCGTGCTCACGTCGAGCCATAGGAGGGTCAGCCGACGTGGGCTCCAACCGCCTGCAGGCCAACCCGGCACGTGGCATGTGACGAGGCAAGGGTGCCGAGGCTACCTCCGACGCCTTGGCAATCACCCCGGTTATCATAAAGCAGATGCGTGGAGTGGTACCGTCATTGCCTCCTCTTGTGTCTTCCTCCTTTGCACATAACCGCCCCAGATCCGTCGTCCTGCTAGGTAGCTTCCTTGCTCTCCCCCCCCCCCCTCGGGGGCTTCTGCACCCAGATGGTGCCCACTAGCAAAAAGGGGAACGACTCGGCCCCCACCACAAGCCATGTTGTCAACATGCCTACCCTCTGGCCCTCCTCCGTCTCAGAGGAGGAGGATTTGTGCCAGTGCTCCCATTGGTGGCCGGCAAGCAGAACGAGGGGCGAGCGACGAAGATCTGGTCGGGCTCAACAGCACCGAAGAGCATGTGGTCGTACGCTTACCCCTACTTCAACCATAATGTCTATGTCGGGCTGGTTCCACCCTTCTCCAAGTTCTTCTACGCCATCCTCTCTCACTACCAGATCCACGCCCTACATCTCTAGCCCAACTCCACCTCACCCTGTCGAGCTTCACCTTCTACTGCGAGAGCTTCGTGGGTGTGAGGCCCTCTATGGCGCTCTCCCACTACTTCTTTGACTTGTGGTTCACGGCCTCAAACCAGCTCTCCATGTGCGTCTCCTTCGTAGACGTCACAGACGCGAGCATCCGCCTGAAGTTTGGGAAGAAGGTAGAAGGCTACTAGCAGCGTTGGGTCCTCATGGACACGCGCCAAGTCAACCCGCGCTTAGCGGGCCCCATGCGCTAGCCCATGCAGATCCTCGGGTGGGGCCACGAGAAGCTCTCCGACCCCAGGGCGGAGCCTGCCTTGGAGCACATCACCTCGCACCGAGAAGCCGAGCTGACGGGCGCGATGGTCATCAAGGAGTTTCCGGGACGGCACACGCGCAGCCCATGTGGAAGCTCTTTGGCACATCGGACCCGATGAGGCCGAATGTCTCAAAGCATAGTATGCTCCCTTGGTGGTTTTGATAATTCATGACAACATACATTGTCTCTTGAACTAATACTTTTATCTAGTGTGTTTCAGATAAAGTCCACATAGAAGGTTGTCTAGGGAGTGTGAAGAGTATCCCCAAGAAGAAGGAGAAGTAATAGTATTGGCAAAGCTTCAAGCACAAGGACTCTACATTTTACTTTGTGAGAAATCGCTTTGAGTCCATAGAAAAGCCAATACTATTAAAAGGGGGTAACGTACTGTCGGTGAACAAGATGCTCCACGTGCACAAGTGATAGTAACCAAAAACACCCACAAACTCTTCCACAAATCTCTGTCGTAAATTTTCATAAAAATCGGTGCAACCAACTTCTTCCACTCGGTCCCACCAATTTCCCATCTCACACAGAACCCTGCCAAACCCTAGCACATTAATGCAACCGATTCTCATTCGGGGCCACCGAGTTCAGCTTGCCATCTTTCTGTTACCTCGATTCACAAAAATTGGAAGCTTCGAGTTTTTGGATCGGCGTCACGGAGATTTGGATTCTGACCATTGGACACCTTATTAGTACCGCCGAGTTTTTTGTATCGGTCTCACCGAGATTCAAAAGTTGCTACCCTTGGAGCAACTTGGTACCATCGAGATTCACACATCAGTGTCACCTAGTTGGTCACTTTAGATGTAATGGTTGGATTTTTGGTGATTCCTATATATACCCCTCCACCACCACTCACTCGAAAGAGAAGCACTCAGAACAGATCCCCATTTATCCCATCAAATTTTCTGAAAGAGAGCCACCTACTCATGTGTTGAGATCAAGCCATTCCATTCCAACCATATGAACATCTTTAGCCTCCCCAAGTTTCTTTCCACCCAATCAATCTCTTCCACCAAAGCCAAATACGTGAGACAGTGATTGAGTATTGAGGAGTCTATCATCTTGAAGCAAAAGAGCCAGGAGTTCATCGACATTATCGAGTCTATTACCATTTGGAGGGTGGTGCCTCCTAGATTGGTTAGGTGTCGCTTGGGAGACTCCTACTTCGTGTTGTGGATGGAACCAAGAAATTTGTAAGGGCAAGGAGATCGCCTACTTCGTGAAGATCTACCCTGAGTTAGGCTAGTCCTTCGTGGACGTAGGCCATCATGGTATAGACAAGGTTGCTTCTTCATGGAACCCTTCGTGGGTAGAGCCCTTCACGGAATCTCATGGCCAATACCCTCCATGGGTTGAAGTCTCCATAAAGGTGGACGTATGATAGCACCACCTATCGGAACCATGGGGAAAATCTTCGTGTCCCTCATGCGTTTGATCTCCCTATCTCAAATCCTTACTTCCATGTGCAATGTATTTACTTTCCGCTGCAATACTTGATGACTTGCATGTGTAGGGTGTGCTAGACTTGCTATAATTGCTAAAATCTGCCAACACTTAACTTTGGATATTGTGTAGATTTTAATTTGTGCTAGTGGTCTATTCACCCCCATCTAGACATACTCTTCTAGTGATCCCACAACGTCTGCGGATTGACGCTTGACAAGCTGGACAATGCCATGGCTGCTCTGCTTGGGCCTCACCTTGGGAACCTCCCAGAGGCCGCGCCGCCACTGTATGCCTGCGCCAAGGCGGAGGAGATGGTCGTGCAGATGCCCACTTTCAATGAGTGGGGGCTCGTTGGCCCACGCCCAAACTCCCCCATCGCGGCAGCGTTTCCCAGCTGGGGTGATAACAACGAGGATTCAGAGGCAACAGAGGAGCTTGTGCAAGTTGGATACTTTTGGGTATTCAGCTCTAAGTGCTACATTTGAGATAAGCATTGTCATGCTAAATTTCCTCCCAAATATCATGAAGGTTTCCTACTTGGTTACGAATTAAAGTCTCACACCTACCGTGTCTACAACAACTTCACTCGAAAAGTTGAAGAGATGCTAGATGTGAAGTTTGATGAATCTAATGGTTCGCTAGTCGAACAATTGCCAAATGATGTAGGAGATAAGGATCCTTCGGAAGCTATCCAAGAATCATCCATTGGCAAGATTCGTCCCAATGAGGTGAAGGAAAGTACTTCAACAACCAAAGTGGAAGCTCCTACTTCGGGTATTCAGTTCTAAGTGCTACATTCTAGATAAGCATCGGCGTGCTAAATTTGCTCCCAAATATCATGAAGGTTTCCTACTTGGTTACGTATCAAACTCTCACACCTACCATGTCTACAACGACTTTGCTCGAAAAGTTGAAGAGATGGTAGATGTGAAGTTTGATGAATCTAATGGTTCGCAAGTCGAACAATTGCCAAGTGATGTACGAGATAAGGATCCTTCGGAAGCTATCCAAGATTCGTCCATTGGCAAGATTCTTCCCAAGGAGGTGAAGGAAAGTAATTCATCAACCCAAGTGGAAGCTCCTACTTCGCATCAAGGCTATCCATGAAACAACATGGAAACATCCACAAGTGGTGCACGACAAGATGAAGAGGAAGAGGAAGTGCATCATGAAGATCCACCACAACCTCCTTCACCACCACCTCAAGGAGATGACACCTTCAACAACAACGAAGATGAAGGATATGATGAAGAAGAAGCTCCACCATCCAACAAGCCAAAGCTACCCCGTGTTCGAGCACAAGTGATCAAGAACCATCCTCAAAACCAAATCTTCGATGACATACAAACAGGGAGGATCACTCGCTCTAAAACTCGGCTAGCTAACTTTTGTGAGCATTATTCTTTCATCTCTAGCATTGAACCCTTGAAGGTTGAACAAGATCTTGAAGATGTGTATTGGGTGAATGCTATGCATGAAGAGCTTCACAACCTCGAGAGGAACGAAGTGTGGACACTCGTGGAGAAGCCCAAGGACGAGCAAAACATCATCAGTACATAATGGGTGTTTCGGAACAAGCAAGATGAAGGCGGTCAACTTGTACGCAACAAGGCACGTCTCGTAGCCCAATGATATACGCATGTCGAAGGTATCGACTACGATGAGACATATGCCCCCGTTGCTAGACTTGAAGCTATTCGAATTCTTCTTGCTTATGCCAATCACCATGACATCACTCTTTACCAAATGGATGTTAACAGTGAATTTTTAAATGGAGAAATAAAGGAGGAAGTCTATGTTAAACAACCTCTCGGATTTGTAAATCCTATGAAACCTGACCACGTCTACAAACTTCGCAAGGCTTTATATGGTCTTAAGCAAGCTCCCCATGCTTGGTATAAATGCCTCACGAAGTTTCTTATTGAAAAGGGTTTTGAAATTGGTAAAATTGATGCAACCTTATTCACAAAGTGAGTTAACGGAGAATTATTTGTGTTATGTGGATGATATTATCTTTGGATCTACTAACCAACAATTTAGTGAGAAATTTGGAAGGTACATGTCAGAGAAGTATGAGATGTATATGATGTGTGAGCTGAAATTCTTCCTTGGTCTACAAATCAAGCAAACAAGAGAAGTTACATTCATATCTCAAACAAAATACGCCAAGGACTTGAACAAGAAGTTGAACATGCAAGAGTACAAAGGTATGAAAACTCCCATGCCCACTAGTGGACATGTTGATCTCACTAAGGAGGACGAACCGGTTGATCAAAAGGTATATCGATCAATGATTGGTTCATTGTTATATCTATGTGCCTCCCGTCCCAATATTATGCTTAGTGTTTGCATGTGTGCCCGATATCAAGCTGCACCTAAAGAATGTCATGTTAAAGCCAAAAAATGTATTGTGAGATACTTGATACATACACCAAACTTTGGCATTTGGTATCCCAAGGGATCTTCCTTTAATATTGTTGGCTACTCCGATTCACACTATGCCAGTGACAAGTTTGATAGAAAATCCACCTCGGATACACGTCAATTTCTTGGTAGATCTCTTGTGTGTTGGTTCTCCAAGAAACAAAATTGGGTATCTCTTTCTACTCCCGAAGGTGAGTATATTGTTGTCGTATCATGTTGTGCGCAATTGCTATGGTTGACACAAACGCTGAAGGATTGTGGAATCCATGTGAAAAATGGTCCATTACTTTGTGACAATGAAAGGGCTATTAAGATTGGTCATAATCTCGTGTGACATTCTCGAACCAAGCATATTTAAGTTAGACATCATTTCATCATGATCATGTTGCCAAAGGAGACAATAATCTTAAGCATGTTCGTACCAACAAAGAATTGGCTGATATCTTTACTAAGCCACTTGATGAAAAAGTGTTTTGTCACTTGAGGAGTGAGTTTAACATCATTGATGCTTCAAACTTGATCTAAGCTTACTCAGATGCAAGCAAGGGGACGATCTAACTTAACCATTCCTTGCTATTATTACCATGGATATCTAGTATCTTGGAATTCTATGCTCCCTTGTATTGCATCTAACCCTTTTGTAGGTACTTCGAAGAACAACACTCCACAAGATTGCCAACCACTCCAATCATAAGCAATCTTGTCATGACCAAGTATCCACAACTTCTCCTTGATGATGAAAGGAAAAAGACACCAAAACATACCCATGACATATATTTGATGCGATCACAATTGCTAATTCACTATTGGTATCAAGTCATTTGGATATATCATGTTCTTCCTTGCGTGACTAACCTATGTAGGTGAAAAGAGAACGAAAACAAAAAGGATTGCTCCAACCTCAAGATCAACTTCATCAACGTTGAGCATCCTCATCAAGTTCACCTACAAGCTACGTCAGCAACATCACTCAAAGGTATGTACTCATATCCTTGATATAGCTTTTCTCCGAGTCATGAGATAAAGCAACTCAAGTGATATGAAGACATAAAAATGCTTAAACTAAAAATGGTAACCCCATTTTGAGCTTAACGATGAGTATGACCTATGATCAAGTATTCTTGCTTGACTCCTTAAGTCAATATACTCTAACATAGGTGACCTAGTCACCGCCCATCATCAAAATAAGAACTGAATGGAGAATCCTTCTTGTGTTGCTTTTTGACATTTCCATACAACTCTAACCTAGATGGAAAATCATTGCAAATCTTTCTAAAAATTCATTCCAAATCTTTCTAAAAAATTTATTGCAAATCTTTCTCAAAATTCATTACAAATTTTTTCTGAAAATTCATTGCAGATCTTTGAGAATCTTTTGGGACATTCTAAAAAATTGCATTTGACAAAGTTGCCAAGTTTCTGTTTTCCAACTCAGAGCCTCCAATTACAAAATTCGGTCTTCCCGATATTGCAGTCCTACTGCAAAAACACATATCGGTGCTATCGACTCCTTTTGCCTCAGATCCACCGACCTTTATGCACTTTGTGTGCTTTGTTTTCTGATCAGCTCAATGATTCCAAAGATGTAGGGGGAGAAACATCAAGAGATATAATCTCAAATAGTCAAGGAACCCTACATCAAAGGAGGAGAACTTTTAAAGGTTTTTTCAGATCTTAAGGGGGAGAAAAAACTGTTTTCAAGGAACCCTTGTCTCAATACAGTCAATGACCCTAAATATCAACGATCCCTTCCCACTCAATGATTCCTTTTATCTGTCCCTTGAGAGACCTTTTTGGAAATTAATGCCAAAGGGGGAGAAATACTAAAGCTTCAAGGCTTATACCAAAAGGGGATAGATAATCTCAAAGGAGGAGATATAATACTAAAGGGAGAAATATCTAAGCATTACTACTTCAGGGGGAGAGATGATCATGAAAAGAAGAAATGTAAACTTATCATATAAAGTGGGAGAAATATCAAGGATCCCTTATCACAAAAACACTTGTTAAGGAGAAGAGAAGAGAATGAATGTGTTAAATTTGATTCTCATATGTTTTAGAGTTTTCTCAGCCCTACCTACTCTCAATATCTACACAGTATGATTCAGGGAGAGAGCAAAACTTTCATAATTGGTATCTAGGGGAGAAAACTCTAAACTTATTTGGAGACATATCATTATCAAGAAACCATTTCTTATATGTCTTCCATATATTGGTACTCTTGGTTCCAGTTGCATTTGCACTATCATATACACTTGTGTTTCCTAACATTGTTTTTTCAAGCGTGTTCCTACTGTTAAATGCTCAAGGACCTCAAGGTAAGTATATGCATCATATTCTTGTTCAAGATGACCTCTTGATTCTTGTACATTTTGTTTGCAAGAGTGAGTCTTGAACATGAAATCCTTTCATTCATATACAATTGATGCATATTGCCAAGATATACATGACTTCTCATGTTCTTCCTACTACGTAAGTGTTCATGCATTCAAAAGCAAATATCCTTAAAATGGATGGCACACATCTACGGGGGCTTGTATTAGACATGTATCCTTCATAGTCTTCACACATTTCCGCATATCTTAAATTGAAGCTTTGATTGTATGTTGTCATTAATTACCAAAAAGGGGGAGATTGAAAGCACAATATGCTCCCTTGGTGGTTTCGGTAATTCATGACAACATAAATTGTCTCTTGGACTAATACTTTTATCTAGTGTATTTCGAAATAAAGTCCACAGAGAAGGTTGGCTAAGGAGTGTGAAGAGTATCCCCAAGAAGAAGAAGGAGAAGGAATAGCATTGGCAAAGCTTCAAGCAAGAGGACTCTATATTTTACTTTGTGAGAAATCACTTTGAGTCCATAGGAAAGCCAATACTATTAAAAGGGGGTAAGGTATTGTTGGTCAACAAGATTCTCCACGTGCACAAGTGATAGTCACCAAAAACACCCACAAACTCTTCCACAAATCTCTATCCTAGATTTTCATAAAAGATGGTGCAACCAACTTCTTCCACTCGGTCCTATTGATTTCCCATCTCAGACAGAACCCTGCCAAACCCTAGCAAATTGGTGCAACCGACTCTGATTTGGTGCCACCGAGTTCAGCTTGCCACATTTCTGTTACCTCGATTCACAAAATTGGAAGCTCCAAGTTTCTGGATCGGTGTCACCGAGATTTGGATTCTGACCGTTCGACACCTTATCCGAACAGCCGATTTTTCTGTATCGGTCTCATCAAGATTCAAAAGTTGCTGCCTTTGGAGCAACCCGGTGCCACCGAGATTCAGACATTGGTGTCACCGAGTTGGTCACTTTAGGTGTAACGGTTGGATTTTTGGACATGTCTATATATACCCCTCCGCCACCACGCACTCGAAAGAGAAGCACTCAGAACAGATCCCCACTTATCCCACCAGATTTTCTGAGAGAGAGAGCCACCTACTCATGTGTTGAGATCAAGCCATTCCATTCCAACCATATGAATCTTGATCTCTAGCCTCCCTAAGTTGCTTTCCACCCAATCAATCTCTTCCACCAAAGCCAAATCTGTGAGAGAGTGATTGAGTGTTGAGGAGTCTATAATCGTGAAGCAAAAGAGCAAGGAGTTCATTAGCATTATCGAGCCTATTACATTTTGGAGGGTGGTGCCTCCTAGATTGGTTAGGTGTCGCTTGAGGTCCTCCTACTTCATGTTGTGGAGTGAACCAATAAGTTTGCAAGGACAAGGAGATTGCCTAGTTCATGAAGATCTACCCCGAGTTAGGCTAGTCCTCCATGGATGTAGGCCATCATGGTATAGACAATGTTGCTTCTTCGTGGAACCCTCCGTGGACTCTCGCAACTATTACCCTTCGTGGGTTGAAATCTCCATAAACATGGACGTATGATAGCACCACCTATCAGAACCACGGGAAAAATCTTCTTGTGCCTCATGCATTTGATCTCCCTGTCTCAACTCCTTACTTCCATGTGCAATGTCTTTACTTTCCGTTGCTATACTTGATGACTTGCATGTGTAGGGTGTGCTAGACTTGCTATAATTGTTAAAATCTGCCAACACTTAACTTTGGATATTGTGTATATTTTAATTTGTGCTAGTAGTCTATTCACCCCCCCCCCCCCTCTACACATACTCTTCTAGTGATCCCACAATGTCTCTGGCTTGACGCTTGACGAGCTGGACAACACCCTTGCTGCTCTACTTGGACCTCACCTCAAGAACCTCCCGGAGGTGTATGCCTGTGCCAAGGCGGAGGAGCGGGTCGAGTAGATGCCTACCTTCGACAAGTGGGGGCTCGTTGGCATGGACCCGAACTCCCCCATCGTTGTGGCATCTCCTAGCGGGGGCGACAACAATGGGGATTCAGAGGCAACAGAGGAAGAAGAAGGCAGTGGCCAAGTGTTGTCTCATGTCCTCCACGCGTCCCTGTGCGGCTTTGGTAATGATGACGGCATCGCAGGCGAGTCGCCCCGTGCTTCTTCCGGTGCGCCCACAACCACTGATGGGGAGGCCTGGCCAGACCCCGTGGCCTTCTCTGCGCCGGCAGCTAGGGACCGTGTTGGGGGCGTAGTGGCAACCCTCGAGGCGGCACTCCCTCACCAGGTTCCATGGGCCTCCGGGAAGGAGGGGAGCCAGGCCGACCTCGTCGAGAACCACACCACACGAGCCTTGGGAGATGTCGAGGCGGCGAGGGGGAACGGCGAGAACACACCCCCTGCTGTCAAGAGTAAAAGGTGATGGGCCGCCAAAGATGAGTAAACATCTTAGTCCGTTCCCTCATCCTGTGTTCGCGAGTGACTTTCTCTAGTTAACTCTTTGCCAACGTACGTGCCCCGGCGGTAATAGGGAGAAAAGGAAGAACGCAGCGCCTGGGGCAAAGGCGACGCACATCTGAAAAGCGACCTCAGCCCCCGGCGGGGGCCTTGGAGGGCAAGGGGACGACCACATGGGCACCGCGGTGGCGTCGAACATCTCCCAGGTACGTCGAGAGAGCCCAAGTGCCAAGACTGTGGCGTCTCAGCCCCCAACGCCTTAGGCCTCAGCGTCTCCTACCAGGGGTATGGCGGCGCAGCTCCATGCCAAGGCCGCAACGCCCAAGCCCCTGGCGTCTCCTACCAGGGCTAAGGCGACACAGCCCCCGGCGGCTCCTACTGAGGTCGCGACCCCTCAGCCCGCAAGCGAAGGAGGGGTGTCCCCTTCCTCGCCAGCCGTCCTGATCCCCGCGACCAGCTCGGGCACAGGGCCTGACCCGGTGCACCCCCGCGTTGTGGCTATCCCCAAGGCCTCGAAGGTTGGTGAGGCGGCTTCCCAGGGGGGCGCAAGAGCCAAGCGCAAGGGGAATCCCAGAGCCCCCGGCGTCATGGTTGAAAGATGATGGGGCCCTTCTAGGCGCGGCGGCGCCTAGTGCCAGGGTGCCAATCCCTCGTCATGCCCTTGTCCTGGCAAGCCATGGCGTATTACTCACGCTTGGTGCCTTGGCTAACGCCCAGGCCGCGACTGACCAGCTCGGAGCAGACTACCGGGCCACCGAGTCGCGTCTTGCAACGAAGCGCTAGAAGCTCGCCGCATGATGGTGCCTCTTGAGCTTGCATTTGTTTTCCCTTGAAGAGGAAAGGGTGATGCAGCAAAGTAGATAAGTATTTCCCTCAGTTGTTGAGAACCAAGATATCAATCCAGTAGGAGGAATAAGCAAGTTACCAATAGATGCACCTACACAAACAATCAAACTCTTGTACCCAACGCTATAAAGGGGTTGTCAATCCCTTCACAGTTATTTGCAAGGATTAGATCTGATAGAGATAGAAGTAAAAGATTGCGGAAAGTTAAAGGTAAATAAATTGCATCAAGGTATTTTTGGTTTATAGATCTTAAAATATATTATGTAAAGTAGACCCGGGGGCCATAGGTTTCACTAGAGGCTTCTCTCTTGAAGGAAAGTATCATGGTGGGTGAATAAATTACTGTCGAGCAATTGGTAGAAAAGTGAATAATTATTAAGATATACAAGGCAATAATTATGTATATAGGCATCACGTCCGTGTCAAGCAGACCGAAACGATTCTGCATCTACTACTATTACTCCACACATCGACCGACTCCTGCCTGCATCTAGAGTATTAAGTTCATGAAGAACAGAGTAACGCATTAGGTAAGATGACATGATGTAGAGGGATAAACTCAAGCAATATGATGAAAACCCCATCTTGTTACCCTTGATGGAAACAATACAATACGTGTCTCGCTACCCCTACTTTGTCATAGGGTGAGAACATCACAAGATTGAACCCAAAACTAAGCACTTCTCCCATTGCAAGAATTACCAATCTAATTGGCCAAACCAAACCAATAACTCGAAGTGACCAGCAAAGATATGAAATCATGCATATAAGAGTTCAGAAAAGACTCAAATTATATTCATGGATAATCTAAACATAAACCTACAATTCATGTGATCTCGACAAACACACCGCAAAAGAGTATTGCATCAGATAGATCTCCGTGAAGATCATGAAGAACATGGTATTGAAGTACAAAGACAGAGAAGAAGCCATCTAGCTACTAGATAAGGACCCATAGGTCTGTGTTGGACTACTCACGCATCATCGGAGGGGCAATGGAGTTGATGTAGATGACCTCCGTGATCGGATCCCTCTTCGGCAGATTACCGGAAAAGGTTCCAAGATTGTATCTCTCAGTAACGGAGGCTTCTGACGGCCGAATTTTTTTTTGTGGATCCCTTTGGTATTGGGGGAATATTTGGGTATTTATAGGACAAAGATTAGGGCTAGGAGACCTGCCAGCAGGTGGCAAGCCTGCCAGGCGCGGCCAGGGGGGTGGTCGCGCCCCTGGCTTGTGACCTCCTGGCAGAGTCCATGCCTTGCACTCCAAGCCTGGTAGATCTCTTTCATTCTAGAAAAAATCATTACGAAGATTGTATTCTGTTTGGACTCCTATTAATATTCCATATCTACAGTACTCAAAAACAAGGAACAAAGAGAAACTGGCACTAGGTTGTAGATTAATAGGTTAGTCCCAAAAATAATATAAAATAGTATATTAATGCATATAAAACATCCAAAACAGATAATACAATAGCATGACATCATCAAAAATTATAGATACGTTGGAGACGTATCACCGGCTCGACGCCTCCACCAGAGAGGCCATTGGCAAGACCGAGGCCGCCCTTACCGCAGGCAGAAAGGAGGCTGCTGATGCGAAGGCTGCCTGCGAATGTGCCCTTGCCGAGAAGGCAGCACTCGCATAGCGCTGCGAGGAAGCCGAGGCCTGCCTGAAGGTGCTCCGAGATCAACTCATGCATGCTCAGCGAGTCCATCTGCGGGAGAAGGACCTCGAGGTTCGCACGACGGACCTTAGGACCATGCCTCCAAGCTCATGAAGGCGGTGGCTGAGTAGGCCATGGTGCACGGGTCGTTGGAGACGCTGCAGCGTGAAATGGCCGAGGTCCAAGAGGCTTAAGCCAAGCAATTCTCTGAGGTTCATGCCAGGATGTACGCTCGGGAGACGGAGATTCAGGTTGTCGGCGATGCGTGGATGGCAGCGGACCACACTACACTTTCCTCCCTTGAGCTTAGGGCCCGCCAGGACCTGGGCTCTATTTGTAGGTCGAGCATCAAGGCCCCTCTTGTCCCTCCGGGCATTAGCCATGCCGAGTTCTCCTTCGAGCTCCTAGGGAATCTCGAGGACGTGGCACAGAGGGTCGATGGGCTTTTGGAGAAGGAAAGCTGCGGCCTGTTCTCCATGGCGGCGACCCGCATCTTTAGCAACCTTCTCCTTCGTGATCCCCACTTCGACCTCGGCGAGGTGTCCGTCCCCGTGCCTGAGAAGTCTCGCAGCAACCTGGCAGCGGCCGTGGAACGCCACATCACCGCGCTGCTCAAGAATTTCTTCTGCTTTGAGAACGGCGAAGCGCCTGCGATGAGCCTTCCTTCATCATCCTGAAACAAATCAGTTCTGCCTCAGGAAGGCGTGAGATGATGGTTTTAATTGCGGGTAATTCTTGAACTTTGTAATGATTGTTTCCTATTTGTAACTTCCCTCTTGCTTGCCATTGTGCTCTGCGTCAACAGGGCCCAGCCCCGCACGTACCTCAGCCATCGATAGAACGCCACGTTGCGATGCCTAAGCAGAACCAAGAGGTGAGGGGCTACGAGCGCCAGCGTAGGCTCCTGAGACAAGATGCTCAAGAGCCCCCTTTGGCGCGCAAGCGGCTTGCTTGAGAGCCCTGGTGCTCTGCGTCAGCAGGGCCCAACCCCGCGCATACCTCAACCGTCGTTAGAATGTCAAGTTGCGATGCCTGAGCAGAACCAAGAGGTTAGGGGCTATAGGCGCCAGCATAGGCTCCTGAGACATGATGCTCAAGAGCCCGCCTTTGACACACAAGCGGCTCCAAAAAGAAGAACTGCCTTAGGAGCGTCATGCACTCGTCGATTTACACTTGGGTGTCGCGTGAGGAAACTAGACACCAAGGACCTCAGGAGGTGACGTGCACGGGGCAAGCCCGCGAGACAGAGCTCGGTCGTTTCGATTTTCCAGTGCTGCAAGGACTAACCCGAGCACAGGCACCGTGTCTAGCACTCGCTCGCATGAGGTACAAGGAAAAATTGGTTAGCGCAGAGCTCAGACAATCTCCCACCTACACGGAGCATGGGGCTTCCACTTGGGCATGGGCGGGAGTCCTCCCGAGGCCGAGGGCCAGCTCTTGCGGGAGGCTCCGGGGCGTGTAGAGCCCCAAACTCATTATTACATGAGAGTGTCACGGGCAGCGATTAAAGAGGTGTCGGATGCCCAGGGCACATGACTCAGGGGCTCCTTCCTCAGTCTTTAGGCGGGTTGGACCTTATTTTTAACGCAACTTGTGTGCGCACGGGTCCAGTGGACCGAGGTGCCTCATGTCAGGCAGTCACCTTCAGGACAAATCACGAAGAGGACCGACACCGAGGACCCAGGAGGTGACGTGTATGGGGGCAGCCCGCAAGACAGAGCTCAGTCACTCGGATTTAGTGACGCTGTAGCGACGTACCCGAGCATAGACGACGTGTCGGCCTCCATCATGAAATGACTCGGGGAAGGCCTCCCACCACGTAGCGCCTGGGGTGGTGAAGCACCCCCCAAGCAGTCATATACGTCGATCTGCAGCTTAGCTCGCCTACTCCCGATAATCCCCCAAAGAGGCGAGACACCAAGGACCTCATGAGGTGTCATGCACGGGAGCGACCCGCGAGACATAGCTCGGTCACTTGGATTTATCAACGCTATTGGGACAAACTCGAGGACAAATGTCGTGTCTAACGCCAACTGAGGGACTCTTGAGAAGCAAGCCGCGAGGGCATGGCGATTTCAAATGGAGGCGAAGCACCAAGCACAGGAATCAAAACACCATGGACACAGGGGTTAAGCAGATAACATAACTTTTGAAGGAAAGTGATAGAGTCTACTACACAACCAAAAAGGCAAAAGTGCTGCGGGGCAGATCTCGTCACACTAGGGGTATCGCGTCTTGAAGGCGCCCTTCACTTGAGCAAACCAAAAAATCACCTGGTGGACGCACTGCTGCTGAAGCATCAAGTCGTTCGGCAAGGCGTATTGCTGATGCCTACTCTTCAGGCGTCGTCTAGCCCCCATAGCTTCGGGGCCCCTCATCCACGCGAGGCACCATCGTGAGTTGTGCCAGCCTTTGAAAGGTGATGCTGGCACTCACTGGGCCAAAAGGCATGTGGATGCGGACGGTGGAGACGTGCAAGCGCTAGAAGAGGCCTCAGGAGCCGGCCATGTTGATGCCCACAACATCGACGCACATACGTGCCTCGCTGCTCCTCTTGGGGGTAGTCGCTTAGATGTTGAGGCGTCCTGGACGGTGCTCCTCTCGCAGCACTTCGGCCTCCCGGTCGATGAATTCCAGTGGCCCTGGAGTCACGTGCCATACTCCTCGCTTGTAGGGGCGCGCTTTGAGACACGCCTCAAAGTTGTGCCCGAGCTCCTCCCTTGTTACGCCGACCAAATTGGATGCCTTCCAAGTGGAAGCCCTCGAGCCTGGTTTGAGAAAGACACCGGGCATGCCTTCCTATGCTGGGAAGAAGCCGACGAGGGCAGCGAGCATGGGGCTCGCGCTGCCTACGTCAGGTACCATGCCATTTGCCTTGGCGGCGGCGGTGGTGGTCAGCAGCTGCCTCTT
Organism: Hordeum marinum; assembly: GCA_022496015.1. Lineage (NCBI taxonomy): Eukaryota > Viridiplantae > Streptophyta > Magnoliopsida > Poales > Poaceae > Hordeum > Hordeum marinum. The sequence continues at coordinate 340,507,836 of CM039678.1, forward strand.
CTTTAGGGGCGATTCGTTAGGCACCGCATCTTCCGCATCGTCAAGGTGTTCTACCGCAGCGACCTTGCAGGTGCGCTCGAGGGAGCAGACAACGCCCTTCTCGTCGCAGGTGATGGTGATGATGCCGCTGCATCCCGACATTTAAGGACATTGTAACCATGGTGCATCGCCGCCATGAACTTGGTGAGCCCGGGTACCCCAAGATTCCATTGTACGACAGGCTGATGTACACGATGTCGAAGTCGATGAGCTCAGTGTGGTAGTTGTCGCGTGTGGCGAAGGTGACCGGGAGGAGAATCTGCCCTAGCGGTGTGGTGGAGCCATTGGTCACCCCGGAGAATGGCTTGGTCGGCATCAAATGGTCATATGGCACCTGGAGCATCTCGAAGGTTTCCACAGAGAGCACGTTGAGGCCAACGCCTCCATCGATGAGGGTCTTGGTGACCATGATGTTGCTAACGGTTGGGGTGCACATCATGGGGAACATGCCTGTGATAGCCTTGGACCTGGGGCCATCCCTAGTGTCAAAAGAGATGTCATACTAGGACCACTTGAGGGACTTCTCGGCCTCCTGCCTTAGGAGGGCGGCATACATCTCGCGAGGGAACTGCTTGAACCGGCGGTTTAATGAAGGGGTATGGGCTCCACAAAGAATGCAGGCCATAGCACAAGGCTCCTGGTAGCCCCTAACCCCCTCATCAGGATAGTTGTCACCATTCCTCCTTGCTGGGGGTGGCAGCAGAGGGAGTGCAACATTATCCTGAGCGCACCCCTTGCGGGCTGGTCGCGCCACCGTCGTCCCGGGGCTGCTTGCGCCAGCCTTGGCGAGGGTTGCCGACGCGATTGTCCCACCTATCGCCGCCGCTGGGGCCACTACCACCTCCACGATTGGTACCGCGTTCATTGTGTTCCGAGCGCAAGCCAACATGCTCATCTCGAAGGATCTTGAGCTCCTAGCGGTCTTCGGTGTTGTGGGTGTGCATGTTGTGGTAGATGCAGAATGGGCGATAGTCATTCTTAGGAAACCCGTGGTCACGGCCGCGCTTCTGCTCAGGCTCTGCCACGAGTATGGCGGGGCCTTTGAGCTTGACCTCTTTGGCCTTGGCCTTGCCGTCATCCGCGCAACGTCGGGGTAGTCTTGGACGAGCATGCGGCCCTCCTCGTTCTTGGCACACTTGTCGGCGATATTGAACAGGTCCATGGCACTACTCAGGTTGTCCTTGATGGCGAGCTTTTCACAAATCCTGAGATCCTTGCCGCTGCTGGAGAATGTCGTGATGATGTTTTCATCCACAGCATGCAGGATCTTGTTGCGCACCTAGCTAGACCGATGGCTGTACTTGCGCAAGGTCTGCCCAGTACGCTACTTCACACATCGCAGGTCGACGTCGGTGAGGGGTCCGTCGTGCGTACCCTTGAAGTTGGCGATGAATAGCTCGTAGAGGTCGCTCCACGAGGAGACCAAGTTCTCAGGCAGGTTTAGGAGCCAAGACCGCACGCCGTCCTTGAGGGCCATCAGGCGCCAGTTCACCATGAACTTGTCATCACCGCCCGCCGCCTCAATGCTCAGTGCGTAAATCTGGAGGAACTCTATGGGGTTGAGGCAGCCGTCGTAATGCTGCAGCAGCTCGGGCCTGAATTTGGTAGGCCAAACCACCCTACACAGCTCCCATGTGAAGGCCCTACAACCCACAGAGCTCGCAGGACTGATGCGCGCGGGGACGGCCCGATTCTGTCATCCTGCCGCAGCCACATCCTGGATGACACGGTCCTCATGTTGGCACTGTTGCTCGAGTGCTCCACGCGTGCCGGGCGGTGGGCGGCGAATGATCTGGCAACTGACCTCATCCTGGGCTAGAAGGGGGCGCTTCATGAGGCTCTTCATGTGGGGGCACACCACGCCGGTGATCATCCGGGTCGTCGTGCAGGAAAAGATGTGGACGTGCTCCATGAGCCACGTCCCCCGCATGGCGTGGCGGAGGATGGAACGAGCATGTGGGCGTCGAGGCCTCCCTGGCAGCGGTGACGAGCTCGGTGATGCAGCCCAGCCATGCGTCGTAGCCGGCCTCCGTGAGGCGGTAACGAGGTAGCTCGCGGGCCATGAACAACGCCTCCTGCGCGTTCACCTGCTCAAGATGTGCGTGCGAGAAGGAAGCCGTGGTGGTGCGGCCGTCCCTCCACATGGAGGAGTATGCAGATGATTCATGCTACTCGCGGGCGATGGGGTCGGTGGTCGTGGCAGCCTTGGCATCGGTGGAGTGGGGCGACCACCCCAGACCACGGGCATGGTTTGGACGAGCCGGGCCGCCCTGCGCTCGGCGCGCACATGGCAAGCGATGGCCATGGGATCGGTGAAGCTGGTTTCGAAGTGGAGCCGGATAATAGCAACACACCCCTACCTGGCGCGCCAAATGTTGGAATCAGGGCTTAGACCCAAGAGAGGTTCGGACACTGGGGTGCGCTCGCTCTCCAATCCTACTCGACCTCACAGCTTCACGGCGACTCTCAAGTGGCTCTTGCTAGGGGAAAACGAACAATGACACATAGTTTACCAAGGTTCGGGCCACCTTACGGTGTAAAACCCTACTCCTGCTTGGTGGATTGCTTGAGGTAGAAGATGAGTACAAGACGTGTTCTTGCCAGCCCCCGACCCCTCTTTCTATGATGGTCAGGCCCCTCCTTATATTGGGCTTGGTCCTCTTCCCCCCAAACTATCCGGCAGGAAGGGTTGCCACAACGGCCAGATTGAAAGGGGGTAGGGTTGCAGCCTATCCTAACAAAAGGTGGTCTCCGCCTGCTAAAGCTCTTCGACATGATGCGTTGGTGGGCTCGGGGGTGACCTCCGTCCTGCCAAGCCCTTGGTCCTGGTCCTCTTGCAATGGAAGGGTAACCTTTGGGGATTTGCTTTGGGAACCCCCTAGCTGGCGCTGCTCCCTTATCGTAGTCCACGCACGCTGTCACGGCTCTATGGGCTGCTCCGCATCAGCCACGTGATGAGGCGAGGCCGCCGGACCCCATCGTGTTGTCTTTGACGTCCTTCGGTGATCCCTCCAGATGGCCTCAAGAGGGGGGCCCATGGTAGCGCCCCAGGAGGTGCCCTCACAAGGGAACACTCCCTATCTCTTAAGGGGGCTTGTCGACTCACCCCTCGTGAGGAGGGGGCCCTCGCGAGGGCCCAAATCTTGAGCCTCAACGGGGGGCCTCAATGGGCCCACGGCATGTGCCATGCCTTGGGCCGTAGGCAGACGGGCCTGGGTACCCCAAGTCCTACGGGCCCGACAAAATTCTTTTTCCTTTCGGGACTGGGCATCCCCATTACTGTCGTACTCTCATGCAAAGACAATTGAATAAACACTCCTCTTGAGAATAACACATCTAGCATGGAAAAATATCGGTCACTACTTCCATTTCATGAGCGGTATGAGCACACAAAAAGGAAATTCATTTTGAAATTAGAGATGGCACACAAAAATTTTCTTGGAACGATGGAAATACCGCATATAGGTAGGTGTGGTGGACTCATATGGCAAAAGTGGGTTTAAGGATTTTGGATGCACAAGTAGTATTTCTACTTAGTACAAGTGAAGGCTAGCAAATAGATTGAGAAGCAACCAACCAAGAAACAAAAAATTCTCATAAATGAGCATTAAGCATAACTAACACCAAATAATGCACCATAAGTAGGATGTAATTTCACTGCATAACTATTGACTTTCGTGCTTGCATAGGGAATCACAAACCTTAACACCAATATTCTTACCAAAGCATAATTACTCACCAACATAGCTCACATATTACTATCATCATGTCTCAAAACTATTACAAGGAATCAAGTTTAATTTGTCCAATGATCTTCATGAAAGTTTTAATTATATCCCTCTTGAATATCTATCACTTTGGGACTAGTTTCATATATTGCCATTGCTCTTGACAAGCTCAAATAAATTTAAGTGAAGATCATGAGCATAAAAATTTCATCTCTCAAAATAATATAAGTGAAGCCTGAGAGAATTTTTTTCAAATTTACTAACTCTCAAATTAATCTAAGTGAAGCATGAGAGTATTTATTCAAAAAATTAAAGCACGTCGTTCTCAAAAAGATATAAGTGAAGCACTAGAGCAATTTCATAGCTCAAAAAAATTAAGTGAAGCATACAGAGCAATTCTAACGAATCATAGCATAATTTTGGATTTCTCAAATAGGTGTGTCCATCAAACATACTAGTGACAAATTAAAAAATCAAATCAATCTAAGACTCATATAATACAATACACTCCAAGCAAAACTCATGATATGTGACTAATAAAAATATAGCTCCAAGTAAAATACTGATGGTTGTTAGAAGAAAGAGGGGATGCCACTTGGGGCATCCCCAAGCTTAGTTGCTTGTTTATCCTTGGATATTATCTTGGGGTGCCATGGTCATCCCAATCTTAGGCTCTTTTCACTCCTTATTCCTTTATCCATCGTGATCTCACTCAAAACTTGAAAACTTCAATCCCACAAAACTCAATAAAATCTTCGTGAGATCCGTTAGTATAATAAAGCAAATCACCACTCTAATTATTGTTGACAACCCATTCATATTTTATTATTGCATTATATCTATTGTATTCTCACTTTACCATGGCTTACACCCTCCAATATAAACCATAGATTCATCAAAATAAGCACACAATGCAACGAAAATAGAATCTGTCAAAAATAGAACAGTTTGTAGTAATTTGTACTCTAACCATACTTCTGTAACTCAACTAATTGTGAAAACTTAGGACAACGTCAGGAATTAGTATATAAATATTGTGTAAAACATTCATAATTTTTTGTCACTTCTGTAAATTTTTCAAAATTCTTTGACTGGACGTAGAAGTTTCTATTTTTCAACAAGATCAAATCAACTATCACCCACATGATCCTAAAGGCTTTACTTGGCAAAAACACTAATTAAAACATAAAAACACAATCATAATAGTAGCATAATTGTGTAAACACTCAAGAATATAAAGAAAAGGGTAAAAATAAATTTATTCATTGGGTTGCCTCCCAACAAGCGTTATCCTTTTATGCCCCTAGCTAGGCGTAATGCATAGATTCCAGTATTGTCATCTTTAGTTTTTGCTCCATAGGATGCCCTCATGATTGATTCATATGGTGTCTTAATTATTTTCCTAGGGAAGTGTTCCATACCCTTTCTTATTGGGAATTGATAATTAATATAGCCTTCTTTCATATCAATCACGGCACCTATAGTGCATACAAACGGTCTACCAAGTATGATGGGACAAGAAGGATTGCAATCAATATCAAGAAGCATAAAATCTATTGGCACATAGTTCCTATTTGCAAGAATAAAAACATAATTAATTCTTCCCAAAGTCTTTTTAATAGTAGAATCCGCCAAGTGCAAATTAAGAGAACATTCTTCAATATTGATAAGATCAAGCACGTCACATAGAGATTTCAGAATTGTGGAAACACTAGCACCCAAATCACATAAAGAAAAGCACTCATAATTTTTAATCTTAACTTTAATGGTAGGTTCCCACTCATCATGTAATTTTCTAGGAATTGAAATCTCTAATTCCAATTTTTCTTCTAAATATTTCATCATGGTATCAACAATATGTTTAGTAAAAGCTTTATTTTGTTCATAAGCATGGGGTGAATTTATCATGGATTGCAACACATAAATACATTCAATCAAAGAGAAACTTTCATAATTAAAGTCTTTGTAATCCAAAACAGTGGGTCCATCACTACTTAAATTTTCGACCTCTCCAAACCCAATTTCATCAATTTTTTCATCAAGATTTTCACCCTCCAAATCATTGGGACGCATTCTACGTAAAGTTGACTATTCTTCAGTTCCTTTATCATAAAATTTAATATAACTAAACAAGGAATCAATAGGAAAAACACCAATCATTTTAAGATCTTCATCATTTTCATGAAAGCAATCACTAGAAAACGCTTTTTCTAAAAATTCTCTTTTAACTCTAAGCATAGATTTTCTTTTCTTACTTACAAACATAGAAACATATAAAGCTTCTATCGTATCACGGGAAATCTTTCAACTTGAGATTTCTATATCATGGGAAATTCTATCGATGTTTCTAGACATATCATCAATATTATTCAAATTTTCTCCTATCATAGTATTGAAAACTTTTTGAGCATTGATAAATTATTTAATATTACTCTCAAGATTAGAGGGGTTCCTATTATTATTATAAGAAGAATTATCATAGGAATTACCATAAGTATTAGAGGAATGTCCAGGAAAAGGCCTAGGATTAAATTACCTCTATAAGCATTGTTATTAAAAATGTTTTGCGAGATGAAATTCACGTCAATGGAATCACTATTTTGCTTAATCCAAGAGACAAAGGCACATCATTAAGATCAATAGGAGCATTGTTACTAGCAACCAACTTCATAAGAGCATCAACTTTGTCACTCAAATTACTAATTTCTTCAACAAAATTTACTTTTTTACTAGTAGGTGTTCTTTCAGTGTGCCATTGTGAGTAATTTGCCATAATATTATCTAGCAACTTAGTAGCTTCATCCAAAGTAACTTCCATAAAAGTACCACCCGCGGTGGAATCTAAAAGATTTCTAGAGACAAAATTCAATCCCGCATAAATAAAATCATATGATCATCCAAAGATTTAAACCATGAGTAGGACAATTTCTTAGCATCAATTTCATTATTTCCCAAGATTGTGCAACATGTTCATGATCAAGTTGCTTAAAATTCATGATTTGAGTTCTAAGGGAAATAATTTTCGTCAGCATAAAATACTTAGTAATAAAAGCATCCTTGCGCTTATCCCAAGAATCGATGCTATTGCAAGGCAAAAAAGAAAACAAAATTTTTGCATGATCCCACCAGGAAAAAGGAAATAATTTCAACTTCACTATATCATTTTCCACATCTTTTTTCTTTTGCATATCACACAATGCTACGAATGTGTTTAGATGGGACGCGGCATCCTCATTAGGAGTACCGGAAAATTGATCGTTCATGACAAGATTCAACAAAGAGGCATTAATATCACAAGACTCTGCACTAGTGGCGAGAGGAGCAATCGTAGTGCTAATAAATCATTATTGTTGGTATTGGAAAATCACATAATTTGGTATTTTCTTGAGTCATCGTGACTATACAAACAAGATTGCAAGCAAACAAGAGATTTCACGATGAAAAGGAAAATGGAAAAGAGGGCGAATAAAATGACCAATTTTGCGAAGTGGGGGAGAGGAAAAGGAGAGGCAAATGGATAATAATGTAAATTGCAGGGAGATGATACTTTTGATTAGGAACCTGATAGATGTCGATGATGTTTCCCCGGCAACAGCGCCAGAAATTCCTTTGACGTGGCTTGAGACTGCGTCGGTATTTCCCTCAAAGAGGAAGGGATGATGTAGCACAGCTACGGTAAGTATTTCCCTCTGTTATGAAACCACTGTTGTCAAACTAGTAGGAGAACCAAGCAACACTATGTCAATGGTACCTGCACACAAATAATTAATACTTGCAACCCGACGCATAAGAGAGGTTGTCTCTCTCCATGGTAAAATATATATTGATTTGTATGAGATTGGATAAATAGATCGTGCAAGAACGCAAAAATAGACTCAGGGGCCATAGATTTCACTAGTGGCTTCTCTCATGAGTCTAGCACACGGTGGGTAAACAAATTACTGTTGGGCAATTGATAGAAGATCAAATAATCATAACGATATCCAAGGCAATAATCATTATATAGGCATCACGTCCAAGATTAGTAGACCGAAACGATACTGCATTTACTACTATTACTCCACACATCGATCGCTATCCAGTATGCATCTAATGTATTAAGTTCATGGAGAAATGGAGTAATGCAATAAGAACAATAACATGGTGTAGACAAGATCTATTCATGTAGGAATAGACCCCATCTTGTCTTATATTTACTAATTGGATGCACCATATGAACCTCCACAGTAAACCTGGAGGTTAAAAGTTTTTGTCCATCAGATTAACTAATTCTCTAATGAGAGTCTTCATATCAAAGGATGCCCACTCCACCAATTTTGCATGAGACGGACTCTTCTCTTTCCTTTTTTTGACAGTACAACCAGAAAAAGGTACGTGTAACTAAATTGTGTGAATAAAAAAGAGACGGGACAAACATATATAATTCTTCCCAACTCCTACACAAATGTAGGGACGTGATAAACAAAAAAACATCTATCACCACGTCATGTCTCCAATTGGTTTGGCCGGTGCAAGCTTTAGGAGAAGTCGCTGCATGTCTTCATGCGCCTCCACACATGGCTCCATCACGCAATCTTCAATCGCACCCATTTATTAGGTTAGACTATAGAGCAGGCGTTGATTCCCAGCGGATTCATAAACAGCATGTTTTGAGGACGACCACAAATATTTGATCGATGACCTTCCGGTTCTTCTAAAATAAAATTTAATGGATATAGTGAATCCGGTTAGCATTATTTTGTGTTGGAAATATGTATCTTTGTTTGAGTTGTTAGCAATCAGCAATAATGGTTGTATTTTTCTCATGTGAATTTGCATGGCTAAGTTCGAATTTCTCATTTACTAGAGTAGATCTTAATTTCTTATTCTAAAGCAAACGTTTCAATGTTTTCCACATTTATTTTGAAGGGAAAAAACTAATTGTATAGATGTTTACAGCTCCTAATAAGTAATCTCCACGAAAAATATGAACGAGGCATGTGTAATTTAAAAGGAAGGGAACATGTAGATGGGACAAAAGAAGACTGCATAGCGGTCACCAAGCCAAGGCGTTCAATTGAGCGTTGTGCACGGTGGTCAAGTGATCAGGAGGCTCATGCCAGGAGACGATGGCGAATGTTAGCCAGCCCGTCAGCAACTGCAAGAGCTTTTCAGGTCTACAAGTACGTGTCACCTACTGCGGCCTCCGTATGTGGCCAAAGGTAGGTTTGATATTACTCTACTTGTTCTTTAGATAAGGGTAGACTTAGCTGATACTTTGAACCAAGGTGATCTCTATACGTATACATCTCGCGCAAGTGAATAAAAGTAAGTCGTGTTTATCTACCATGAAAATGATGTAATACACACACATAAACATCTATTCTATAAACAATATGCATAGATATTTTGCCCCAAAAATACCTATAATCCGACTTTGCTTCAATGGATATTTTTAGAAAGTTGACCATTAATATAAGGGTTAATATAATAAATAAAAATGAATGAATGAAATATGATGTAGTTTAACATAAAAAATCTAGGAAAATGTACACCTATATCTTTGTGTTGAGTTTACTAGGCATATGTGGCTTGAATATCTGATAGAACATGGTGCATGGATCTATTCGGTATCCAATCAAGATTGAATTTCTGTACTCCTGATAAAAAATGATTATTGTTTTATGCGAATAGTAATGAATTAATCAATACCAATTACAACAGCCAAAAATAATTTAAAATGTTGTTGGTGACACATGTGCTCAACAACACAGAAGACTATACTCTTTATTTTCATGGGGAAAAGGAACAACATATCATAAATTCACTTAATTTTGCATTTTCAGCCCTATAGCCAACAAGTACATAAGCAAGCTTCTGAAAAATGCTAACATTGTTACATTTTTTATATAAATTTGAGGTTCTGGGCATTACAACACAAGAATATCATAAGTTTGTATATCAAATATCAAAGAGTTGTAACACAATTGATTGTTCAAAAAGTGTAAGCATGCAAACATTACAAACACATTTTGCTAGGACTATTTAAGTCAATCATATTCCATGTTCTTCCGCCATGTAGCTAAGATTTTTTTTACCACGAATGGATGAAAATATCAACCTGAGTATGCTTTATGTTTAAATATAAAAATTTGCTAGCTCATGCAAATGCACGGATTTGATGACTAGTTATCCTTAATAGCAATGGTACATGTGTGTCTCGCTGCCCCTTCTGTCACTAGGAGAGGACACCGCAAGATCGAACCCATCACAAAGCACCTCTTCCCATGGCAAGAAAATCGATCTAGTTGGCCTAACTAAACCAAAGATTCGAAGAATAAATACGAGGCTATAAGTAATCATGCATATAATAGATCAAAGAAGGCTCAAATAATATTCATGGATAGAAACTGATCATGAACTCAAACTTCATCAGATCCCAACAAACACATCGCAAAAAGTCATTACATCAAATAGATCTCCAAGAGACCATTGTATTGAGAATCAAAAGAGAGAGAGGAAGCCATCTAGCTACTGCCTACGACCCGTAGGTCTATGGTGGACTACTCGCACATCATCGGAGAGGCACCCATGAAGACGATGCACCCTTCCATGATGGTGTTATATTGGATCTCGTGGTTTCTGAACTTGTGGCGGCTGGAATTGTTTTCTATCGACTCCCCTGGGTTTCTAGAATATTTGGGTATTTATAGAGCTAAGAGGTGGTGGAGGAGGGTCCTGTGGGTCCCACAACCCATCAGGCCGTGCCAGGGGCCTCTAGCGCGCCCTGGTGTTTTAGCAACTGGCACTTGGCACTATGTCAATAGGTTAGTCCCCAAAAATGATATAAAGTTGCTATTAAATGATTGTAAAACATCCAAGAATGATAATATAACAGCATGGAGCAATGAAAAATCATAGATGCGTTGGAGACGTCTCATGGTGGCATGACCCACCGTATAAGAATGTTAGACCCATACAGGACGCACAATTATCGCGGTGCTCTGAAGTCATATTTTTTGTTAATGTATTCCAACTTAGAGTGTAAGTCTTCATGAATTGAAGACATACGTTACTTCATGTGTTGTGCATCAAAGTCATCCAAATATATAAGCGTTAGGATGTGTGTCCTTTTACAGGACATTTGAGGTTTCTAAGATATGTAGCTCACATCGCAACTTGCAAAACCTCTTCTCATCCAAAGGCTTCATGAACATATCATCGAGCTGCTCTTCTGTCTTCATGTGACTGGTGACAGTGTCTCCCTTCAGCACATGATCACTAAGGAAATGATGTCGTATCTGAATGTGCTTTGTCTTCAAGGACTGGATTGTGAGCTATCTTGATATCACTCTCATTGTCACAGGACAGAGTTACTTTCTTCATGTTGATGTCATAGTCCTTGAGGGTTTGCTCCAGCCATAGAAGTTGAATGCAGCAGGCATTAGCAGCAATGTATTCAGCTTCAGAAGTGGATAGTGATACACATTTCTGCTTCTTTGAAGACCAACACACAAGAGGTCGGCCTAGGAAGTGATGAGTGCCCGGTGTATACTTGCGATCAACTCTGTCTCCGGCATAATCAGAATCCGAGAATCCAATAAAATCAATCCAAATATCAAAGAATTCTCTTCACAACAAGGTGATGTGATTCCTTTGCTACCACCTGAAAACGAGCACACGTGCAAATGCTAAGCATTATATCTGGCCTAGATGCACATAAGTACAACAAAGAACCAATAACCGAGTGATATACCTTTTGATCGAAGTATTTACCGTTTCCATCAGCGCATAACTGATCGTTGGTTGACATTGGTGTCTTGTATCCCTTGCAATCTTGCATACGAAACTTCTTCAGAAGTGTCGTTGAGATACTTCTCTTGTGATATGAAGATGACATTGGGTTTTTGTCGAATTTTAATACCATGAAGAACTTAAGTCCACCCATCATTGACATCTGATATTGTTCTTGCATCATGAAGCTAAACTCATCACTATAACGGTTGTCTCTATAGCCGAACATAATGTCATCCATGTATATTTGGCACACAAACATTTCACCATCACATGACTTCACGAGTGTCGTTGAGATACTTATCTTGTGATATGAAGATACCATTGGGTTGTTGTCGAATTTTAAGACTAGGAAGAACTTAAGTTCACCCATCATTGACATTTGATATTGTTCTTGCATCATGAGGCTAAACACATCACTGTAATGGTTGTCTCTGCAGCCGAAGATAATGTCATCCATGTATATTTGGCACACAAACATTTCACCATGACATGACTTCATGAAGAGAGTGGGATCAAGTGAACCAGGTTGGAAGCCTTTCTCCATGAGGAATTCCTTGAGCGTATCATACCAGTCTCGGGTGATTGCTTAGGGTCATATAGTGCTTGTTGAATCTGTATACTTTCTCGGGATGCTTTGAATCTTCGAATCCAGGAGGTTGTGCAACATATACATCTTCTAGGATCTTGCCATTAAGGATGGCACTCTTTACATCCATTTGATAGAGACATATATCATGATGATTGTCATATGCAAGAAGTATACAAATATCTTCAAGCCTAGTAACATAGGCAAAGGTTTCTTTGAAGTCAATGCCTTCCACTTGTGTGTATCCTTGTGCCGCAAATCTTGCTTTGTTTTTCATGACCTGGCCTAGATCATCTTGCTTGCTGTGGTAGGTCCACTTTGTACCGGTTACATTGTGCTTGCATAGATCACGATGTTTGACAAGTTCCCATACAATGTTGATCTTGAACTTTTGAAGCTCTTCTTCCATTACTTCAATCCATTCTAGCTCCAGGAAAGCATCAGCAACTCTGGTGGGTTCTGAGATTGACACAAAAGCATAATGCCCACAGAAGTTTTGCAATTGCGTTGCTCTTGAGCTTGTGAGAGGACCTAGTGCATTGATAATTTCAAGTATCTTCTCAACTTGTACTTTGTTTGCCACACGAGGATGTGCAAAGTGAAGACTTTGCTATTCTTAAGGATTGTCTTCAGGGTCAGATGTATTGTCTTTGCACTGAACAAAAGGAGGAATGATGACTTCTTACTCAACAGATCCTTCAGGCATAATCTCTCTAGTCCCAACGAACCTGGTGGATTCCTCAGGAGGCAATTCATCTAAAACAAGTGGCAGCTGCTCTCTTTACGAGCCATTAGATTCATCAAACTGCACATCTAAAGTGGCAACCACTTTGTTTTATAAGTGTTAAAGACTCTATAGGTGTGTGAATCCTTTCCGTAACAAAGCATATAATCCTCATGTGTTGTCGGTGCAAATTTTGAAGTTTGATGTGGATCCCTTATCCAACATTCAGCACCAAAGACTTTGAAATAACTTACATTCGGTCTCTTGCCAGTGAGTCTCTTGCCAGTTTTCATTAGGAGATTGTGAAGATATACCTCGTTGATAACGTGACATGTAGTGTCAATGTTTTCGGGTCAATGTCTTCATGGAGTCTTGTATTCATCAAGCATAGTGCAAGCCATCTCGATGAAAGTGATGTTCTTGCGCTCCACGACGTCATTCTATTGTGGTGTATATGGAGCAAATATCTCATGAGTGATGCCAAGCGTATCCAAATAGGTGTCGAGTCCGGAGTTCTTGAACTCGGTGCTATTGTCACTCCGGATATGCTTGATCTTGATGTCATAGTTCATTATACACCGGTTGGCAGAGTGTCTGAAGACATCATGTACCTCCCTTTTATACCATAAGATGTGCGCCTAGGTAAATCAAGAATAATCATCAACAATTATGAAGCCATGGAGATTTGTAGTAGTAGTGAATGTGGAATAATGAGTAGGCCCAAATAAATCCATGTGAAGCAGCTCGAAGGGACAAGTGGTAGTCATGATAGTCTTCGAGATTTAATTGGCCCGGTTCATCTTCCTAGCTTCGTAGGCACCACATAAGTGATCCTTCTTGAACTTGACTCCCTCGACACCAATGATACGCTTCTTCTTGGAGAGCGTGTGCAAGTTCCTCATGCCAACATGCCCTAGTCGTCAATGCCAAAGCCAGCATTCTAGAGCCTTTGCTAGAAGACATGTACATATCACCCTTTTGATAGCCTTTGAAGACTTTCGGGATGAAATCACATAACAACGAAATTTTCCGAATATAATGAGCATGTCTAATTCACAGAGAATTGAAACAGGCATTAAGTTGAATCCAAGGGATTCGACAAGCATGACTTTATCCATGTGTCATTCTCTTGAGGTTGCAACTCTACCTAATATCAACACTTTGTTGCTTCCTTTGTCAGCAAAGGTGATGTGGTCCTTGGTGGGAGGACGAAGTTCCGAGTCCATCGATAGGCTTTGGTCACAAGTCATGTGATTGGTGCACCCACTTTCCATGATCCATTAAGTGGATTTGGATATTTCTTCATGTAGAAGAGTTAGTATGATTCACAAAGGCATGTTGCAATAGCGTACAAACATATAGATGTGCATATGTGAATCAACAGCTTCATGGATGATATAATGGTAGAATCCAAAAGCATTAGTTTTCTTGCGTCCAACAAGATGTTTTTTGGGTCCCCGGAAATAATATTCAAGATGAGTGCATCCCATCTGGAGACCCGATATTGCATGAAGATATTAGTTATTCTTAACTACCCACATCTGCAGGGGTGGCTTAGAAGCAATGATTCTAAGCGCAACATCAGAGAATTTAGGCAATGAAGCCCTAACAATATGTTTCACAAGGGGTTAGAGTACTCAAATGAATACGCGAAGAAATTCTTAGTTTTGTTAAGAAAACGGTTTAAACAATAATGCATATGTTCATGAGACCTTTCAGCTCTTTCCTGCGAAACATAAGCTTTAGTGTGGACATATAAAGACTTTGGTCTGTATATAGACTTTCGTCCATACGAAAACTTAGGTCTGTATGAAGACTTGTATCCATATTAAGACATAGGTCTAGGGTTTGTCGTCTTCCTAGGTGGTGTCATGATGACATTCACAGGAAGCTTCTCAAGAACAAATTTGAGTACCCAGATCTTCTTCATGGGAGGACTGCTCCTACAGTTAGTACCAATGTACATAGAAAACACTTCACGATTCTGGTAATTAAACAGCTTATAATTGGAGTCAAGTGACTCATCAATGATAATGGGGTTAGCATATCTAAAACTACATAGAGTAGATGTGTCTACTGTAGGTCCTTTTATAGCAATCCACGTGGTTTTGGGGTACTACTCGGGTTTCTAGTAAGATCCATCTACATTGTTGTTTCTTCCGAAACCAACACCCTCTTTCCTATGGTTCTTGTTCAAGATCTGATTCTTAAGGACATCACATAGAATCTGGTGTCCTTTGAGACTTTTATACATGCCAGTCTCAAGCAATGTCTTCAGCCTGTAATTCTCATCAGAAATAGTAGTGGCTTCCTCATATGAAGGGTTAGTGACCAAAGTTGCATTTGAAGATAATGCAGATTTAGAAGCATTTGAATATTCAGCACTGGAATCAACATTATCACGTGCAAGGCATTCTAAGCATGGAGGAATGAACTCAAGCTGAGCGGCGTTGATTTGTTTTGTAAGGAATGAGTCGTTTTCCTTCCGTATGTCCTCATGAGCCACTCTCAATTTCTCTAGATCTTGCTTCCTTTGAATATATTCATAGGAAAACTTCTCATGATCAGTTGAGAGTGTATGATGAAGACTTTGGAGATCCCCAAACCTTTAACAAAGATTTTTTGACGTCTTCGGGCATAGTTTCATTCACACTCATATCATCTCTCAGCATATCATCACTTTTCTCTAGCAAGTTTTGAAGCTTTTCAATGGCAGTTTGTTTCTTAGTGGCAAGTTTGACTATTTTGAAATAGCTAGGTTTCTCGCAATCATCAGAGTAACACTCACTATCAATATCATCATGTGAAAATTTTGAAGATACCTTTGAGCCCTTTGCCATGAAGCAATAGGCAGGAGATGGATCATTATCTTTAGGAGCTTCAGTGTTGATAATGTGATTAGTGTCTTCGTTGTTGAAGACAAACTTGGTGACAAATTTTGATGCACGAGGTAGACTAGCAACTCCCGAATCAGATTCCTCTTCAGATTCTTCTTCGGCTTCGGACTCAGATTCAACTTTGGAGTCCATTTCCTTGCCAATGCATGCATGAGCTCTTCTTACGTGATGATGACTTGGAGGACTTCTTCTTTTTGTTGTTGTCAGACTCGTAATCCTTTCTCTTCTTATTCTTGTATTTCTTTTCCATCGAGAAGAATCAGTGATGAACTGAGCAGGCTTCTTTCACTTGTGACAAGTCTTCTTCTTGTTGTCGCGTAAAGACATCTCTCCACACTTATTAGAATCATACTTTGGAGACTTTCCAAAGCGGTTTGACTTCGTTAACTTCTGGAACTTATGTATAAGAAGTGCAAGCTCTTTGCCAATGTCTTCAGGATCATGAGAATGGGAGTCGGGTTCTTCTTCAGATGAATATACAATCTTTGCCTTCAGGGCACAAGAGCAATCATAGTTGGGACCATAGATATCATGCAAATCCCTAGTCGCGTTATGGGGCATCCGCAGACACGATAGATTGTTCCACACCAACACTGAGGTGGCACTCATCCTCGTCGTGGAGGAACACATCCAAGCGCGATTCCTGGACGGACGGAGCGATGGACATCTGCATCCGGTGTTGAAACTCCGGTCATCGGCGACACTGGTCGTGATAGTTGGTAGTTGGCCACTGAACGCCATGGAGGCCAGCGCATTGGAATCCTCTATCCCATCATCATCAACTTTGATGTCTCTATATTTTACACATGTTTAGAGATCATTCGTTGCACGTTCTATTTATTTATCACGGCCCATTGAACCAAATAGTTGTCTGTTATGCATGATTACCACTATTTACACCTTCCCTTGTGAGCATTGCAAATTTAGCGTTTTATTATTATTTATTTTCTTGTGTCTACATGTATTTTGGAGCAACCTAGGACCAAGCACGATGAAAGAACCAATTATGGGTTCGATATTGAGTCAATCATAAGAAGTATTTTTTTAAGTGATCCAAATAAAGATCTAAGACCAGCAATGGGTCGACATCATTCATACGAATCCAATGAGCCCAAGAACGTCAAATTTTGAGTTCATATGAAGAAATTGCGACTGATTTACAAAAGGGGGACAGATTGAAATACGACTTTCATGCGGCCGCATGCGGTCGTTGGACGTGTAGACAACTCCGAAAGTTCGCCCTTCGAGACGGTATTCTTCATCGATTTTGTCCCCGTTCGATCCCATGCGATTCTTGGCTCATAAATAAGAGATTGGGGGAGGATTTGGCTCATCTTGAGCCGTTGGATGAATCCCATTAAGAGAGGATGTTATGGATGCTCCTTATATAAGTCATCCTCAACCCTAGCCACCGCCATCTCATCTCATTCGTCCAGAACACATCAATGTCCATATCCATTTGCTCCATCCACTACCATACAAGAGGGAAAGATCAAGAGGGAGAAGAGGAGGCTCCACCACGTGAGCACCGGCCTTCAGGTCGGTGCCCTCTCTACCATGTCGGTGATGCCATCTCCATCACCACCATCGTCATTGAAGCCATCACCATCATCACCACCATGCCTCTTCCCTTCATCGGCTTGATGTCGTCTTGTGAATTGACCCTCACCTCTGTGTGTACCATTAACATGTTTGAGTAATTGCATTAGTTCTTGAGGATAAGGTTGAACCCTATATGATTCTTGATGCATTCCAGTATTACCTATTCATGATTAGAGTCAGTAGCCTTCGCGAATGTTAAGAGGAAAGCTCACTCACATTTATTCCTTAGGCCATGAAGTATATTATTGTTGTTGCGAAGGGTTGGGTGTTGGGGTAATTCGAGGTGATAGTAAAAGTCTTTGATTCCTTGCGATCACAATTGGTTGGGGATAAACAAACAACCCTTTGGGAGGTTGCGTCCATGGGGTAAACCCTTAATTATCATGAGTTGTAACATTGTGGGGGAGACTACGATAGTGGCATGTATGGCACAAAGTCGACTTCGAGTAGAACATGTACTATACCCGGCTCCGCCCACTTATACAGTTGACCAGTAACTAGAGGATATTATAGTTCATATATGTGGTAGTGATTCCAAAACCCTCAAGAATGCTTTACTACTCCAAAACCTTCACCACTAACATAGTATATTTTATTATTGTTCTTACCTTCTTGTTCTTAGTATAGTTAAACACAATTTTATCTTGTTACCCTAGCAACCGATAGAGTAGACTCTTTCCAAACTCTAGTTTGGGTGAGTACGTAGCTGCATGAAGTGACAACGTAGTTGCGGGTTTGTGGTGCCTTCATATCAACTCCATGTGGGACCAACACTTTGATTACCACGAAAGTGCTACAACAGCCATGCGCACTTGCGGGTCATCAAGCATTACCTCTCGCACATAGTTTATTTTTGTTTGTTGCTACTTATCTTACTGTTTTTATACTAAC
This sequence comes from Hordeum marinum, assembly GCA_022496015.1. Lineage (NCBI taxonomy): Eukaryota > Viridiplantae > Streptophyta > Magnoliopsida > Poales > Poaceae > Hordeum > Hordeum marinum. Next base: position 340,526,079 of record CM039678.1, read on the forward strand.
CCAAAAATTATTTAAAAAATGTGTCTTGCTTTGAGATGTCAAATGAAGACCTAAAGGCTGCAATGTGGCAATACAATGAAAAAAGGAGGATACTTGAAGAATACTAGAATACCGACAAAGATGATGAAATGGGTGATAACTTTATGAAGTTAGAGATTATAGCTAACGATATCCCTAATGTTTGCATACAATGCCAATATCTTCTTCACATGAGCTTTTATTGCATAGATCACCCACATTCGGTTGTATGATCATACAATCGTGATAAACACTCTCCTGAAGTATTGAGGTAATTGAGGAGTTAGTGTTAATGCTTAGATCATTTGAGCTTTTAATATAAGTCAACAGGTTCCTAGAAGAATATGAATCAATGACTAAGCATAAAGGCTTGTTGGTGGAAGTCTACGACTTTTGCGTAGACAATAACTTTCATGAAATCCTTTGTACAAGGACTATCGAGAATGGATGTATACCATCTCCTAAGCCAGTATTTCATAGGAACATAACCTTACGTAGGAACAAGAAGAAAAACATATCATCAAGCCACAAGAAGAACAATTCTTGGAAAATGTTGATCCATAGGAACATGAAGATGATGGATGGAACGTCCGAAACTCCCACCAATGGTATGAAGGTAATGATTTACCTGCAGCACCTCATCTTCTGGAATATAAAGTTATTGTGATGTAGCCACTAACGTTTCAGCCATATTCCCTTAGCTGGTGCATCGGTACTCTCCCAAGAGCGAGTATTAATTTACATACATGATGTCGATGCACCGTAAGCGAGTGCACCTCCGGCCGAGCTTTGCTATGAGGTCCTCCAAACCCTGTTGGAGGTAGGTCTCACACTCCGGGTTGAAATCCCTTGGGATCTGTATGGATGACAATATGGAGCATTGAAGCCTAGCTATATGGCTATAAAGAAAGCAATCCTCGGGAGGTAACCCGGAAGTCCATAGGTGTCTTTCTTAGCTTTGTGTCTTAAGTCTAGTTGCATTCATGTCGCATTTGCACTTATATTTTTTCTTTAAGTAGTTGCTATTTGAGTTGGTCTCATGATATTTTGATTGGAAAAACTAGCATGTATGTACCTCCATTTTTGTTGCATACCTCCTCATATTTTTATTGTAAATATGTTATGTTCCTAACATGAGGAGGGAGCGCAATTTTTTTCGTAGAGTTATGTAGCTCTACAAGAAAATACGGTGTTCCATATGACCATCCCAGTCATACAGACACCCATACAAGCTCGTGACCACAATTAAGAGCGGACCAGAGCAAAACACAACCAACCATACGAGCGCTCGTGTTCATACGAGCAGTCGTGTCACCTGGTGACTATAAAGGAGCATCTCAGCATAATGGACGATGATATTCGATACGATCGCATGTGGTCATTTGAGCACCCATATGAGGGCAATAACACCTCCATTTGATTCATTTTTGACATCTGAGGTCAATGAGGTGTTTTATAAATGACCATTTGCTTTGGAATTAGTATTAATTACCTCTAAAACTCTGTAGCCAATAATTCTGTATAGCAACTATGTTTTTATTGTTGGAGATAAGCCCTAGAGGTAATCATGTATGATGACATTTTCTATGTGCTTATGAATAAAGATAGTGCTTGGATATTATCAATGATGTGAATTAACAAGTATGAGACTTATTTGTGAGACTATGCATTGTATGATGACTATCCTAGAAGGTCCCTAGTCGAAAGGGTTGTGTGGACGTGTGATACATCTCTGTCGTATCTATAATTTTTGATTGTTTCACGCCAATATTCTACAACTTTCATATACTTTTGGCAACTTTTATACTATTTTCGGGACTAACATATTGATCTAGTGCCTAGTGCCAGTCCATGTTTGTTGCATGTTTTTTGTTTCGTGGAAAATCCATATCAAACAAAGTCCAAACGCGATAAAAACTTATGGATTTTTTTTGGAATATATGTGATTTTTGGGAAAAAGAATCAACGCAAGACGATGCCCGAGGAGGTCACAAGCCTGCCAGGCACGGCCTACCCCCTGGCCGCACCCTGGGCCCTTGTGACCAGCCCTTTAGTCGGCTGGAGTTGTCCTTCCGCCGCAAGAAATCTAATTTGTGGATAAATACCCCCTCAAAATTTAAGCCCAATCAGAGTTAAGGATATCTGGATATTTAAGAAACAGTGAAAGGCCACAATCTGGGAGCACAGAAACAGAAGGAAACAGAGAGAGAGAGAGAGATCCAATCTTGGAGTGGCTCTCGCCCCTCCGCCACCATGGAGGCCAAGGACCAGAGGGGAAACCCTCCTCCCATCTAAGGGGGTCAAGGAAGAAGAAGGAGGGGGCTCTCTCCCCCTCTCTCCCAGTGACACCGAAACGTCGTCGGGGCCATCGTCGTGACAGCGATCTACTCCAACAACTTCGTCATCTTCACCAACACCTCCATCACCTTCCCCCATATATCTACAATGGTACACTCTCCTGCAACCCGCTGTATCCTCTACTTGGACATGGTTCTTTATGCTTCATATTATTATCCAATCACTACTGGAATTCAGTTATTTGCCATGTGCCAGACCTTTGTCGTCTGCTAACACATGGCAAAGATGCTCTTTGTCGTCTGTTGTCACAAAGCAGACAGCAAAGAACTGGCACATGGCAAAGGCACTATTTGCCATGTGCATGTTCTTTGTCGTCTGCCCTCAGACGGCAAATAGAGCTAGGGTAGAGGCAAAGAGCTAAGGTGGGTCCCACTGGACCTTGGGCCTGGCCAGGTCCAAACGGACGGGGTCTTTGCCGTCGGGTGCACCTTTGTCGTCGGCCCTGTCCCTTTTTGCCATCTGGGGGCGGACGGCAAAGGGGGTGCCCTACTAACGGCCGTCCGCCCCCTCCCCCACTCCTCTATCTCTCACTCTCTCCCTCCCTCACTCTCTCCCATGCACCTCCCCCTGCGACCGTCGCCGCCAGCCCCCGCGCCGCCGGCAGCCCTGCCCCTGGCCGCCAGCCCACGGTCGGCCCCCGCCGCCGCCAGCCCCCTCGCCGCCGCTAGCCCCCGCGCCGCCACCAGCCCCGCCCCCGTCCGCCCCTCCCTCGGTCGCCTCGCCCCCGTCTGCCCCTCCCTCGGTCGCCTCGCCCCCGTCCGCCCCTCCCTCGGTCGCCTCGCCCCCGTCCGCCCCTCCCTCGGTCGCCCTGCCCCCAGCCGGCGTCCTCCCTACGGTTGCCGTCCTCCACTGGCCCCTCCAAGGTTAGTTTTTTTTGTTTTTTGTTTTATTTTTTAGGTTAGTTAAGTTTTAGTTTTATGTTAGTTTAAATTTAGGTTGGTTTAGTTTTAGTTTTAGGTTAGTTAGGTTAGTTTAATTTTAGTTTTAGGTTAGTTTAGTTTTAATTTTAGGTTAGTTTAGTTATAGTTTTAGGTTAGTTTAGGTTTAGGTTTAGGTTGGTTTATTAGGTTAGTTTAGGTTTAGGTTAGTTGGTTTATTTATTAGTAAAGAAAAAACCTACAAGTAAAAAACCTGACACGTTGCCCCGACACGACGCCCTGACACGACACCCCGACACGACATCCCGACACCCTGACACGATGCCCAGACACGACACCCCGACACCCCAACATGATGCCACTGATCCCCGACCCCCGATGCCACTGACCCTCGACCCCCGACGCCACTGACCCCCGACCCCCGACGCCACTGATCCACAACTGTCAATTATGAGTTAGGTCATATATTTTATGATTTTGTTATAAAAAACATCATATTTGTGTTGATCGGGTGAATTTCAATGTGCAGTTGTTCGACGACCTCCCCGTGCATTCGACGAGCTCTGCCCCTGCGTTCGTGGGTGAGCATAAATGACATCGCCTCCTCCCCCTTCATTTGCTCTGTTCTGATCTTCGTGCCGATGAAACATGCTAGGTGTAGGTAGATTGAATCACAATTATGCGTGACCGCTATGCGTCTCCCGTTCGAAAGGGTTACATCTATAAATATGCATGCATTTGCATATTTATAACTGTGATTCTTTTGAATTGTCCAACGTTATCCACGGACAGCCCGAGTATGTGTAGATTGGGTTCATTTTCCCATATGCTCTCCTCCGGATCCGATGCAGAATTTCATCAGTGCCTCCCTGTTGTTCTCCAGGTTCACATCCTCTTTGCTTATTGCCGAGACGTGTATCAGGAGAACAGCGGGGAGGTGCTGCCAAAATTCTGCGTCAGATCAGGAGCAGAGCATGGGAAAACGAACCCAATCTACACATACCCGGGTGGGATTAGGACCTATCTCTACCTATTAGCGTGTAGGTTGCATGGACGTAATAAAACTGACAAACTTGATTAACGGATGAATTATATATATATATATATATATATATATCTTGTGTGTTTAGTAGGTAGACAAGATGAGTGATCGTGCTTGGATGTACACTGGTCACCCTAGTCAGGAAGACATGACCAATGAATGGATAACAAAAACCAGGGGGTTTGTGAGAGCCACATTTGCAAATGGCCAGGAAATAACATGGTGCCCCTCCCCCAAATACGACAACATTAAAAGGCGGACATAGTTTGAAATGGGTAAACACCTGCAGAAGTTGGGTTTTACGCCTAATTATACGATGTGGACTTTTCATGGTGAGTCCGACCAACATGACAGAGCTGAGGTGGTTCGTCATCGCACCGACGAGCATGGTACCGGGATCAAAGACATGGTGCAAAACTTTGATGATGCTAGGGATTTGGACGATGTGATGGAGGAATCTGCAAAGGCCTTCTATGAAATGTTGGAGTCTTCAAAACATCCTCTCCACGAGCACACTGAGCTTTTTCAGCTGGATGCGATCACGCAAGTAATGGCTCTAAAGGCTCAATTCAACCTAGGCAGAGAAAGCTACGACGCGATGATGATGATATGTGGACGCTTTCTACCCAAAGGCCATGTCCTTAAGATGCCCTATGAGAGGATACATGCCTGTGGGAATGGATGTGCCTGATTTAGGCTTGAGTATGCGGCCTTGAACTATTGCCCCATTTGCAATTCTTCTAGGTATATTAGGGTAGACAACGGTATGGATGAGAAGATTCAGACCAAAATCCCCATTAATGTTCTTCGGTATCTGCCAATCGTACCAAGACTTCAACGTCTTTTCATGGTCGAAGAGACGGCCAGACAGATGACATGGCACAAATTGGGCAACAGAACCGAACTAGATGCGGATGGGAACAAGATGTTGGTACACACTTCAAATGCTTTTGCGTGGAAGCACTTCGATGCATTACATAAGGATAAATCGGCAGATCCAAGGCATCCTCGAGTTGCCATCAGCATGGATGGGTTCAATGTGTATGGTATGACGGCAGCACAATACATTTGTTGGCCTGTATTTGTCATTCCACTCAACCCCCCCCCCCCCCGGAGAGATTATGAAAAGAAAGAACATTTTCCTGATGTTGATAATTCCAGGGCCCAAATATCCGGGGAAGAATATGAATGTGTACATGCAGTCGCTTAAGGATGAATTGCAAGAAGCCTGGGATTATGGGATCAAGACATACGATGCCGCTACCAAAAAAACTTCAAAATGCATGTGTGGTACATGTACTTGATGCATGACTATCCGGCATATGCGCTATTCGTTGGCTAGTGTGTACATGGAAGATTCCCATGCCCCACATGCAAGGCAGCTCTTCAATTCCGTTGGTTGCAGGCAGGTTGCAAGTTTTCTTGCTTCTACATGCATAGACAGTTCCCGGATCCTGACCATAAGTTTAGAAAAGACAAGAAGAATTTCATCAAAGGTAGAGTTGTCAAAAACACTGCACCACATGCGTTGACAGGCCAACATACCCTTGATCAGTTAAACGCTCTCGAGCCCGATCCTTTGTGTCCAGGGTATTTCAAAGGGTATAATACGAAACACACCTAGACTCACAAGTCATGCCTTACTTCAAAGACCTCATTTGCCCACACAACATCAACATGATGCACACTGAAAAGAATATGGCGGAGGCCATTTTTGGTACATTGTTTGGCATAGAGGGAAGTCAAAGGATAATCCTAAGGCTAGAATCGACAAGGAGGCTCTATGTGATAGACCGTTACAAAACTTGCGACAAGGGAGAGGAAGCAAAGCGTAGCGAAGCCAAAGACATGGTTCAATCTTGGAAGGCCAGCTATGAGGGAAATGCTATTGTGGGTGAAAATGGGGTTGATGTTCCCCGACGGGTATGCTGCGAATCTAAAGAGGGGAGCGAGTCTTGAAAATTTGAAAATATTCGGTCTCAAGAGTCATGATTGGCACATATGGCTTGAGAGGGTAATGTCGGTGATGTTATGTGGCTTTATCACTCGGGATGAATGGCTAGAACTGGCAGACCTGAGCTATTTCTTCTGTTCTCTTTGTGCGAAGGTACTATCGCCTGGCGTGCTAGATGAAATGGAAGAGTTGGCGCCGGAGTTGATCTACAAATTAGAAAGGATATTTCCACCAGGCTTCTTTAATCCAATGCAGCATTTGATTTTGCATCTCCCGACCGAGGCAAGATTGGGGGGCTAGTTCAAAATTGATGGTGCTTCTCAACTGAGAGGATATAGAAGACGCTTCGAGCTAAATGTAAAAATAAACGTAGAGTTGAAGCATCGATGGTCGAGACATTCATTACTGAGGAGGCAGCAAACTTCGTGACAGGACACTACGAAGCCAAAAATCATCATCTGCATAACCCGAAGCCTTGGTACAATGATGGCGAGCCTAAAAAAGGTCGATCCAACCTCAGCCTATTCAAAGGGAAGCTCACACCAGCCAGTGCTTCGAAAGGGAAATCGTTGGATGTCGAAGAATAGCAAACCATTTCATTTATATCTTCAACAACCTAACAGAAGTGCGGCCATATATCGAGTAAGTTCTCGGTAAATTATTGTTCTGCAACTTCTAATTCCTTTGAACTGCTCTTATTCCCGGATATTTGATATAGTCAATACGTCGCCGAATTCTCGGATGGAGCGGTCATCGAAAAGGATCCCGTCGAAGAGTATGAGCTTCTGGCAAAGCATGGAGGCGACTATCCCGGTTTCATCTCTTGGTTCAAACAAAGGGTAATTAATTACCATTAATGGACCATTTGATTTCTTGGTCTAATTTGCGGCTAATGCATCCATTCTTCCGTATAAACTTGTAGGCTGATGGAGAGTATATGGACGCCGAGTTGAGACAAGTCGCTAATGGTTTTGACTATAAGGTCCGTTCATTTGACAAATACGACATCAACGGGCTTAACTATTAAATGCCCTATACTTAGCTTAGTTAGCTCCAAAATGGCATAATAAGCATAGTTAGCTCCTAAATGACATGTTTTTACCTAAGTTAGCTCTAGAATGACCTATACTTAGCTTAGTTTCCTCATAAATGACATAGTAAGCTAAAATAGCTCCAAAATGGCCTGTTTTATGAAAAAAATCCTATACTTAGCTTAGTTTCCTCCTAAATGACATAGTAAGCTAAATTAGCTCCAAAATGGCCTATTTTATCAAAATGCCCTATACTTAGCTTAGTTCTCTCCTAAATGACATAATAAGCTTACCTAGCTCCAAAATGACCTATTGTACCTAGCTTAGCTATTAAATGCCCTATACATAGCTTATTTAGCTCCAAAATGGCATAATAAGCATAGTTAGCTCCTAAATGACCTGTTTTTACCCAAGTTAGCTCTAGAATGACCTATACTTAGCTTAGTTTCCTCCTAAATGACATAGTAAGCTAAAATAGCTCCAAAATGGCCTATTTTATCAAAAATGTCCTATACTTAGCTTAGTTTCCTCCTAAATGACATAGTAAGCTAAAATAGCTCCAAAATGGCCTGTTTTATCAAAAATGTCCTATACTTAGCTTAGTTTCCTCCTAAATGACATAGTAAGCTAAATTAGCTCCAAAATGGCCTATTTTATCTAAAATGACATATACTTCGCTTAGTTAGCTCCAAAATGACATAATAAGCTTAGCTAGCTCCAAAATGACATATTTACTTAGCTTAGTTAGCTCCAAAATGGCATAATAGGCATAGCTAGCTCCTAAATGACATGTTTTTACCTAAGTTAGCTCTAAAATGTCCTATACTTAGCTTAGTTTCCTCCTAAATGCGTAGTAAACTAAATTAGCTCAAAAATGGCCTATTTTATCAAAAATGACCAATAATTTGCTTAGTTAGCTCCTAAATGACATAGTAAGCTAAATTATCTCCAAAATGGCCTATTTTATCAAAAATGCCCTATACTTCGCTTAGTTCTCTCCTAAATGACATAATAAGCTTACCTAGCTCCAAAGTGACCTATTGTACCTCTCTTAGATATTAAATGCCCTATACTTAGCCTAGTTAGCTCCAAAATGGCATAATAAGCATAGCTAGCTCCTAAATGACCTGTTTTTACCTAAGTTAGCTCTAAAATGTCCTATACTTAGCTTAGTTTCCTCCTAAATGACGTAGTAAGCTAAATTAGCTCCAAAATGGCTTATTTTATCAAAACATGACCTATACTTAGCTAAGTTCTCTCATAAATGACATAATAAGCTTACTTAGTTCTCTTCTTCATCTAGTCTTGTTCTAATTTTGGAGCTTCCCATTTTGCAGATTACATTCACTTCACGGAAGTTTGCATTGATGGAGTGCTTGGGTTACTTGTGTTTTTTATTTTGTATCGATGAAAAATGTGACACTTGCTCCATAAGAATATGTAACTATGTATATGTATGGATGAAACTATTGTAATATGGTTTGGTACGGATGAAACTTGCATAATATGTATGTATGAATGGATGAAACTTATTTTCATATGGTTATCAGTATGGCAACATATTTATTTCTGTGAAATATATATATATCATATTGTTGTGAAAAAAATATAATAAAAAATAAAAGAAACAGGAAATTTTGGTTACCCTTTGTCGTCTGCCCACGGACGGCAAAGGGGGCCTGGGCAAACGACAAAGGGGGGGACCCCAGGGGCAAAGGGGGCCCAAGGCAGACGGCAAAGGGGGGACCCCAGGTGGCAAAGGCTACTTTGCCGTCTGCCCACCGACGACAAAGGGTGGCCTAAGGCAGACGGCAAAGGGTGGACCCCAGGCGGACGGCAAAGACTGCCGTTAACACTTGACGGCCCTAACCTCGTGGTCAGTCGTCCATGCTCTTTGCCATCCGCTCCCCCACGACAAAGATTCTTTGTCGTCCGTGTTCCTAAGTCAGACGGCAAAGGACCACTTTACCAGGTTTTTATTTGCCGTAACGTTTGCCGTCTGCTGACAGACGGCAAAGGCCTTTGCCGTCCGTGTTCCTTACCTTTGCCGTCAGCCATGGCAGACGGCAAATTCCCTGATTCCTATAGTGAATGATGTGTTGCCATCCTGTGATGTTTGAGTAGATTTTTGTTGTCCTCTGGGTTGATTGATGATCATGATTGGTTTGAGTTGCATGTTTTATTATTGGTGTTTTCCTATGGTGCTCTCCATGTCGCGCAAGCATGAGGGATCCTAGTTGTAGGGTGTTGCAATGTGTTCATGATTCTCCTATGGTAAGTTGCTTGAGTGGCAGAAGCATAAAACTGAGTAGGTGGGTCGTTGCATATGGGAGTAAAGAGGACTTGATACCTTATAATGCTATGGTTGGGTTTTACCTTAATGATCTTTAGTAGTTGCGGATGCTTGCTAGAGTTCCAGTCATAAGTGCATTAGCTTATGCCTCTCCCTCATATAAAATTGCAATAATGATGACCGGTCTAGTTATCGATTGCCTAGGGACAATTCCGCAACTCCTACCACCAGTGTTCCACACTCGTTAAAATAACTCAACTGTTACTTTATCTTAGCAGCCCCTAGTTTTTATTTACATGCTCTTTATTATCTTGCAAACCTATCCCATCACACCTACAAAGTACTTCTAGTTTCATACTTGTTTTAGGTAAAGCAAACGTTAAGCGTGTGTAGAGTTGTATCGGTGGTCGACAAAACTTGAGGGAATATTTGTTCTACCATTAGCTCCTCGTTTGGTTTGACGCTCTTACTTATAGAGAAAGGCTACAATTGATCCCCTATACTTGTGGGTTATCAACGCGCAACCAACTAGACTAGCATATGACACGGTGGATGGTCCGATCTCACTGACCATGTAGTATTGGATGCTAGCTGGATAATATGGACTCAGAAAGATATAGTCTGGTTTAACGTAGTGGGTTTCGAGTCGAGATAAGGTCCCAGTTGGACAGACCCGACTATGAGACTGATACTTGTGATCAGTGTTGGGCTTTCCGTGAAGATGAAGGGGTTACCGCATCACAATGTGGGTAAGTATTTCACATCACAATATGGGTAAGTATTACCCTCAGTTATGAAACCAAGGATTATCGAAGCAATAGGAATACCAATCCTCAACCGTCTTCAGCGACTGCACACAAAAGAACAAACAACTTGCACCCAACGCCTGCAAGAGGGTTGACAATCTCCTTGATCTCGTTATTCGCAAGCAAATGAGTTATGTAGATAATTGTAAATTGCAGAATAAAATAAAAGCAAATAAATAACAGCAAGGTAGTAATAGTGTTTGTGCATATATAAGTGAATAGACTCGGAGGCCGTCGAGTTCTCTAGTGACATCTGTCATAGAAATGGCATATAGTGGGTAAACAAATTACTGTTAGGAAATTGATAGAAATGTGAATAGTTATGTGTTTTTCAAGGCAATGATCATGCGTATATAGGCATCACGTACATTAGCAAATAGGCTGCCTCCTGCATGCACCTATCACTATTACTCCACCCATCGACTGATATCCAACATGCATCTAGAGTATTAAGTAAAACAGAGTAATGCTTGAAGAATGATGCCATGATGTAGACAAAGTAAACTCAATCAATATGAATAAACATCATCGTTTTATCCTTAGTAGCAGCAACACAAGGATGCAACTTGTCCCCTTATGTCACTGGGATATAAAAACTCACCAGATTAAACCTACTACAATGCACCACTCCCATCGAAGAAATATCAATCTAGTTGGTCAAACTATCTCAATAGATCGGAGAGCATTACGAATCTATAATGATCATGCAAATAAGAATCTTACTATTCAGGTTTGACTCAAATACTTTTCTTGAATAATCTGAACATAAACTCACAATTCATCGGATCCCAACAAACACAACATACAAAGGGGTTACATCGGATAGATCAAGGCAAAGATGTGATGAACATTATATTCAAGATCAAGAGAGAGATATTGCCATCTAGGTACTACCTACAGACTTGTTGGTCTATGGTGAACTACTCACATATCATGGTGAGGTCAGCAAGGTTGATAAAGAGGCCCTCCGTGATCGATCTCCCCTCCAGCAGGGTGTCGAAACGGAGGTCCAGATGGGCTCCCATCGGAACAGAGACTTGCGGTCGTAGAAAAAATGTTTCGGGAACTCCCCTAGGTTGTTGGAATATTAGATAATTTATAGGCCGGAGAGGGGCATCGGGAGATGCCCGAGGGAGGCACAAGCAATCAGCGACCCACCTGGGGGCGCACATATTGTCTTGTGGAGCCCTTGTGCGGCTCCCAGCCTCCTTCCGAAGCTTCCAGGTCTTCTTTGGTTCCATAAAAAATCATCAAAAAGTTTTGTGGCAATTGGACTTCGTTCGGTATTGTAAAGCTGAAAAGTCAAAAACATGTAGAAAACAACAACTGGCACTAGGCACTAGGTCAATAGGTTAGTGCTAAAAAATATTATAAATTGGTAAACAAATGCCCAAAAGTATCCTAGAATGATAATATATCAGCATGGAACAACCAAAATTTATAGATACGTTGGAGACGTATCAGCATCCCCAAACTTAATTACTGGTCATCCTCGAGTAGGTAAATGAGAAAAAAGAATTTTTGATTTGACATGCTACCCACTATGTAATATTTTGTATGCATGCTCATTGAGAAATGATGAATTAACAAACATCAACATAGTAATATTTACAACTATATGAAACAAAATCATTGATTTTCAAAGTATAAGATCCTAAAAGAATGTTTAGCCCCATTCATTTTATTATATTAGCAAGGGATGACTCCGTCTTCACCACATCAATACAAATGTTAAGCACCACGGTGTCCAAGTCACGCCATTGGATCGGCCTTTTTCAATATGCGTCAACTTTTTACTCTTCACGCAATACATGAGCGTGAACCATTGGACATAGCATATAGGTGGAATAGAATATGATGGTAGATATCAAAGGGTAAAAAGTGGAGAAGATAGTCTCGCATCAACTAGGCGTACCAATGAGCTATGGAGATGCTCATCGATAGATGTCAATGCAAGGAGTAGGTATTGCCATGCAAATGATGCACTAGATCTATAAGTGTATGAAAGCTCAACTGAAGCTAAGTGGGTGTGCATCCTACTTGCTTGCTCATTAAGAACTCCGACATTTAAGGAAGCCTGTCATCGGAATATATAAGCCAAGTTTATAATATGAAAAGGTAATTCCCACTAGCATATGGAAGTGACAAAATAAGAGACTCTATATGAAGAACATGGTGCCACTTTGAGGCACAAGTGTGGTAGAGGATAGTAGCAAAGTCCCTTCTCTCTTTTTCTCTCATTTTTTTCATGGTGGGATTTTCTCTTTTTTCTGCCTCCCCCATTCATATTTTTTATATGGTGGGCTCATTAGGCCTCCCCCATTTTTATTTTATTTTGCGTCTGAAGTCTCATCCCGACTTGTGAGGGAATCATAGTGTCGTTGTACTAAAGTTTGGGTCTTTTAGTACCCCTTACTTATGCACGGGCAATTGTAGCCACGCCAGCGGCAAGGCCCGCCAGGGGGCTGTGAGACGCAAGTACAAGGGAGTCAAGAAAACATTCAAGCCGATGCTCGAGACCGGAGACCAAGGGTCGGGCTCCTGGCAAGGTCTTGCCCGGATAGCCTATGGAACCCCGGCAAGGAGTGCAGCCGGCAAGGCCTCGCCACCTAGCCAGTGCAAAGGCCAGGTGTCGTCCCACCTAGGTACGTGTCGGGGCATCGTTGATGGGAGAGGCTAAGCGATGCCGATGGGACGTGGTCCTATCTCGTCCCGTAGACGGTCACGGGTCTTACACTGTCAGTGTTAGGTATGATAGCACCGTAGCACTGTACACCTCGTGTACGTAATGTATGCCACTGTCTGGATCCCCTTAGTCATATAAAAGGAGGACCAAGGCGTTATAGGGGAGGACTTTTTTCAAACCCTCCGGCTCACATGTGTAGTAGATGTGTATTGTTTCACCACACAGCGCTCCTATAGCTGGAACGCGAGAACACCCATAATACACAAAGCAGGAGTAGGGTTTTACGCTGCTCAGCGGCCCGAACCTGGGTAAAAATCCCTCGCGCTGCTTGTTTGATATGCTCTTTGTGCACACCAACTCCCTGCCGAACCGTAAAGGGACCCTCGAGATCCCATAGGTGTCATATCCCTGGACATCTTTGGCATGCCATGTAGGGGAATTTGGTCACGCGAACCTGATCTGAAGACCAGTGCACCATTTTCTTCATCGACTCCATCACCATGGCTCCCAAGAAGAAGGGCTTCACGGCGGTCGACCCGTCCACGTCCGTTGTGCTTGTACCCACCTGGACAGGCAATGGGGAGGATGTGGGTGGAGGAGGAAGAGATCTTGAGCCTCACGATGCTCTCGTGATCAAGGCCAAGCAAGTGGAGACGTCCATGATGGTGGCGGTAATCCACGCGCCGCTGGGTCTCAGGATGGAACCGTGCTACCTACGGGCAGAATAGTGAACTCCAGGGATGGAAGGGTGCCTTCCAAGACACCCACGCCGGCTCATGCGTCGCGGCCGTCTCAGAACGCGCGCGATGAACGGCGCCGCGATGCTGGTGGTTCCAAGCGTCCCCATGGGAAAGCTCCTACGCATCACTCCCAGGATGTGTGAGACCAGCATGCGCACCAAGATGCTGGTAAAAGTGGCGTGCGGTCACAGGACCGTGATGGAGCTCCTTGTAACACGGTTAGGAGTCAGAGCACCTCATGTTCCTTGTGTCCTTCATTGCCAACTATGTCATAAGAAGTGATGGCGCAAGCACAACTGCTTCTGAATTTTGCCCCCGCCGCGGAAAAGCTCAAAGAATGGAGAGCTACTATCCAGAGCCTCCTCATCCTCGCTGATACGGGCTGCGTCGGGTGGATCCTTCGCGGAGGCGATCCATCGAGCCAATGCGCGCTGGTGGCAAAAAGGCTGGAGGTGGTGCAACCACAATGCAATCTCCTCCGCGGCTGCAACACCAGTCGCCGACTCGGCAGGTCGGCACTGGCAATGGCTACTCAACGGCATCGTCCGACCCGCGAACTCGTCGCGACCAACGTCAAGTCCTTCGGGAACGGAGCAAAGAAGAGGCTCGGACTACCATCGACCAGCGGCAAGAAGCATGCCATCAATCTGATAAGTGCGGGGGGACCACTATAGACAAACTTGCGCGAGGGTATCCAGTTGGCCTACCTTACGAGGTGGGTTGTCCAGCATTTACCCGTGAGCTATGGCGAGTCCAGTGGCCCAACTCCCGAACGTTCAAGCCGAAGGTCCCGGAGAAATACGATGGCAAGACCCACCCATCGGAGTTCTTGAGCATCTACACCATTGCGGTGCATGCTGTCGGGGCTCGTGACGACCAGATACTCGCCAACTACTTCCCGTTGGTACTCAAGCCCAACGTCAGGTCGTGGTTGATGCACCTACCAGATAATTCCATTTCTTCCTGGGTGGACATGTGCCATGAGTTTGTTGGCACCTTAACCGGAGGCCGCCAAGCTCCGGGCCAGGAAAGTGATTTACATATAATCCCCAGAAGGAAGGATACCTTGTGCAAGTACATCCATAGATTCAACCGCGTACGTCACAATATCCCAGATCTTCATCCTGTCGTTGTTATCAGCGTGTTCCATCAAAATGTGCGCAACCGCAGGATGCGCGAAGAGCTGGCGATGAACAATGTCAAGGATGTTGTCGTGCTCTATGCTCTGGCTGATACATGTGCTCGAGCTGAGAAGGGGAGGACACTCCCCAGCGAGGATGCTTCCACTGGGTTGACTCAGAAGATGAAGACGCTACTGCCCCGACGAGAAAAGACCCACGACGGAACAAGAAGCGCAAGGGCAAGGATGTGCTTGTCGTCGAGGGTCCAGCAACCTCGACGCCGCCAATAAGACCAAGGTTGATGGCCCCGGCAAGGAGGTTGTTGGGTGCACCTCCTATCAGGCCTTCACGGTTGGCGACAAGTCGGAGGGCCCCAACCTCCAAAACTATCGACAAATTGAGCCGCTTGTCGAGAAGCAGAAAGCTGAGTACGTACATAGACAAGGAGAAGGCCCAAGATGGTGTAGAGGGATCTGGCAAGAAACGCGGTGGCCGAGGAGGTTGCCACGGCAAGGCCAAGCAACAGAAAGAAAGGCCCACTTGGGGCCATGACAAGGAAGATATAGATGATGATGGCAATGAAGAGGACGACGAGTCCAGTGAGCATGCGTTCCAGAACTACAGAAATGATGTGCATTGACGGGAGCGCCTCGTTGCATTCCTCTCACCGCCAACTTGAACAGTGGGCGTGCAAGATTAATGCGACAAAGCCATCTATCGGAGCCCAGAAGACGGAGATGGTACAACACGCCCATCATTTTCGACGTCCAGGATCACCATGATCGCACAACCGTAGCCAGGTGTCTGCCATTCTTGGTTTCACCAACAATTTGCAACCTCAAGGTGACTAAAATGTTGGTTGACGATGGGGCCGGTTTGAACTTGATCTCACCTCATGTCATCAAAAGGTTGCAAATCCCTGATGAAGATCTCGATGAGACAATCACTTTTCAAGGGATTAATCCAGGGAGGAGTCAACCGAAGGGTAAGATCACGCTAATGGTAATATTTTGTAGTGACATGAACTTCACAACAAAGAAGGTTGTTTTCGACGTCGCCAAGAATCCATTGCCATATAATGGTATCCTTGGCCGTCCGGCGCTGGCCAAGTTCATGGCGGCATCACACTACGCATAAAATGTGTTAAAGATGCCCGAGCTGATGAGCGTCATCACAATCAACTCTGACAAGAAAGGTGCACTTATCTGCACCGACCAACTCTACCGGGAGGCAGTTGCAGCACCTGTCACCAAGGCACTTGCTTCTGTCGCTGAAGCTCTCGGGGGGGGGGGGGGGAAGAAGACCGACAAAGCCTCTGCTACACATTCCAGCAAGCGCACCTCTTCGGAGTGTTGCGCTCCCGTTGACGGTGTGCCAGAGAGCTCCACTGGCAAGAGCAAGAAATACAAGGCAGCTCCACCAGAAACCAAAAAGGAACCCGTCAAGGAGGATGGTATGGGAGGAACTTTCACCATAAGTTCCACCCTCGATGACAAATAGGAAAGCGTGCTCATTGCCTTCCTGCGGGCGAATGTCGATGTGTTTGCATGGCAACCATCTGATGTCCTGGTGTTCCCAGGGAGGTAATCGAGCACCACCTTGCTGTCTGTCCCCATGCACGACCCACCAAGCAAAGAGTCAGGAAGCAAGGCTTGGAGCGGCAAGAGTTTATTGTTGAGGAAATCAGGAAACTGGAAGCGGCAGGTCTGGTCAGAGTGGTGCTCCATCCAACATGGTTGGCCAATCCAGTTGTAGTGTGCAAGGCGAATGGGAAGTGGAGGTTGTGTATCGACTATACAGATCTCAATAAGGCATGTCCAAAAGATCCTTTACCCTTTCCGCGCATCGACCAGATTGTGGACTCCACTGCAGGCTATGATTTGCTGTCATTCATCGATGCTTATTCAGGGTATCATCAGATCTTCATGTCTAAGTAAGACGAGGATAAGACCACATTTATCACCCCGTGTGGCACATATTGCTTCGTGTGTATGCCTTTCGGGTTGAAGAGTGTTGGTTCAACATTTGCAAGGGCAGTCCAGATTGG
The DNA here is from genome assembly GCA_022496015.1 of Hordeum marinum. Lineage (NCBI taxonomy): Eukaryota > Viridiplantae > Streptophyta > Magnoliopsida > Poales > Poaceae > Hordeum > Hordeum marinum. Next base: position 340,543,053 of record CM039678.1, read on the forward strand.
TTTTGAACCTCAGCTACATAGGAATATGGAAGCTTGTATGGATGACATAGTGGTTAAAACCAAGGACAAGGCAACACTCATACAAGATCTAGAAGAAACGTTCACAAATCTACGCAAGATCAACTTGAAGCTCAATCCTGAAGTGTGTGTTTGGCATCCCATCTGGCAAGCTTCTTGGATTCTTTCTGTCTCAGCATGGAATCGAAGCAAACCCCGACAAGATCAATGCAATCGAGCAAATTGAGGCGCCAAAACGTGTCAAGGATGTGTGTCGTCTTGCCGGCTGCGTTGCAGATTTGAGCAGGTTCATCTCAAAATCTGCCGAGCGCGCCCTACCATTTTTCAAATTTTGAAGAAGGCAGGTCCAATGAAATGGCTCCAGAAGCGGAGGCAGCGCTGCAAGATTTGAAGAGGTACCTCTCATCTCCGCCGACACTAGTCGCACCTAAACCACAAGAGTTGTTGCTGCTATACCTAGCAATGACGAATCAAGTGATTAGTGATGTGTTACTGGCGTAGAGAGAAGCCGATGAAGAAGCAGCAACAGAGGCAAGACCGCCAAGTGACAAGCCAGGAACTCCCCCGGCAGAGTGTGGTGTCGGCAAGGCAGGATCTATGCAGACAAGTGAAGCGCCACAAAAGAAGAAGATGGTGCGGTGCCAGTTTATTCTGTCAGCTTCCTTTTGCAGGGGGGCTAGGTCAAGATACTCTGGCATGCAAAAATTGCTTTTAGGTCTCCTTATGGCCTCGAGGAAGTTGCACCATTACTTCCAAGCACATGAGATTACCGTCGTCACCCGCTTTCCGTTGCAACGGATTTTGCGGAATCCAGATGCGACCGGGATGATTGTGGGGTGGGCTTTGGAATTGTCAAGCTTTGGTCCCAGGTTTGAAAGTACTTCAACTATTTAGAGAAGAGCCTTGGCAGAATTCATTGCAGAATGGACTCCCACGCTATACGAAGAGATCCAAGAGACACATCTTCCCGACAAGCAAACTAATCAAGAATGGGTCATGTATTTTGACGGAGCTTTCTCCCTATAAGGGGCTTGTGTTGGCGTGCTGCTTGTCGCACCCACCGGAGAGCACCTCAAGTATGTGATTCAAATGCATTTTCTCTAGGAGAGGTCGACAAACAACACCATAGAATACGAAGGACTGCTTGCCGGTCTCAGGATCGCAGCAGACCTTGGAATCAAGAAACTCATTGGCAGGGGTGATTCTCAACTTGTCGTCAAGAAAGTTAACAAGGATTACCAGAGCCCGTTGATGGAAGCCTACGTGGATGAAGTGAGGAAGTTGGAATAGTGCTTCGACAGTCTACAGACAGAGCATGTTCCTCATGTAGAGAACAGCATTTCTGACAAGCTGTCGAAGTGTGCTGCCCTCAAGTTACTCGTGGAACCATGGACTTTCATACTCGATTGACTCAGCCATCTGTAGCATCGTCAGCGAAGCAAAACAAGAGAAGGAAGTTGAGTTCCGGCCAGTACTTTCCCGCAGAACTCCTGGAGGCTGCCGGCAAGGAAGTTATTGGGAACGATGCCAAGCTTGTCGGGGAGCGACAAGCTCCCACAGGACCTCAAGTCCTTGCCATAGAGACAAACGGACCCACGGCAAAAGACATGCCTTTAGTCCTTGATGTTGAGCCACAGGCTCCAGCATGGGCACAGCACATTGTTCAGTTCCTTCAAAAAGGAGAACTCCCTGAGGAAAAGGAAGAAGTGGAGAAAGTAGCCTGTCAGTCTAGTATGTATCAGTTCGTGGACGACGTCCTGTACAGAAAAAGACAGAACGGTGTGAAATTGAAGTGCATTCCTCGGGAGGATGGACTGGAGCTCTTGGCGGAGATACATGGAGGCATATGTGGCTCCCACATAGGATCAAGAGCACTTTCCGGCAAAGCATTCCGGCAAGGTTTCTTTTGGCCCACCGCCCTCCAGGATGCAACTGCACTAGTAACCAAGTGTGAAGCGTGCCAGTTCCATTCGAAGAAGATACATCAACCAGCTCAAGCTCTTCAGACAATCCCTCTCTCCCGGCCATTTCCGATCTGGGGGCTCAACGGCTTGGGCCCCTTCCCCCGTGCTACCGGGGGCTTTGAGTAATTGTATGTTGCAATCGACAAGTTCACAAAGTGGCCTGAAGTGGAACCAGTGAGAAAGGTGATAGCACAATCAGCCGTCAAGTTCTTCAAAGGACTACTTTGCCGCTTTGGTGTTCCAAACAGGATCATCACCGACAACGGCACACAGTTCACAAGCCGCACCTTCATGCAGTATGTCCAAGACCTTGGTAGCAAAATCTGTTTTGCTTATATCGCTCACCCCGAAGAGCAACGGCCAAGCAGAAAGGGCAAATGCTGAAGTGCTGCAAGGGCTTAAGACAAGAACTTTCGACAAGCTGCGCAAGTGCGGAAGACGATGGGTTGATGAGTTGCCGATGGTTCTTTGGTCAATCCGAACGACACCAAATAGAGCCACCGGCTAGACACCCTTCTCCCTGGTATATGGGGCGAAAGCAGTTCTCCCCACAGAACTCATATACGGATCCTCACTTATGATGAGCTTGAGAAAGAGCAGTTGCACCAAGATGACGCGACGCTCCTTGAGGTAGACCGTCTTCACGCTGTTGTCAGAGTTGCATGCTACTAGCAAGCTTTGCGCCGCTACCATAACCGCAAAGTTCGTGCCTAAAGTTTTGAGGAAGGCGACCTTGTTCTTCGGCACGTTCAGTTGGCCAAGAATTCAAACAAGTTGACGCCGAAGTGGGAAGGCCCTTATCGAGTAGTGCAAGGCACTAGGCCTGGCGCAGTCCGCTTGGAGACCGAGGATGGCATTCCGGTGAGCAACTCTTGGAATATCGAGCATCTTCGTAAGTTCTACCTATAAGGCGCGATTGTTGGGTCCCCCAGCAACCTCTTTTGTACAAGTCTTGCCGGCAAGGCATGTGATCATTTGTACAAAGCCAGGCGCAGACCCAGTGCATAGTTAATAAGATCAAGTGTCCTACAACTCTTGTCGATTTCCATGTTTAGTTATATGCATGTTTATCTGAGATGTTGCACTACGCTCATTCCAGCAAGTACTGACGAACCGCCAAGGTTCCGTATCTCTATTTTCTCTTCTTTCTTTGTCTTAAAGGATAGAAGGTTCTCTCGCGTGCAAGTTTGCCGGGGGAATGAGATTATATGGACACCAAATGGGCGACGTTCGAAATCGGCGTCTTGTAGGAAGGGATACCGCAACAAGAAGATAAGTTGCAAGAACCCTAAGAAATTTTTATTGTGAAGCTATTCTCCTTGGACGATTTTGATTTTTGTATGGAAAACCCACACGCAAAGGAACCTTGCCATGATCGGTCACGCCCTTGCTCTGTTTCGAGTCTGCTCAATAGTTTAAGTGGCTGCACTGAAAACGTGAGGGTAGCTTGTCATGATTAGTCACGCCCTTACCCTGTTTCAAGTCCGCTCAACAGCTTAAGTGGTTGTGCTGAAAATGTCAAATTATCTTACCGACAGTGGCATCAACAACAGGCTGCTAAGGACCCGCTCCTCAAAGCGCTTGCGGCAGAGCTACCTGCACTGGCAAGTTTTCTGAAAAGCGTAGGGAATCCACCAAACAAGAAAAGAATCAACAGGAGGAATAACATGCTTTCGTTCAAAAATATTGAAATTTACACAAGATTGCGTCTCTTCCTAAGTACATCTTTATTTGACTTTCCCCCCTAGGGGCAGGTTATAAGAGGAAAAAGATAGGAAGAGGCCCCCGACAGAAGCTTAGCCTGACGCCTCATGGACCAGCATTGTGCGGAGGGGAGGGCTTCCAGAAGGGAGGACGAAGCCAAAGTCCACGGCCCTACCGGAAGATCTAGCTAGAAGATGAGGCAACGCCCAGGACAAGGACCCCCGGCAAGGTCGTTCTGCCAGGGGGGAGAGGCGTGAGCTGACGGTGATGGTGCGACCGGCGGTTAGTCTGAGCTCAGGTCGTTGTATTCCGACTTGACGGCCTGAAGCTCGGACCCGTCGTTGTCGTCTTCACCATGTCCTCCTCGTCACTATCGCTCGAGGAGGAACTTTCAGCACCGCTCGAGCTCTCTTCCCAGCAGCTGGGATGGACGCCCGAGCACCCATAAATCTTGACGGAGAGCAGGTCGGCCTCCGTCATCTTGAAGCGGAGGACATGCCCATCCTAGAGGTTGTGGGTGCGGGCGAAGGTTTTCCAACCGCGCCTGAGGAACATGACGCGATGCTTCGGGTACTCAACTTCCACCCGCACGGCACCATTACAACAGCCATGCGCCCGCAACCATAGGGCGGGTGGTTTGTTGACCTCCATCGCACTGGCGAAAGGGTGAGGGAGGCGCAGACGGCTCCGAAGGGGACCGCACAGTTTGAGGACGAACTCCAGCGTCGTCCCCTCATCATGAGCCTCCTCGAGGAGAGGGCTAGCATTAGAGGAAAATGTGGGACGACGCTCCGCCTCCCCCGACCTCGACCTCCATGTCGACCACGACCCCTCGCACCTCTTCCACCACGCGCGCTCGGGGCGCCCTCCACCTTCGTGGCTGAAGCGGTGGCATGATCCCGACGGAAACCTCTCGTCCTTAGTGCGGAGGACAGTGGCCGCCCTCCCCCCTATTCATGGCTGAGGGCGGGCACAACTCAAGACCGGGAAAGTGTAGAAGGGCAAGCTCTGCAGACCCATACTCTATGGGGAAGGAAGCACGGATGAGCATCGCCCTCGCCACCCCTCAATTTATAGGGAGAAGCACGGGGGCTGGCTCACCCCCACTCTAACAGTCGCCGCCCATCTCCTCCAATAGTGTCACCCACAATCACGGGACGAATAGGTAACCGCCCCATTACCTTAATCCATGGTGTTGCAGTTTCTGCCACGGACAGGACTTTAAGTCATGGGTGCCCGTTGCTGCCCCCCTCGCTATGCATGCGGCGCGCGTGGCGGAAACGGCCTAATGCAGTAATTGAAATAATAGCAGGCGTTCCACGCACGTATCCCACGTCGCGCGCCTAGCATGCATCGTGGGGGCATAGTAAGCGGAATGATTGCAACCGCTGACTCCTGCCATGCGAGCCTGTGCATTGTTTGGGCCTAGCCCAACAATGCCTCGCACCCGTGTGTGGCCCAGGCCCGGGGGCTCATGTCGGTGTATTAAAGTTTGGGTCCTTTAGTACCCCTTACTTGTGCACGGGCAGCTGTAGCCATGCCAGTGGCCAAGCCCGCCAGGGGGCTGCGGAATGCAAGTACAAGGGAGTCAAAAAAAACATCCAAGCCTATGCTCGAGACCAGAGACCAAGGGTCGGACTCCCGGCAAGATCTTGCCGGGATGGCCTATGGAACCCCGGCAAGGCCTCGCCACCCAGCCAGCGCAAAGGCCAGGTGTCGTCCCACATGGGTGCGTGTCGGGGCATCGGCGATGGGAGAGGCTAAGCGGTGCTGATGGGATGGGGTCATGTCCCGTCCCGTAGATGGTCAGGGGCGCCTGACGGAGCATTAAATGCGTTTGTATTACACCGTCAATGTTAGGTATGATAGCACTGTATTACTTTACACCTCGTGTACATACTGTACGTCACTATTGGGATCCCCTTAGTCATATCAAAGGAGGCCTAAGGCGTTACAGGGGAGGACTTTTTTTCGAACCCTCCGGCTCACACGCGTAGCAGCTGTGTACTGTTTCACCACACAACGCTCTTGTAGCTGGAATGCGAGAACACCCATAATACACAAAGCAGAAGTAGGGTTTTACGCTGCTCAGCGGCCCGAACCTGGGTAAAAATCCCTCGTGCTACTCGTTTGATTTTCTCTTTGTGCACACCAACTCCCTGCCAAACCGTAAAGGGACCCTTGAGATCCCGTAGGTGTCGTATCCCCTAACACATAGTCTCCATCATCCTTTTCTCACTGGGACAATGCTCTAATAAGGATGTTCATCATACTTGTATTTACTTACAACTCAATATGAAAAAACTGATAGGAAGATATGACTCTATATGAATGTCCCTGACAGTGTACCAGGATGTGCAATGATCTAGCACGACACATATAAAAAACATGATGAATGGCGGCTTTGCCAAAAAATACTATGTCAGCTCTATATGATCATGCAAAGCAATATGATGATGAACGAACTAGTCATGTGAAGACACGATGAAATTTGCTTGGCAATATATGTCGGAATGGCTATGGAAATGCCATAATAGGTAGGTATGGTGGCTATTTTGAGGAAGATATAATGAGGCTTATGTGCAACAAAGCATATCATGTCACGGGGTTTGGATGCACCGGCGAAAGTTGCACAGATCCTCGAGGTAAGAATGGGCTATGCGCGGTACCGAAGAGGATAGCAAATATGAGAAGGTGAGGATGTGTATGTCCATGGTGTCACAATAGTCATAAAGAACTCATATACTTATTGAAAAGTTTTATTAGTTTTGTTGCAAATCAAAGTACTCCTTGCATGCCTCGAGGGAGGAGGTTGGTAGGAGTTAACCATCGCGTGCCCCCGACTCGAAACAACACTAGGAGTTCAACGAGGAATAAAAATGCTCACACACTCTTTAATTTTTAGATGAATAACACCTCTTAATCGTGACACTTCTACAAATCAACAATTCTGGACTCACTCCTTTTTCATATTACCACATTAATGTCATTATCACACACAAAATCTCTATATGTGCTACATGATGGTTTTGAGTATCACTCATTGAATACGTATTATTTTTGGAATAGTCTTATGACCCATGCAAATTACCATTGCTATTCATTCAGATCTCAAGCAAATATAATTTAAGAATGAGAGCATATTATTTCTATAAAATCAACACGCCACAGTGCTCAAAAAGATATAAGTGAAGTACTAGAGCAACTGCCAAGCTCAAAATATATAAGTGAAGCACATAGAGTATTCTAGCAAATTATTATAAGGTGTGTCTCTCTCAAATAGGTGTGTCCAGAAAATGATGATTGTGACATATTGAAAGTAAAAGGCAAACAAAAGCAAGTGAGGCTCCAAGCAAAACACATATCATGTGATCAATAAAAATGTAGCTCCAAGTGACATACCAATGGATTGAGACGAAAGAGGGGATGCCTTCCGGGGCATCCCCAACCTTAGATGCTTGAGTCTTCCTTAAAATGCTACTTGGGGTGTCTTGGTAATCCCCAAGCTTAGGATCTTGCTACTCCTTATTTTGTGGTCCATGGTGATCACAACCAAAACTTAAAAACTTCAATCACACAAAACTCAACAAAACTTCGTGAGATCCGTTTGTATAAGCAACATATTGCATACTTTAGGTACTGTTATAAATTGATTATTAATTAATTTTTTGATATTAGTTAATGTATTCTAACTTCTACATGGCTTATACCCCCCGATACAATCCATAGCATAATCAAAACAAGCAAACTATGCAAGCAAAACAGAATCTATTTAAAGCAGAACAGTCTGTAGCAATATGTAAAGACCCCATACTTTTGTAACTCTAAAGATTCTGAAAAATTAGGAAAGCATGGAGAATTTTTATATAAATACTGTGTACAAACTTCAGATCATTATCATGCTCCAGTAAAAAATGAAAATTCATGTACTGGAGTCAAAGTTTTTGTTATGTTTCAGCATCATTTCTACTCATCTTGTGAGTCATCCCAAAGGCTTTACTTGGCAAAAACACTAACTAAAACATAAAAACATAGTCCTTACAGAGGAAATAATCATGTTATCACAAAATAAAATAAAATAAAAAAACAAAATTTAAGATAAGTATTGGATTGCCTCCCAACAAGCGTTATTGTTCTATGCCTCTAGCTAGGCATAATGCTTTCAATGATGCTCACATAGACGTAAAGAGTTGACACACAATGGGAGGATCATGAAGTATATGAAAATCACATTTAATCCTAACCCACTTCCAATTCATAGAAAATTTGTGAGCAAACAACTTATGAGAGCAAGAATCAACTAGCATATGAAGGCAAAACAAGCATAACTTCGAACTTTAAGCACATAGGGAGGAAACTTGATATTAATGAAATTCCTACACGCATATGTTCCCCCCTCATAATAATTTTCAGTAGCATCATGAAGGAATTCCATAATATAACTATCACATAAAGCATTTTTTTTCATGATCCACAAGCATGGAAAAGTATTACTCTTCACATAAGCAAATTCCTTTTCATTCATGGTAGTGGGGGAAAACTCAATAAAATAACTATCATGTGGCACTTTATTTTCATAACCAAATTGAAAATATAAATCATGATTACAAGTTTCATGGTTATTATTAATTATAGCATATGTGTCATCACCACAATCATCATAATAAATTTGCTCATCAAAACTTGGGGGACAAAAAATATCATCTTCATCAAACATAGCATCCCCAAGCTTGTGGTTTCGCATATTGTTAGCATCATGGATTTTAAGATAATTCATAATAAAAATATTTTTATCATGATCATCATTAAAGGAACTCAAATTAAGCATTCTTATAAATTCTTCCTCTAACAATTGAGCACAATTTTCCGAATCCTTATTTTCACGAAACACATCATAAAGACGAAGCATATGAGGCAAGATAAACTCCATGTTTTGTATTTTTGATTTTTATGAGATGAACTAAATATAACAAAAAATAAAAACACTGAGTGACTGAAAATTTGTGCGAAGTTACTTGATAGTTGGTGATGATATTCCCCGGCAATGGCACTAGAAATCCTTCCTGATACTTGTGATTTGCGTTGGGTTTTTCATGAAGAGGAACGGGTTATAGCAACACAATGTGGGTAAGTATTTCACTCAGTTATGAAACCAAGGTTTATCGAACCAATAGGAATACCAATCCTCAACCTTCTTCGGTGACTGCACACAAAAGAACAAACAACTTGCACCCAACGTCGGCAAGAGGGTTGGCAATCCCCTTGATCTCGTTATTTGCAAGCAAGTGAGTTGTGTAGATAATTTTATATAATTGTAAATTGAAAAATAAAATAAAATCGAATAAATAACAACAATGTAGTAATAGCGTTTGTGAATATATATATATAAGTGAATAGACCCGGGGTCGTAGAGTTCTCTAGTGGCATCTCTCATAGAGATAGCATACGGTGGGTAAACAAATTACTGTTGGGCAATTGATAGAAAAGCAAATAGTTATGTGTTTTTCAAGGCAACGATCATGTGTATATAGGCATCACGTACATTAGCAAATAGGTCGACTCCTACCTGCACCTATCACTATTACTCCACCCATCGACTGCTATCCGACATGCATCTAGAGTATTAAGTAAAATAGAGTAATGCTTGAAGAACGATGCCATGATGTAGACAAAGTATACCCAATCAATATGAATAAACCCCATCGTTTTATCCTTAGTAGCAGCAACACACGGACACAACTTGTCCCCTTATGTCACTGGATATAAAAACTCACCAGGTTGAACCTACTACAACACACCACTCCCATCGAAGAAATATCAATCTAGTTAGCCAAACTATCTCAATAGATCGGAGAGCATTACGAAGCTATAATGATCATGCAAATAAGAATCTTACTATTCAGGTTTGACTCAAATAATTTTCATGAATAATCTGAACATAAACTCACAATTCATCGGATCCCAACAAACACAACATACAAAGGGATTATATCAGATAGATCAAGGAAAAGATGCGATGAACATTATATTCAAGATCAAGAGAGAGAGATATTGCCATCTAGGTACTACCTATGGACCTATAGGTCTGTGGTGAACTACTCACACATCATGGTGAGGGCAGCAAGGTAGATGAAGAGACTCTCCATGATTGATCTCCCCTCTGACAGGGTGCCGGAACAGAGGTGTAGATGGGCTCCCGTCGGAACAGAGACTTGCGATGGCAGAAAAAGTGTTTCGGGAGATCCCCTAGAGTTTTGGGAATATTAGAGAATGTATAGGCTAGAGAGGGGCATCGAGAGACACCTGAGGGAGGCACAAGCCATCAGGGCGCGCCCTGTTGGCTTATGGGTCCCTCATGCGGCTCTCGGCCTCCTTCCGAAGCTTCCAGATCTTCTTCTGGCCCAGAAAAAATCATCAAAAAGTTTCGTGGCAATTGGACTTCATTTGGTACTATAAATCTGAAAAGTCAAAAACATGCAGGAAACAACAACTAACACTAGGCACTGGGTCAATAGGATAATGCTCCAAAATATTATAATTTGGTACACAAATGCCCAAAAAGGTATCCCAGATTGATAATATATCAGCATGGATCAATCAAAAATTATAGATACGTTCGAGACGTATCAGAGATGCAGCGATAGGTCATGTGCGAGTTTCTAGTACAACATATGTTCTATGTCCTAAGACCTGAGCTGACGCATGTACTCGAGATGGTGATAGACCTGATTTGGGCAGATCAAACGCTACTCCGTAACTGGGTAGTTATAAAGGTAGGTTTCAGGTTCGTCCGGACCCATGCTACGAGACATGGTTAAACAAAATGGGATTTTCCCCTCCGATCAAGAGAGATATACTCTGGGCCCCTTTGGTGATCCGACCTAGATAAGCATGGCCATGCGATGAGGATTATGAGATAATCTGAAGTGTTGATCGGATTCACCACAATGAGAAAGAGGTCATGCTGCAACAAGGATGACCATGTCTCCTTGTGCATGACAACATATATCGTGTGGCAAACAGAATAGAAGTGTGAAGTGTTGATTCGCCTAACTAGCTTCATTGGACACTTGGAGTCGGTACGCTTTGGTAGAGGCCGCTACCGACTGGTCGAGTCAGATGTGATCTGACTCGTGACCAAGTGAATGAGAACCTAGGTCGCGTGCTTTAGGGAAGGAACACGTGGCTTTAGGATACGTGTGAGGCCCAAGAGTTGAGCCCGCGATGGATACCTATATATAGTAGAGGTGTGGCACACTTATTCAGTTGATCGCTTCAATGTCGATATTAGGGCTTTGCATGTGTTGCAACTAGCCACCTGCACTCATCACCGACTGTGTGATCGGACCTAGCAGTCCATTGCACGGTGTTCCTCATGCACGCGTGGATACCATTAGAGGCGGTGCACTTGCAACGCTCTGGCGAACCTGTACGTGGGATCCGGCGACCGGCTATTCAAGGAAGATCGAACGAGGAGGGGACTGACCACGCAGATGCGCTGCCCTAACTCTACTTCCGCTGCATGGCATTGCGCATCTAGTGGTAATGATCTATGATCCATCTCCATGGCATGTTCTTGGATGTTCTGCGCATAGGAAAATTTTAATTTGCAAGCGATCTTAAGCTAGAACCCAACATTTATTTCCTTGTGTTGGTTGGGTGTATGAACTCCGTTCGTATGCCGAATTGATGTTTTTATTTTGTGTGTTATTTCCATAGGGGCTTGGACCTTATGTGATGACATATACGGTATGGTTCCAACTGTATACAAATCCACACAAGCCACTTGGTTGCTTCAACATAACGAACTTCAACAACAAGTGTCCGGTAATGTTTTCCAATATGAACCTCGCTCAAATAAAAGTTATTTAGTAGTGAGTCTCACCTTAAGTGAGATCTCTCTTTTTAATCAGGCACGTAGGATTTTCAAACTCATGTTTTATATCCTGTCTCACATGCACTTCATATAATCAAGGAGTATCTACAACATCTCGACATAGTTTATCTTTCAAAGTTAGGTGCTTAGGTAGATAAACCAACTATTGTGGGGCATCTATCTTATCACTTGTGTTGCTAATCATTTGTACTATACAAAAAATGAAAAACGACAAAATCACGAAATATTTCGTGTTCTTTTAGCTTGTTTTCAGCTGGTTCTATTGGAGGGCAGCCGCCGGACTACAACGAGAAGATCAATTGAAGCAAGATTCATGCCTATTAAAAGAGAGGTCCTATGCACCTCAACGGTAAAAGTTTCTAACCCTTGCTTAGACGTAAGCTTGGGGAGGTAACCACTTTTCAGGCTCTTTGTTAATAAATGCATTTTGTCTTTACTTTTGTAAATCTCCTTGTAGTTTGGTATTGCAAGGTTCTAAGGGTGGGGGTGTTACTTTTGCATATGTAGTGTCTTGTGCAATGCTCTCGATCATATGGTTTTCTTGCAATACTATGTCCTGCTATTTTGACATGCTTGGTTTGCACTTGTTTAACATAGCCTGTGGAAATCTTGACGTCTTATGAAAATATTGCCATGTTATTTTATCAAAAACCCAAAAAAGGGGTCCTTTAAACTATTGCCTTTTTCACCTAATTACATAAGTTGGGGACTCTAGTGGTGGCTTGATTCGCCATTGAATGATTGTAGAGGCTTTTTTCTTATGAACCTAGCATCTTTGGTCAATCTGGGACGCGTAATAGGGTTTATCTCCGCCAAACTATCCCCTTGGGGTACTTAGATTTTGAGTCTCATGCAACATGACACTGCCATACTCTTGTGTATTTTTGAGTTCATTATGACTAAAGCAATGTTCGAAGCCTTTTACATTTCTGTTCATAGGAGAGATTTCACATATTCATAGCTTTGTGTCCATCCTAGTTGCATGGTGATCACTACACCTTGTGTTGACATCGATCATAAGGCCTTCTACATACCCTAATGGTCAGCTGCGTTGATGCAAGACTTCCTTTGTTTTTGTATTCTCAAAACCATAACCATTTTCTATCTTTCCCTAGCGAGGCATAGGATTACGCTCAGTGATGCATAGGTAGTTGAGTGGTTTAATAACACAGACAAATGATCTTGCTATTGTACATGGTATGCCTCGGTTTGGTGTTTTTGAAGTGATCGCTAATGTTTGACCTCTTTTCTGTATGATAGTTATTGTTGTATTGACCTTCTCTCTCTAAACCTTTGGCAATGGGAATTTGGGTTCCATAAAAATATTTTCCTATTTCTTGACTTCCATGGACATGGAACTAAGAGGATAGCTAGTATTAATCCCTTGTTGGTTAACTTTTGCATGCTTGCACGATTCATGGATATCACTTTTGGGGTTTGTTCGCGAGGGGCGGGATCCCCATTAGATTTTATCTCTGTTTGTTTCGTTCTCTGTTCCATGAATTTGGTTTCTAGCCAAACACTATTTAAAATATCCAAAGATCCGTAACTCAGATCGAGCTAAAAAATTAACACGATTTTTTTGGATTAGCTTCCTTGCGTCCGAAGGACAACTCCAACCGACCTCCGAGGAAGCCACAAGCTAACCCAGCGCCCCTAAGGGGGCGCCTTTTGAGCTTATGAAGAACATGTGTCCCTTGGCATTGATTCTTGTGCTAAAAATTCAAATATATTCTAAAAAACATCTCCATCAAATTTTATCGCGGTTGGACTTCGCTTGATATGAATTTTCTGCAAAATACCAAAACATGCAAAAAAACAGGAATTGGCACTGGGCACTAGATTAATATGTTAGTCCAAGAAAATTCTATAAATTATTGCCAAAAGTATGTGGAAATAGTAGGATAATGGCATGAAACAATAGAAAAATTATAGATACGACGGAGACGTATCACTCTATGCTTATATATTATTATCCAACGATGTGTTGCACCTCTATGATGTTTGAGTAGATTCTTTTTGTCTTATGGATCGATTGGTTATAATGATTGGTTTGATTTGCATGATTTATTTTGGTGTTGTCCTATGGATCCCTTCGTGTCGTGCAAGCGTGTGGGATCACCGATGTAAGGTGTTGCAATATGTTCATGATTCTCTTATAGTGGATTGCGGTAGCATAAAAAACCTAAACCCGAGTAAGTGGGTTGTTGCATATTGGATTAAAGGAGACATTTAGTTGGTGCTATGGTTGGGTTCAACTTAATGATCTTTAGTATTCACGAAAAGTTGTCAATTTCCAATCATAAGAACATATGATCAAATTATGAAAAGTGTGTTAGCTTATGCCTCTCCCGCACATAAAACTTTAATGCTTATCGGTCTAGTTATCTATTGCCTAGGGACAAACCACTTTTTCTTTGCTCTCCAAATACTTTTAGTTTATTGTTCTTTTATTAAAACAACAGGTAACTCTTTTTATTTCCGCGAAGTACTTCTAGTTTTATTCTCGCATAGTAGTTGTATTTCTTATTCTGGGTAAAGTGAGAGTTAGCATTCATAGAGTTGTATCTGTTGGGGAACATAGTAGTAAATCAAAATTTTCCTACGACCACCAAGATCAATCTATGGAGAAACCAGCAACGACTAAGGGGAGAGTGCATCTTCATACCTTTGAAGATTGCTAAGCGGAAGCGTTACTAGAACGCGGTTGGTGGAGTCGTACTCGCAGCGATTCAGATCGCGGTGGATTCCGATCTAAGCGCCGACATCCGCGCCTCCGCGTTCAACACACGTGCAGCCCAGTGATGTCTCCTACGCCTTGATCTAGCAAGGAGGAAGGAGAGGTTGAGGGAGAGCTCCAGCACCATGACGGCGTGGTGGCGGTGGAGCTACGTGGCACTTCGGTAGGGCTTCGCCAAGCACTATGGAGGACGAGCAGATGGAGAGGTAGGGCTTCTCCGACAGAGATAGAAACTCATGTATCTGGCAGCCCCAAAAAACCACTCTATATAGGAGGAAAGAGAGGAGGGCACCCATCCCTAGGGTTCCCACCCTAGGTGGTGCGGCAGCCCTAGATGGCCATCTGGCCGGCGGCCAGAGAGGGAGAGGGGAGGGACGGCGCCCTAGAAGGGCCTAGGGCCCATCTGCCCTAGGGTTTGCCCCCTTCGCACCTCTTGCTGCACCTTGGGCCCTTGTGGGGGGTGCACCAGCCCACCTAGGGGCTGGTTCCCTCCCACTTGTGGCCCATGCAGCCCTCTGGTGCCGGTGGCCTCACTTGGTGGACCCCCGGAACCCTTCCGGTGGTCCTGATACGTTACCGGTGATGCCCGAAACAATTCCGGTGACCAAGACCTCACTTCCTATATATATGAATCGTTACCTCCGGACCATTCTGGAATTCCTCGTGACGTCCAGGATCTCATCCGGGACTCCCAACAACCTTTGGTAACCACGTACACTATTTCCCTATAACCCTAGCGTCATCGAACCTTAAGTGTGTAGACCCTACGGGTTCGGGAGGCATGTAGACATGACCGAGACACCTCTCCGATCAATAACCAACAGCAGGATCTGGATACCCATGTTGTCTCCCACATGCTCCATGATGATCTCATTGGATGAACCACGATGTCGGGGATTCAATCAATCCCGTATACAATTCCCTTTGTCTACCGGTATGACACTTGCCCGAGATTCGATCATCGGTATCCCTATACCTTGTTCAATCTCATTACCGGCAAGTCTCTTTACTCGTTCTGTAACACATCATCCCGTGGCTAACTCCTTAGTCACATTGAGCTCATTATGATGATGTCTTACCGAGTGGGCCCAGAGATACCTCTCTATCACACGGAGTGACAAATCCCAGTCTCGATTCGTGCCAACCCAACAGACACTTCCGGAGATACCCGTAGTGCACCTTTATAGGCACTCAGTTACGTTGTGATGTTTGGCACACCCAAAGCATTCCCACCGTATCCGGGAGTTGCACAATCTCGTGGTCTAAGGAAATGATACTTGACATTGGAAAAGCTTTAGCAGAGAACTACACGATCTTGTGCTATGCTTAGGATTGGGTCTTGTCCATCACATCATTCTCCTAATGATGTGATCCCGTTATCAACGACATCCTATGTCCATGGCCATGAAACCATGACCATCTATTGATCAATGAGCTAGCCAACTAGAGGCTCGCTATGGACACGTTGTGGTCTATGTATTCACACATGCATTACGGTTTCCGGTTAATACAATTATAGCATGAACAATAGACAATTATCATGAACAAGGAAATACAGTAATAACCTTATTGCCTCTAGGGCATATTTCCAACAGTCTCCCACTTGAACTAGAGTCAATAATCTAGTTACATTGTGATGTATCAAACACCCATAGACTTCTGGTGTTGATCATGTTTTGCTCGTGAGAGAGGTTTAGTCAACGGATCTGTGACATTCGAGTCCGTGTGTACTTTACAAATATCTATATCTCCTTCCTGAATGTAATCACGAATGGAGTTGAAGCGGCGCTTGATGTGTCTTGTCTTCTTGTGAAACCTGGGCTCCTTGGCAAGGGAAATAGCTCAAGTGTTGTCACAGAATAGAGTCATCGGGCCCGACGCATTAGGAATCACTCCTAGGTCGGTGATGAACTCCTTCATCCAGACTCCTTCCTTTGCTGCTTCCGAAGCAGCTATGTACTCCACTTCACATGTAGATGCCACCACGATGCTTTGCTTGCTACTGCACTAGCTGACTGCCCCTCCGTTCAAAATATACATGTATCCGGTTTGCGACTTGGAGTCATACGGATCTGTGTCGAAGCTAGCATCGACGTAACCCTTTACGACGAGCTCTTCGGCACCTCCATATACGAGAAACATGTCCTTGGTCCTTTTCAGGTACTTCAGGATATTCTTGACCGTTGTCCAGTGTTCCTCTCCGGGATCACTCTAGTACCTCCCTACCAAACGTATGGCAAGGTTCACATCAGGTCTGGTACACAGCATGGCATACATAATAGAGCATATGGCTGAAGCATAGGGGATGACACTCATCTTTTCTCTATCATCTGTCATGGTCGGGCATTGAGTCGTACTCAATATCACACCCTGTAACACAGGTAAGAACCCCTTCTTGGACTGATCCATATTGAACTTCTTCAATATCTTGTCAAGGTATGTGCTTTGTGAAAGACCTATGAGGCGTCTCGATCTATCTCTATAGATCTTGATGCCTAATATGTAAGCAGCTTCACCAAGGTCCTTCATTGAAAAACACTTATTCAAGTAGGCCTTTATGCTTTCCAAAAGTTCTATATCATTTTCCATCAGCAATATATCATCCACATATAATATGAGAAATGCTACAAAGCTCCCACTCACTTTCTTATAAATACAGGGTTCTTCATAAACCTGTATAAATCCAAACGCTTTAATCACCTCATTAAAGTGAATGTTCCAACTCCGAGATGCTTGCACCAGCACATAGATGGAGCGTTGAAGCTTGCATACTTTGTTAGCATCTTTAGGATCGACAAAACCTTCCGGCTGCATCATATACAGTTCTTCCTTAAGGAAGCCATTAAGGAATGTCGTTTTGACGTCCATTTGCCAAATTTCATAATCATAAAATGCGGCAATTGCTAACATGATTCGGACGGACTTCAGCATTTCTACGGGTGAGAAAGTCTCATCATAGTCAACTCCTTGAACTTGTCGATAACCCTTAGCGACAAGCCGAGCCTTATAGACGGTCACATTACCATCCGCGTCAGTCTTCTTCTTAAAGATCCATTTATTTTCTATGGCTCGCTTATCATCAGGCAAGTCCACCAAAGTCCATACTTTGTTCTCATACATGGATCCTATCTCAGATTTCATGGCTTCGAGCCATTTGTTGGAATTCGGGCCCGCCGTCGCTTCTTCATAGTTTGAAGGCTCACTGTTGTCCAACAACATGATCTCCAGGACAGGGTTGCCGTACCACTCTGGTGCGGAACGTGTCCTTGTGGACCTTCGAGGTTCAATAGCACCTTGATCTAAAGTTTCATGATCATCATCATTAACTTCCTCTCCAGCCGGTGTAGGCTCCATAGAAACAACTTCCTGTGCTGCGCTACTCTTCGGTTCGAGTGGAGGTACAATTACCTCATCAAGTTCTATTTTCCTCCCACTTACTTCTTTCGAAAGAAACTCTTTCTCTTGAAAGGATCCATTCTTGGCAACAAAGATCTTGCCTTCGGATCTGAGGTAGAAGGTGTACCCAATGGTTTCTTTGGGGTATCCTATGAAGACGCACTTTTCCGCTTTGGGTTCGAGCTTCTCAGGTTGAAGTTTCTTCACATAAGCATCGCATCCCCAAACTTTTAGAAATGACAGCTTAGGTTTCTTTCCAAACCATAATTCATACGGTGTCATCTCAACGGACTTTGACGGTTCCCTATTTAAAGTGAATGCGGCAGTCTCTAAGTTGGTAAGAGACATCATAGATCGCACCATATCCAATAGAGTGCGATTACAACGTTCAGACACACCATTTCGCTGAGGTGTGCTAGGCGGCGTGAGTTGTGAAACAATTCCACATTCCCTTAGGTGCGTGCCAAACTCGTGACTCAAATATTCTCCGCCACGATCAGATCGTAGGCATTTTTATTTTCCTGTCATGTTGATTCTCTACCTCACTCTGGAATTCCTTGAACTTTTCAAAGGTTTCAGACTTGTGTTTCATTAAGTAGACATACCCATATCTGCTCAAGTCATAAGTGAGGGTGAGAACATAACTGTAGCCACCGCGAGCCTCGACGCTCATTGGACCGCATACATCGGTATGTATTATCTCCAACAAGTTAGTCGCTCGCTCCATTGTTCCGGAGAACGGAGTCTTGGTCATCTTTCCCATGAGGCATGGTTCGCATGTGTCAAATGATTCAAAATCAAGAGACTCCAAAAGACCATTAGCATGGAGCTTCTTAATGCGTTCGACACCAATATGACCAAGGCGGTAGTGCCACATGTAAGTGGGACTATCGTTATCAACCTTACATCTTTTGGTACTCACACTATGGACATGTGTAACATCACATTCGAGATTCATCAAAAATAAACCATTGACCAGCGGGGCATGACCATAAAACATTTCACTCATATAAATAGAACAACCATTATTCTCAGATTTAAATGAGTAGCCATCTCGCATCAAGCGAGATCCAGGTACAATGTTCATGCTCAAAGCTGGTACTAAATAATAATTATTAAGGTTTAAAACTAATCCCGAAGGTAGATGTAGAGGTAGCATGCCGACGGCGATCACATCGACCATGGAACCATTCCCGACGTGCATCGTCACCTCGTCCTTTGCCAGTCTCCGCTTATTCCGTAGCTCCTCCTTGGAGTTACAAATGTGAGCAACCGCACCGGTATCGAATACCTAGGAGCTACTACAAGCGCTGGTTAGGTACACATCAATAACAAGTATATCACATATACCTTCAACGTTGTCGGCCTTCTTATCCGCTAAGTACTTGGGGCAGTTCCGCTTCCAATGACCGGTACCCTTGCAATAAAAGCACTCAGTCTCAGGCTTGGGTCCATTCTTGTTCTTCTTCCCGGCAACTTGCTTACCGGGCCCGGCAACAGCTTTGTCGTCCTTCTTGAAGTTCTTCTTACCCTTGCCTTTCTTGAAACTAGTGGTGTTATTCACCATCAACACTTGATGCTCCTTTTTGATCTCGACCTCCGCTGATTTCAGCATCGAGTACAACTCAGGAATGGACTTCTCCATGCAGGGGAATGTCGCATGGGAAACAAAAAAACCTCCTACGCACACGCAGATCTATCCATGGTGATGAGCATCTACGAGAGAGAGAGTGGATCTATGTACCCTTGTAGATCGCTAAGCGGTAAGCGTTAAGAAACGCGGTTGGTGTAGTCGAACGTCTTCGTGATCCAAATCGCCGAGCGTCCCGCGATCCAATCACAATCCATCCCGCGATCCAATCACGATCCGTCCCGCGAACTTGATCATGATCCATTCCACGAACTTGATCATGATCCGTCCCACGAACTTGATCACGATCCGTCCCACGAACTTGATCACGATCCGTCCCACGAACTTGATCACGATCCTTCCAATCTAGCGCCGAACGGACGGCACCTCCGCGTTCAGCACACGTACGGCTTGATGAAAATATTCGACGTCTTGATCCAGCAAGAAGGAGCGGAGAGGAAGAAGAGTTCTTCGGCAGCATGACGGCGCTCCGTCGATGGTGGTGGCGCTATTCCGGCAGGGCTTTGCCTAAGCGCTGTAGAAAACCGATTTAGAGGAGAAACTATGCACTGGAGGAACGGGCAGCACGTGGCTAAAATTCTATGAAAAAACCCTAAAACCTCCAGTATATATAAGAGGAAGAGAGGAGGAGGCTTGTCACAAGGTCCAAGCCTCCAAGGAGTCGGCCGAACTAGGTGGAGGAGGTGGACTCCACCTCCAATCCTAGTAGGACTAGGATTCACCCTATTTTTGCCTTTTTCCACTTTTTCTCTTTAGGCCTTTTTTCACAAACCGCATGGGCCTTGTGTGGGACTTCCACCAGCCCACTAAGGGTTGGTAAACACTCTCCCACAGCCCATGGAGCCTCTTGGGTCGAAATACCCCTCCCGATGGTCTCCCGGTACACTATCGGCACTCCCGGTACACTACCGATGAGCTCGAAACTTTTTTCGCGACCAAAACAGGACTTCCTATATATGAATCTTTACCTCCGGACCATTCTAGAGCTCCTCATGACGTCCGAGATCTTATCCGGGACTCCAAACAACCTTCGGTCACCACCATACATAACTCTATACTACCGAAATGTCACCAAATCTTAAGTGTGCAGACCCTGCGGGTTCAAGAACTATGTAGACATGACCGAGACACCTCTACGGTCAATAACAAATAGCGGGACCTGGATGCCCATATTGGTTCCTACATATTCTACGAAGATCTTTATCGGTCGAACCTCTATGTCAAGGATTCAGTTAATCCCGTATGATGTTCCCTTTGTCCTTTGGTATGTTACTTGCCCGAGATTTGATCGTCGGTATCTCCATACCTAGTTCAATCTCGTTACCCGCAAGTCTCGTTACTCGTTACATAATACAAGATCCCGCAACTAACACTTAGTCGCATTGCTTACAAGGCTTATCGTGATGTTGTATTACCGAGTGGGCCCTGAGATACCTCTCTGTCACACGGAGTAACAAATCCCAGTCTTGATCCATGCCAACTCAACAGACACCCTCGGAGATACCTATAGAGCACCTTTATAGTCACCCAGTTACGTTGCGACATTTGATACACACAAGGCACTCCTCCGATGTCCGTGAGTTGCATGATCTCATGGTCATAGGAACATATAATTGACATGCAGAAAACAGTAGCAATAAACTGACACGATCATATGCTACGTTTGTAGTTTGGGTCTTGTCCATCACATCATTCTCCTAATGATGTGATCTCGTTATCAAATGACATCACATGTCAATGGCTAGGAAACCTTGACCATCTTTGATCAACGAGCTAGTTCACTAGAGGCATACTAGGGACAGAGTGTTGTTTATTTACCCACACATGTAATGTGTTTCCAATTAATACAATTATAGCATGGATAATAAATGATTGTCATGAACAAGGAAATATAATAATCAACACTTTATTTATTGCCTCTAGGACATATTTCCAACAGTCTCCCACTTGCACTAGAGTCAATAATCTAGTTGACATCACTATGTGTTTTACATTGTAATGAATCGAACACCCATGCAGTTTTGGTGTTGATCATGTTTAGCCCTTGGAAGAGGTTTAGTCAACGGTTCTGCAACATTCAGATCCGTGTGCACTTTGCAAATATTTATGTCCTTCTCCTTGATGTAATCGCGGATGGAGTTGAAGCGTCGCTTTATGTGTCTGGTCCTCTTGTGAAACCTTGGTTCCTTGGCCAAAGCAATGGCACCAGTGTTGTCACAGAACAGGTTCATTGAATTCAGTGCACTGGGCACTACTCCAAGATCTATCATGAACTGTTTCATCCAGACACCTTCCTTCGCCGCCTCAGAGGCTGCAATGTACTCCGCTTCGCACGTAGAATCGGCTACCACTCTTTGCTTGGAACTACACCAGCTTACTGCTCCCCCATTGAGAATAAATACGTATCTAGTTTGCAACTTAGAATCATCCGGATCAGTGTCAAAGCTTGCATTGACGTAACCCTTAATGATGAGCTCTTCATCACCTCCATAAACGAGAAACATTTCCTTAGTCCTTAAGGATATTCTTGACCGCTGCCCAGTGCTCCATTCCAGGATCACTTTGAAAACTTCCGGCCATACTTATGGCAAGGCTGACATCGGGTCTTGTGCATAGCATTGCATACATGATAGAGCCTATGGTTGAAGCATAGGGGATGACACTCATCTTTTCTCTATCTTCTGCAGTCACTGGGCATTGAGTCTTACTCAACTTCACACCTTGTAACACAGGCAAGAACCCCTTCTTGGACTGATCCATTTTGAACTTCTTCAAAACTTTATCAAGGTATGTGCTCTGTGAAAGTGCTATTAAGCGTCTCGATCTATCTCTATAGATCTTAATGCCTAATATGAAAGCAGCTTCTCCTAGGTCCTTCATTGAAAAACTCTTGTTCAAATATTCCTTCACGCTTTCTAGCATTTCCATATTGTTTCCAATCAGCAATATGTCATCCACATATAATACTAGAAACGCTATAGAGCTCTCACTCACTTTCTTGTAAATACAAGCTTCTCCATAAACTTGTATAAACTCAAACGCCTTGATCACCTCATCAAAGCGCTTATTCCAACTCCGAGATGCTTGCACCAGTCCATAAATGGATTGATGGAGTTTGCAAACTTTGTCAGCATTCTCTGGATCGACAAAACCTTTGGGTTGCATCATATACAACTCTTCCTCAAGGAAACCGTTGAGGAACGCTGTTTTGACATCCATCTGCCAAATTTCATAGTCGAAATAAGAAGCTATTGCCAACATGATTCTGACAGACTTAAGCATCGCTACGGGTGATAAAGTCTCATCGTAGTCAACTCCTTGAACTTGTGAAAAACCCTTTGCCACAAGTCGAGCTTTATAGACTATGACATTATCGTCCGCGTCTGTCTTCTTCTTAAAAATCCATTTGTTCTGAATGGCCTTTCGCCCTTCAGGTAATACTTCCAAATTCCATACTTTGTTTTCATACATGGATCTCATCTCGGATTTCATGGCCTCTAACCATTTCTCGAAATCCGGGCCCATCACTGCTCCTTCATAGCTCGTAGGTTCATTGTTGTCCAACAACATGACCTCTAAGACAGGGTTGCCATACCACTCAAGAGTAGTACGTGCCCTTGTCGACCTACGAGGTTCAATAGTAGCTTGATCCGAAGCTTCATGATCATCATCATTAACTTCATCTTCTACCATCGTAGATTCCATAGAAATATCTTTTTGCGCTGTGCTACATTCTGGTTGAAGTGAAGGTTCAATAACCTCATCAAGCTCTATCTTCCTCCCACTCAATTCTTTCGAGAGAAACTCTTTCTCAAGAAATGTTCCGTTCTTAGCGACAAACACTTTGCCTTCGGATCTGAGATAGAAGGTATACCTGACTGTCTCTTTCGGGTATCCTATGAAGACGCATTTCTCCGCTTTGGGTTCCAGCTTTTCAGGCTGAAGCTTTTTGACATAAGCATCACATCCCAAAACTTTAAGAAACGACAACTTTGGCTTCTTGCCAAACCATAGTTCATATGGCATCGTCTCAACGGATTTTGATGGTGCCCTATTTAAAGTGAATGCAGTTGTCTCTAATGCAAAACCCCAAAACGATAGTGGCAAATCAGCAAGAGACATCATAGAATGCACCATATCTAATAAGGTTCGATTATGACGTTTGGACACACCATTACGCTGTGGTGTTCTGGGCGGTGTCAACTGTGAAACAATTCCACACTGTCTTAAGTGACTGCCAAACTCATAACTCACATATTCACCTCCTCGATCAGATCGCAGGAACTTAATCTTCTTGTTACGATGATTCTCAACTTCACTCTGAAATTGCTTGAACTTTTCAAACGTTCAGACTTGTGTTTCATTAAGTAAATATACCCATATCTACTTAATTCATCAGTGAAGGTGAGAAAATAACGATATCCACCACGCGCTGTAACATTCATTGGACCGCGCACATCAGTATGTATGATTTCCAATAAGTCACTCACCCGTTCCATTGTTCCAGAGAACGGCGTTTTAGTCATCTTGCCCATGAGGCATGGTTCACATGTGCCAAGTGATTCAAAATCAAGTGACTCCAAAAGTCCATCAGCATGGAGCTTCCTCATGCGTTTTACACCAATATGACCTAAACGGCAGTGCCACAAGAAAGTGGTACTATCATTATCAATTCTACATCTTTTGGCATCAATGTTATGAACATGTGTGTCATCACTATCAAGATTCAATATTAATAAACCCCTAACATTGGGTGCATGATCATAAAAGATATTACTCATATAAATAGAACAACCTTTATTCTCTGATTTAAATGAGTAACCGTCTCGCAATAAACAAGATCCAGATATAATGTTCATGCTTAACGCGAGCACTAAATAACAATTATTCAGGTTCATCACTAATCCTGATGGTAATCGAAGAGAGAGCATGTCGACGGCGATCACATCAACCTTGGAACCATTTCCCACGCGCATCGTCACTTTGTCCTTTGCCAGCCTTCGTGTATTCCGTAGTTCCTGCTTTGAGTTGCAAATGTGAGCAACCGAACCGATATCAAATACCCAGGCACTACTACGAGAGCTAGTAAGGTACACATCAATAACATGTATATCATATATACCTTGTTTGTCGTTGGTCGCCTTCTTGTCAGCCAGGTACTTGGGGCAGTTCCGCTTCCAGTGACCAGTTCCCTTGCAATGAAAGCACTCAGTTTCTGGCTTGGGTCCATGCTTGGGCTTCTTTACATGAGTAGCAACTGCTTTGCCATCCTTCTTGGTTTTACCCTTCTTGCCCTTGCCCTTGACCTTGCCATTTTTCTTGAAACTAGTGGTTTTATTGACCATCAACACTTGATGTTCTTTCTGGATTTCAGACTCAGCGACTTTTAGCATCGCAAATAGCTCGGCGACTGACTTGTTCATCCCATGCATGTTATAGTTCATCACAAAGCTCTTGTAATTACGTGGTAGTGATTGAAGAACTCTGTCAGTGATCGCTTCTGGCGGAAGGGCAATTCCCAACTCCGCTAGACGAGTTGAATACCCAAACATTCTGAGTACATGTTCACTGATAGACCCGTTCTCCTCCATCTTGCAAGCATAGAACTTATCGGAGGTTTCATACCTCTCGATCCGGGCGTTCTTCTGAAAGATAAACTTCAACTCCTGGAACATCTCATATGCTCCATGACGTTCAAAACGTCTTTGAAGTCCCGATTCTAAGCCATACAATATCGCACACTGAACTATTGAGTAATCTCCAGTACGTGCCTCCCAAGCGTTCTTAACGTCTTTGAAGGTCATGTCTTCTGGTTGGTCACCAAGCGGTGCATCAAGGACATATGATTTCTGGGAAGCCGTGAGGATAATCCTCAGATTATGGGCCCAGTCAACAAAGTTACTTCCATCATCTTTCAACTTAGCTTTCTCTAGGAACGCATTAAAATTCAGGGGTGCTACTGCGTGATCCATTGATCTACAACATAAATACGCAAATTTACTTAGACTATTGTTCAAGATAATGAGTTTAGTTAATCAAAGTACTAAAGCTCCCACTCAAATTGGCATCCCTCAGGTCATCTGAGTGTCACATGATCCAAATCCACCAACTCAAGTTCGATCATCATGTGAGTTGAGGTGGCTTCAATGGTGAACATCATTATGTTGATCATATCTACTATATGACTCATGTTCGACCTTTCGGTCTCTTGTGTTCCGAGGCCATGTCTGTACATGCTAGGCTCGTCAAGTTTAACCCTAGTGTTCTGCGTGTGCAACACTGGCTTGCACCCGTTGTATGTGAACATAGAGTCTATCACACCCGATCATCACTTGGTGTCTCAACACACCGAACTTTCGCAACGGTGCACACTCGGGGAGAACACAATTTATCTTAAAATTAAGTGAGGGATCACCTTATAATGCTACCGTCGTCCTAAGCAAAACAAGGTGCATAAAAGGATTAACATCACATGCAAATCATAAGTGACATGATATGGCCATGAACTTGTGCTTTTCATCTCCATCTTGAAAGCACCGGCATGATCTCCATCGTCACCGGCAAGACACCATGATCTCCATCATCTTGATCTCCATCAACGTGTCGCCATCAGGGTTGTCACGCCCAACATGCTTCTACTACTATTGCTACCGTTTAGCGATAAAGTAAAGCATTACATAGCGCTTAATGATTGACACGCAGGTCATACAATAATTAAAGACAACCCTATGCCTCCTGCCGGTTGCCGTACTCATCGACATGCAAGTCGTGATAATCTATACATCACATGATCATCTCATACATCACATATATCACATCATGTAATTGGCCATATCACATCACAACATACCCTGCAAAAACAAGTTAGACGTCCTCTAATTGTTGTTGCATGTTTTACGTGGCTGCTACGGGTATCTAGCAAGAACAATTCTCATCTACGCAAAAAACACAACGGTGATACACTAGTTGCTTTTCAACCTTCTCAAGGACCGCCTTTGTCGAATCCGATCCAACTAAAGTGAGAGAAACTGGCACCCGCAAGCCATCTATGCAACAAGTTGCGGTCGAGGGAACCGGTCTCTCGTAAGCGTACGAGTAATGTTGGTCCAGGCCGCTTCATCTCACAATACCGCTGAACCAAAATCCGACCAAGGGAGGAAGCAATCTAAGCATCAACACCCACAAACCTTTTGTGTTCTACTCGAGATCTCATCTACACATAGACCTAGCTCATGATGCCGCTGCAGGGGAACATCGCATGGGAAACAAAAAAATTCCTATGCACACGCAGATCTATCCATGGTTATGAGCATCTATGAGAGGGAGAGTGGATCTATGTACCCTTGTAGATCGGTAAGCAGGAAGCGTTAAGAAACGCGGTTGGTGTAGTCGAACGTCTTCGCGATCCAAATCGCTGAGCGTCCCGCGATCCAATCACGATTCGTCCCGCGATCCAATCACGATCCATCCTGCGAACTTGATCATGATCCATCCCACGAACTTGATCATGATCCGTCCCACGAACTTGATCATGATCCGTCCCACGAACTTGATCACGATCCTTCCGATCTAGCGCCGAACGGACGGCACCTCCGCGTTCTGCACACGTACGGCTTGATGACGATCTCCGCTGTATTGATCCAGCAATAAGGACCGGGGAAGAAGAGTTCTCCGGCAGCGTGACGGCGCTCCGGCGATGGTGGTGGAGCTATTCCGGCAGGGCTTCGCCTAAGCGCTGCAGAAAACCGATCTAGAGGAGAAACTATGCACTAGAGGAACGGGCAACACGTGGCTAAATTTCTGTGCAAAAACCCTAAAACCTCCAGTATATATAAGAGTAAGAGAGGAGGAGGCTTGGCACAAGGGCCAAGCCTCCAAGGAGTCAGCCGAACCAGGTGGAGGAGGTGGACTCCACCTCCAATCCTAGTAGGACTACGATTCACCCTATTTTTGCCTTTTTCCACTTTTTCTCTTTAGGACTTTTTTCCCAAACCGCATGGGCCTTGTGTGGAACTTCCACCAGCCCACTAAGGGCTGGTAAACACTCTTCCACAGCCCATGGAGCCTCTTGGGTCGAAATACCCCTCCCGATGGTCTCCCGGTACACTACCGGCACTCCCGGTACACTACCGATGAGCCCGAAACTTTTCCGGTGACCACAACAGGACTTCCTATATATGTATCTTTACCTCCAGACCATTTTGGAGCTCCTCGTGATGTCCAAGATCTCATGCAGGACTCCGAACAACCTTTGGTCACCACCAGACATAACTCTATACTACCGAAACGTCACCAAACCTTAAGTGTGCAGACCCTACGGGTTCGAGAACTATGTAGACATGACCGAGACACCTCTACGGTCAATAACCAATAGCGGGACCTGGATGCCCATATTGGTTCCTACATATTCTATGAAGATCTTTATCGGTCGAACCTCTGTGTCAAGGATTCAGTTAATCCCGTATGATGTTCCCTTTGTTCTTCGGTATGTTACTTGCCCGAGATTTGATCGTCGGTATCTCCATACCTAGTTCAATCTCGTTATCGGCAAGTCTCTTTACTCGTTCTGTAATATAAGATCCCGCAACTAACACTTAGTCACATTGCTTGCAAGGCTTATTGTGATGTTGTATTACCGAGTGGGCCCTGAGATACCTCTCCGTCACACGGAGTAACAAATCCTAGTCTTGATCCATGCCAACTCAACAGACACCCTCGGAGATACCTGTAGAGCACCTTTATGGTCACCCAGTTACGTTGCGACGTTTGATACACACAAGGCACTCCTCCGATGTCCGTGAGTTGCATGATCTCATGGTCATAGGAACATATACTTGACATGCAGAAAACAGTAGCAAGAAACTGACACGTCCATATGCTACATTTGTAGTTTGGGTCTTGTCCATCACATCATTCTCCTAATGATGTGATCTCATTATCAAATGACATCACATGTCAATGGCTAGGAAACCTTGACCATCTTTGATCAATGAGCTAGTTCACTAGAGGCATACTAGGGACAGAGTGTCGTTTATTTACCCACACATGTAATGTGTTTCCAATTAATAAAATTATAGCATGGATAATAAACGGTTATCATGAACAAGGAAATATAATAATAAACACTTTATTTATTGCCTCTAGGGCATATTTCCAACACTCCATATCCTTCATGTTGTAGTTTATCACAAAGCTCTTGTAGCTAGGTGGAAGCGACTGGAGGATTCTGTCAATGACCGAGTCATCCGGGAGATTAACTCCTAGATGAGTCAAGCGGTTGTGCAACCCAGACATTTTGAGTATGTGCTCACTGACAGAACTATTTTCCTCCATCTTACAACTGAAGAACTTGTCGGAGACATCATATCTCTCGACCCAGGCATGAGCTTGGAAAACCAGTTTCAGCTCTTGGAACATCTCATATGCTCCGTGTTGCTCAAAACACTTTTGGAGCCCCGATTCTAAACTGTAAAGCATGCCGCACTGAACCAGGAAGTAATCATCACAACGTGTCTGCCAAGTGTTCATAACGTCTTGTTCCGCTGGGAGAATGGGTGCGTCACATAGCAGTGCATCAAGGACATACAATCTTTTGGAAGCTATGAGGATGATCCTCAAGCTACGGACCAAGTCCGCATAGTTGCTTCCATCATATTTTAGCTTGGTTTTCTCTAGGAACGCGTTGAAGTTGAGGGTGAGATTAGCGTTGGTCATTGGATCTACCATATAGATTGTAAAGACAATTTTAGACTAAGTTCATGATAATTAAGTTCACATAGTCAAATTATTTAATGAACTCCCACTTAGATTGACATCTCTCTAGTCATCCAAGTGTCACATGATCCACGTTGACTAGCACGTGTCCGATCGTCACGTGAGACGGACTAGTCAACCATGGTGAACATCTCCATGTTGATCATATCTTCTATACGACTCATGTTCGACCTTTTGGTATTTCGTGTTTCGAGGCCATGTCTGTACATGCTAGGCTCGTCAAGTCAACCTAAGTGTGTTGCGTGTGTAAATCTGGCTTACAGCCGTTGTATGCGAATGTTAGAACATATCACACCCGATCATCACGTGGTGCTTCGGAACAACGATCCTTAGCAATGGTGCACAGTTAGGGTGAACACATTTCTTGAAATTTTATTGAGAGATCATCTTATTTAGCTACCATCATTCTAAGCAAATAATATGTAAACATGATAAACAGCACATGCAATCAATATAGTGACATGATATGGCCAATATCATCTTGCTCCTTTGATCTCCATCTTCGGGGCACCATGATCATCACTGTCACCGGCACGACACCATGATCTTCATCATCATGATCTCCATCATCGTGTCTTCATGAAGTTGTCTCGCCAACTATTACTTCTACTACTATGGCTAACGTTTAGCAATAAAGTAAAGTAATTACATGGCGATCTTGATTGACACGCAGGTCATACAATAAATTAAGACAACTCCTATGGCTCCTACCGGTTGTCATACTCATCGACATGCAAGTCGTGAATCCTATTACAAGAACATGATCAATCTCATACATCACAATGCATCACATCACATTCTTTGGCCATATCACATCACAAGGCATATGCGACAAAAACAAGTAAAACGTCCTCTAATTTGTTGTTGCAAGTTTTACGTGGCTGCTATAGGTTTCTAGCAAGAACGTTTCTTACCTACACCAAAACCACAATGTGATATGCCAATAGCTATTTACCCTCCATAAGTACCCTTTTCATCGAATCCAATCCGACTAAAGTGGGAGAGACAGACACCCGCTAGTCACCTTATGCAACAAGTGCATGTCAGGCGGTGGAACCGGTCTCACGTAAGCGTACGTGTAAAGTTGGTCCGGGCCGCCTCATCCCACAATACCGCCGAATCAAGATAAGACTAGTAACGGCAAGCATATTAACAAGATCGACGCCCACAACAACTTGTGTTCTACTCGTGCATAGATTCTACGCATAGACCTAGCTCATGATGCCACTGTTGGGGAACGTAGTAGTAAATCAAAATTTTCCTACGACCACCAAGATCAATCTATGGAGAAACCAACAACGAGTAAGGGGAGAGTGCATCTTCATAGCTTTGAAGATCGCTAAGCGGAAGCATTACTAGAATGCGGTTGGTGGAGTCATACTCACAGCGATTCAGATCGTGGTGGATTCCGATCTAAGCGCCGAACAACGGTGCATCCGTGTTCAACACACGTGCAGCCCGATGACGTCTCCTACGCCTTGATCCAGCAAGGAGGAAAGAGAGGTTGAGGGAGAGCTCCGGCAGCACGACGACGTGGTGGTGGTGGAGCTACGTGGCACTCCGGCAGGGCTTCGCCAAGCACTACGAAGGATGAGGAGGTGGAGAGGTAGGGTTGCGTCGAGAGAGATAGAAACTCGTGTATCTGGCAGCCCCAAAAAACCCACTATATATAGGAGGAGAGGGAGGAGGGCGCCCACCCCTAGGGTTCCCACCCTAGGTGGTGCGGCAGCCCTAGATGGCCATCTGGCTGGCGGCCAGAGAGGGAGAGGGGAGGGGCGGCGCCCTAGATGGGCCTAGGGCCCATCTGCCCTAGGGTTAGCCCCCTTCCCACCTCTTGCTGCGCCTTGGGCCCTTGTGAGGGGCGCACCAGCCCACCTAGGGGCTGGTTTCCTCCCACTTGTGGACCATGCAACCCTCTGGTGCCGGTGGCCCCACTTGGTGGACCCCCGAAACCCTTTCGATGGTCCCGGTACGTTACTGGTGATGCCCGAAACAATTCTGGTGACCAAAACCTCACTTCCTATATATATGAATCTTTACCTCCGGACCATTCCGGAACTCCTCGTGACGTCAAGGATCTCATCCGGGACTCCGAACAACCTTCGGTAATCACGTACACTATTTCCCTATAACCCTAGCGTCATCGAACCTTAAGTGTGTGGACCCTACGGGTTCGGGAGGCATGTAGACATGATCGAGACACCTCTCCGGTCAATAACCAACAGCGGGATCTGGATACCCATGTTGGCTCCCACATGCTCCACGATGATCTCATCGGATGAACCACGATGTCGGGGATTCAATCAATCCCGTATACAATTCCCTTTGTCTACCGGTATGACACTTGCCCGAGATTCGATCGTCGGTATCCCTATACCTTGTTCAATCTCGTTACCGGCAAGTCTCTTTACTCGTTCCGTAACACATCATCCCGTGGCTAACTCCTTAGTCACATTGAGCTCATTATGATGATGTCTTACCGAGTGGGCCCAGAGATACCTCTCCGTCACATGGAGTGACAAATCCCAGTTTCGATTCGTGCCAACCCAACAGACACTTTCGGAGATACCCGTAGTGTACCTTTATAGACACCCATTTACGTTGTGACGTTTGGCACACCCAAAGCATTCCTACGGTATCCGGGAGTTGCACAATCTCATGGTCTAAGGAAATGATACTTGACATTGGAAAAGCTTTAGCAGACGAACTACACGATCTTGTGTTATGCTTAGGATTGGGTCTTGTCCATCACATCATTCTTCTAATGATGTGATCCCATTATCAACGACATCCAATGTCCATGGCCATGAAACTGTGACCATCTATTGATCAACGAGCTAGCCAACTAGAGGCTCGCTAGGGACACGTTGTGGTCTATGTATTCACACATGCATTACGGTTTCCAGTTAATACAATTATATCATGAACAATAGACAATTATCATGAACAAGGAAATACAATAATAACCATTTTATTATTGCCTCTAGGGCATATTTCCAACAGTATCAGTGGTCGATAGACTACCTGAGAGAATATTAATTCTACCTTTAGCTCCTCGTTGGGTTCAACACTCTTATTTATCGAAAACGCTACAACTAATCCCCTATATTTGTGGGTCGTGACCCTTATACTTGGGGTTACCCAACCATCTTACGAGAGAGCAAGCACAAACCATGGTAAATTCAATTTTTACACCATGGCAAATTTATGTTGTACACCCATGGCATTTTTTCATAAGATTATTTCATAATTATTCTTTTGAATATATTTTTGTCATCATCTTATGAAACAAACGCATCTTAGATTCAAACATAAATGTTTAGTTTTCTTGTTTGTTTTTAAGATATGAAAGATTCGGTTTCACATGCATGGAAATTGTATTTTTTTTTTGTATGCCATTTAGGTATGGCAAACTTATGTTCATACAAAATGTTTTTATGGCAACTTTTTTCGCGTAAACTAGTTAACTGGGCCTCTAGACCAACTGGGGTTCGCGCTGGAAATCCACTTGTCTGAATACTCGAGAGAGCATTTTTCGTTCGATTGATTGCCCCCCCCCCCTAACGAAAACAAATCGTTCGTTGGGGGAATCTCCACATCATAAGCTCCCCCAATATTGCGGTCCATAATAATAACATTTGGGAATGAGAAATAAATGAGAGCATAAACAAGACGAAAATATTATAGTTAACAAAAAATTTATACTTGATAAACTTCAAATTCCCTTGCTTTTAGTAAAATATAAACCTCATATGTCCTTTAATAAACCATACATATTTAATTTCTTAGCAACTGCAAATACCATTTTGTTGAGTGTGTTTGGAAGTATATATTTTTACATTTTTCTCTCTTGCATAGTTTTAAATGACATTTATCTATTTTATTCTGGATCGATACAAATGTGGGCATTCCACATAAACGAAACATCAAGGAGACCATGAAAAAATAAAAACATGTCAAAGGCGTGTGATGGGGGGGAGGGGGTGAAGATAGCGCATGAAAACCCAAGTAAGAAAAGTAAAAAGTATTGTGTCTTTTTTTATATTTTCATCTCTAGAACTGTCATGATGTGAATGACTGCTCACACACATATGATGTGTGCGGACATAAGGATGAAATATAGTGTCACATGCTTCTTTCCACATTGATATCCAATGACGTGCATGGCTAATAACGCAAACACGACAAACCATAAAAGATAAACTACCACATAAATACCCAAGTATAAGCAAGGAACCACACGTATTTCATGCAATCAAACCACACGTCCACACTCCATGCACCCCACTAGAAACACCAACCCCTTGAAAATAATAACCAAAAACATTTTTAGTTATGCATGCTTCCTTTACATTTAACATAAAAATCGTACAAAGTGATAAACCTCATATTTTGTTGTTTTTAAGAAAATATAAACCTCACATGTCCTTTAATAAACCATAAAACCTTTACTTTCCTAGCAACCACCAAAACCGTTTGTTGTAGTGCATTCAGAAGTATCTACTTGTACATTTTTATCACTTGCATAAATTTATATATTTATTTTATTTTTTACTTTGGTTTGACACAAATATTACCATTCCATGGAGAGGAAATATCAACAAGATCATGGGAAAAAATGAAAATTCTAATTTGCGTGCGATGGGGGACGAATATAGCACTTGACAACCCAAGTAAAGCAAAGCGAAAACCATTGTGTCACGATTCCATTCTCTTTTATGTGTCCACTTCGGTGATATGCATGACTGCTCACACATGTATGCCACGTGGACACGGATAAGGATACAATATCGTGTCATGGACTTCATTCCACGTCAATATCCGATGACGTGCACAGTAATGACAAACACGACAATCCCTAAAGGTAAATTGGCATGTAAAGAAACAATCTTCATCACACAGCATCGATAGAGCAAGGACACGCGCATATTTCATGCGATAAAATCATATGTCCACACTCCACACCCCCACAAGAAACCTCACCCCCTTCTAATGAATAACGAAAAACATACCACCCCCCTCAAAATAAAAAATAAAAATCCCCTTTTTTTTGCTATGATACGTTCACTTGCCATGACATAAGTACTTTTTACCCACATGTTTGCCATGATGTACTGAGATAATTTGCCATGGTATTTTTATTGTTTAGAAAATACATTTTCATAAATTTTCGATGACAATTTTGTAAGACTTTTTTTAGTGATCACATGCCAATTTAGGTCTTTGTTTCCAATACCATGTCTTTTTTATCAAACCTAGCTAATACAAAATTGCATTGAAAATATGTATTCGCACCGATCCATATTAGTTGCACTCAAATGGATATATGTAGCACTATAATACATCTAGATACATCCGTTTGAGGAACAATTAATGTGGATCGAAGGGAGTAGTATATTCACCATGGTAGGTATAATTTTCATGTAATTTTTATCCACATTTGACATGATCTACAGAGATAATTTGTCATGATATTTTGGGCATTGGCAAATTTAATTTTTGGACCATGGAAAATTTATTTATTTATTACCATGGAAATTTACTTTATGGACCATGGCAAATTTCATTTTTTTGTCCAATGGCAAATTTACTGAACAATCCATGGTACATTGTTCTCGGTCTTTATCATGGAAAATTTATATTTGGATCATGACAAAATTATATTTGGAGCATGGAATATTTATTTTTTGGTATCATGAAAACTTTGTTATTTTACCATGGCCAGTTTTATAATTGGACTATGGCAAATTCATATTTGGACCATGGTAAATTTATTTCTTATGTCATCGTAAATTTAATTGTTGGACCATCGTCAATATTTTTTGGAACATGGATCTTTTTGGAACAAACCATGGTAATCCATTTTTACACCATGGCAAGCTTATTTTGAACACCCCATGGCAAATTTGTTTTCATAAGACTATTTCATAATTTTTCTTTTTCAATATTTTGTTGCCATCATCTTAGGAAACAATGGCAACTTAGATTCAAATATAATTTCTTTTTTTTCTTGCTTGTTTTTAAGGTAAGGCAGATTTAGTTTCTCATGCATGGCAATTGTAAAATTTTATGCATGATGTTTACGTATGGCAAACTTATGTTCAAGCATACATCCAACCAGCTGGTACGTTTATAAATTAAATGATAACTTTATAAAGTATAACATTGTAAATTGTATGGTTTATTTGCCTTTTTGTATAATAAGATGTTTTTCGATTCATGGCACTTTTTTTGCAAAAGAATAGTTAAGTGGACCTCTGCCCCAAACCGGGGTTTGTGCTACAAGCCCACCTGAGTGAATGCTCGAGAAAGCGATCTTTGTTCGACCAATTGTCCATTCCCTAGCGAACAAATTGCTCGCTAGGGAACCTACATACCTGATGTTCCTCCCGTTGTCGTATATAATAACGAAGATGGGGAATGAAAAATAAATGAGAGCATAAACGATGCTAAAACATTATAGTTATGCATGCTTGCCTTACATTTAACACAAAATCGTATAAGTAACAAACCTTACATTTCATTGTTTTACAAAAATATAAACCTCATATGTCCTTCAATATACCATAGAACCTTTACTTTCTTAGCAACCACCAATACCATTTTATTGTAGTGCGTTTGGAAGTATATATTTTTATATTTTTATCTCTTGCATAGTTTTTAATAATATTCACCTATTTTATTCTGGTTTGATACAAATGCGACCATTCTACATAGAAGAAATATCAAGGATCACACACAAAATAAAACATGTCTATTTGACGTGTGATGGGGGCGAGGTGGACAAAGATAGCACATGACAACCAAAGTAAACAAAGCAAAAAACCATTGTGTTACCGTTTACATTTTCATCTCTAGATCTGTTTGTGATGTGAATGACCGCTCACATATGCATGATATGTCGATAAGAATGAAGTATCGTGTCGCGGGCTTCTTTACATGTATATACCCCGGTGACATGCAAGGCTAATGACACAAACACACGTAAAGACCCACACATCATCGCACCTCATCGACATTGGCGGAGAAAGGAGCCGCCGGTGTTTCATGCGATCAAACCACACATCCACACTCCATGCACCCCAACACCACCCGCTTGGAAAGAATGACCAAAGCAATTGTTAGTTATGCATGCTTGCTCTACATTTACCACACAATTATACAAGTGATGAACCTTACATTTTTTTGTTTTCAAGAAAATATAAACCTCACATGTCCTTCAATAAACCATAGAGCATTTACTTTCCTAGCATCCGCCAAAACCGTTTGTTGTAGTGCGTTTGAAAGTATCCATTTTCACATTTTTCTCGCTTGCGTGAATTAAAATATTTCATCTTGGATGATACAAATGCAATAATTTCAAAGAAAGGAAATATCAAAAAGGCCATGAACAAAATAAAAAATATATCTAATTGGCTTGCGACGTGGGACGCCGATAGCACTTGACAACCCAAATAAAGCAAAACAAAAACCATTGCGTCACGATTTCATTTTCATCTCTAGATCTGTTCCTATTCACTTCAATGATATTCATGATTCGTTACACGCATATGTCGTGAGGATACCGATAAGGATAAAATATCATGTCAAGGGCTTCTTTCCACGTCAATATCTGACGACGTGCACGACTAATAGCAAACACGGCAATCCTTAAAAGGTAAATCGCCACGTAAAAGACACACACAACATCAAACCGCATCGAAAAAGCAAGTACACGCGTGTATTTCATGCGATAAGATCACACGTCCACCCTTCCACTTCTTCCACGAGAAACCCTCACCCTTTTGAAAGAATAACATAAAACATACCAACCCCTAAAAAATAAAACAAAATAAAATCTTAGTCATCTGAAATTTGCATGTATTACCTCGCTCCTCTAAATTTGCAGTCCGGGAAAGTGCATTTTTGAGAATAAATGCTACGATGATGTTGGCGTAGAGATAGATAGATAGTTTTGGTATTTATCCACGTGTATCCAGAAAGCGATTGAGATCGACTCTTTGCATCTCAAGGACAACTTTTGTCAAAAAAAAAAGAGGACAACTTTTGTCGACGATAGAAAAAGGAAAAAAAAGAGAGGCAGAATTCTAATCGCAACACCCTCCAAATCTACTCATCTCCACTGCCCCTATATGCAAACTGGAAAGAAAAAGGAGAGGAGGGGGCTATTTAAGAAGACCAGAAATGGGCAAATCGCATCTCGTCGCACCGCATTAATCTAACCGGATCACAAATCAAACCAACCCACACCTCTCTCTGCCTGCCCAGCCATTTCCTCTCTCCCTCTTCCTCCCCTCGCCACGGGCCCCACCAGTCAGCCTGCCGCGTAGTAGAGACTAGAGAGAGAAAGAGAGCGACAAGGAGGGAGGGGGACGAGCAGCTAGAGAGAGAGAGAGAGGAGAGGGCGGGGCCAGCACTTCCCCCGGAGGCAGGAGATGGAAGAGGAGAGAAAGACAGGGGAGCAGACGGCGGCGGCGGCGCGCGCGGCGGAGCAGGCGCGGGAGCTGCAGGACGCCGCTGCGGCGCTGCTTTCGAGGACGTGGGCGGAGGAGGAGGCACTGCGCCGCCGCGCCGCCGCGCTCAGGGAGGACCTCTCCCGCCTGCGCAAGGCCGCCGCCAACGCACATACCGAAAAGGTAACCAGACTTGCTGCTCCCAGGCTGCCGCGCGGGTCATCCTCCTTCTTCTCCAAGTGCGCGTGGGCGTGTCGGCGGGTCGCCGAGGAGATCGCCGCGCGGGTGTTTGCTGCGCCTAGGATTCCCAGCGCTGCTTCGCCGCGCCGGATCATTCGCTGCGGAAGATCTACGTGCGTGCGTGGGACTGCAGTTTCGTGCGCTGTGGAAATCTCGACTTCCGGTACTGCCAAGACGTACCCGTCGACCCTGGATGCCTCGGGACCCTGTCTCTCTGAATCACCGTCCCATCATATGCGTCTGATGCTGCTGATTCTGATCGTCACAATGTGCATGCTCTTCTTGTGGTGATGTGACTGTGGCCTCTTTGTGTTCTTGTGGCAGGTCCACGAGGACTTGGATCGAGCGTCATGCCTCATAAGTGACGGTGACATTGCGACGATTCTCCCTAGCAAGGCGCATGGTGATTGCTGCTCTTATTCAGCTTGAGCTTGTTATTCATTTTTTTGTCATATTCATATACACCTCTCTCTTTTCTGAGGTTCTACTCTACTAATGTTTTCTGTCTTGGGGGTTTACAGGCACTTTTTTGAAGCTGCTCTTGGGACCAGTGAATCTCCGCGCAAGGAAGGAGGTACAGCTCAAGGTGAAGGAGGAATACAATAGCTACAGGGTATGTGTAAAATTGTGTTACCATTGGTGAAAAGCTAGGCAGCTACTCGTGTTTTGAGATGAGGACTTAGCATGAAGCTGGCTACAAGTCTGTTTGAGTCACCAATAGATAAGCAGCTTTGAAATTTTGTTTTCCATTTGATCCGAGTAGTCTTTTAGGGGGAATGATATCCTTCAAACCTTCTACAGAGTGAAAGATGTACCTCCTGAGCAATGTCTGAGTTGTTTTGCAGATACAGATGTTAGATTTATGGAGAACAGTGTACTGATATAGATAATAGTTATTAGCTACAAATATTTTGCACTTATTAATCCTTATTCCTCTTTTATTTTCAGGATAGGACTGCCATAGTGTTTCTTGGTTTTCCGATGATTCTGTTGTTTCTTCGGTCATGGCTATGGAATGGATGCTTTCCAGCGTTGCCAGTTCAGCTATATCAGGTATGCTCTGATGCTTGTTCAGGTTATCTGGTAACAATATGAACTGATGCTATCTTCTGAAAGATAAACTGACAGGTGAGCTTATCTTATGTTTAACAGGCTTGGCTGTTATTCCTCTATACAACTTTAGCTTTGCGAGAGAACATATTGCGAGTTAATGGAAGTGATATCCGTCCTTGGTAAGGAACAATAACTAAGTACTGTGGATCCGTTTTTATTTTGAATGGCGATCCATTTTCTTTTAAATGATGATTCATTGCATTTTAGTATCGACCGGTATTTTCATCTCTCATTTGAAGGAAATATTATGATGCTCTGGGGCTTTAAGTTACCTTACCTGACTATA
Organism: Hordeum marinum; assembly: GCA_022496015.1. Taxonomy (NCBI): domain Eukaryota; kingdom Viridiplantae; phylum Streptophyta; class Magnoliopsida; order Poales; family Poaceae; genus Hordeum; species Hordeum marinum. Next base: position 340,582,289 of record CM039678.1, read on the forward strand.
CGAGAACAATTTTATTCTTCAATGCCTGTTTATCCACCTCTGACATGTTGCTTGCTGGCCTTGTCTTGTTATGATTTTGTCTGTACTTTTCAAAATCATCAACTAGTTATGCATATAAGCACCAGTAATGTTGGTTTCTTTTGGTGCATTTGGAACTTAACAAAATTTCATTTTATTCTTAAGGTGGGTATGCCATCACTATTGTGCCATGCTGATGGCCCTTGTGAGCCTCACATGGGAGATTAAGGGACAACCTGACTGTGCACGCAAACAGGTATGCTTATAGATCTTTCTCTTCTGTTCCAAACACGAAAGCATGTGCTTAGCCTGTGCTCTTTTCGCAGAGAGGTGTCGAGTTGTTTCTGTGCTGGGCTGTGATGCAAGGTTTCGCCATGATGTTGCAGAACAGATATCAACGTCAAAGACTATATACTCGGATTGCTTTGGGGAAGGTAATGCATTTTGATAGAGAAGGGCAAAAGAACTTGTTCTTTTGATATTTACTCTGGTAGCTCTAGCCTATTATTTTCCTTCCGGGTGTGTCTAGGTCTCAGTCGACTGAGACTTTGCGAAGTCTCTGTCAAGTAATATAGTATGCAAGAAGAAAAAAAAACTGAAAAAAAATATTTGCACGAATCTCAATGCAAAATTAACGGATTATAGTATCGACTGAGACTTCGCGAAGTCTCAGTCGACTGATTTTTAGCAAAGCCGTTTCCTTATCAGTGGCTCCTTTTGTGAATAACCTCGGGATTTTGATGAACTTTACTCAACTGAAATTATCTTTGCACCATCTATCTTGTCGCATGGCATGTTTAGGCACCATATGGCTCTTCTACTACATCCATTTACCTGTGCAATCATCTGCTGAAACTTTAGTCAAAGTAGTTTTCTTTAACTTGAATGTTTCTTTCGGGCAGGCTAAAAGGATGGACGTCGTGTGGGGTGAGACTGCTGGTGTTGAAGGCCAACTATTACTGTTGTGTCCTGTCCTCTTTCTCTTGCAGGTATGCTGTTATCCTTAAGCCTTTGACCAACAGTTACTCTGTTAGTATATACTTTATGTGGCATAAAATTGATGTCATTAGGTTCGTACTCAAACGTACTTGTGGAGTTGTGGTTATGATTTTGTATCACATAAATCTCTCCTACTTAAAAAAGACATGTGGTTTTGTCGTCTGCTCGTCCTCCGTCCAACCTTACATATGTTCCCCCTCCTCTTCCCATTTTGATTTTCCCCCTCCCGTCTCTGGTTTTTTCCATCTGTTCTTCCTTAGAAATTGCCTCAACTGCTCCAACTCTTATTGATTTGCCAAATAAAATCCTATTTTTCACACAATCACATTAATATGGTGGCAGGTAAATCACGGGCTAACCTACTAGAACATTTATGCCCCCATTGCAACACATGGGCAATTATCTAGTTACAAACTACATAAGTGTTGGTCAAATGCTTGTCTTAACAGAACAAAATGCGCCATATAATCTGGACTGGAGGGAGTATTAATATGCAAATGTCAAACCAAGCTCATGAAGGACAGACTAGTTTTGTCTTCACAGTTCACTTTTGGTCTTGGTACATGATGCGCTAAAATTTCCTATTTTACCTGCTTGAATAATAGTATCAAGTCATTTATCTAGATTGTTTTTTCTGCGATCAAGTGAGCATGCTCGCCTGATAACATCGAGTTATAATATTTCTCTCACAAATGTACAATGCTCGAGGCAATTATCTTGACTTCCCTTCTATTTTTAGGTCTTTGAGGGTTATGTTGGATTTTTACTTCTTCGGACAGCTCATATAGGGATCATCCCTGAGTGGCAGGTAAGGAACTTGTAGCCATTAATGCAACCAGGGTTTATCATATTGGACCCGTCTTATAACCTATGCATGCCGTCACAGGTTGTGGTGTGTGGAATCCTGCTTATTGCAATGGCAATTGGCAACTTTGCAAACACAGTGGACACATTAATGGTTAAGTCCAGATTCAAAGCAAAGATGAAGAAGTCCAAGAGCAAACGGGATCTTGCGGCATGCACCTCGCCGACTCGCTCATCGCTGACAAATTCAGCAGCTGGAGCTTGAAATGGAGACGTTCCCATCATATGAACATTGCCCATATTCAATCAGGGGTTATCAAAATTGTAAAGTATTAATTTTTTGGCCACCAGCTCCTTGCGCTGACAGTCTCTGTCAAAGCTCATACCCATGTAATCATCAAACGACTAGGTTGCTGATGGTGTCAGGTTGAGGGTTACTAAGAATAAACTGTTCATGTTTGTTTATTTCTTTTGTTATGGCCATCAGGTGGGCTAGATGAACTAGGGCTGTAAGGGGTAGTTCAAAATTTTCGTGGTATAGTTATTTGTGAGACTTAGATTGTCAGAATCAAACATGCAAAGTTGTATACAAGCTGTGACCCTGCCAATTTCTTTCTCCGTGAGACTGTTGTTGATAAGCTCTGGTACTGGTCTCTGGGTTTAGTTGAATCGTCGGTCAATCCCGTGCCATGCTTGGCTACAAGTTATGGATTGCAATTGACAGCTCGTGATGGCATTACCACTCTGAAAAATCATCCATGGAGGCATTTTCTCATTTCAAGCTGGCGATGAACTAAAGTCTGAGAACAGGTTTGTCCAAGTCATGTGAAACCTTCATGTGCATTCCTAGTACAAATATATGAGTAAAGCGTGAGTTGCAGGAACATTGGATGGATGGGTTCACCTCTCCTCTCATAGGTACTGTAGATATATTAGATGATGTGCGTCGGGATGATCTCTTCACTAAATTCGAGATGTTCGAGTGAACCAATTTGCAACATTATCTACATTGTGATCTGAGGTTGCATGTATATTTTCCACTTTATTAAAAGTTTATTAATGCTCGAGAGTTGGTTGAGGTCCCACAAAGTTGGAAGCTTTGCAAATCTTAGCGTGCCATCGCTGTGACCAGACAAACTAATCACTATGGAATTTCATTTGCCAAATGTAAACATAACCGAGCTTTGCTATCTTTATCTTGAGTTTTAGTGAAATGTACGAGTAATGGTGCATAAAAACAAGATAATTTCTCATAACCTACATTCAGTTGTGGTCCATTGAGCTGACCTTTCTTTTTGAACGGATCCATTGAGCTAACCTTGCTTGTTTTGTAATGGTGCCCAGATTATACAATCAAACTAAATTTTGTGCATATATATATGGAAAATGTAAAAAGACATGATGTTCAAACGCCACTTTAAACAGACGATCAGAATAATGAATAAAACTAAGCTTAACATTACATCTGCACTTTACTTCCATGCCAAGAAGAAAAGGAGGCCTCACTTTTCCCGGAATATACACTAGCCCATCAATGGGGGGCCTACGAACCTGAAGTTCATCTGCAGATCTACAACCTGACGAAAATGTGTGAAAATAATGGCAGAAGACACATTTTTACAGTGCAACAATACTTTGCTAACCATTTAATTTAATGGGTACATTGCAATATTGCTCAGACCGTCAGCACCACTTCTGGGTGAGTCACAAACCTACTTCTGTGTTCTTGGATGCCGGCCAAGCAACCGGCCTTGTACCGGGAGCAAAGAGCACTGCCATTCTGGTTGGCCTTCCGCTTGAAGAAGCTCGCCGTCGACACCACAACCACTGTGGGTACTGCCCACTGGCCTAATCTTTACTTGTTTTACCTGCAAGAAATGGTTGCAAAATCGAGTGTCACAGAGGTAATTATTACTCGACTCAGCAATCTATAAAGTGAGGGCGTAGAGTGAGTGGAGTCATGAGATGCAACTAATTTTAAGAAAACAAAAACTGGCTAGGTTCCGATTCAAGATGACTGCCTGCCTGCCTTGTAGGAGATATGCCCTAGAGGCAGTAATAACAGTTATTTTATATCTCCAAAGTTTGTAACGAAAGTTTATGTTCCATGCTATAACTGCAATGATTCTCGAGTCTACAATAACCACGAGGCTTGGAAGGAAACTCATGTGCACGTGTGGTATAATAAACGATAAATTGAATTCCTAGTCTAGCCTCTAAGACTGGCTCAAGTATTGCATGATAATCCCGTTTTCCTGATCATGGGCATGGCTATGCCGTCAATTTTGAGGACGCGATGTTGATAGAACACTCGTGTTGAATCGATCCGAATTGATGTTATGCTATGAGATACATTCATCACAAGTTAATGGTTAATAACACAGAGATAGTTAACGTTTGCATAATTCCTTAGACCATGAGAGTATCGAGTTTCTTCATGCTTGCTTCATGAACTTTGGGGTTTGTTAAACGTCATCTATAAATGGGTGGCTATTACGGCGACTTACGGGTTCATGGAAAAGTATGTCAAGTAACTTGATAGCTCAAGATTGGGATTTGCTCCTCCGACGATGGAGAGATATCTCTGGGCCCTCTCGGTGTTATGGTATCCATCATCGTCACGGGAACGAGAAAAGAGAACAATACCGGCAACGAGGTAACTGGCATAGTGGACAAGTTGTTGATCCACGAGGATGCCTACATGTCTCACCTCGGGTAATTGTAACATATCGCGAAGCAACAGGAATAGCTCACGGCAACTGGAGGTTCACTCGAATATTCATTCATGTGGGTATAGGGGTCAATATGGGTGTCCACGGCTCCGATGTTGATCATTGATCGGAAGGGGTTCTGGGTCATGTCTATGCTTCACCGAACCTATAGGGTCACACGCTTAAGGGTCATCTATCTGTTGAATACTAGACAGGGAGTCCGAGAGAAAATCACCGAAAAGTTTCGGACAGCGAAAAAGTTCCGCAGACAGAACACCGAAATAGTTTCGGTAAAACTAAAAAGTAGTTTCAGGGGATACCATTAAGTCAAATTGGTTTCGACACATGCCTGATAATTCTTGTAGGGTGACAGAATCATTCTGGAAACTTCTGGGAATTTTCCGGAAGAAAAACCGGAAATGTGCCGGAGCTGCCGGAACCGCTTCAGATGCTTTTCGTAGATGAAAATCATTATTCTGGAATTGTTCCGGATCGCATTAAAAATTATTTTAGTGGGGTACTAGAATTGTTCTAAGCCCACATAAATATTTTCAGTTCGATCGGACGCTGAAAAATGTCGTCGTGAATAGTGAAAGTGCTTTTTGGATATTTATGGAAAAGCACCTTTTTGGATATTTCCAAAAAGGCTTCTAGAAAGGATTGGAGAGCAAGGTAGCTCCTCATGGGGGTCCCCCCAAGGGTTGGCCGGCCAAGGGTGAAGCTCCTCCATGGAGCTCCACATGGCACCCCTTTTTCTTCTTATGATTTTTTATGTGTGACATAAAGTGGGGGTAGTTTGGTATTTTCAAGTCCCAACCCTACCCCTTGGTTTTCCTATAAATAGAGAAGATGTGGGCTGCCATCTCTTCATCCTTGTGCTCTCATACACATGCTTTGCTTTGCAAGCTCTCTCTCTTACTCCCACGAAAAGAGTCTTTCGTAGAACCGAAAGGCTGTCTGGGTTCCGGTAGGAACTTGTTCTGGACGGCGAAGCCCTGCCGGATAGATGACACCATATGTGTGCAACCCCATAAAGAGGTCGTAGTTTCGATCTTTGCCCGAGGGGTTGTTCGTGTGTCCTCCCGTAGGGCTGTCCGAGTCTCCGTTTGAGTTTCGAGGGTACTTCCAAAGGGCTGTTCGCGACATCGTCCGGGGGACTGTCCGGCCTCCTCCCGAAGGGCTATCCGACGAGGGAGTACATCCTCACGGTTGGAAGGTTATAAAATCCTAGCTGCGGGGATCTGCACCAACGATCTCCACCGACTCTTCTTCCGCTGCGCTTCGAGTCGGTACGGATCAGATCAAACCTTGCATGCAGGCTCCATAGTGGTCCTGGGCGTGCTCGCTATACCGGAAATTTTTATTTTCTGTCACGTTCCCCAACATGCCTGTCTGCCTTAAACAACTATTACAAGCCAAGTGAAAGAGGTGGTAAACTATGGGGAGAATGATGCAAAAGTTTCATTACCTTGACATATTCCACAAAAGGGAGTAGAAGATGCCAGCAGAACTGATAGGCAACAAAGAAGCAAAATAATCTGAATCTTCCACTTCCATGTACAAGAATCAAGTCCAGACTACCATCATCATGCTGAGCTTTTGGTGCAACAACTGGAGAAAATAACCCCTGGGCAGGCCTGCAGAAGTGGTTGCAGACCAAAATGCCAAGAAACTCCCCTTTCCTCATAACCCAATTATCTCCACTGCTACCATCAGAAAGCTGGTCATGGCATTTTTCAATCGGTGGCTCCAGGTTAGGATTTTTCTCTGGTGATAAAGGCAGATAATCCACCTCAAATTTGTATTGGGGCAGGGACAAAAACTTAAGAATGCCAGCGATGACGTAACGGAAGGGCCCAAACTGCAGGCGGAACTTTTCAGATAATTGCAGAACTGTAAAAAGAAAAGAATAAATCCGAGATTATAAGTTTACGATATACATATCATAGCTATGGGTATGTAAAGCAGAAAACAGGATGCATTAGTGCAGTAAAATAACAACAATCTGGAACTGTGGCCTAGCGGTAGCGGGTATTGTTGTCAACCAATAAGAGGTAACAAGCATGAGTGGATATTCGAAGCAAATTAATCTGATATCTTCTTCTATGTCATCAAAATCATAAAGTAACTTGATCTTGCTCCTATTCTCAAGGATACAAACAGAAGTGTTGAGAAGATAAGAACCATGAGCATTTCTGTAATCCTACATAGTTAGCAAGATCATAGTAGAAGTTCTGTCGTCCGTTCTCGTTCTTGCTGTTGTTTTGTATTATAGATATGATCTCCAAACATTATAAACAAAGTCTCTTCTATTCTTAGTTTTTACCAACAGCCAAGCCAAATAAGAACAAAATATAACGTTGTTGCCGGAGACAGTACCTTACACAAGATTGTTTAGCTACGTTACAATACCAGGTTTTAACACAGACTAGCATCATTTGAAACAGCTATGCAATAAGAGTCAACCATCACAGAGCTACACGTACAGAAGAAGTAAACTTACCATCAGCTACAAAACCACAGTAGGAAGCCGTCAAACCGAAATGAGTAACTCCAGCTTGGATCCATTTTACAGCAAACACATCAATCGGCGTGAAACCACCCTACAGAAATATGGACTTACATATTAAATTATTAATATGTAGAGTCAGATCTAAAAAATGACACTGGAGGGAGGAAAGGAGAGAAATATGAACATTTCAGGGTTGAACAACCTAGTATGTCAAATTGTCAACAGAACTCATGAAGAAAATTATCACTTTCAACATAACATCACGAAATTACCTTAGCTAAAGCAGTTGCTGCTGACACAGGATCCCTGATGCCAAGAACACTCCACACTAACGAATTATCAGAACCAGCAGGAACTATCCCAATAGGAAGTTGAAGCGCCTCTTTCAAATCATCTCTACCAAGTAAACCATTCACAACCTGTTTAATGTATGGAAATGTAGTTAGCAGAATGGGTAATGATGCTTCTATTTGTATACAAATAATTTGACAAGCCAGCAATACATGACAGTGGTGTGCTGTTGTCCAAAACATGTACAAGGTGTGGACAAGTATGAGTGCTACACAGTTCAAAGTTCAGACTCCAAATAATAAGTGATGGAGATCAGCAGAAAGTGAAACAGGTTCCCAGCTCAGTCCAGTGAGAAACATATGAAAGGAGATGAAAACAATACCTCATTTACGACTCCATCACCCCCAACACAGATGATGCCTGTAACAAATGGAAACATCAGCTAGTTGAGCAATGAAACAAAAGAACAGCTGCAGAAAAAGATATGTGGTTGATATTACCATCAGGGCATGTACTGAGGTCAACAGTAGAAGCAAGCACCTTTGCATGACCAGCATACGCTGTTTCAACAACCTCCATCGCGAAGCCTGAAAGCTGCGCCAGATCAAAATTTAAACTCAAAAGCGGTAGCAAAATATATCTTTTAACAGGCATATGCGGCCAATTACAGAACGATCTAAAGTGGGTCATAGCTTATTCAAAAACAGAAGGAATTTTTGTTGCTGTCTTGTGTAAACTAAGTATTTCACAAAACTAAGTAGGCGGCAACACACTCTCAACGGATAATGGCAGAAACAAAAATGATCACTACTATGAAACTAAAATGGGGGGAAACTTGGTAGTTGAAACCAGCATAAACAATTTGACTTATAGCAAAACTAGGAATATCTTACCTTCAGTGTTGATTGCACTTTCTTGAAGAAAACCTCACGAGAGCTACGGAATCCAGAATTAGGATTCAGGATGACAAGGACTTTACGAATATTGTTTTGTTTCACATTTGATTGGTCTTGCAAAACATTAAGTGTTAAATAGCTGGGAAGTTGCTCTGTGTAAGTGGTACTAAGGTCAGAGCAACAGTTTGATACCGTCCGCCTCTGGATGAGAAGGGTGGTCTGCAATCGAGTAGATTTCCATAATTTGCGAGGCAAAAGCATCTGGCCAGCTTGCGGTGTTTGTAACTTCACGGTATTAGAATACTGATAGTAGCTTCTTGGACGGCGTGAATTGTAGGAAAAGCATTCATTTACAGCACTACAGGATACCTGCAATATGATGAATACATAATATGAGAGAAAGATCTAAAGTCAACAGCATGCTCAAAATGGAGTATTTCCATGCTCATTTTAAGATGAAAACTTAATGCAGCACCCACGTGCAACAATATAGCAGTACCCTAATATGTTTCAATAAGATGGTACACTAGTCTTAGTGAAGTACCACTTCTATTTCCCACCACAGCACTATGAATCAATACTGTATTTGTTTAGAAAGGAAAACAACGTAATACGATGCATAGAAAAACAATGTAAAATTCAGCAGAACAAAAGTTTGTGACCATAGCAAACTCTCCATTGTAATGACACCTTGAAAATTCGGGGTTACACGACAATGATCCAGCTCCATTTCAGATTTAACCCACGGAGGGGAAGGAAAGCTAGCAACTAGACACAAGAAACAGATCTCAGAGCTAGTGGTAGAAAGTCTGGGAGATGAATCACATTCCGCATGCAAAATCACTAGTTAACTACCCAAAATCCAGAGCAGAACACCCAAAATGCAGAGCAGAACAGGAGGAGAGGAGAAAACTTTAATTAAAAGAAAGAAAAGTTGAACTGTCCCTCCTTTTCTTCCCCCGTTCTTGGCAACCTCGAGAAAGCAAGGACATTTTCACTCATCTGGACGCTCCAGTTCCTACACAGAAATTAAATTCTACTCCTAGGAGATACGCCTAGGAGATACAACCAAGGAACAGACTTAGGGAAGCGGGAGGAAGGTTTTACCCGGGATCGGACGAGGCTTCTGGAGCTCATGATCAATCTGGACGCGAGGCAACCGCCCGCAGCTCCAGATCAAGAACCACCTCTCAAGTCTCAAGTTAACAGAGGGAGGGGCCGCGGCGGTGCTGGGGACTCAGCGGCGAGCGGCGGCGACGGAGAGGAGAGGGGAGAGGGGGATCGCGGAGGAGAAGAGAAGCACGGGGTGTTTATTTCGTGCCCCTTTCCTTTTTGTTCGTTTGTTTGCTGCTGCCGACGATCGGCGGCCGTTGGATGAGGAAGTTGGATGAATAAGAATACGATGGTTTGATTCTTTAGATGTGTGGATGTACTGTATAGGAGAGCGATTTGGTTCGTGTGGGTTTGGACTCGTGCACGTTGTCCAACGCTTAATCTGTGATGACATATCCTCCTGTACTTCGGTTATTTTATTACTCCAATGTACTCCCTCTAATATAGGTTCCTGGAATAGCTAAACTTTGACTGCTCCAGCGACCTATATTACGGATACATGCTACTAGGGTTTTTTAACATATTTTAACAAAGTCATTACAGACGTTTCCGTATCAACGGGACGTCTTCTTTCAGTGAAAGGCACATTGTGAAAAGGGCTGGAATAAATCCAATAACATGCGAGCATCAGTGTCATGTTTAGGACTTGAACCTTGATGGATTGAGGATACATCTATCCTCCTAACCATCCAACCACAAATTGGAACACTATAACTGGGCTGGGCAACGAACAATGCTCGTATCCCTCCAAGAAAGCATCGGGTTTCCCTGGACAGTGAAAGGTGGTGTCTAGACTTTCAGTCTCACTGGTACTAGTGGGGCGATTAATTGCCGACGACACACTAGTATTAAAAGCGATACTTAAATAACTAAACTATCTCCTTTGATTTTTATTTACGGACTATCACTTCTAGGTGTACTAGACATAACCTTACATCAAGGTCATACCAGACATAACCTTATATCAAGGTCTCGTGCAAGTGTCAATAATACACAACAGCCCTAAGGATGACATAAATACATCTATCTACTCTGCATACGTGCTCCGGTAATGTATAGGGTGGTATACAATTGCAGAATGCATTCACGATTCCAAGGATGCTAAATTCGAAGAGTTTGGTCAGGTGAAAATCATGAAAATCTTGAAGAATTTGCTGAAAACATCCAAGATTGCGTATTGTTGGGACGTCGAGATATTCACGAGGAATATCATGTGACTATTGTGTCATACGTCTCCGTCGGATCTATAATTTTTTATTGTCTCATGTCATTATCCTACTATATTCATATACTTTTGGTAACAATTTATATCATTTTCTTGGACTAACATATTAATCTAGTGCCTAGTGTGAGTTCCTATTTTTGCATATTTTTGTATTTCACAGGAAAATTCATATCAAACTAAGTCCAAACGCGATGAAATTTAATGGAGATTTATTTTGCAATATATGTGATTTTTTGGCGCAAGAATCAACGCCAGGGGGGCATGGGATCCTCAAGCTCAAGGGGTGCCCCCTTAGAGCGCGTCGTTTGAGATTGTGGCTCCCTCGAAGGTCGGTTGGAGCTGTCCTTCATGCGCAAGGAAGCTTATATCCGGAAAAAAGTTCGTGTTAAAATTTCAGTCTGATCGGAGTTACAGATTTCGGGATATAAAAGAAACGGTGTTTGGCCAGAAACTCAGGTCGTGAAACAGAGAAGAAAACACAGAGATCCAATCTAGAGGGGCAAGAGGGCTCTTGCCCCTCGGGAGCCATGGCGGCCAAGGACCAGAGGGGAGACCCTTCTTACATCGAGGGGGAGGCCAAGGTAGAAGAAGAAGGAGGAGGAGGAGGAGGGGGGCTCTCTCCCCCTCTCTTCTGGCGGTGTAAGAGCGATGTCGTGAGAACCATCTTGATGACGATCTACATCAACAACTTTGCCGCCATGAACAACAACCGTTTCCCCCTCTTGCAGCGATGTAACCACTCTTTTCACGTTGTAATATCTACTTAACATGGTGTTTTATCCTTCATATTATTATCCAATAATGTGTTGACATCCTATCATGTTTGAGTAGATTCATTTTGTCCTATGGGTTAATTGTGATATGGTGTGATTGATATGTGTTGTATGGTATTATGGTGTTGTCCTATGGTGCCCTCCATGTAGTGCAAACGTGCGGGATTACCGGTGTAGGGTTTGCAATATGATCATAATTCGCTTACAGTGGATTGCGAGAGTGACATAAACTTAAACCCGAGTAAGTGGGATATGTAGAGTATGGGATTAAAAGGGACTTTATACTTGATGCTATGGTTGGGTTTACCTTAATGATCTTTAGTAGTTGCGGATGCTTACTAGAGTTTCAATCATATGTGTATATGATCCAAGTACGGAAAAGTATGTTAGCTTATGCCTCTCCCTCGCGCATATGATAATTATCACGCGTATCATATTCAATTGCCTATGGAAAATATTTTCTCTTTGCGTTACAAAAAGCTTTCTACTAAAAGAAACTAACTTTTATTATCTTGCAAAGTACTTCTAGTTTTATCCTTGCAAACCTATCCTATTACACCTACAAAGTAGGTTTATTTCTTGTTCTAGGTAAAGGAAGCATTAGCGTACATGGAGTTGTATCGGCGGTCGATAAAAGTTGAGAGAACATTAATTCTACCTTTAGCTGTTTGTTGGGTTTCGACACTCTTATTTATCGAAAAGGCTACAGACGACACCCTATACTGGTGGGTTACCAAGACCTATTTGTCGGGGAACAATAGAGTAAGGTTGGTATTCTTGTGTGTGCTTGTTTATATCTATAAGTAGATTTTATTTCCCGTTATAAGTTGTTTTATATCTTTAGTTATAGATATGGAACACGAAACATCAAAAAATAGTTGTACCTGCTACTCATGGAGATGGGGAACCTCCTAAAACCCTCGATGTTGGTTGTGTGGAAAACATTAAACACTACTTTGATAATCCTAATAAATCCCCATTCAACTTGATAATGGGATACACTTTGAATCACCAGAAATATTTTAGGGATTATCGCTTGTCTCAAAAAGGAAAAATCTTATGGGATCAAATTAAAATGTTGCGTTGGTATGTTTGAAATATGTGCTTACGGTATGATTATACTTGTTGTTCCAAGACGAAGGTGTAAGGGCATATTTCTTAGTGGTTTTGGTGATTGATGACAATGCAGTTGTAGACTAATCGTGTGCATTAAGCCTTTCAGATATTTCATCTTATGGCACAAGACGATTCTTGCCCCTCGGTGGATTAGAGTGAAGACGGTTCCTTTCCTGTATTTCACTTTTGATGGATTTGAGTCGCAGGAGAACCATACTATTAAGAGGGGGTCCGCATCGGAAAGGTTTGGGTGGAATGAACACGTACACTTTCATTTTGCACCCATGTTTCTTTCCCGAATCATTGGAGTTCTGATGTTGCCTTTGTTTTGCTCCGGAAGGAACCAAGCGGAAGTACTGCGGAAGGCGGCGATACTACCCCTTATAGTACCATTCTGGGCAGCAGTATTACCTCTTATTAGCGGTAGTACCACTCTGGGCAGCGGTAGTACCGCTTATGTGCGGTAGTTCCATTGCCCAGTGCCGCGTGTTGTACCGCTGGCTTCGGAGTCTCTACTTTTTCGTGTCGTACTGAGCAGTTTCTGGCAGGTAGTACGGCGTGGTAGTACCGCTCCCAAGCGGTAATACCTCTTGTTACTACCGTGCCACTACCGCCCTTCTTTCTGGGGTTGGAACACTCAACAAACCATGAGCGGTAGTAGACAGCGATGCTACCTCTTATTAGTGGTAGTACCGCTCTAGGTAGTGGTAGTACCGCTTAGGCGGAACTGCCTCCGCCCCTATAGCATCTCTATGTTTGAGAGCACCTGCACTGCAACCCCAACGGTACTACCGCTAGGGCGAGCGCTAGTACGGCTCCGGCGGCACTACCGCCTTGTGGCCTCATGCCATTGCGCTGTGTGGCCGGCTCTATCGCCCAAAGCATTAGTACCGCTCCCATGAGCGGTAGTGCCACTTGTGTGCGGGCTGAGAGGGGATAATACTTGGATTTGTCCCCCCACTATATAAAGGGGGCCTGCTTCCCCAAGAAGACTACCTCTTCCTCTCCAAAGCTCCATTATTGCTCCAAGCCCTATTTTCGCACGGTCTCTCTCCCTAGCCAACAAAACTTGTTACACTTCCACCAAGATAAATTTGATCCCCCCACTAATCCCTTGTGGATATTGTTACTCTTGGGTGTTTGAGCACCCTAGACGGTTGAGGTCACCTCGGCAACATTCCATCATGGTGAAGCTTCGTGGTGGTGTTGGGAGCCTCCAATTAAGTTGTGGAGATTGCCCCAACTTTTTTTGTAAAGGTTCGGTCGCCACCTTCAAGGGCACCACTAGTGGAATCATGGCATCTTGCATTGTGTGAGGGCGTGAGGAGAATACAGTGGCCTTAGTGGCATCTTGGGGAGCATTGTGCCTCCACACCGCTCGAACAGAGACGTACTTCCCCTCGAAGGGAAGGAACTTTGGTAACACATCCTCGTATCCACTGGCTCTACTTGTGGTTATCTCTTACCTTTAATTTGTGCAAGCTTTACTAGTGTTGTATACTTTGCTTGTGTGTATCTTGTTATTTCTAGAATTATATAGGTTTGCTAAACCTAATTTGTTAAGAAAAGCTAAAAATTGGTAGTTGTCTATTCATCCCCCTCTAGTCAACCATATCGATCCTTTCAATTGGTATTAGTGCTAAGTATCTTTATTAAGGGCTTTACCGCCCAAAGAGTATGGTTAACGACGCGGATAGGTTGTGGACTTACCCGAGGCCGAGGGAGTGAGCACAATCTCTCATGAGAATTTAAATGAGGCAATGACCTCACTTAAATCTTCCATGACGACCGAGGTCAAATCCTTGTGTGAAAGAATTCCTTGATGGTCTTAAACTTTCTACCGATCCATTACTAGTGGTTAATCCCACTAACTCAGAGCCAAATGCCAACTCCGGTAAGGAGGGGGATAGTAGTGATAAGGATAAGGTGCCTCAAGGAAAGAATGGGCCGGGAACATTTGCCTCGGTTCCCCCTCCCCCGGTCTATGGAGCACCGGTTCACACACCTCATATTAACACAACTCAACGCAACTCTGGAGAATCATTAAGCAAGGGTTCTACCTGCATGATCCAAACAATCTCACCCCAAGAGAAGAGGTTGAAAATCAACTCAATCACTTCGCCTTGTTCATACTTCAATCCATGGTGCCTATTGAAGAGCTAGCTCACTTACGTCCTTTCACTCGTGCAAAAGATTGTTGGGAACACGTCCTTTCTTTATATAAGTGAAGCTCAAGCATTCAATGGTCCAACTTTTAGGTGGTTCTCGATGAGGCCGGTGAGTTTATGATGAATGAATATGAGGCCCCTCGTGAGCTCCACCGGAGATTGACAACTCTTGCGGTTTCCCTTCAAGATCATGGGAGTAAGGATACGGGTAACAATTGGATCAAGCGTATGTTTCTCAAGGCCATCATGCCATTCAACAAGACCAAGTCCTTCGTTATCCGTCAAAGACTGGACTTCCACTCCTTGTCCTCGAGTGATGTGTTGGATGAATCCATTGCTATGAACATATTGAACAAGACCTCCGATAATGATCTAGCTCATGTTCAATGGTCAAAGAAGTCTTCACCCAACCTTGCTTTGAAGGCCAAGTCAATTCCGGAATAAGAAGATAATGAAGAAGAGGAGAGTTGGTATGAAGACACCAAATATGCATACCACGAGCACATGCTCTTGCGTCAAGGCAATTTTGGGGCAACAAGAGAAACTCAAGGCCAGAATTCTCCAAGAACAACTCAAGTGGTTCTAAAGGCAAGAAACGTGTGTGAACTTGTTACAATTGTGGCAATTGTGAGTCATTTCGTGGTGTATTTCCAATATGAGAAGAGGGAAGACAATGGTGGAAAGCTCATTCACAAAGACAAGCCCAAGTCCTTCCCCAACAAGAACAACTTCACCAAGAAGGGGCCTCACAAGGTGTTGGTGATTCAAGAAGAGTATGTCTTCGATGATGATGATGATACAAGTGGTGAAGGAATGGCAATGGCTACAGTGGCCATTGCAACTTCTTCCCCAACTAAGGTGTCTCTCTTCGACTCCCCCAACGAGAACCGCATTGCCAAGTGCCTCATGGGCAAAGGTATCAACAAGGTAAGATCCAACATCAAAACTTCTATTGCCACTACTTCTCCTTTGTTGGAATGTGTGGAGGAACATGAGGAGGTGAACGTTGGTGAGAATGAGTTTGACAAGTACATGGCTAAACTCAAGGGTAAGACCAAGAAGCACTTTATTCCTCTCTTGCAACAACTTGGTGAAGCTAGTGATCTCATTGATTCTCACGAGTAAACCATCTCCAAATTGGAGGGGATAGTCGTGAGTCACAGGATGAGATAGCTGATCTTTCCATTGCCCTTGGGGAAGAGCGAGATCTTCGTTTGGCTCACACGATGATGATCTTGCTAAATTACAAAAAGATCATGATCGTGCTATTGTTCTTACTTGTGTGCTAAAATATGAAAAGGTTGCACTTGGGGTTGACCATGATAGACTCAAGGAAGAGTTTGACACACTCGATAAAGCTCACAAGGCTTTGAAGAGTGCTCATGCTTCTTGTAAGGAGTCTCATGATCAACTCCAAGTAAATAGCCACATGTCCTCCTTTTGTGTTAATTGATAATGCCAATGCTACTAACCCTTGTTGTGAGCATGCGCACCTTGTGGAGGAAAATGCAAAGTTGAAAGAGTAACTTGAGAAAGGCCTTGTGACATGTATCCAAGGTGAGAAGAATATCAATGACCTTTTGAGCAATCAAAAGGAAGTTGTAGCAGAAGAAGGAACTGGGTTTGCACCCAATTCTAAGAAGAAGAAGAAGTTCAATACCAAGCAACCTCTCTAGCTCAAGGAGACCTTTGTTAAAGCGGGGAAGGATACTCATGAGAAGAAGAAGGACAAGGTTGTGGGTGGTACTGCCAAGAAGGGAAAGACCACCCCTTCCAACAAAGTCGATGACTTTTATGTTTTATGTCGTGCTAGTGATGGCCATGTTTATGCCAAATTTGTTGATTCTTCATATGAGTACATTTAATGATCTATTTGGGTTCCTAAGACCCTTGTTACTAACATGAAAGAACCCATTAAAGAAGGGGTACCCAAATCCAAGCATTGATCTATTGTAGGAGTTTGCTTCTAGAGGAGTTTCATGGTTGCTTGATAGTCGATCAATGAATCATATGACCGGAAGCAAGGACTTGGTGGTGGACATTTGAATTGACACATCCTTTGCCACTCAAGTCTCCTTCGGTGATGACACAATTTCAAAGGTATTGGGTCTTGGCAAAGTGGTAATCTCTCCGGATTTAACCATTAGGAGAGTCATGCTGCTTGAGACCCTTGCATACAATTTACTTTCCGTTCATCAACTTGCCCTCATGGGTTTTAGTACCTTGTTTGGTATTGATTCCTTGGCCCTTTTGTGTGGCAAGACTCTTAAAGTAGCCTTTGTTGGGCATGTCAAAAACGGTCTCTACGTGGTAAACTTTTCGGAGCACCCACTAAGACCGCGACTTGCCTAATGGATAAAGTTGATGTGGGATGGCTCTGGCATCACCGACTAGCCCATGTAGATACGAGATCTTTTGCAAAGTCTCCTCAAAGGGTACCATGTTATGTTGGGTTCTACCTTAGGTGCATCGCATGCGAATTAAAAATTTCCTACGCACAGAATATCGAAGAACATGCTACGGATATGGATCATAGGTCATTACCACTAGACGCACAGTGTCGTGCAATGGAAATAGAGTTGGAGCAGCGCGTTCGCATGGTCCGTCACCTCCTCGTCCGATCTCCCTCAAACAGCCAATCGCCGAATCCCACATACAGGTTCATCGTAGCAGCATAGGTGCACCGCCTCTAATGGTATCCGAGCGTGCAGGAGGAACGCCGTGCGGCGGACTGCTAGGTCTGATCACACATTCGGCGGCGGGTGGAGGTGGCTAGTTGCAACTGCGGGATCACTAGAAGAGTATGTCTAGAGGGGGGGTGAATAGACTATTTGTAGGAATTTAAAACTACCTCAAGTATAAATCAAGTGTTGGCAGTTCTTAGCATACATAGCAAATCTAGAACACCCTACACATGCAACTCATCAAGTATAGTAGCGGAAAGTAAAGACATTGCACATGGAAGTAAGGAGTAGAGATAGAGAGATCAAACGCATGAGGGACACAAGATTTTTCTCGTGGTTCCGATAGGTGGCGCTATCGTACATCCACATTTATGGAGTCTTCAACACACGGAGGGTAACAGTCGCAAGAGTCCACGGAGGGCTCTACCCACGGAGGGTTCCACGAAGAAGCAACCTTGACTATACCATGATGGCCTACGTCCACGGAGGACTAACCTAACTCGGGGTAGATCTTCACGAAGTAGGCGATCTCCTTGCCCTTACAAACTTCTTGGTTCAGTCCACAACACGAAGTAGGAGGCTCCCAAGCGACACCTAACCAATCTAGGAGGCACCACCCTCCAAAAGGTAAAAGGCTCGATTGTGTTGATGAACTCCTTGCTCTTGGGCTTCAAGATGATAGACTCCTCAACACACAATCACTCTCTCACAGATTTGGCTTGGTGGAAGAGATTGATTGAGTGGAAAGCAACTTGGGGAGGCTAGAGATATAGATTCATATGGTAAGAATGGAATGGCATGATCTCAACACATGAGTAGGTGTCTCTCTCTCAGAAAATCAGTAGGTATGAGTGGGGAACTATTTTGAGTCCTTCTCTTGCGAGTGAGTGGTGGTGAAGGGGTATATATAGGCATCTCCAAAAATCCAACCATTACACACAAAATGACCAACTTGGTGACACCGATGTGTTAATCTCGATGGTACCGAAGTGACCAAAGGTGGCAACTTTGAATCTCGGTGAGACCGATATAGGAAACTCGGTTGCAACGATAAGGTGACCAATGGTCAGATTGCCCAATCTCGGTGATGCCTATCCAACAATCTCGGTGCGACCGCTATTATGAATTTGTGTAACAGAAAGTTGGCAACCTAAACTCGGTGGCACCGAAGCAGAATCGGTTGCACCGAAGTGGCTAGGGTTTGGCTGAGTCTGTGTAGGTTATGGAATCGGTGGCACCGAGTGGAAAGTGTTGGTTGCACCGATTTTGAATATTTGGCTTTGGACAGACTTTTGTGGAAGAGCTTGTGGGTGTATGTGGTGACTATCACTTGTGCATGTATGAGCATTTTGTTCACCAACAAAACCTTACCCCCTTTTAATAGTATTGGCTTTCCTATGGACTCAAAGTGATTTCTCACAAATGTAAAATTTAGAGTCCTCTTCTTGAAGCTTGGCCAATGCTATTCCTTCTTCTTCTTCTTCTTCATGGGGATACTCTCCACACTCCTTTTGCCAACCCATCACTCTCTATGGACTTTATCTGAAATACACTAGGTAAAAGTATTAGTCCAAGAGACAATGTATGTTGTCATGAATTATCAAAACCACCAAGGGAGCATGTTGTGCTTTCAGCAACACATGCAAAGCCCTAATGGCGGCGCCGAAGCGATCAACCAGATGGGTGTGCCGCACCTCCACTATATATAGGCATCTGTCATGGGCTCAACTCTTGGGCCCCGCACGGATCCTAAAGCCCACGTGTTCCTTCCCTTAAGCGCATGACCCTTTAGGTTCTCATTCACTTGGTCGCGAGCTAGATCACACCCGGCTCGACAAGTCAGTAGCGGCCTTGAGCAAAGCGTGTCGACTCCAAGTGTCCGATGAAGCTGGTTAGGCGAACCTGTACTTCACAGTCCTGATCCCTTTGCCACATGATATATGTTGTCGTGCACAAGGAGACATGGTCATCCTTGTTGCAGCGTGACCTCTTTCTCGTTTTGATGAATCCGACCAACATTCGGATTATCTCATAATCCTCATCGCATGGCCATGCTTACCCAGGTCGGATCACCCGAGGGGTCCAGAGTATATCTCTCCTAGGAGGAGGGGCAAATCCCATCTTGCTCGACCATGTCTCGTAGCATGGGTCTGGACAAACCCGATACCTACCTTTGTACCTACCCAGTCACGTAGTAGCATTTGGTTGGCCCAAAGAAAGTCTGTCACCATCCCGAGTACATGCGCCAGCTCAAGTCTTAGGACATAGAATGTATGTTGTACTAGAGACTGACAGATGACCTATCGTTGCGTCTCATAGTTGGGTCTGTCCAACTCAGACCTTATCTCGACTCGGATCCGACTACGCCGAATCCAACCAGATCTTTCCGAGTCCATATTATCCAGCTAGCATCCAATGCTACATGGTCAGTGAGATCGAACCATCAACCATCATATGCTAGTCCAATTGGTTGCGTGTCCACACAGCCCTTTTGACTAGGGACCATTTAGGACAGTCATCATACAATGCATAGTCTCACAAGCAAGTCACGTACTTGTTAATACACATCATTGATAATGTCCAAGGAATATATTTATTCATAAACACATAGGAAATATCATCATACATGATTGCCTCTAGGGCATATCTCCGACACGTTCTTGGACTAACAAGCGTGAGTTTTTCCAAAGATCGTGCTTGTAGTGCTTGTATTGATGGAAAGCTACATGAGACACATAGGGATGGGCCCACCTCAATTCAAGGGTATTCAATTGAATACCCATTATTTTTGACAAGAAACTAGGTATGTGTCGTATATATATTGTGTGTGTATATGAAAAAACAAAATTGATACACGTACACTCAAAAACAGAGCTAACCCACTAGTCCACTAATACGTCTCCAACGTATCTATAATTTTTTATGATGTCATGCTATTATATTATCTGTTTTGGATGTTTTATATGCATTAATATGCTATATTATATAATTTTTGGGACTAACCTATTAATCTAGAGCCTAGTGCCAGTTTATGTATTTTCCTTGTTTTTGAGTTTTGTAGATATGGAATATTAAACGGATTCCAAATGAAATAAAATATTCGAAATGATTTTTTCTGGAAGGAAAGAGATCTGCCAGACTTGGAGTGCAGGCTAGGGCACCTGCCAGGAGGTCACAACCCTGGAGGTACGACCACCCCCTGGCCGCGCCTAGCAGGCTTGCCGTCTCCTGGCAGGTCTCCTAACCCTATTCGTCGTCCTATAAATACCCAAATATTCCCCTAACACCAAAAATAGCCACGCAAATACTTTTCCACCGACAGAAGCCTCCGTTCCTAAGAGATCCAATCTTGGAGCCTTTTCTAGTAATCTGCCGGAGGGAGATCCGATCACGGAGGGCATCTACATCAACTCCATTGCCCCTCCGATGATGCGTGAGTAGTCCACCATAGACCTATGGGTCCATAGCTAGTAGCTAGATGGCTTCTTCTCTCTCTCTCTTATCTTCAATACCATGTTCTTCATGATATTTATGGAGATCTATCCGATGTAATACTCTTTTGCGGTGTGTTTGTCAAGATTCGATGAATTGTGGGTTTATGTTTAGATTATCCATGAATCTTATTTGAATATTCTCTGAATTCTTATATGCATCATTTCATATCTTTGCAAGTCTCTTTGAGTTATTGGTTTGGTTTGGCCAACTAGATTGGTAATTCTTGCAATGGGAGAAGTGCTTAGTTTTGGGTTCAATCTTGCGGTGTCCTCACCCAGTGACAAAGTAGGGGTAGTGAGGCACGTATTGTATTGTTGCCATCAAGGGTAACAAGATGGGGTTTTCATCATATTGCTTGAGTTTATACCTCTAGATCACATCATCTTACCTAATGCATTACTCTGTTCTTCATGAACTTAATACTCTAGATGCAGGCAGGAGTCGGTCGATGTGTGGAGTAATAGTAGTAGATGCAGAATTGTTTTGGTCTACTTGACACAGACATGATGCCTATATGCATGATCATTGCCTTGGATATCTACATGATTATTCGCTTTTCTATCAATTGCTTGACAGTAAATTGTTTACCCACCGTGATATTTTCTTTCAGGAGAGAAGCCTCAAGTGAAACCTATGGCCCCCGGTGTACTTTACATAATATATTTTCAGATCTATAAACCAAAAATACCAAAAATACCTTGCTGCAATTTATTTATCTTTTACTTTCCGCAATCCTTTACATCTCTATCAGATCTAATCCTTGCAAATAACCATGAAGGGATTGACAACCCCTTTATAGCGTTGGGTGCAAGAGTTTGATTGTTTGTGTAGGTGCATCCATTGGTGACTTGCTTGTTCCTCCTACTGGATTGATACCTTGGTTCTCATCAACTGAGGGAAATACTTATCTACTTTGCTGCATCACCCTTTCCTCTTCAAGGGAAAACCAACGCAAGCTCAAGAGGTAGCAAGAAGGATTTCTGGTGCCGTTTCCGGGGAGGATACATAGCAAGTCAAGACAAGAACTTTCCCGTCAACTTGCCAATTTCTGGCGCCGTTGTCGGGGAGGATACACATCAAGCCTACCAAGTACCCATCACAATATCATCTCTTGCATTTACATTATTTGTCATTTGCCTCTCGTTTTCCTCGCCCCCAGTTCTAAAACGATTTTCAGAAAATACCAAAAAGATTTGCCTTTTTATTCGCCCTTCTTCCGTTCGCCTTCTTGTTTTCTATGTTTGCTTGTGTTGCCATGTGCCTTCTATTTGCTTGCATCTTCACTTGCTAAAAATCTATTGATATGGATCCTCATCCACTTGCTAATCTTTTCAAATGGCCAAATTATGATGAACCAATTGCTATTGAGTTGAGTGCACTTAATTATCTGTATGAAGTTTTGTTTGAAAATCATGAATCTAATTTTTTTGATGAAGTGTTGAAAGAAGAAATTTATAAGGTGATTCATGATAGTTCCTTGAATGAAAAGCATGATTTCCATGTTGTTAGTATGAATTCTCTGAATATCCATGATGCTAATGATGTGCAAAACCACAAGCTTGGGGTACTATGCTTGATGAAGAAGATATTTTTTGTTCCCCAAGTTTTGGTGATGACACATATGCTATAACTGATCATGGAAAGAATCCTTTATGTGATAGTTATATTGTGAGATTCCTTCATGATGCTACTGAAAATTATTATGACGGAGGTACATATCCTTGTAGGATTTGCAATAATATCAAGTTTCCTCTCTATGTGTTCAAAGTTTTGAAGTTATGCTTGTTTTGCCTTCCTATGCTAGTTGATTCTTGCTCCCATAAATTGTTTGCTCACAAAATCCCTATGCATAGTAAGTGGGTTAGACTTAAATGTTATTTTCATGAGATTCATGATGCTCTCTTGCATATTCCAATTACTACTTTTTATGTGAGCATCATTGAAATCATCATGCCTAGCTAGGAGCGTTAAACAATGGCACTTGTTGGGAGGCAACCCAATTTTATTTTTATGTTCTGTTTTTGCTTCTGTTTTGAGTGCTTCCCACATTATTAATTCTTTATTAATTGTGTTTGGTGTTTTAATTAGTGTTTTATCCAAGTAAAACCTTTGGGGTGATCTATGGTGGTTGTTGATCTGATCTTGCTAAAAAACATAAATTTTTGTGCTCAGTCCAGGAATTTTCTAAATTTTTCATAGTGCTGAATGAGTCTGCAATTTTTACACAATATTTATATATAATTTTTTCAGGTTTACCTAATTTTTAAGAATTGTTTGAGGTACATAAGTATACTAAGTTTTCAGATTGCTACAGACTATTCTGTTTTTGACAGATTCTGTTTTCTTTGAGTTGTTTACCTATTTTGATGAATCTATGGGTTGTGTCATAGGGTATGAACCATGGATAAGTTAGAATAAAATATGTTTTACACCAATATAAATAAATAATGAGTTCATAATAGTACACAAAGTGGTTATTTATTTTCTTATACTAACGGATCTCACGAGTTTTCTGTTAAGTGTTGTGTTGTGAAGTTTTCAAGTTTTGGGTAAAGATTTGATGGACTATGGAATAAGGAGTGGAAAGAGCCTAAGCTTGGGGATTACCAAGGCACCCCAAGTCATATTCAAGTATGCCAAAGAGACCAAGCTTGGGGATGCCCCGGAAGGCAGTCCCTCTTTCATCTTCAATCCATCGGTAAATTTACTTGAGGCTATATTTTTGTTCACCACATGATATGTGTTTTGCTTGGAGCTTCTTGTATGATATGAGTCTTTGCTTTTTAGTTTTACACAATCATCCTTGATGCACACATCTTTTGAGAGAGACACGCTGAATCGTGAATTTATTAGAATACTCTATGTGCTTCACTTATATTTTTTAGAACACTGTGGTGTTTGCGTTTTATAGAAATAATTGAACTCTCGTACCTCACTTATATTATTTTGAGAGTCTTTAAACAGGATGGTAGTTGGTCTAGGTTGTGAATTTAGTCCTAATATGATAGGCATCCAAGAGGGATGTAATAAAAACTTCCATATTTAGTGCATTGAGTATTTTTGAGAAGTTTGATTCCTTGCATAAAGTTTTGAGATATAAAGATGGTAATGTTAAAAGTAATGTTAGGAAGTAATTGTGATTTGGTAAAAATACTTGTGTAAAGATTTGTGATTCCCATAGCATGCACGTATGGTGAATCGTTATGTAAGGAAGTCGGAGCATGATTTGTTTATAGATTATCGACCTTTGTGTGAGGGTCGGGAGCGCGCGATGGTTAACTCCTACCAACCTCTATCCTAGGAGCATGCGTCCAATACTTTGCTTCGATGACTAATAGACTTTTGCAATAAGTATGTGAGTTCTTTATGAATAGTCCGATTCCATGGATTATATGCACTCTCACCCTTCCACCTTTGCTAGCCTCTCTAGTACCGCGCAACTTTCGCCGGTACAACATATCCACCTTCCACAAAACAACCACCATATACCTTCCTCAAAACATCCACCATATATCTTTCCTCAAAACATCCACCATACCTACCTATTATGGCATTTCCATAGCCATTCCGAGATATATTTCCATGCAACCTCCACTGTTTCCTTTTATCATGACATGCACCACCACTTTAATATTGCATATAGAGTCATATTTTGTTCTAGGTTTCGAGTTGTAATTTTATTTTGAGATTTAAGTAAATAAAAGTGTGATGATTATCCTTATTAGAGAATGTCCCATGTGAGGAAAGGATGATGGAAGCTATGATTCCCTTACAAGTGGGGATGAGATTCCGGACTTTATGAATAATAAAAGAGGCGAGTGAAGCCCAAATAAAAAAATGATGAATAAAAGAGGCCTTAGATGCCCACCAAAAAATGATGAGAGAAAAGAGAGAAGGGACATTGCTACTATCTTTTCCACACTTTTGCTTCAAAGTAGCACCATGATCTTCAATGTAGAGAGTCTCCTATTTTGTCACTTTCATATAACTAGTGGAATTTTTCTTCATGATGCATGCCCACTTAGTTTCTTTTTGATCTTTCATACACTTATATCTCTAGTGCATCCGTTGCATGGAAATCCCTACTCACTTACATTGATATCTATTGATGGACATATCCATAGCCCGTTGATACGCCTAGTTGATGTGAGACTATCTTCTCCTTTTCCTTGACAACCTCCACCACATTCTATTCCACCTATAGTGCTATATCCATGGCTCACGCTCATGTATTGCATGAGAGTTGAAAATGTTTGAGAACATAATAAGTATGAAGCAATTCCTTGACTTGTCATCGGGGTTGTGCATGATATAAATACTTTGTGTGGGGAAGATGGAGCATAGCGAGACCATATGATATTGTAGGGATAACTTTCTTTTGCCATTATATTTTGAAGAGATACAATTGCTTTGCTAGTATGCTTGAGATGTTATTGTTTTTATATCAATATTGAGCTTTTGTTTTGAGTCTTATGGATCTGAATATTCATGCCACAATATAGAATGTTACATGGATAAATATGTTAGGTAGCATTCCACATCAAAAAAATTATCATTTACCTACTCGAGGACGAGCAGGAATTAAGCTTGGGGATGCTGATACGTCTCCAATGTATCTATAATTTTTTATGATGTCATGCTATTATATTATCTGTTTTGGATGTTGTATATGCATTAATATGCAATTTTATATAATTTTCGGGACTAACCTATTAATCTAGAGCCTAGTGCCAGTTTCTGTTTGTTCCTTGTTTTTGAGTTTTGTGGATATGGAATATTAAACGGAGTCCAAACGGAATAAAATCTTCAAAATGTTTTTTCTGGAAGGAGGGAGATCTACCAGACTTGGAGTGCACACCAGGGCACCTGCATGGAGGTCACAAACCCTGGAGGCGCGACCACCCCCCTGGCTGCACCTGGCAGGCTTGCCGTCTTCTGGCAAGTCTCCTAACCCTATTCTTCATCCTATAAATACCCAAATATTCCCCGAACACTAAAAAGAGCCACGCAAATACTTTTCCGCCGACAGAAGCCTCCGTTCCCGAGAGATCCAATCTTGGAGCCTTTTCCGGTAATCTGTCGGAGGGGGATCCGATCATGGAGGGCATCTACATCAACTCCATTGCCCCTCCAATGATGCGTGAGTAGTCCACCACAGACCTACGGGTCCATAGCTAGTAGATAGATGGCTTATTCTCGCTCTTTGATCTTCAATACCATGTTCTTCATGGAGATCTATCCAATGTAATACTCTTTTGCGGTGTGTTTGTCATGATCCGATGAATTGTGGGTTTATGTTCAGATTATCCATGAATCTTATTTGAATCTTCTCTGAATTCTTATATGCATCATTTCATATCTTTGCAAGTCTCTTCGAGTTATTGGTTTGGTTTTGCCAACTAGATTGGTAATTCTTGCAATGGGAGAAGTGCTTAGTTTTGGGTTCAATCTTGCGGTGTCCTCACCCGGTGACAAAGTAGGGGTAGCGAGGCACGTATTGTATTATTTCCATCAAGGGTAACAAGATGGGGTTTTCATCATATTGCTTGAGTTTATACCTCTACATCACGTCATCTTACCTAATGCGTTACTCTGTTCTTGATGAACTTAATACTCTAGATGCAGGCAGGAGTCGGTCGATGTGTGGAGTAATAGTAGTAGATGCGGAATCGTTTCGGTCTACTTGACACAGACGTGATGCCTATATGCATGATCATTGCCTTGGATATCTACATGATTATTCGCTTTTCTATCAATTGCTTGACAGTAATTTGTTTACCCACCGTGATATTTTCCTTCAAGAGAGAAGCCTCAAGTGAAACCTATGGCCCCCGGTCTACTTTCCATAATATATTTTTAGATCTATAAACCAAAAATACCAAAAATACCTTGCTGCAATTTATTTATCTTTTACTTTCCGCAATCGTTTACATCTATCTCTATCAGATCTAATCCTTGCAAATAACCGTGAAGGGATTGACAACCCCTTTATAGAGTTGGGTGCAAGAGTTTGATTGTTTGTGTAGGTGCATCCATTAGTGACTTGCTTGTTCCTCCTACTGGATTGATACCTTGATTCTCATCAACTGAGGGAAATACTTACCTACTTTGCTGCATCACCCTTTCCTCTTCAAGGGAAAACCAACGCAAGCTCAAGACGTAGCATCCACCCCTGTTTTTCTCGCATGGCCTCAGCACCCACGGTCCAAACAGCTGGAGCACACCGCACGCACACTTCCAGCATTGCCAAAAAAATCCCATCGATCGATCTGAGTTTAGATGTAGAGACAAACCGACATCCCTTCAACCCTTCGCCACATCGAACGTATTGTTCGCATCATAGTTTGCACGCGAGCCTCCACTCCACCAGGTGGCCGGCTAGGGTTGTTGCTGTCACGCTGCCCGATTAACGATTGCACGTGCGCACGAAGCCCCATGGCAACGAATCCATCCGTCGTTCCCTGCCTCCCTCCGATTCTCAACTTATGATCTCTGAAGTGGCAGTCGACAACAGGCCGCATCGATTCAATCTAAAAGACACAATTGTAGATTGAAGTATTGAAGGTATAATTGTTAATTAGATGTACTGATCCTTTAATGTTTGAAATTGGGGTCTCTCCTCTATGTCGATTTTTACTCGAACTGAATTGATGTACATGCTGCATCAGGGATAGCAAAGTTATCTTGTAATTTGTCAGCTTTCTTATCAATTTTTATTTTCCATCCTTTATATATCTTAGAGTTTGTCATGATATGTTAATTTTTTTACTTCCATGTGTTCAACAATTTTTACTTCGACTACATGTTGAACAATACCAAGTTATTATCAAATTTTGTTAATAAGATATATTATGTTATATCTTTTGTATAGTTTAGAACTAGTGCAATATGCTGCTATAATCGATTGTACTCACCAAAAGGAAGGCTATAATCTTCCAAAAAAACTTTATAATTTTGAATACACAATCCTTAATTCCTGGGCCCGCCCCTGGAGACGGATCACCGCCCCACGACTACAATTTACTCCAGGAGGCCCCTAGAGCTCCTTCACATGGATCTCTTCGGTCCTCCATCATTCATAGTCTTGGGGGAAGAAAATATCACTTGGTGATTGTGGATGATTACTCAAGATACACATGGGTTTATTTCTTCAAGAATAAGAATGAGACCCAACAAACCATTATCGACTTTGCAAATGAAGCTCAATGCCAGCACGATGCAAAGATATTGATGATTAGAAGCGACAACGGCTCCGAGTTCAAGAACTACACCTTGGATGAGTTTTTGAGTGATGATGGGATCAAGCACCGATACTCTTCACTTTACACCCATCAACAAAATGGTGTTGAAGAGAGGAATAGCCGGACGTTGATGGATGCGACAAGGAACATGATGGCATAATTCAAATCTCTGTATAACTTTTGGTCTGAAGCCATCAACACAACATGTCATGCATCTAATCAGCTCTACCTCCGCAAAGGCATGAACAAAACTCCGTATGAGATACTTACCAGTAACAAGCCCAATCTCAAGTACTTATGGGTGTTCGGGTGTAAGTGTTTCATTCTCAAGAAAGGTGTTAATTTGTTTAAATTCGAACCTAGAGCTCAATAGGGCATATTTGTTGGTTATGCTACAAACTCTTGTGCTTACCGTGTTCTCAACAGGTCCAATGGACTCATTGAGGAGACGGTAACATAGAGTTTGATGAAAATAATGAGTCCCAAGTGGAGCAAAGTAGTCTTTGTGATGTAGGTGATGAAATTCCTCCCCAAGCCATAAGAAGAATGGGTGTGGGACACTTCCTACCCATTGAGGAACCCCTTGTGGCCGAAGGAGAAGGACAATGTTCTACACAAGTGGAACCATCACCAACGCAAGACCCACACGCTTCCAAAGAACAAAGTGAAGGCCCTCAACCAAGTGAACAAGATCAAGGGAAAGATCAACCTCATGATGATGGTGACTCACCAAGTGATGCCCAAGATCAAGTTCATTTCCCCGAGCAAGCGCACGATAAAGGCCAAGCTCATGACGACACTCTGAGTTCTCAAGATGGTCCTCCCCAACCCTCGATGGACAAAATACTAGAACGACGAGCCGCCAAGATCGCTTCCAAGCTTAGAACTCAATAACATGTTTTGGAGAACATCTACGGAAGCTTGAGTACAGGGGTAAGCACTCGTAGAAAATTAACAAACTTTTGTGAGCATCACGCGTTTGTTTCTTGTGTTGAACCCCGAAAGGTACAAGAAGCGCTCGAGGACATAGGGTGGCTTGAAGCCATGCACTATGAACTCAACAACGCAATGATACGTGTTCAACGTATCTACTTTTCCTAACACTTTTGCTCTTGTTTTGGACTCTAACTTGCATAATTTGAATGAAACTAACCCGGACTGACGCTATTTTCAGCAGAACTACCATGGTGTTGTTTTTGTGCAGAAATAAAAGTTCTCAAAACAGAAATTTTTAGAGATTTATTTTGGAATATTTAAGGAATTATGGAGCCAGAAGCTACCTAAGAGGGGGCCCAGGGGGCCCACCCCCCACCAGGGCGCGTCAGATCGCCCTGGCGTGGCCTAGTGGAGGGTGGACACCTCGTGGGTCCCCCGACCCTAATTCCAACGCTATAAATTGTAGGATCGAAAGTAGTGCTAGAGGGGAAGGGGTGATTAGACTACTTGACCAAATAAAAATCTACCTTTTCCCAATTTTAATCCTTAGCAGATTTTAGCCTTCTAGTATGTCAAGCACACCCTACACATGCATGTCTAAGAGTATAGAAGTGGAAAGTAAAGACAAGCATGTAAGTAAAGAGAGGGTAGGAATATCAAACGCAATTGGTGACACAATGTTTTTTCTCGTGGTTCTGATAGGTGGTGCTATCGTACATCCATGTTTATGGAGTCTTCAACCCACAGAGGGTAACAGTCGCGAGAGTCCACGCAGGGCTCTATCCATGGAGGGTTCCATGAAGAAGCAGCCTTGACTATACCATGATGGCCTACGTCCTCTAACTCGGGGTAGATCTTCATGAAGTAGGCAATCTCCTTGCCCTTACAAACTTCTTGGTTCACTCCACAACACGAAGTAGGAGGCTCCCAAGCGACACCTAACCAATCTAGGAGGCACCACCCTCCAAAAGGTAATAGGCTCGATTGTGTCAGTGAACTCCTTGCTCTTGTGCTTCAAGATGATAAACTCCTCAACACACAATCACTCTCTCATAGATATGGCATGGTGGAAGAGATTGATTGGGTGGAAAGCAACTTGGGGAGGCTAGAGATCAAGATTCATATGGCAGGAATGGAATGGCATGATCTCAACACATGAGTAGGTGGCTCTCTCTCAGAAAATCAGTAGGTATGAGTTGGGAACTGTTCTGAGTGCTTCTCTTGTGAATGGGTGGTGGTGGAGGGGTATATATAGGCATCTGCAAAAATCCAACCGTTACACACAAAATGACCAACTCGGTGACACCGATGTGTTAATCTCGGTGGTACCAAAGTGAGCAAAAGGTGGCAACTTTTGAATCTCGGTGAGACCGAAATAGGAAACTCGGTTGCACCGATAAGGTGACCAACGGTCAGATTGCCCAATCTTGGTGACACCGATTCAAAAAACTCGAAGGGACCAATTTTGTAAACTTGCGTAACAAAAAGTTGGCAACCCAAACTCGGTGGCACCGAAGCAGAATCGGTTGCACCGAAAGGCTAGGGTTTGGCTGAATGTGTCTAGGGTTTGGAATCGGTGGCACCGAGTGGAGAGTGTTGGTTGCACCGATTTTCAATATTTGGCTTTGGACAGACTTTTGTGGAAGAGCTTGTGGGTGAATGTTGTGACTATCACTTGTGCACGTATGAACATTTTTTTCACCAACAAAAACTTACCCCCTTTTATTAGTATTGGCTTTCCTATGGACTCAAAGTGATTTCTCACAAAAGATAAAATGTAGAGTCCTTTGCTTGAAGCTTGGCCAATGCTATTCCTTGCATCTTGGGGTATTCCACAATCCTTAAGCCAACCCATCATTGAACTTTTCCTGAAATATACTTAGTGGAAACATTAGTTCAATGACATGTATGTTGTTAATTACCAAAACCACCAAGGGAGAGAATGTGCTTTCAATCTCCCCTTTTTGGTAAGTGATGACAACATATAGATCAAAGCTTCGACATATGATATAATCAATGAATATAATCGTCGCTTTGAGAAGTATGTGAGAAGCAAGAGCCCCCCTAAATTTGTGCATTATTTTAAATTTGTGTTTGAATGCAAATGCACAATCGATTAGGTAAATTGGTCACTTCTTCCATGTCACATACAACTTGGTGGTGTGCGAGAGTAATAAGAGTTAAAAACATAGCAGAACACATCAAGCAAAGTGAATGATCATCAAAAGATAGGAAATAGTAGCGACACACATAACAACGTATGATCAAACACACAAACAAAATTATTTCACATCAAACCAAAGAACCAAATGTTTGAAAAAACAGCAATAAAAATAGACGCTCTCTCACTCGAAGCCTAAGATCTATATACAACTTCCCCCCCTTTGGCAACAAGTTACCAAAAAGCTCGAAGAGATATAGCTAATCATTCTATGGCTGATCTCCCCCGGTAGTCGATGTCGGAGTCGAGAGAACTGCGTCAGCGAAGACTTCCACTGAAGTCCTGGATGGAGCTGGAGTAGATACTAGAGACACTGGAGCTGATGGAGCTGATGTCACTGTGGCTGGAGAAGAAGATGAAGGCCTCGTCCCTGGAGCTGGCGCTGTAGGTGTCCTGGCCTTAGTAGTGAACTGGGCAGTAGTCCTGACAGGTGCACTATCCTCCTCATCATCAGAAGAATCAGACTCTGAAGAGGTGCGATGGATTGGGGCTTCATCAACCTCCTTCTTGAGCTCATTGACTGTCTTAGTCAGCCCATCAACCTTGTCATTCAGAGTTTTCACTCTATCATCAATGATGTTTGCAAGGCTCTCCTGAGCATCCATGATGGTCTTGATGTCCTTCTTCATATCCAAGATGATGGAGATCAAGAGATCCATCTGCTCATTCCCTTATTTGGGAACCTGAGCGCTAGTGGCTCGAGCTGCCTCTGCTTCTGCCTCTGCTTGAGCCCAAGCTGCAGCTGATGTGGGATGGTCTGGGTCCATCACCACAACATTGTCCTCGAGATCTGGCTGAAGTGGAAAATGGGGTTTATCCAGAGAAAATATGTGCTTCTCAAGCTTAGAATTGATAAGCATCTAAATATAGGGTGCATAGCAACATGAGCGCTTCTGATCAGCAACAACCCTCTTCACTGTCTCCATTATCAAATCCATCACATCGAATCTCTGGTTCCGGTCAATATGAATAAGCAAGTTGATGGAATAGCCTCGGATCATCTTCTCATCACCTGACTTGGGCATCAAAGTATACCTCAGAATAGTGTTGATGGTGCGTAGACCTACCTGGAGGTGATAGATGGATCCTAGCTTGTGAGACTGAAGCTATGCAATCAGAATGGGATTATACATGTCCTTCATGGCATTGTGACTTGCCTTGGACTCTGAGTATACGCAAACGTATCAATCATGTGCCTCTGGGACTCCTAAGATGGTAGCCCACTCATCAACAGTTGATTCATATCTTGCTCCTTCAATCATCCAGACGGTCCTGCCATCTCCATAAAAATGAGCAGTGGAATAGAATTGCATAATCATCTCGTCATTCCAAGCAGTGAACTCCTTCCCAACAAATTTGTCAATGCCAATGCAGTGGAAGTTGTCTTGGACACATGGAAAGTAATCCTAATTATCCTTGATATATTTCCTGTCCACATATCTCATGTCACCGACTGCAGGACTCTTGTCAAGCAAAACTGTCTCATAGAAGTCTTGATGCTCCTTGGTATAAAACCTGTAATCAACGATAGTCTTCCTCCTCCAGGCATATGGATCAATGGCTCTCCATGCCCTCAAACCAGAATCCTTCTTGTTCTTCATATCCTCAGCAATAGGATGGCTGGCATCATGAACAGGAAGGTGAGGTATGAGCTTCATCAGAACAAAGTTATCATCATCATCATCATCATCTGCTTCTTTGAAAGTTGATCTCTTGTTCTTCCCAATAGCAGAGATGTCTCTGGTAGTCCTCTTGGACTTCTGTGTAGCAGCTTTCTTGGATGCAGCCTTGGTGCTCTTGGAGGGACCAGGCTTAGGCATAGCATCAGCCAAAAGTTTTTTGGCCTTCTTCTTAGGAGGGGCCTGAGCAACAGGTTCCTCCTCTTCCTCCTCTACAGCAGCAACACCAACATCAACAACCTCCTCTGGATCCTCAAACATAGAGGTAGGCCTGCCCATCACACGGATGATCCTCTTCTTGGCTGTGTTCTTTGGCAAAGCTTTCTTCAGGACCTCAATAGACATAGTTGCCCTAGCACTCTCATGTGCCTTGAAGGTCTCTGCAGGTGCATAAAGTTTGCTGGCCACCCTCCTAGATGATGTGGCCTCATTAGCAGAATTCCTTGCAACCTCCTCTTGCTTCTTAGCAATAACATCTTCGGGCACAAAATCAGAATCTTCCTCTTTTGAGTTGAGTCTCTTCCTTGTCCTAGTTGCAGCCTTAGGCAACCCATGAGAACTGGGAGTGCCTGGATCTATGGAAGAACTGGACTCAGGATTAGTGCCTGAACTCATCTCAATGTTCTGCTCTGGCAAATTC
Organism: Hordeum marinum; assembly: GCA_022496015.1. NCBI lineage: Eukaryota > Viridiplantae > Streptophyta > Magnoliopsida > Poales > Poaceae > Hordeum > Hordeum marinum. Next base: position 340,615,811 of record CM039678.1, read on the forward strand.
TGACTATCTTCAGCATCTGACATGTCTGACCCTGTGAATAGAGTATAGAAGAGCGGAATAGGATAAGTCATCACAAAATGCAGAAGTTTTTTGAAAGTTTGAACTAAGAATTTCCAAAGTTTTGCATTCTATCAAGTGTATTTCGGTACAGCAGAGGCCAAATTTTCAATCACACCGAGACAAACAACCTACTTTCCAGGAACTTGGCACCATTTTTGGTGACACCAAAAATGAGCACTCGATTCCACCAAGGTGTTCTGAGTGTGGCAGAAAAGCAAATCGGTGACACCGATTTCTTTGCATCGGTTCTACCAAGATACAGGAGGCGGATGACAAAACCCTAAAAACTCATCGTTCTCTATCCTATGGAGTTTTCTTTTGGATGGATAGCTCTCAAACTGTGGCTAGATAATGGAAAAACCCTAATATGCAAGAATCAGATAGTGGAGCGCGAGAGGGGGCCAGATCCATACCCTAATACGGCGATGGATCCGCTATGACGGCAACGTTGGAGAAGAAAACATCAATGGTGGCGATTCCCAGCAGTGGAGGCGCTCGGGGAAGGCAAGGCGATTACCAGGGGTCTTCGGGTGGCAACTAGGGTTGTAGAGGCGTGACATTTGAAGAATAAATTTCAAAGCGCCGGGGTCCGCCGAATATATACCCATCGCTATCGGTGACACCGGTTTGATATTTTTGGTGTCACCGAGTTTCACAACTGTTTGCTGACAGGGAAACTCGGTGTAACCAAGAGTATGAAATCAGTTTCACCAAGAATAGAAAACCAGATCAACCCTAGGCACTTGGTGAGACCGAGAATTTGGAGTTGGTTCCACCGAGATGCACTCGAGAGGTTTTAATGGTCAGTCCTTGACGATACGGAACTCTGAGTGCTCCTCACACAGAGAGATCGAAAAGTACTTGTTCAAATTTTGTGATGCAACATGAATAGAATATGAGGTGAGAAAGCATAGATAGCTAAAGAAGTGGTCCTAGGCATTCTTGTATATCCAATTGGCAAAAGAAAAAGAAAAGCCAAATAGAAACAATTGGATATCCTCGAATGAGTAAATAAATGCAGACCAACATGCTCACACAATAAGATGTCAAATGAAATCATGGCAAGCATGCACAAACACAGTAACATCTAACAAGCACTTTGGCGATGACGGAGTCATCTATATATGAGTATATTGACTTAGGAGCCAAGTAAGAATACTTGATCATAGGTCATACTCATCGTTTAAGCACAAGTGGGGTTACCACTTTTACATAAAGCATTTAATGTTGTCACATTCTATCTGATGCTTTGACTCAAGACTTAGAGTAAAGCTCCCCCTTGACATGACATCCTCTCATAGGAGGGATAAACTAACCTTGGGTTTTGTTGATCAAGACTTCATGTAGGTGAAGTAGTGGTGGATGCTCAAAGTTGATGAAGAACACCAAGAGTTGGGAACATACTTGTTGTTTCATTACTCTTCTCACCTACATGGGTTAGTCCCAACACACAAGAGACAAATACAAGGATATCTATGGACATGGAGTGCAAAGCATATATGATGATGTCCATTGATTTGTTGATTTCCTTGTCCCTTGCTTACCTTTGAGGGAATGTGTGACTCCTTGAGCTATTGCATGATCTTGATTGCAACTAGTTCTTGCCAATAATGAATATGAGTGAATTTCATTGGAGGAGTCACCCCTCAAGAGCTTCTCTAGTTCTTCTTCTTGGGGCCCACATCAAGTTGATAGGGATCCTCGGTGTTGAAGTAGCACTTGTAGAAGTTGAGCTTGTAGTAGCCTTGGGAGCCCACTTCACCAAAGCTTGGGATTCATATTCATATGAGTCAATGTCCTCTTGAAACTTGTTCTTGCCCTTGAGCTTGGGGTCTTGTGGTGGAAGGTCATCTTGAGCCTTTGTTTCCTCGGGGAGAGTATTTTCATACTTGTCCTTATGAGGAACAAACTTGGGATTGGGATATTGACCTTCTTCCCATTCAACTCCATTAGCGTTGAAGTAGCGAACACCATGATTCTTCCGGTATCCTCCGTGCTTGCGTACAATCTCCTCAAATTGTTTGCATCCTTCAAGACTCTGTAGATACCTTTCTCTATAACCCCTTTCAAGAGTTCATTTTCTTGCTCAAGTGTAACTTGGCTAAGAGAAGAGTTAGTGGGATCAAGAGAACTACTAGAAGCAATATCATTGGATTTATCATTTTTATGTCTACTAGTTGAAGAACCTTTCTTTCCTTACTAGCTTGCTTATACTTAACTTGTAGCATGAATGTAGATAAGAGAAGTCGCTTAGCTAGATAAGAGGAAGTCTTCTTTCGAAGATCGTCATTGATAGCTTTAAGGAACTCATGCTCTTGCTCTAAATTGAGCTTCTCGAAGCGGAGCTTCTCATGTGTCCTTAAAAGCTCTCTATGATCTTCTAGAGTTGACTCGTGAGCTAACTTAAGAGTTTTTAGTTCTTGAGTTAGTCGGTCTATTTCCAACTTATCATCATCGCACGACTTATCTACACTAGAGTGAGTACTAGCAAGTTCATTTTGACTAACATTTCTAGATTTGTCAAATAGCAAGTCATCTTCAATTAACAAGTCATCTTCATCACTATTGAAATCAAGATACTCGGGGTGTGATACCTTGGAGCCTTTATCCATGAAGCAACATCCACTCCCTTCATTTGGTGAATCAAATATGTCATAGAAGTTAGTTGTCACTAGTGCAAGTCCGGTAACACCTTCATCTTGACTATAGTCGGAGTTGGAGTGATAGCTTCTCTCAGAGTGGTTGTCGGATTCGGAGCGGGAAACCCATTCACCAACATGATCTTGATGTTTCCTTCTTGAGTAGCTCTTGGTGGACTTGTCCTTCTTCTCCAAGTCCCTACTTTTCCTTGAGGGTCTTCATTCATAACGATCATCTCTACTCCTTCTCTCTCTTCGAGGTGAATTGTCTCTTGAGCTTCGTCTTCTTAGTGACTCTTCTTTCCTTTTGTAAGGAGTCGTGCACTCATAGTACTAGTGTCCTGGCTTCCCATAATTGTAGCAGTTTCGGTCACGACTTGACGAACGCTTCTCTTCATATGTTGAGTTGGGGCTTCAATCTTTTCTTCTATTCTTGTAGAACTTGTTGAATTTCTTGACCATGAGGCTTATCTCTTAATTTGTGACAAGGTTGTCGCTTGAGGTAACGGGAGCATCACTTGTGGCTTTGTAAGCACCGCTCGACTTGCGGTGAAGCTCTTCCTTGTCTTTGAGTGTCATCTCATGAGCAACAATTCTTCCAATCACTTCCGTTGGCTTGAGATCTTTGTAGTTGGGCATCATTTGGATCAATGTGCAAACGGTGTCATATCGATCATCCAAAACTCAAAGTATCTTCTTGATGATGAATTTGCCAGTCATTTCTTTGCTTCCTAATCCAACAATCTCATTGGTGATGAGAGCTACCCTAGAGTACATCTCAGCGACTCCTTTACCATCATTCATCTTGAACTTGTCAAGTTGACTTTGAAGAACATCCAAATTGGATTATCTCACAGATTCTGTACCTTCATGCATAACAATCATAGTATCCCAAATCTCTTTTAAATTCTCAAGACGGCTGATTTTGTTGAATCTTCGGGGCATAGGCAGTTGAAGAGAATGTCACATGCTTGAGCATCGAGTTGCAACATCTTCAATTCTTCTGCAGTAGCTTCGTGATCGGGTTCCCTTCCTTCCGCAAAGAATTCACCTTGCATACCAACACGAACAACAACCCAAATTGCGGGGTTATGACCAAGCAAATGCAATTTCATTTTGTGCTTCCAACTAGCAAAATTTGTGCCATCAAAGTACGGACCTCTATGGTGATAATTTCCCTCACTAGACGCCATACTCTCTTAGGTTGTGAGACCAATGCAATGGATACCAAAGCTATGATACCACTTGTAGGATCTAAAGTAGTGCTAGAGGGGGGGGGTGATTAGACTACTTGACCAAATAAAAATCTACTTTTTCCCAATTTTAATTCTTGGCAGATTTTAGCATTCATAGCATGTCAAGTATACCCTACAAATGCATGTCTAAGAGTATAGCAGCGGAAAGTAAAGGCAAGCATGTAAGTAAAGAGAGGATAGGAAGATCAAACACAATTGGTGACACGATGATTTTTTCCGTGGTTCCGATAGGTGGTGCTATCGTACATCCAAGTTTATGGAGTCTTCAACCCACGGAGGGTAATGGTCGCGAGAGTCCACGGAGGGATCTACCCAAAAAGGGTTCCACAAAGAAGCAACCTTGACTATACCATGATGGCCTACGTCCATGGAGGACTAGCCTAACTCGAGGTAGATCTTCACGAAGTAGGCGATCTCCTTGCCCTTACAAACTTCTTGGTTCACTCCACAACACGAAGTAGGAGGCTCCCAAGCGACACCTAACCAATCTAGGAGGCACCACCCTCCAAAAGGTAATAGGCTCAATTGTGTCGATGAACTCCTTGCTCTTGTGCTTCAAGATGATAGACTCCTCAACACACAATCACTCTCTCACAGATATGGCATGGTGGAAGAGATTGATTGGGTGAAAAGTAACTTGGGGACGCTAGAGATCAAGATTCATATGGTAGGAATGGAATGGCATGATCTCAACACATGAGTAGGTGGCTCTCTCTCAGAAAATCAGCATGTATGTGGGCAACAGTTCTGAGTGCTTCTCTTGCGAATGAGTGGTGGTGGAGGGGTATATATAGGCATCTCCAAAAATCCAACCGTTACACACAAAATGACCAACTCGGTGACACCGATGTGTTAATCTCGGTGGTACCGAAGTGACCAAAAGGTGGAACCTTTTGAATCTTGGTGAGACCGATATAGGAAACTCGGTTGCACCGATAAGGTGACCAATAGTCATATTGCCCAATCTCGGTGACGACTATTCTCAAAACTTGGAGGGGCCGACTTTGTAAACTTGCGCAATAGAAAGTTGGCAACCCAAACTCGATGGCACCGAAGCAGAATCGGTTGCACCGAAAGGCTAGGGTTTGGCTGAGTTTGTCTAGGGTTTGGAATCGGTGGCACCGAGTGGAGAGTGTTGGTTGCACCGATTTTGAATATTTGGCTTTGGACAGACTTTTGTGGAAGAGCTTGTGGGTGAATGTGGTGACTATCACTTGTGCATGTATGAGCATTTTGTTCACCAACAAAACCTTACCCCCTTTTAATAGTATTGGCTTTCCTATGGACTCAAAGTGATTTTTCACGAAAGATAAAATGTAGAGTCCTTTGCTTGAATCTTGGCCAATGCTATTCCTTGCATCTTGGGGTATTCCACAATCCTTAAGCCAACCCATCATCGAACTTTTCCTGAAATATACTTAGTGGAAACATTAGTTCAATGACATATATGTTGTTATTAATTACCAAAACCACCAAGGGAGAAAATGTGCTTTCATAAATTCATAGTTTTCCAGAAAAAAGCAGAGAGAAGGTTTTACCTCGTTTCACGATACAGAGCGGCCGCCACCTCCTATTCTTCATCGGGAGTCCAGATCTGGAGTCCGTTTGGGGCTCCGGACAGGGGAATCCTCGGTCTTCGTCATCATCAACCCTTCTCCATCGCCAATTCAATGATGCTCCCCACCGGGAGTAAGTAATTCCCCTGTAGGCTTGCTGGTCAGTGAGGAGTTGTATGAGATTCATTATGTAATTGATTTAGTTTTGTTAAGGCTTGATCCCTAGTATCCACTATGTTCTGAGATTGATGTTTCTATGACTTTGCCATGCTTAATGCTTGTCACTAGGGCCCGAGTGCCATGATTTTAGAGCTGAACCATTTATGTTATCATCATTATATCTATGTTCTTGATCCGATCTCTCCTAGTCATATGCACCTATTACGTGTTATGATCTGTCAACCCCGTAGTGACAATATTTGGGATACTTCACGATGATGACCGTAGTTTGAGGAGTACATGTATTCACTAAGTGCTAATGCTTTTTTCCGGTTCTCTATTAAAAGGAGGCCTTACTATCCCTTAGTTTCCTTATGGACCCCGCTGCCACAGGAGGGTAGGACAAAAGATGGCATGCAAGTTCTTTTCCATAAGCATATATGACTATATACGGAATACATGCCTACATTACATTGACGAACTAGAGCTAGTTCTGTGTCGCCCTAGGTTATGACTGTTATATGATGAATATCGTCCAACAAATACTCCGATCTAGTGCCTATGATCTTTTCACATATTGTTCTTGCTAAGTTACTAATGTTACTGCTATTGTTACACTTGCTACAAAATCACTGCTATTACTGTTACCACTATTATCAACCTATCATATTACTATGCTACTGATCACTCTGCTGCAGATATTTATCTCTAGGTGTGGTTGAATTTACAACTCAACTGCTAATACTCTCAAATATTCTTTAGCTCCCCTTGTGTCGAATCTATAAATTTGTGTTGAATACTCTACCCTCGAAAACTATTCCAATCTATACTTGTGGGTTATCAAGACCTTTTTGTGGTGCCATTGCCGGGGAGCATAGCTATATTTGTTGAGTCACTTGGGATTTATATCAATTGACCACTATGAATAATCTGAAGGATACTAAAACCAAGATTTCTCCCTCTAAGACGAGGGGAGGTAAGGAACTACCATCACACTCTGCACTTGATTCACCTTCTGTTATGAGTAAGCTTGCAACACCACTACATGCTATTAATCCTGATATTGATGATGCTACTTCTGCTATGAAGGATGCTTATAATGATGCTAGTACCATGCTTGCTGATGATGTGCCATTACGTGAATTCCTTGATGAACAAATTTCTAGAGCTAGAGAGAATGAAATTATTGAAACTGTTGAATCTGCTGAAACTAATGATTATGAAACACCTAATAGGCCTAGTTCTCCTAGATTTGAAATATCCAAGATGGTTATGCTTTAGATGGAGAAATAGATAGAGAGATTCTTTCTTGTAAGGATAGAAATGATGTTAAGAAACTACTATGCGAGTATAAAGAAAAGACGTTGAATGCTAAAATGAAATGTGATCCTAAGTTTGCTACTTCACCTATCTTTGTTACCGATGAGGATTATGAATTCTCTGTTGACCCAGAGTTAATTACTTTGGTTGAAATCCAATCCTTTTCATGGCTATGAAACTTAAACTCTGGTAGCACACCTTACTAAGCTTAATGATATAGCCACCCTATTTGCTCATGATGAGAAGATTCGCTACTATTATATTATCAAATTATTTCTGCTCTCATTAAAGGGTGATGCTAAGATATGGTACAATACTCTTGCCCCTGGTTGTGTGCGTAGTCCCTAGGATATGATTTACTACTTCTCTAATTTTGTTTCCTCCTCATAAGAAACAAGCTCCCTTATAGGAATTATTTAATTTTGTGCAAATTGAAGAAGAGAGTCTCCCACAAGCTTGGGGGAGGCTTCTCCAATTGCTTAATGCTTTGCCTAATCATCCTCTTAAGAAATATGAAATACTTGATATCTTCTATAATGGACTAACTGATGCTTCTAGGAACTTCCTAGATAGTTGTGTTGGTTGTGTTTTCACGGAACGAACTATTGAACAAGCTGAGGAACTATTGAATAATATATTGAAGAATTATGATGATTGGACTCTCCCTGAACCACCAATTGAACCCACTCCGAAGAAGAGGGGTATCTTATTTCTCAGTCGTGAAGATATGCAAGAGGCAAAGAAATGTATGAAGGAAAAAGGTATTAAAGTTGAGGATGTTAAGAATTTACCACATATTGAAGAAATACATGGGCTCAACACACCACCACCTCCATAGGTGGTAGAGGTAAATTCTTTATTAAAGTTTGATGAAGGTGATATCCCTTACAATAAACATCCTAGTCAATGCTTATATGGGTTTGATAACTACATTATGAAGCAAGAGAACTTCAATGCAAATGTTCTGAAACACTTGAAATATATTTCTGATATGATTGCTCTCTTGAGTGACTTGCTATTTAGAATCAGTAATGATGTTAGAGGTGTAGGAAAACATGCATCTCTGGTTCAACCTCAGTTAGAACGAGTTGCTAAGTCTCAAAGAGAATTGCTTGATGAAATGAATAATAATGTGAATGATCATGCTATTAGAGTAGTAACTAGAGGAGGTAGAATGACCCAAGAACCTCTTTATCTTGAGGGTCATCCTAAAAGAATTGAACAAGAATCTCATGGAATTAATACTGATACACCTAGTCCTTCTAAGAAGAAAAAGAAAAAGAAAAATGATAGGACTTTGCATGCTTCTAGTGAACCTGAGATAGAAAAACCTCCTGATGATACTAATGATCTTTCTATTTTTGATGTTGAAAGTCAATCTAGTAATGAACATCCACCTAGTGATAATAATAATGATAGTGATGTTCATGAGGATACTCAACCTAGCAATGTTAAAGAACCAGATAATTATGTAGAGATAGAACCTACTGCTGATCTTGATAACCCATAACCTAAAAATAAACGATATGACAAAAAGACTTTGTGGCTAGACAACATGGTAAAGAAAGAGAACCATGTGAGGGAGTCCTGGTTTAAGGGGTCCTCGGGTGTCTGACCTGTTTCTCATGGGCTGGACTATATGGGCCGTTCACCGAGCATTGGATTGATCAAAGGCCATGTCGCCAGGAAGGAAGCTTCGGGAATCGTGGTGTATACTCCAAGTTTGGAATAATGGATAGGCATGTTTTCCCCTTCGATGTGTAACCGACCATGTGTAAACCCTAGGTACCCTCGATGTCTATATAAGCCGGAGGGTTGTAGGTTGTAAGGCAGAGAAACTCATCTAGGGTTTAGCTATTCGATCTCGAGGTAGATCAACTCTGTAACCTTCATATCATCAATATAATCAAGTAGGACGTAGGGTTTTACCTCCATAGGAGGGCCCGAACCTGGGTAAACATCGTCTTCTTCGTCCCCTGTTACCATCAATCCTAGTCTCACAGCTCGGGACCCCCTACCCGATATCCGCTAGTTTTGACACCGACATTGTTGCTTTCATTGAGAGTTCTGATGTGATCGCCAAAGGAGTCGATGTCTCGTGTTGTCATCAACGAAGAAGTCCGCAACATGGACACTTTCGTTCCCGGACATATCTACGCTTTCGGTAGCATTGTGCTGCACACTGACCCGACCGACCGTCTTGGCCGGGTCAGGAGTTTTGCCCCTGATCAAGAGGTCAGATTCGGGAACCTAGAGTTCTCCGTAGACTCTTGTGGCGATCTTTCGCTAATCGGGCTCACAGTCTCGCTTGCCATGCCCGAAGACTCTGAGGCTTTAACCTCGGATTCCTCTTTCGGTCCCGCCCACGGGGTCCATCTCGACAATGACCTGACTTTTAGTTCGGACCCGTCCATAGTGCCAGATGCCCATATACTTGTTCTTACTGAACACTCCCCTTGCATGGACGCATCGATGGTTAACTCCGAAAGCTCTGAGCAGGTTGACCCGATCGAGTTCTCGACACTCAACGAGGCACTCGATCGAATCTTGTCGATGAAAATTATCGACGACCCAACCCCGATCCATGCTCAAATCGGTCTTAAGGTGGGTCGGGGAAGAATTTTTCATACCACCCACCACCCACTTGATAGCCATTGTCGAGGATTTAACCAACATGTCAGACTACACCTCCGAGAAGGCAGAATACATGGATGAGGAAGATCTCCTACCCCCATTAACACCAGGCGGTGGGCTGCCACCTCCACGTATGACGTCTACATGGTGGACACTCCAGCCACTAATAGCGAGCACACACCTAAAAACGATGGCGACAAATCGGGTGAAGCGCCGTCAAGGTGCCGGAAGCCGCATGGATGATCAAAGGGAAAATGGGAAGAAAAGCTATCGCCGGTATCGGGGACGGAGATACCCCGGAAGACCTCGGTGATCCCGATATCACTCAACACCCACTAGAGGGTCAGGAGAGGCCGGAAGATCAACGCAACCCCGATGATCTAAACGATTATGAGGACGACAATTACCTCCCCCCTGTCGAGGAGGAGGACATCCCGAAGCCGGGTGCTACTGTAGATGAGCTTGCATGTTGAATTCTTAGAGTTCTAAGTAGTTTGAATGCTTGATATGGCCTCTATGCATCCCTAGGAGTAGTTGTTATCAAATTTATTTCGTTTGTTAACAAAATTTTGTGTCACCAAAAAATTTCAGATTTTTTTTGCAAATAAAATGCAATTCTTCAGGAGTTCTTCTAGGAGGACATCCTCGGGGGCATCGTCAAGTGAAATTTACATTCCACAATCTTATGTTGAACCAAGTGCAAGCTCGATACGGGACGCTCAAACTAAATCATGCCTTTTGCCATGTAACACTTTCATGGAAAGTGTAGGTATCAAGGAATAATTTGAACAGTATGCTGGCAATGCCGATCTGGTTCCCTTCATCGAAGATAAGTGCACTGAACACCTCACTTTCATGGAGACATTTACTAAGAAATTCAAATATGTTCCTCATGAGTCAAGAGTTTCATTTAATCTATATGATAATGCTTTCACGATGTCTTTAGACGTATTTTGTGACACGTGTAAAATTCCATATTAGGGTTCGCTAGATGAACCAACTAGACCTGAGTTTGAATCATTTTGAGAACCCTTTGTTGTGATGAAATTAGAGGAGTGACACGAGGTAGAATAAAAAGCACCCATTTCCCGTCTACTCAATACCTTGCACTCTTTAATAGTAAATGCATTGTAGGCAAGTAGGATTGTAGCATGCTTTGTGCTCACGATTTGAGTCTTATTTACACTGCTTTAACTAGAACTAAAGACTATAACTTAGGAGCAATTATCGCACAGTCTAATGGTATTTTCTATGGAGGGATTAATGACTCTCGCCTCGCTATGAGGTTGGGAGTGTCTCCTTGGCCTAATGATTGTATCTTACCTAACTAGTACTTAGACTTTGATGCCATGAAATGCCATAAATTTCTTACAGGCATAGTTAATAACTATACCTACAACTTGAGGTTTGATAATGGTCCCATTGTGCCTATTGTATTGCCTGCTCCTGCTCTCTTTGATTTTAACAGTAAGGGAAGATACTTCCTCCATTAGAGAGAGCCCGGGCATACAATGGAGAGGTTGAAGCTGCCAGGAGAGCTGAGGTGGTTGCACCAAGAGCCTCCATAGGCTATCACTCATGCCATTATCCAAGCTACGGATGGTGATTACCAAGCTAGGCCAAAATCCTAAGCTTGGGGGAGTACGTATTCCCACCGACACTACATTCATGTTCACACATTTCATTTTATTTGTCATTGTACACACCCTTTCATTGTATTATTCATGCTAGATTTATTCTTCTCGTTTTCCTCTTGTGTGTTTGAAAAACTTTGAGAAAATCCAAAAATACTTCTTGCTTCGTTTCGGTTTTTCTTTTCATTTTTTAGTTAGTTGTAGTATTAAAAGAAAACCCAAAAGATTTATCATTTCTTATTTTGCTTGTTGGGAGTTCTCCCGTGTAAATAGTTTTTCTCATTTTTATTTTCCTCCTTTTATTTGCTTTCTTCGAGAAAAAACTAAAAACTAAAAAATCCAGTGTGTTTCTCTGAAATTCTTTTTCTTTCATTGAGTCATACCAAGGAGAAGACCACAATGAAAATGTTGAGTGGCTCTTATATGCATTATTGTTGATCTAACATAGAGCCCATATTACTTTGTCTTCTCCTCTTGAATGTTGAGTGTCACCGAGTCTGACTTATTAGGTGTAACGGTTGGATTTTTGGAGATGCCTATATATACCCTCCACCACCACCCACTTGCAAGAGAAGCACTCAGAACAGATCCCCACCTATCCTATCAGATTTTCTGAGAGAGAGCCACCTACTCATGTGTTGAGATCATGCCATTCCATTCCAACCATATGAATCTTGATCTCTAGCCTCCCCAAGTTGCTTTCCACCCAATCAATCTCTTCCACCAAAGCCAAATCTGTGAGAGAGTGATTGTGTGTTGAGGAGTCTATCATCTTGAAGCACAAGAGCAAGGAGTTCATCTATATTATCGAGCCTATTACCTTTTGGAGGGTGGTGCCTCCTAGATTGGTTAGGTGTAGCTTGGGAGCCTCCTACTTCATGTTGTGGAGTGAACCAAGAAGTTTGTAAGGGCGAGGAGATCGCCTACTTCGTGAAGATCTACCCCGAGTGAGGCTAGTCCTTCGTGGATGGAAGCCGTTATGGAATAGTCAAGGTTGCTACTTCGTGGACCCTTATGGGTGGAGCCTTCCGTGGACTCTCGCGACCATTACCCTCCATGGGTTGAAGACTCCATAAACGTGGACGTATGATAGCACCACCTATCGGAACCACGGGAAAAATCTTTGTGTCCTTCATGTGTTTGATCTCCCTATCTCAACTCTTTACTTCCATGTGCAATGTCTTTTATTTCCGCTGCTATACTTGATGACTTGCATGTGTAGGGTGTGCTACACTTGCTATAATTGCTAAAATCTGCCAACACATAACCTTTCACCTTGTGTAGATTTTAAATTCCTGCTACTGGTCTATTCACCCCCCTCTAGACATACTCTTCTAGTGATCCCACATAGGGGGAGTAAACATTTACTTTTATCACTTGGGAACCGCCGCTAATTTGTTTAACATGGAAGATATTGATAGCTCTTGGTTGTAACGTTGATAGGAAGGGTGTACCTCTCAAAATTATACTTATATGTTATTTAATCATTGAGCTCTGGCACCTCTACAAATCCCTGCTTCCCTCTACGAAGGGACTATCTATTTACTTTAATGTAGAGTCATCATCTTCTAAAATAAGCGCAAGATCTGAGAGCACTATTGACATCCTCATGCATTGTGTATAGTGAATGTTGGATGCATCGTGACTGGATCTTTTCTACCATGAATTACAATGTTTGGTCGCTGCTTGAACTTTGGAGGTTCTCTGCATTTATGTATTGCGGTCTCAAAAAGGGCTAGCGAGATACCACTATTGTCATATTATATCATGATTGTTTTGACAAATTGTTTGCACTTGAGATATATTGTTACTGCTCGCTAGTGGTTTGCGTCATTGATATGAGTTAATATAGTCTTTAAGAGTTATTCTTGACATGGTTAGTCTTGATCTTTGCTGAAAACCTGGGTGCTACTTAAGCATATATATGTAAACAAGAACAAAAGAGTTCGTAAAAGTTTTTCTTTCTAACTTTCAGTTTGTCAACTGAATTGCTTGAGGACAAGCAAGTGTTTAAGATTGGGGGAGTTGATACGTCTCCAATGTATCTACTTTTCCTAACACTTTTGCTCTTGTTTTGGACTCTGATTTGCATAATTTGAATGAAACTAACCCGGACTGACATTGTTTTCAACAGAACTACCATGGTGTTGTTTTTGTGCAGAAATGAAAGTTTTCGAAATGGAATGAAATTTTTGGGAGATTTATTTTGGAATATTTAAGAAATTATGGAGCCAGAACCTACCTGAGAGGGGGCCCAGGGTGCCCACCCCCACCAAGGCGCTCCAGGCCCCCTAGCGCGGCCTGGATGAGGGTGGACACCTCGTGGATCCCCCGACCCTAATTCCAACGCTATAAATTCACATTTTTCCAGGAAAAAAATCAGAGAGAAAGTTTTACCTCATTTCACAATATGGAGCCGCTGCCACCTCCTGTTCTTCACCGCGAGGCCAGATCCGGAGTCCGTTTGGGGCTCCGGAGAGGGGAATCTTCGGTCTTCGTCATCATCAACCCTTCTCCATTGCCAATTCAATGATGCTCCCCACCAGGAGTGAGTAAATCCTTCGTAGGCTTGCTGGTCGGTGAGGAGTTGGATGAGATTCATTATGTAATGGAGTTAGTTTTGTTAGGGCTTGATACCTAGTATCCACTATGTTCTAAGATTGATGTTGCTATGACTTTGCTATGCTTAATGCTTGTCACTAGGGCCCGAGTGCCATGATTTTAGATCTGAATTGTTTATGTTATCATCATTATGTCTATGTTCTTCATCCGACCTTGCCTAGTCATATGCACCTATTACGTGTTATGTTTCGTCAACCCCATAGTGACAATATTTGGATACTTCATGGTGATGACCTTAGTTTGAGGAGTTCATGTATTCACTAAGTGCTAATGCTTTGTTCCGGTTCTCTATTAAAAGGAGGCAGTAATATCCCTTAGTTTCCTTATGAACCCCGCTGCCACGGTAGGGTAGGACAAAAGATGTCATGCAAGTTCTTTTCCATAAGCACGTATGACTATATACAGAATACGTGGCTACATTACATTGACGAACTGGAGCTAGTTCTGTGTCGCCCTAGGTTATGACCGTTATATGATGAATATCATCCAACAAATACTCTGATCCAGTACCTACGATCTTTTCACATATTGTTCTTGCTAAGTTACTATTGTTGCTGCTACTGTCACACTTGCTACAAAATCACTTTTGTTACTGTTACTACTACTATCAACCTATCATATTACTATGCTACTGATCACTCTGCTGCAGATATTTATCTCCAGGTGTGGTTGAATTGACAACTCAACTGCTATTACTCTCAAATATTCTTTGGCCCGCCTTGTGTCGAATCAATAAATTTGGGTTGAATACTCTACCATCGAAAATTGTTGTGATCCCCTATACTTATGGGTTATCACGCAACAAGGTGTGGCAATTGGTGCCAAGACCAATGGAGAATCACAATGTCCTTGGGACGAAGTGGATCTTCAAGAACAAGCAAGATGTGAACGGTGTTGTCATTCGCAACAAGGCAAGATTGGTGGCACAAGGATACTCCCAAGTCAAGGGTAGGACTATGATGAAACCTTTGCTCCCTTTGCTCGTCTTGAATCTATTCGCATGTTGCTTGCATATGCATCTCATCATAATTTCAGATTGCAACTAATGGATGTGAAAAGTGCATTTCTTAATGTTCCTATTAAGGAGTTAGTATATTCAAGCAACCCCTGTGTTTTGAGGATCCTAAGTTCCCCAATCATGTATACAAGCTCAATAAGACACTCTATGGCCTTAAACAAGACCCACGTGCATGGTATGATCACCTTACCGAGTTGTTGCAAGACCTTGGGTTTGAAATTGGGAAAATTGATCTTACTCTTTTCATGAAGATGGTTAAAGGGAACTTTGTTCATATGCCAAATATATGTCGATGATATTATCTTTGGTTCTGCTAACAAAGCTTTCAATGATGAGTTTGCCACACTAATGACCAAACAGTTTGAGATGTCTATGATGGGAGAGTTGAAGTTATTGCTTGGATTCGAAATCAAGCAACAAAGTCAAGGAACCTTCATCAACCAAGTAAAATGCACTCAAGCCATGCTCAAGAGGTTCAAGTTGGACGATGTGAACCTGGCCAAGGCCAATACTCCCATGCCACTCAAATGCCAACTTGACATCGATCCCAATAGTAAAGCCGTGGATCAAAAGGTATATCCCTCTAAGATTGGATCCTTGCTTTATCTTTTTGCATCTAGACCAGACATTATGCTGAGTGCGGGAATTTGTGCACGATTTCAAGCCGCACCTAAGGAAAGCCACTATGTGGCGGTCAAGCGAATCTTACGATATTTGGCTCATACCCCAAACTTTATCTTATGGTACCCCAAAGGCGCTTCATTTGATCTCATAGGATATTCGGACTCGGATTGGGCGGGAGATCATGTGGATAGGAAATAAACTTCCGAAGGCTGCCAATTCCTTGCCAACTCTTTGGTGAGTTGGTCTTCAAAGAAACAAAATTGTGTTTCTCTCTCATCCACCGAGGCTGAGAATGTAGCTGCATCAAGTTGTTGTGCATAGTTGCTCTGGATGAGGCAAACTTTAAAGTATTACGGTGTCCCTTGTGACAAAGTGACTCTTTACTATGACAACGAGAGTGCTATCAAGATCTCCAACAACCCGGTTCAACATTGCAAGACGAAGCATATTGAGATTCACCATCACTTCATCCGGGAGCATATCAAGCGTGGGGAGATTGATATTATTCATCTCAATACTCATGATCAACTTGCAGTCTTCACGAAGCCATTGTATGAATCAAGACTTGGCGAGTTAAGGCATGAGCTAAATATCATTGATTCGAGCAATGTGGCTTGAAGTATTTCACACCCCACCACACTCATCATTTTGCCTTGCTTAGATGTAGGCATGGACATAGGGGGAGTGTTGTTCCCTCAATGAACTCTCCCTCCCCTTATTATGCATAAATCGATCTAGTCTTTCACATTAGCCATTTTTATGGTACTTGTGCTTAAAAGATGAGTTTTGGTCATGGGCCCAAGATTAAAATCTTTGTTGTGCGATACCAATTAACTCAAACATAGGTGGCTTTGGCCACTGCCCCTCCTAGTGAGGTGTTCACTTTTGAGAGAATGTTTGTGTTTTGGGTCACTCCAAATTGTTTTTCTTCTATTTTGACCTTTAAACTTGGAGTGTCCCCTCCCTTTTGCTACTTGTTGAGTCTCCAACCCAAGCCTACTCTCTCCACAGCCTCAAATTTTCTGCATAAGCCGCCTTTTGTAGTGTTTGTTTGCCTTGTGGTCGCCATAGGCGGTACTACCGCTTATAAGCGGTACTAATTCCACCACACTCGGTACTACCGCTGGAGCGGTACTATCCGGCCTCTTGTCACGTTGTAGTGCTGGGGCGATACTACCCGGTACTACCGCTTGTGCATGCGCACGAGGGGGTTATGAGCTGGGCAGGGGAAGTTCCCACTTCCTCATGCCCATTCATATCTTTCCTCTCCATCTCTCTCTCTCTCCAACGACCCAAGTGCACCAGGGGCCGTCGCCGGACCTTTCTTTCCGGCCATTCTTTCGTGATTCTGACCGGTGGACTCGATCCCAACCTTATCCTCTTGCCATGGATGCTGGTATTACCCTCGTTCTTCTCGCCTACGGTTCCATTTCTTGAATCTTGGCTTTAGGGCAATATGAGATGCATTGTTCGATTTTTAGTCAAGTTGAGGCATGAGTAGGATGTGGAAGGCGGATAGTCAGTAGAGTTTAAGTTCTATTGGAGAATATTTGCATTTGGCACCACCGGTAGTACCGGATCTGACCTACAGTAGTGGTTACCCCCGTGGCCTCCACCCGAGCGGTACTACCGTTGTGATCAACGGTACTACCACTTGTGCTGGCAAATGCACATGTTCTTTTAATTCCACTTCAGATTTACTCATCCTTTTTCTTTTGGCTTATGCATATCTTTTACACCTGCTTTTCTTTCACTCTGTGTTTTGGGTTCTAGGTGGTAGCTACTCTGCTCAACAGGAGCATAGGATGAACCCCAGGCGAGATGGTGGCTCTAAGCGCTACCGCACCTCAGAGGAGGACAATTCCAATGATCCCAATCCCAATGCACCTACCAAGCAGAAGGCCAAGAAGACTGTAACCAAGCCCAAGAAGTCTCAATCAATGGCTCAGTTGCCCAACAAAGAGTTCTGGATCGCCCGCCGTCACAACCCCTATGATGAACCTCAAGATTCAGCTCTCTACAACCGTCCCTTCTAGACCCGAGCAGGTTTCTATCTATCATGATGTGCTCAAGCACATGGAGAACCTCTATGTACCCCATGTCAAGTCCATTGATATGGATTATCTGTAGAAGAATGCCCAATACTTTGGTGATGCTCTTAGCCTATGAGAGAAGCTTGGTATTATGAACCTTATGCAGTTCAACAATGACTTTATGTTGAAATGATGGTTGTGTTCTATGCTATAGTCCATCTTGGATCCGACGAGGGCATGACTTTGACCTGGATGACCAATGTAAAATTGTTGTCTGCTACTTGGAAGGAGTTCGTGGGTCTGCTAGTTTATGCAGATCAGGGGCTGCATAACCCAATTGGATGTCACCCCACAAGGAGACCGCACCCACTCACAAGAGCCATCGTTGGTCCTTTAGTACCGAGAAGATCTCCTCCACCAATGGCAAGTCAACCTATGTGCTAGATCCATTTCTTGACATTATGCACCGCATCTTCAGGTACAATCTTTTCCCCATGTTGGAAATTTGGATTAGGTACACTCCTATCTGGTGGATATGAGTTGTTGTTTAAAGCAGCCTATCGTGTGGCCGCATCTGCGCGTGAGGAATCGACGATGGCCTCAACAACGAGGTGATGCCCCAAGATCTCGGGGTTGGCACGCATGGCAGCCATCGCGGCCTCATCCGCGCGTGTGGCCGCGATTTGCTTCTCCGCTGCCAGATGCTCCTTGAGATCTTGGATATACTGCATGCACCATGTCTTTTGGTAGCGATTAACTGGGAGATGGGCCAATGATTTTGGTGGAAGGTGTTGCGTCGATGGTCGGGGCATGTGGGATGGAGGAGGATGGGGTGGAGGGGGAGGGGGTATGTGAAGGTGTGGATTACCAGACTAGATGGAGGAGGCCGAGCAGTAGGAAGGAGTGTCGCGGGCGAGGAGGCATCGCTACAAGCAAGTAGTGAAGGTTTGAACTTAGAAAAGTAAGGGGGACCAGGGGAAAATGTGGCTTTTGGTTGGTATGAGGGGTGGGGGTGGTAGATATTTGTGCGACAGCCCAAAATTTTCGCTCAGTGCGGCGAGAAACTATCGCGCACAGTCACATAGGGCAGAATATTTTTTTTCTGAACTATGTGCGATATCCAACATCACAAATGAATCCTATTGTTTATCCCGTGTGTGATGACATAGAATGTGGAAATTTTTGTCTCCAGGCTTCTGGCGTAAGATATTGGATACTACATTGCACACGGTACTTGCATTTAATTTTCATTTGGAAGAGAAAATGGGGATAGAGCGGCAAATTTTGGTCTAAATTTCCCTCGTTATGGTGGTCATCTACAACATTGCTTAATTTAACATCACTTGCAAATTTGAGTACTACACAAAAGAGCCTAAAACACTTCCCGCACTTACTAAATCGGCTAATTAAACATAATTAGTTGATCTAAACATTACTCTAATGAAAGACCAACGCTCTAAACAGAGACTAATATTTCGCTTGCCGCTCGTCGATCACCGCCGCCTCCTCGATGATCAACTCCCACTCGACGACCTCCAGGGTAAGGAGCTCCATGGAATCTATCGCCACATAATCCATCAGGATCTCGTAGTCCTCATTCACCATCTCTTTAGATAAGGCCACGATGAGTCGGGCGTGGACGGCCTTCGTCCGGGCATGGACGACCACCATCTTGGTTAGGGAGTCTGCCGACGAACGGGTGCCTGCTGAGGCACACTCAACGATTATCAACTCATCGAGCATGGGTTGGCGGCCGGTGTCGGAGAAGGCCGATGTGATTTGTGTAGTGACCAACATGAGATGGGTGTGGGGGGCCTCGATATGGGTGTGTGCATCCGCCATCAAGGCTACATTGACTGCCGAGAAATTAACAACTGATGTGTCGTTGTCTCCATTTTCTATCCTCGCCGCGGTTGTTACTGTCGCCCTCTCAGCTGCATCAGCTGCCCTTTCAGTTGTTGCAGCCGCCTTGTCTGAGGTAGTGGCCTCATTCAAGCATGTTGAGAGTGCACTCATGGCTGATGCTACCGCACTCTAGCCAAAGTGGATTGCCAAAGTTGCCCTCACGACGGGGATCCACGTCTCCATATTTCATCGGTGATGATTGAACAGTAAAATGGGCTTGAAGAGAAAGTGTCGTAAACTGGTCGGCGGTGGACTGTAGCCGGCGAAGGTGTAACAGCCAGAGACCGACTCTCTAGAAGATTCCCTTTTTTCATTGTCGTCTTGTGTTTTGTCAGGTTGTTGCATTCATCATAGCATCATTCGCATCATCTTCATAGTATCATCAGTCGATTTTGAAAACTTGCAACTGTTCGTAGTCGCCGGTTCTCTCCGTTCTTGCAGTTGCCCGTTTTGAGACCAATCACACACACACGCCGCGACATCGTTAAAAAAATCGTTTTTCAAGCACGAAAAATATTCCCGGAGTGGGTCGAAAGTTGGCATGCGGTCTTATTATAATGTAGGTGGACCGCCTGCCAAAATTTCGTCGCATTCTGAGTTTGTTTGATATACCCCAATGATCAACCGTAGCAGCACAGTCATCGGATTATACATCATACGTTTTCGGTGTTTAAAACCTTTGTCACGGGCCACCATCTCCCTCTCTCCTAAGCCCACATCCCCTCTCCACAGCCCACCTAGCCCACCTAACCTATTCCCGCGATCGGATACGTCCGATCTCGATCGTACGGCTCGAAACGGCGCAATCCCCCTAACCTAGCCCCAAACTGCTATTTATAGACCCCTAGCCTTCCATTTTGGGCAACCCTAGCCTCTTCCTAGATTTCCATGCACCCCAATCCCTAGCGCCGCGCAGCTTCCTCCTCCCACCTCGTGCAGGCCCGTCGAGCCCATCTAGAGGCCCGCCCGGGCCCGAACCGTCGCCACTGCCTCACCGGACACCTTGCCGATGCCAGCCGACGACCCCGCATCTCCGCCTCGCCGCCGTGCCATCGCTAGCCTCTTCAGCGCCGTGCTCGAGCCCACACCAAGCTGCCGGGAATGGCTCTGGACTCGCCGGATCCGGCCTTCTCCGGCCTCCCCCTCATTGGATCCCGGCTTCCCCGTGCCCGTCGGTCATCGTTGTCGGCGCCGTTGACCGCGCCATGGCCCCTGCCCTCGTTCAGGCACACGGGAGGACAAAGATGCCCAGCGCCCCACTCCCTCGGATGGGCCACATCAGCGCCAGCGAGGCCCATCGGCGCTAGGTGGGCCGCCAAACCTGCCAAGGCCTAGCTCGCCCGCCACCGACCGGGCCTCAGCCCACGAGGTGAACCACCAGCCTAACCCCCGCCCCATGCACCGTTTTGCTATCCAGCGCCCACGTCCTGTTGGGCTAGATTCAGATTCGGCCCGTTTCCTTTTTTTCTGTTAACGATTTTGTCAATTATTCCAGGATAATAAAATTGTAGAAACCCACCTACTCTTCATGCATTTAATAACTTATCAACCGTGCATCGGATTAAAAAAACTTTATATATGAAACTTGACTAGAATTTTATGTAGTTTCACAATATCCAACTTTCACATGTGATAAAAATGTTTAACCTTGCTGTTTGCATTGATTTGTGTAATTGCCATGTGAAAATGATTTATTTCATAACTACAAAACCGTAGCTCCGATAAAAATGTTCCACATATGTAACTTGGCTTGAAAATCATGTAGAATCTCATGATGACATTTATTTTGCTGTTTAAAAACTCTAAAATTGTGTTAGGATAGATCTGGACTGATTTCATAATTTGCATATGAGGTTGTTCCGAAATTGTTATTCGTTGCTTCTAGCCTCATTTAAAATGCCTAGTTGATATAGTTATGTATGCTTCATCATTTGCCATGTTAAACAACATTTAATGTTGATAAGTACCTAATGGGAATGAACCAAATAATTCAAATGTGGAGTATCGTCAATATGCAACTCGTTGCATATTGAACTTCATTTAATATGTAGGAGTTGTTTGTTGTTCTTGCCATGCCATGCCATGCGTTGCATATTAAACTGGACATGCATCATATTTGGTTGCGCATCACGTCATTCATATGTTGTGGTGTTTCTCATGTGTTGATTGTTTGTTTCCCGTTTGCTTCTTCTTGATAGAGTTCCGAAAGCGTTCGGAGTGTGAGGGTTCATTCGACTATGTTGGCTCGTCTTCTTCATGGACTCGTTCTTCTTCCATGCGGGATCTTAGGCAATATGAGACATTTCCTTGGATACCACTACTATCATTTCTATGCTAGTTGTCCCACTTTTATTGTATGTCTCGTTACCTACCACCTGTTTGTCAAGCCTCCCAACATTGCCATGAAAAGCCTCTAACCCTCCACCTCCCAGCAAACCATTGTTTGGCTATGTTACCGCTTGCTCAACCCTTCTTATAGCATTTCTAGGTGCAGGTGCAATTGCTTCCATGTGTCAACATGGACATTCTTTTGTTATCACAATATTATTGCTATTTAATTTAATGCACTTATACACTTGGTAAAGGGTGGAAAGCTTAGCCTTTTTCTCGGTGTTTTGTTCCACTCTGGCCGCCCTAGTTACTTGTGAACCGGTGTTATGTTCCATAATTGAGCGCTCCTAACATGCTCGGGGTTGTTATGGGGACCCCCTTGATTTTCGTGTTAGGATAAAGCTTGTCTGGCAAGGCCCAACATTGGTACTACATTTGCCTAATAACTAATAAAATGCATAGGGACCCACCGGCACCCGCGGATAATTGAATTAACCCCTGGGCCAGTGCTCCTCATGAGTGTTAGTCCAAACTAGAGCATTGTGCGGGGCCAAACCGGGGCAACTCGGGAGATTTCTATCAGGCCACTGTACGCATCGCTCATCTGTCGTGCCCTGAGAACGAGATACGCGGCTCCTATCGGGATTGTCGCCACGTCGGGCGGCCTTGTTGGATTTGTTTTACCTTTCTCGAAAGTCTTGAGTGAGGAATTCCTATTTTTCTTCGGGCTATCTCGAGGTGGCGGATTTCCTATGGAATTGCCTAGGAAGATCACGAGATCTGTGGTCGAGGTTATTCCCGCTCCATGTGGTTAATTTGTGATGGATGAGTTGGAGCACCCCTACAGGGTTAAATCTTTCGGAAAGCCATGCCCACAGTTATGTGGCAAACTTGGAAACTTTGTTTAGTGCCCGGTCATAGAAAACTTGAAGTAAACTCTAATAAAATACACCAACTGTGTGCGTAAACGTGACTTTCTCTTCTCGTGAGTCCTTATCCGAGAGAGAACACGGTGGGGTTATGTTTGACGTAAGTAGGTGTTCAGGATCATTTAGTGATCATTTCTAGTTCATGTCCGTTATGCATAGACCACCATACTTTACTTTCTGTATTCGTAAGTTAGCCACTCAAATAAATGCTTAGTCGCTTGCTGCAGCCTCACCACTTAACCATACCTCAACCATTAAGCTTTAATAGTCTTGATACCCTAGGAAATGAGATTGCTAAGTCCTTGTGGCTCACAGATTACTACAACAACAGTTGCAGATACAGGTAGTGCAATGCTTTGACATGTGAGCGATGCTTGTTTTGATTGGAGTTCTTCTTCTTCTTCTTCGATCTATGATGGGTTCCAGGCGGCAGCCTGGGATAGCAAGGATGGATGTCATTTTATCGTTTGATTTTGTCCGTAGTTGGACCCTGTTCTTTTGTATGAAGTTTGGATATGTTGTTGTATTGATGTGATACTGATGTAGATTGTGGCGAGTGTATGCCAATTCCATATACTCATCTCTTATGTACATGTACTTGTAATGATATCCATTCTTGCAACACGACGAGATGCACTTCTATCCTTGTCGAGGCCCTCGTGCCGAAATAAGGATAGGATCGCATCTTGGGCGTGACAGAGGGCTCCAGCCTAAGCCATGTATGAGGATTGTCCCAAGATATTTTGTACTACATCACATCGATTCACTCATGAACTATTTGCGATATACTTGATTTTCATATTGTTGATATACTTGAATTTCGTATTGTTTTTACAACAAAAAATGAGGTTACTTTGACAACGGACAATGTTTCGATTCAAATATTATTTATCTGCAGTGAACACACACCAATAGTGGTGTCGTAATAAAATATGAAATTATTCACGGTTCGTTTGGTATTTTTATACATTAATTGAGTTTTCCAGACATTTATGTGTATAATTCAATTTTGAACTATAATCACAAGGTCCGGTGCATCATAATGGGTTCAAAAATCATATAAGTGTCCATGACTTCATCTTTATGTCACAGGCAAGAAATGGGAATGAATTTCAAATTTTTCGGGGTCTTGGCTCAGCCACAAACATTGAGAAACTTGGTTTTCAATTTACTGTAAATCCAAAACAAGTCGAAAATTCATGAAACTTGGCATGTTGTCATGATACTGCACATATGTGTTGTGGTAAAAAAAGTCCAATTTGGGACAAGTTTTGAAACAAACCCCTTACAAACCACAACTTCTCATGGGAATCTTTGTGGTTCTGAGAAGGAACATGCATGCCACCTTAATTATGTGGGCGAAACGACATCCGCTCACTCTTCTCCCCATGAGCTATTTCCAGAGGCAACATATATAGACGAACAAGAGTGTCGTGCTAAAATATGGAATTATACAGGGTTCATTTGGCCTTTTTATACATTAATTGAGTTTTTACAGGCATTTAATTTGCATAACTCAAATTTCAACTACAATCGTAAGGTCAAGTGCATCAAAAATGGGTTAAAATCATATAAGTGTACATGGTTGCATCTTCACTTCGCATGCAAGAAATGGGGATGTACTAGGGGTCTTGGCTCGGCCACACTAATATTGAGGAAGTCTGGTTTTAAATTCATGCAAATCAAAAACTCATCAGAAATTCATGAAACTTGGCATGGTGTCATGACATGACACATATGTGTCGTGGTAAAAAATGTGCAATTTGGTACAAGTTTTGGCACAAGTCCCTCACAAACCGGAGCTTCTCACAAGAAACTTTTTGATTTTGATATCGAACACGTCACCTTATGTGGGCGAAAGGACATCCGTTGCCTCTTCCCGCTTTGAACTTTTTCTAGAGGTAACATAGACCAGTAGGAGTGTCGTGCTAAAATGTGGAATTATCCAGGGTTCGTTTGGCCCTTTTTATACATTAACTGGGTCTCATAGGCATTTAATGTGCATAATTCATTGACTACAATCACATGGTCTGGTGCATCAAAATGGGTTAACAGATCATATAAGTGTACACGACTACATCTTTAGGTCCCATGCAAATAAATGGAAATGAATTTCAAATATCTCAGGTTTTTGGCCCAGCCACAAACATTGAGAAACTTGGGTTTTAAATTCATGTAAATCTAAAACTCGTCAGAGATTCATGAAACTTGGCATGGTGTCATGACATGGCACATAAAGGCATCATATGACTTTGTTTTCCTAGTTGAGACACATTTTCAATATAATTTTTTTCTTCTAGAGCCAACATGGATAATAATGGTTTAAACTATAGTAAATCCAAAACTCACACAAAATTCAAGAAATTGGGCATGGCTTCATGATATAGCACAAATATGTTGTGGTATTGTTCGTGTCCACTTTGCGAAAAGGCGCACACATTAATAGCCAACATAAGCTTTTAGGAACAAAGAACGGTCACCTTACCCCACAAATGGTTGCATTATTGATAAACCGTAGGCGTTCTACTGCCCATTTACGTGCTGCCACGCGTCGCGCTCTTTATTGGCTAGGATGTGCCATCCGAGCAGCTATTTGAGTTGACAGGGCATGGGAGGCATGTGAGCTGGCCTCCGGTGCGCATGCTCACTAGGAGGTGTGCGAGCAGTATGCTGCAGGCTTGCTGGGAAGCGAGGCCCTTTGACCTTCATATCTGCCTGCCTCGTTTCCAACTTGCCCATCAATGGTGTCCGAGGTGCTGTTTAATAGGCGGATTTACTGCCCACTCACTCACAATCCTCTCTCTTCGCCTCCCATTCCCCTCCATCATTTAGACCTTCATGAACCTTTGTCATGGCACACAAGGATCATTTGCCACTAGTCTTCCGGTTTGGTGAAGTCAACACCGAGCCAGAGGAGATAGAACATAAAGACGAATTGGATGCCATGGACATGGCCCTGGAAGAGTTGCATGCCGCAATGGATGCTGCCCCGACGCACTCGACATCAACCATCCCCGCGACTACGTGAGCAACCATCCCCTTTGCATTGATGGACTAGTCGCCTAAAATCATCGCAGAGCTGGAAACCGCGGGCGTCAGCGAGGTCCTCGTAGACCCGAGCGATCCCATGTACGTGCAAGCGCCAGTGCCTCCTCCCACACTCGTGCTCGTGCGCGCCCCTGCGCAGGCCGCCCTGGTCCCTATACGCATGCCTGCACCCACCGTGACCGTCCTCGTGCGCGCGCCTACACCATCACGACCCCTTCAGTGGATTGGGACACCATAGTCAACAACTTCCTCGCAGCAATGCTAGTCGCTGTGCCCTGCCCCCCGCTCGTCGATCGCGCTATGACCGACTCTTTGATTTTGAATTCCATAACATTCTAGTCTCGTTTGAAGAATTGAATAGCTGCGCCCCGGAACATGACATTACCGGTGCAGGACGTCGCCGCCCCTGCCACAACTAGTTTTTTATCTATTGTATCTCGATCGTATGAATGTAAAGTCAAAGGTTGACCGAATTAAATCTATGGTTTGATCAACTAAGTATTTATCTCTAAATTCACATAGTAAACAAAGTAAATAAAAAACAGCATTGCTTTTCTATGAATAAATACCCATCACAAGTGGTTCATATTGAATACCCGTTTGTAGATCAACAACCATAATACCTTCGCTAGTAAGTCAGGTGAAAAATTGGTGTGAAGGATTGGTGCATCACGTCATCGCAAACGTTTCTCTACGATGACCCATGTGCTTTGTACACACAACCCAAGGAGATTTGCACCTGTCATATTGGTTAAATTGCCATTTGTCAAACCATAAGCCTTGACATTTGTCGATCTAGTAACATTGGTGTTTGTAATAGCACTGACATTTGCCACATTTTGCAGGAACAAAATCACAATTATGGTGTAATTTTGCAACTGGAATTCACTAAATATGGATTTCACTCATACATTAAGCATTGGTATTTTTACAAGAGTTTACCTCGACAACTGAACCAAACAAAATTCTCCCCAATTGTTGCCAGCCACGTACTGAAATGGCTAGTTCAACTATATATGTGAACTAATTTAAAGTACGTGGTACAGTTCAGCCATATCTACAGGTAGATGAAGTGAACAAAATAGCTCCTAAATATTACTCCCTCCGTTCCTTAATATAAGTCTTTTTAGACATTTCAATAGGGACTACATATGGAGCAAAATGAGTGAATCTACACTCTAAAATATGTATATATATATATATACATTCATATATGGTACAATAGTGTAATCTCTAAAAAGATTTATATTTAGGAATGGAGGGAGTTGTACTATGGAGGGGCTTTGTACTACTTCCTATAGAACCGAGCACGCTCAGTAAGAGCACGTGGAGGAGGAGCCTGCCGACGAGCTTGTGGAGTTGAGTTCGTTATGTGTCAATGCTGCCCTCCGCCGCTCCAAACATCCCTCCTTAAAGTGGCGGGACTCGGCGTAGATCTTCTCATTCCACGCTGCCGGTGCATCTTCTCCTGCGGATATGGAGTCGGTGAGCTTCTTCGCGTGCACAACCTGGCACTCCACCTCCTCCTATAGGAAGTAGATGTAGCGCGCAAGGTTTGTGATGCAGAAGCCCGACGGCAGGCCTTTGGCGGCCTCTACTGTTGGGGAACATTGCATGGGAAAGAAAAAAATTCCTATGCACACGCAAGATCTATCCATGGTGATGAGAATCTATGAGAGGGAGAGTGAATCTACATATCCTTGTAGATCACTAAGTGGGAAGTGTTAAGAAATGCGATTGATGTAGTCAAACGTCTTCGCGATCCAAATCGCCGAGCGTCCCACGATCCAATCACGATCCGTCCCGATCTAGCACCGAACGGATGGTACCTCCGCGTTCAGCACACGTACAACTCGATGACGATCTCCGCCTTCTTGATCGAGCAAGAGGGAGCAGAGAGGTAGTTGAGTTCTCCGGCAGCGCGACGGCGTGGCGGTGATGGTGTTTGGAACTAACCCGGCAGGGCTTCGCCTAAGCATGACAGAACTAATCTAGAGGAGAAACGATCTAGTGGAAGAATAGGGCATCACATGGCAATTAGGGTTGGGGCTACCCTCAAAATTCTCTAGCATATATAGGAGGAAGGGGAGGGAGGCCGGCGCCCTAGGTTTGCCCCTAGGCTTCGGCCGAAGTGGGAGAGGTGGAGGAGTCCTACTCCAATCCTACTAGGAGTAGGATTCCTCTCCCACTTGGAAACCTTTTACACCTCTGGGTTTTCCCACCCCCAGCCGCATGTGACTTAGTGGGGGCTTCGGACAGCCCACCAGGGGCTGGTTTGCCTCCTCCCACAATCCATGTGGCCCTTTGGGGCGAGAGGCTCCTCCCGATGGTCCCTCGGTACCCTCCCGGCACTCCCGGTACACTACCGGAGTACCCAAAACTTTTCCGATGACCAAAACGGGACTTCCTATATATCAATCTTTACCTCTGGACCATTCCATAGCTCCTCGGGATGTCCAGGACATCAGCCGGGACTCCGAACAACCTTCGGTCACCACCATACATAATTCTATACTACCAAAACATCACCGAACGTTAAGTGTGCACACCATGCGGGTTCGAGAACTATGTAGACATGACCGAGACACCTCTACGGTCAATAACCGATAGCGGGACCTAGATGCCCATATTGTGTCGGTGCACTAGAGTTTTGGGCTCTCTAGTGCCCCTTACTCGTGCACAGGCAGTGGTAGCCGCCCTGGCGGCAAGGCCCAGCAAGAACTTGCCAAGTAAAAACGCAGAAGACCCAAGACCTCCGGCAAGACCTTGCCGGGACGACCCTCCAGCCCACGGCAAGGCGAAGCCCCAGCAAGGCCCCGCTAGTGCACATGCTAGGTGTCGATCCGCTTGGACACGCATCGCGACAAAGGTGCTGGAGGGGGCTAAGCGGTGCCGATGGGACGGGCTCCTGTCCCGCCCCACAGGCGGACAGAGATGCCTGACGGTGCGTTAAATGCGCCTGTCCTACTCCGCCAGTGTTAGGTATGATAGCACTATAGCATTGTACACCCCGTGTACGCACTGTACACCACTATTGGGATCCCCTTCGGAGTATAAAATGAGGCCCAGGGTGTTACAGGAGGGATCTTTTGACCAATCTTCTAGCTCACGCGCGCAACAGCTGCTCATAGCGCTCCTGTAGCTAGAACCCTCAAAATACCGACAATACAACCATGAAAGAGTAGGGTTTTACGCATCTTTGTGGCCCAAACCTGGGTAAGGATCCCCACGTGCTGCCCTCCAGACCTGCTCTTTGTGCGGTCCCTCTCCCCTGCTGAACCGAAAGGGGCCCCTCGGATCCCATAGGTGCTCGTTCCCCACGACATATTGGTTCCTACATATTCTACAAAGATCTTTATCGGTTGAACCTCTATGTCAAGGATTCAGTTAATCCTGTATGCAGTTCCCTTTGGTCTTCGATATGTTACTTGCCCGAGATTCGATCGTTGGTATCTCTATACCTAGTTCAATCTCGTTATCGCCAAGTCTCTTTACTCGTTCTGCAATACTAGATCCCATGGCTAACATTTTAGTCACATTGCTTGCAAGTCTTGTTGTGATGTTGTATTACCGAGTGCGCCCTGAGAAACCTCTCCGTGACACGGAGTAACAAATCCCAGTCTTGATCCATGCCCACTCAACAGACACCCACGGAGATATCTGTAGATCGTCTTTATAGTCACCCAGTTACATTGCGATGTTTGATACACACAAGGTACTCTTCTGGTGTCAGTGAGTTGCATGATCTCACGGTCATAGGAACAGACACTTGACATGCAGAAAACTATAGCAATAAACTGACACGATCACATGGTATGTTTAAGTTTGGGTCTTGTCCATCACATCATTCTCCCAATGATGTGATCCCATTATCAAATGACATCTTATGTCTATGGCTAGGAAACCTTGACCATCTTTGATTAACGAGCTAGTCCACTAGAGGCATACTAGGGACACAGTGTTGTCTATGTATCCACACATGCAATGTGTTTCTAATCAATACAGTTATAGCATGGATAATAAACAATTATCATGAATAAGGAAATATAATAATAACCATTTATTATTGCCTCAGGGCATATTTCCAACAATCTCCCACTTGCACTAGAGTCAATAATCTAGCCCACATTACTATGTGATTTAGATTGTAGTGAATCTAACACCCATACAGTTCTGGTGTTGATCATGTTTAGCCCTTGGAAGAGGTTTAGTCAATGGGTCTACAACATTCAGATCTATGTGCACTATGCAAATATTTATGTCCTCCCCTTGGATGTAATCGCGGATGGAATTGAAGCATCGCTTTATGTGTCTGGTCCTCTTGTGAAACCTTGGTTCCTTGGCTAGAGCAATAGCACCAGTGTTGTCATAGAACAGAGCCATTGGATTCAGAGCACTCGACACTACTCCAAGATTTGTCATGAATTCCTTCATCCAGACACCTTCCTTGGCCGCCTCCAAGGCTGCGATGTACTTCGCTTCACATGTAGAATCGGCTACCACGCTCTGCTTGGAACTACACCAACTTACCGCTCCCCCATTGAGAATAAATACGTATCCGGTTTGTGACTTAGAGTCATCCGGATCAGTGTCAAAGCTTGCATCTACGTAACCCTTTACGATGAGCTCTTGATCACCTCCATAAACTAGAAACATTTCCTTAGTCCTTTTCAGGTACTTAAGGATATTCTTGACCGCCGTTCAATGCTCCATTTTTGGATCACTTTGAAACCTTCCGATCATACTTATGGCAAGGCTGACATCGGGTCTTGTGCACAACATTGCATACATGATAGAACCTATGGCTGAAGCATAGGGGATGACACTCATCTATTCTCTATATTCTGCAGTCACTAGGCATTGAGTCTTACAAAACTTCACACCTTGTAACACAGGCAAGAACCCCTTCTTGGACTGATCCATTTTAAACTTCTTCAAAACTTTGTCAAGGTATGTGCTCTATGAAAGTCCTATTAAGCGTCTTGATATATCTCTATACATCTTAATGCCTAATATGAAAGCAGATTCTCCTAGGTCCTTCATTGAAAAACTCATGTTCAAATATTCCTTCACGCTTTCCAGGATTTCTATATTGTTTCCAACTAGCAATATGTCATCCACATAAAATATTAGAAATGCTATAGAGCTCACACTCACTTTCTTGTACATACAAGCTTCTCCGTAAACTTGTATGAACCCGAACGCTTTGATCACCTCATCAAAGTGCAAATTCCAAATCCGAGATGCTTGCACCGGTCCATAAATGGATCGCTGGAGTTTGCAAACTTTTTCAGCATTCTCTGGATCGACAAAACCTTCTGGTTGTATCATATACAACTCTTCCTTAAGGAAACCGTTAAGGAACACTGTTTTCACATCCATCTGGCAAATTTCATAGTCAAAATATGCAGCTATTGCTAACATGATTCGGACGTACTTAAGCATCACTACGGGTGAGAAAGTCTCATTGTAGTCAACTCCTTGAACTTGTGAAAAATCCTTTGCCACAAGTCGAGCTTTATATACGGTGACATTACCGTCCGTGTTTGTCTTCCTCTAAAAGATCCATTTGTTCTGAATGGCCTTCCGACCTTCAGGTAATACTTCCAAAGTCCATATTTTGTTTTCATACATGGATCCCATCTCGGATTTCATGGCCTCTAAGCATTTCTCACAATATGGGCCCATCATCGCTTCTCCATAGATCGTAGGTTCATCGTTGTCCAACAACGTGACCTCTAAGACAGGGTTGACATACCACTCAGGAGCAACACGCGCCGTTGTCGACCTACGAGCTTTGATAGCAACTTGATCGAAAGCTTCATGATCATCATCATTAACTTCCTCTTCAACTGATGCAGGCTCTATAGAAACAACTTTCTGCGTTGTGCTACTCTCATGCTGAAGTAAAGGTTCAATAACCTCATCAAGTTCTATTTTCCTCCCATTCAATTCTTTCGAGAGAAACTCTTTCTCAAGAAATGTTCCTTTCTTATCGACAAACACTTTACTTAGGATTTGCGATTGAAGGTATACCCAACTATATTTTTTGGGTATCCTATGACGACGCATTTCTCCGCTTTGGGTTCCAGCTTTTCCGGCTGAAGCTTTTTGACATAAGCATCACATCCCCAAACTTTAAGAAACGACAATTTTGGCTTCTTGCCAAACCACAGTTCATATGGCATCGTCTCAACGGATTTCGATGGTGCCCTATTTAAATTGAATGCAGTTTTATCTAATGCATAACCCCAAAAGTATAGTGGCAAATCAGCAAGAAACATCATAGAACGCACCATATCTAATAAGGTTCGATTATGACGTTCGGACACACCATTACGCTGTGGTGTTCTAGGCGGTGTCAATTGTGAAACAATTCCACACTATCTTAAGTTACTGCCAAACTCATAACTCAGATATTGTCCTCCTCGATCAGTAGGAATTTAATCTTCTTGTTACGATGATTCTTAACTTCACTCTGAAATTGCTTGAACTTTTCAAACGTTTTAGACTTGTGTTTCATTAAGTAAATATACCCATATCTACTTAAGTCATCAGTCAAGGTAAGAAAATATGATATCCACCGCACGCCTAAATGCTCATCGGTCCGCACACATTAGTATGTATGATTTCCAACAAGTCACTTGCCCGTTCCATTGTTCCAGAGAATGGGGTTTTAGTCATCTTGCCCATGAGGCATGGTTCACATGTGTCAAGTGATTCAAAATCAAGCGAATCCAAAATTCCATCATCATGGAGCTTCTTCATGCGTTTTACACCAGTATAACCTAAACAACAGTGTCACAAGAAAGTGGTACTATCATTACCAACTCTACATCTTTTGGCATCAATGTTATGAACATGTGTATCGTCACTATCGAGATTCAATAGAAACAAACCCCTCACATTGGGCGCATGACCATAAAAGATATTACTCATATAAATAGAACAACCATTATCCATTGATTTAAATGAGTAACCGTCTCGCAATAAACAAGTTTCACATATAATGTTCATTCTTAACGTAGGCACCAATTAACAATTATTCAGGTTCATAACTAATCCCGATGGTAATCGAAGAGAGACTGTGCCGATGGCGATCACATCAACCTTGGAACCTTTTCCCACGCGCATCGTCACTTTGTCCTAAGCCAACCTTCGTCTGTTCCGTAGCTCCTCTTTTGAGTTGCAAATGTGAGCAACCGAACCGGTATCAAATACCCAGGCACTACAACGAGAGTTGGTAAGGTACACATCAATAACATATATATCATATATACCTTGTTTGATGTTGGCCGCATTCTTGTCGGACAGATACTTGGGGAAGTTCCGCTTCCAGTGACCAGTCCCCTTGCAATGAAAGCACTCAGTTTCAGGCTTGGATCCAGTCTTGGGTTTCTTCATGGGAGGGGCAACTGCTTTGCCACTTGGAGTTACCCTTCTTGCCCTTGCCATTCTTCTTGGAACTAGCGGTTTTATTGATCATCAACACTTGAAGCTCTTTCTGGATTTCAGACTCAACGATTTTCAGCATTGCAAACAACTCGGTGACTGACTTGTTCATCTTGTGCATGTTATAGTTCATCACGAAGCTCTTGTATCTAGGTGGAAATGATCGAAGAACTCTATCAGTGAACGCCTCCGGCGGAAGGGGCATCCCTAACTCAGCCAGACGGTTCGAATACCCAGATATTCTGAGTATATATTCACTGACATACCCGTTCTCCTCCATCTTGCAAGCATAGAACTTATCGGAGGTCTCATACCTCTCGATCCGGGCATTCTTCTCAAAGATAAACTTAAACTCCTGGAACATCTCATATGATCTATGATGTTCAAAATGTCTTTGAAGTCCCGGTTCTAAGCCATACAACATTGCACATTGAACTATTGAGTGATCTCCATAACGTGTCTCCCAAGCATTCTTAACGTCTTCGGACGACACGGGTGCAGGTGGGTCACCAAGCAGCGCATCAAGGACATAATCCTTCTGGGAAGCTGTGAGGATAACCATCAGAATACTGGCCTGGTCCACAAAGTTACTTCCATCATCTTTCAACTTGGCTTTCTCTAGGAGTGCATTAAAATTCAGCGGTTTACCGTTTCCCTTAGCACGATTGTTTCCAGTGTTGGTGTTGGCTACCAGATCTGACCCGCCATCCAGGTGCTTCCTCTTGCCACCATTACCCGGGTTGCTATTTCCTGCCCCATTCTGCTGCTGGCCCTTGCCGCCGCCGTTCTTCTTGCCCTTAGTAGATTTCTCCTCATCGGAACCGGGGTCCTTTGTGGTATCAAAATCTGCGTATTTGGTGAGAGACGACATGAGCTCACCCATGTCCTGGCAGGAACGCTTGAGCCATCCAAGCTTCTGTTTAAGGGGTAACAAGTGACATTTTTTCTCAAGAATCGGGACCGCTTGAGCCGCACAGATATTATAAGATGAATGAATAACGGTCGAAACCCGCCGGACCCAATGATGGGCCGACTCATCCTCCTGCTGCACACAATGATCAAGGTCAATAATCGTCATAGTCTGCTTGCATGTCCCTTGGAAATTCTTGATGAATCATGCTTGAAACTTAACCTAGGAAGTAATGGTATTGGGAGGCAAACCCTTTAGCCATGTGCGAGTCGGTCCTTCCAACATCATGATGAAGTATTTTCCACAGACCGCGTCACTAACATCCAACATCTCCATGGCTAGCTCGTAACTCTTGATCCAAGCCTCTGGGGGTAAATCAGCCGTACTGAGGGATCACTAGAAGAGTGTCTAGAGGGGGGGTGAATAGACTACTAGCAGAAAATTAAAACCTATCCTTTTCCCAAGATAATGGTTGGCAGATTTTAACAGTTTTAGCAAGACTAGAAAGTCTATAAACCCTACACATGCATGTCAACAAGTATGGTAGCGGAAAGTAAAGACATTGCACATGAAGTAAAGAGTTGAGATATGGAGATCAAACACAATTGGAGATGCAAGGATTTTTCCCGTGGTTACGATAGGTGGTGCTATCGTACGTCCATGTTTATGGAGTCTTCAACCCACAGAGGGTAACGGTCGCGAGAGTCCACGGAGGGCTCCACCCATAAGGGTCCACGAAGTAGCAACCTTGACTATTCCATAACGGCTTCCGTCCACGAAGGACTAGCCTCACTATGGGTAGATCTTCACAAAGTAGGCAATCTCCTTGCCCGTACAAACTTCTTGGTTCACTCCACAACACAAAGTAGGAGGCTCCCAAGCGACACCTAACCAATCTAGGAGGCACCACCCTCCAAAAGGTAATAGGCTCGGTAATGTCGAAGAACTCCTTGCTCTTGTGCTTCAAGATGATAGACTCCTCAACACACAATCACTCTCTCACATATATGGCTTGGTAGAAGAGATGGGATTGGTGGAAAGAAACTTGGGGAGTCTAGAAATCAAGATCCATATGATTGGAGTGGAAGACCTTGACCTCAACACAAGGGTAGGTGGCTCTCTCTCAGAAAACTGATAGGATAGGTATGGAATAGTCCTGAGTGCTACCGTTTCGAGTAGGTGGTGGTGGAGGGGTATATATAGGCATCTCAAAAAATCCAACCGTTACACACAAAATGACCAACTCAGTGACACCGATGTGTTAATCTCGGTGGTACCGAAGTGACCAAAGGTGGAAAGTTTTGAATCTCGGTGAGACCGATATAGGAATCTCGGTTGCACCAATAAGGTGACCGATGGTTAGATTACCATTCTCGGTGACACCAATTCGACAATCTCAGAGGGACCGAAACTGTGAACTTGCGTAACAAAAAGTTGGCAACCTAAACTCGGTGGCACCAGTATGGAATCGGTTGCACCGAAGTGGCTAGGGTTTGGCTGAGTCTGTCTGAGGTTTAGAATCGGTGGCACCGAGTGTAGAATGTTGGTTGCACCGATTTTGAGTGTTTGGCTTTGGACAAACTTTGGTGGGAGAGTTTGTGGGTGTATTTGGTGACTAACACTTGTGCACGTATGAGCATTTTGTTCACCAACATATCCTTACCCCCTTTTAATAGTATTGGCTTTCCTATGGACTCAGAGTGATTTCTCACAAATATAAAATGTAGAGTCCTCTTGCTTGAAGCTTAGCCAATCCATTTCCTTGCATCTTGGAGTATTTGCATGATCCTTTTGCCAACCCAACTCTCCATGGACCATTATCTGAAATACACCAAATAAAAGTATTAGTCCAAGAGATAATGTATGTTGTCATGAACTATCAAAACCACCAAGGGAGCATGTTGTGCTTACAATCTCTCCCTTTTTGGTAATTGATGGCAACATACAATCAAAGCTTCAAATACAGATATGCATGGATATAATGAAGACTTTGAGAGACACATGACTTAGATTTGCTCCCCCTAAATGTGTGCAGTCCTTTAAAGGATAGTTGCTTTGGAATGCATGGACACACATACGGATGAAGGGATATAAGGAGTCATGTGTATCTTGGCTATATGCATCAAAATATATATGAATGAGATGTATCCTCATTCAAGACTTCACTCTTGCAAACAATATGTGCAAGAAGCAAGAGATCATCTTGATCAAAGATGTGATGCATATACTTACCTTGAGTTCTTGAGCATTCTAGTAGTAGAAACACACTTGAGAAAACAATGTTAGGAAACACAAGAGTATTATACTAATATGAAGACAATAGAACTCAAAATTGAACACTATATCTTATCACTTTAGATATGGAGAACATATAGAAAATAGTAATTCTTAAGATTAACATGTCTCCCCCTTTGGCATTAATCCTTTAGAGCTTTCTCCCCTTAGATATGAAAGTAGTAGTTCATCCTCTCCCCCTGAATCTCACCATGTAGATATTGGGATCGGATAGGGTGAATAAAGTCTAACATGAGAAATCAAATCAAATAAATATTTTGAGTATACGTGGAGAAACATGT
Source organism: Hordeum marinum (assembly GCA_022496015.1). Taxonomy (NCBI): domain Eukaryota; kingdom Viridiplantae; phylum Streptophyta; class Magnoliopsida; order Poales; family Poaceae; genus Hordeum; species Hordeum marinum. Next base: position 340,652,517 of record CM039678.1, read on the forward strand.
ATTTATTTCAAGCATTTTTTCTCCCCCTGTTTATATAAGTATAAACTTACGATATTCTCCTCTCCCCCTAAATCACATCTTCCCATTTGCATAAGCATGTATCTCTACCTTTAGCATGAAGCTTTGTTCTTCTCTGCCTTTGGCATTAATTTCCAAAAAGGTCAAAGTTAGGAGTAGGTACAGGGATCATTGACAAGGAAGGGATCCTCAAGAACAAGGGTCACTGAAAGTAGGGTTCATAGAAAAGAACCGAGGGAATCATTTAAGGTAACTTCTCTCCCTGTGGCAAATAGTAGTGAGATCTTGGTAAGTCTTCTCCTCCTCTGAGCTAGGGATCCTTGAATAAAGAATTTTCCCTTTAAGTTTTGCTTGTTCTTCTCCCCCACCATATTTTTTTAATGAAGGGATCATCAAAGTAACAGAAGAAGGACAGATAAGAGAAGAAAAACAAATTGGTGACTCCGAGGCAGATAGATCGGTGGTATAGAGATTTTGTAGTGCAGCTTGTCTGCAATTTTGGTAGAACCGAGATATCTGAGTCGGCGGCTCCGAGGCTAAAACAGAAAGAAAAGAATACGAGACCAAGTTTCTGTTTTCAAAGAGTCAAAAGACATTATTTTAAAAGGAAAAGTGAAGGACATCATCTAGAGAAGATTTTGAGTGGTTATAAGAGATCATGCAAATAGAGAACAAACCACACAAGATTCTTAACTAGTGATGGGCGGTGACTAGGTCACCTATATTATAGTATATTGACTTAGGAGCCAAGCAAGAATACTTGATGATAGGTCATACTCTTCGTTAAGTTCAAAATGGGGTTACCATTTTTTGATTAAGCATTTTAATGTCTTCATATCTCTTGAGTTGCTTTAGCTCATATCTTGGAGTAAAGCCTTTTCAAAGATATGATAGCATAACTTTGAGTGATGTTGATGGCGTTGCTTGTAGGTGAACTTGTTGAGGATGTTCGAGGTTGATGAAAAACATCTTGAGTTGGGAGCAATCCTTCTCGTTCTAGTACACTTGTTACCTACAAAGGTTAGTCATGCAAGGAAGAACAATAGGTATATCCATTTGACATGATACCAATTGAGATTTTGCAACAATGATCAAGTATATGTCAAGTATATGTTTTTGTTGTCTTCTTCCTTCCATCATCAAGAGGGGTTGTGGATACTTGGTCAAGACAAGATTGCTTATGATTGGAGTTGGTTGCAATCTCGTGGAATGAAATTCTTCCACGTACCTACAAACGGTTAGATGCAATACAAGGGAGCATAGAATTACATGGCATAAGATAACATGTTAGCAATATCATGGAAGTATCAAAAAGGCTCATGCCCTTGCAAGCATCCGAGTGAGTCTAGCTCAAGTTTGAAGCATCAATGATGTTCAACTAGATCCTCAAATGACAAAAAGTTTTCTCATCAAGTGGCTTAGTAAAGATATCGGCCAATTGCTTGTTAGTGTGAACATGCTTAAGATTAATATCTCCTTGGGCAACATGATCACGAATGAAATGATGTCGAACTTGAATATGCTTAGTTCGAGAATGTTGCAGATGATTATGACCAATCTTAATAGAACTTTCATTGTCACAAAGTAATGGAACATATTTAACTTGTATTACAAAATCCTTAAGCGTTTGTGTCATCCATAGTAACTGCGCACAACAAGATCCAGCAACAATATACTCAGCTTCGGCAGTAGATAGAGATACCGAGTTTTGTTTCTTGGAGGACCAAGACACAAGAGATCTACCCAAAAATTGACAAGTACCCATGGTGGATTTTCTATCAACCTTGTCACCGGTGTAGTCCGAGTCGGAATAGCCAACAAGGTTAAAGGAAGATCCCTTGGGATACCAAATGCCAAAGTTTGGTGTTTGTATCAAGTATCTCACAATGCGTTTCACGACCGAAAGATGACACTCCTTAGGTGCAGCTTGATATCTAGCACACATGCAAACACTAAGCATAATATCGGGACGAGATGCACATAGATATAGCAATGAACCAATCACGGATCGATAAACCTTTTGATCAACCGGTTCATCCTCCTGTTGGAAATATGCCCTAGAGGCCATAATAAAATAGTTATTATTATATTTCCTTGTTCATGATAATTTTTTATTATCCATGCTATAATTGTATTGAATGGAAACATGTTGCATTTGTGGATACATAGACACAACTATGTCCCTAGTATACCTCTAGTAGACTAGCTCGTTGATCAAAGATGGACAAGGTTTCCTAGCCATTGACATGAGATGTCATTTGATAACGGGATCACATCATTAGGAGAATGATGGGATGGACAAGACCCAAACTATAAATGTAGCATATGATCGTGTCAGTTTATTGCTACAGTTTTCTGCATGTAAAGTATATGTTCCTATGACCATGAGATCATGCAACTCACGGACACCGGAGGAGTGCCTTGTGTGTATCAAACATTGCAACGTAACTGGGTGACTATAAAGGTACTCTACAGGTATCTCTAAGGGTGTCTGCTGGGTTGACATGGATCAACACTAGGATTTGTAACTCCGTGTGACGAAGAGGTATCTCAGGGCCCACTCGCTAATACAACATCACAATAAGCCTTGCAAGCAATGTGACTAAGTGTTGGTCACGGGATCTTATATTATGGAATGAGTAAAGAGACTTGCCGGTAACGAGGTTGATCTAGGTATGCAGATACCGACGATCGAATCTCGGGCAAGTAACATACCGATAAACAAAGGGAACATTATACAGGATTAACCGAATCCTTGACATAGAGGTTCGACCGATAAACATCTTCGTAGAATATGTAGGAAACAATATGGACATCCAGGTCCCGCTATTGGTTATTGATCGTGGAGGTGTCTCGGTCATGTCTACATAGGTCTCGAACCCGTAGGGTCTGCACACTTAAGGTTCGCTAACGTTTCGGTAGTATAGAATTATGTATGGTGGTAACCGAAGGTTGTTCGAAGTCCTGGATGAGATCCCGGACATCACAAGGAGCTCCGGAATGGTCCGGAGGTAAATATTGATATATAGGAAGTCCTATTTTGGTTACCGGAAAAGTTTCGGGCTCATCGGTAGTGTACCGGGAGTGCCGGTAGTGTACCGGGGGACCATCGGGAGGGGTATTTCGACCCAAGAGGCTACGTGGGCTGTGGGAGGATAAATACCAGCCGACTGTGGGAGGATAAATACCAGACCTTTGTGGGCTGGTGGAAGTCCCACAAAAGGCCCATGCGGCTGGGAAGAAAAGCCCAAGGAGAAAAAGGTGGAAAAAGGCAAAAAGGAAAAAAAAAGGAAGGAGTCCTAGTCCTACTAGGATTGGAGGAGGATTCGTCCTCTCCTATCCACTTCGGCCGAAGCCTCCTAGGGCTGGTCCTTGGACCAAGCCTCCTCCTCTCTTCCTCTTATATATACTAGAGGTTTTAGGGTTTTTGCACTATATTTTGAGCCACGTGCTACCCTCTCCTCTAGTGCATAGTTTCTCCTCTAGATCGGTTTTCTACAGTGCTTAGGCAAAGCCCTGCCAGAATAGCTCCACCACCATCGCCGCAACGCCGTCGCACTGTCGGAGAACTCGTCCACCTCTCTGCTCCATCTAGTTGGATCAAGAAGGCGGAGATCGTCATCAAGCCGTACGTGTGCTAAACGCGGAGGTGCCGTCCGTTCGGTGCTAGATCGGGACGGATCGTGATTGGATCATGGGACGCTCGATGATTTGGATCGCGAAGACGTTCGACTACATCAACCGCGTTTCTTAACACTTCCCTCTTAGCGATCTACAAGGGTATGTAGATCCACTCTTCCCTCTCGTAGATGCTCATCTCCTAGATTGATCTTGGTGAAGTGTAGGAATTTTTTTGTTTCCCATGCAACGTTCCTCAACAGTGGCATCATGAGCTAGGTCTATGTGTAGATGAGATCTCGAGTAGAACACAAAGAGTTTGTGGATGTTGACGCTTAGATTGCTTCCTCCCTTGGTCGTGTATTGGTTCAGCGGTATTGTGGGATGAAGCGGCCCGAATCAACATTACTCGTACACTTACGAGAGACCGGTCCATCGACTGACGTGTGACTTTGTTGCACAAAGATGGCTTGCGGGTGTTAGTCTCTCCTACTTTAGTTGGATCAGATTCGACAAAGGCGGTCCTTGAGAAGGTTGAAAAGCAACTTCTATCACCATTGTGGTTTTGCGTAGGTGAGAATCGTTCTTGCTAGATACCCGTAGCAGCCATGTAAAATTTGCAACAACAATTAGAGGACGTCTAACTTGTTTTTGCAGGGTATGTTGTGATATGATATGGCCAATTACATGATGAGATATATGTGATGTATGAGATGATCATGTGATGTATAGAATTTCACGACTTGCATGTCGATGAGTACGGCAACCGGCAGGAGCCATAGGGTTGTCTTTAATTATTGTATGACATGCGTGTCAATCATTAAGCGCTATGTAATGCTTTACTTTATCGCTAAACGGTAGCTATAGTAGTATGAGCATGGCGGGTGCGACAACCCCGATGGCAACACGTTGATGGAGATCATGGTGTCATGCCGGTGACAATGGAGATCATGTCGGTGCTTTCAAGATGGAGATCAAAAGCACAAGTTCATGGCCATATCATGTCACTTATGATTTGCATGTGATGTTAATCCTTTTATGCACCTTGTTTTGCTTAGGACGACGGTAGCATTATAAGGTGATCCCTCACTTAAATTTCAAGATAAAATTGTGTTCTCCCCGAGTGTGCACTGTTGCGAAAGTTCGTCGTGTCGAGACACCACATGATGATCGGGTGTGGTAGACTCTACGTTCACATACAATGGGTGCAAGCCAGTGTTGCACATGCAGAACACTCGGGTTAAACTTGACGAGCCTAGCATGTACAGACATGGCCTCGGAACACAAGAGACCGAAAGGTCGAACATGAGTCATATAGTAGATATGATCAACATGATGATGTTCACCATTGAAACCACCTCAACTCACGTGATGATCGGACTTGAGTTGGTGAATTTGGATCATGTATCACTCAGATGACCTGAGGGATGTCAATTTGAGTGGAGCTTTAGTAATTTGATTAACTAAACTCATTATCTTGAACAATAGTCTAAGTAAACTTTGCATATTTATCTTGTAGATCAATGGCTCGCGTAGTAGCACCCCTGAATTTTAATGCGTTATTAGAGAAAGCTAAGTTGAAAGATGATGGAAGTAACTTTGTGGACTAGGCCCGTAATCTGAGGATTATTCTCACGACTTCCCAAAAGGCATATGTCCTTGATGCACTGCTTGGTGACCAACCCACTGACCTGTCACCCAAAGATGTTAAGAACGCTTGGGAGACACGTTCTGGAGATTACTCGATAGTTCAATGTGCAATGTTATATGGCTTAGAACCGGGACTTCAAAGATGTTTTGAACGTCATGGAGCATATGAGATGTTCCAAGAGTTGGAGTTTATTTGTAAGAAGAATGCCCGGATCAAGAGGTATGAGACCTCCGATAAATTCTATGCTTGCAAAATGGAGGAGAACGGGTCTATCAGTGAACATATACTCAGAATGTCTAGGTATTCGACCCGTCTGGCGGAGTTAGGGATGCCCCTTTCGCCGGAGGCGATCACTGATAGAGTTCTTCAATCATTGCCACCTAACTACAAAATCTTTGTGATGAACTATAACATGCACGTGATGAACAAGTCAGTCGCCGAGCTATTTGCGATGCTGAAAGTCGTTGAGTCTGAAATCCTGAAAGAACATCAAGTGTTGATGGTCAATAAAACCACTAGTTTCAAGAAGAATGGCAAGGGAAAGAAGGGTAAATACAAGAAGGGTGGCAAAGGAATTGCTACTCCAGTGAAGAAACCCAAGGCTGGACCCAAGCCAGAAACTGAGTGCTTTCATTGCAAGTGAAAATGGTCACTGGAAGCAGAACTACCCCAAGTATCTGGCTGACAAGAAGGCAGCCAACAACAAACAAGGTATATATGATATACATGTTATTGATGTGTACCTTACCAACTCTCGTTGTAGTGCCTGGGTATTTGATACCGGTTTGGTTGCTCACATTTGCAACTCAAAGTAGGAACTACGGAATAGACGAAGACTGGCAAAGGACAAAGTGACGACGCACGTGGGAAATGGTTCCAAGGTTGATGTGATCGCCGTCGGCACGCTCTCTCTTCGATTACCATTGGGATTAGTGATGAACCTGAATAATTGTTATTTAGTGCATGCGTTAAGCATGAACATTATATCTGGATCTTGTTTATTGCGAGACGGTTACTCATTTAAATCTGAGAATAATGGTTGTTCTATTTATATGAGTGGTATCTTTTATGGTCATGCACCCAATGTGAGGGGTTTATTCATGCTGAATCTTGATAGTGATAATACACATGTTCATAACATTGATGCCAAAAGAAGTAGAGTTGATAGTGATAGTACCACTTTCTTGTGGCACTGCCGTTTGGGTCATATTGGTGTAAAACACATGAGGAAGCTCCATGCTGATGGACTTTTAGAGTCACTTGATTTTGAATCACTTGACACATGTGAACCATGCCTCATGGGCAAGATGACTAAAATGCCGCTCTCTGGAACAATGGAAAGGGCGAGTGACTTATTGGAAATCATACATACTAATGTGTGCGGTCCGATGAGCGTTCAGGCGCGCGGTGGATATCGTTATTTTCTCACCTTCACCGATGACTTAAGTAGATATGGGTATATTTACTTAATGAAGCACAAGTCTGAAACGTTTGAAAAGTTCAAGAAATTTCAGAGTGAAGTTGAGAATCATCGTAACAACAAGATTAAATTCATGCAATCTGATCGAGGAGATGAATATCTGAGTTATGAGTTTGGCAGTCACTTAAGGCAATGTGGAACTGTTTCACAATTGACACCGCATGGAACACCACAGCGTAATGGTGTGTCCGAACGTCGTACTCAAACCTTATTAGATATGGTGCGTTCTATGATGTCTCTTACCGATTTGCCACTATCGTTTTGGGGTTATGCATTAGAGACAGCCGCATTCACTTTAAATAGGGCACCATCAAAATTCGTTGAGATGACGCCATATGAACTATGGTTTGGCAAGAAGCCAAAGTTGTCGTTTCTTAAAGTTTGGGGATGTGATTCTTCTGTCAAAAAGCTTTAGCCTGAAAAGCTGGAACCCAAAGCGGAGAAATGCGTCTTCATAGGATACCCAAAAGAGACAGTTGGGTATACCTTCTATCTCAAATCCGAAGGCAAAGTGTTTGTCGCAAAGAACGGAACATTTCTTGAGAAAGAGATTCTCTCGAAAGAATTGAGTGGGAGGAAAATAGAACTTGATGAGTTTATTGAACCTTTACTTCAGCCTGAGAGTAGCGCAGCGCAGAAAGATGTTTCTGTGGAGCCTACGATGGTTGAGGAGGAAGTTAATGATGATGATCATGAAACTTCAGATCAAGTTGCTATTGAACCTCGTAGGTCGACAAGGGCGCGTACTGCTCCTGAGTGGTATGGTAACCCTGTCTTGGAGGTCATGTTGTTAGACAACGATGAACCTACGAGCTATGGAGAAGCGATGATGGGCCCGAATTCCAAGAAATGGTTAGAGGCCATGAAATCCGAGATGGGATCCATGTATGAAAACAAAGTATGGACTTTTGAAGTATTACCTGAAGGGTGAAAGGCCATTCGGAACAAATGGATCTTTAAGAGGAAGACGGACGCGGATGGTAATGTCACCGTCTATAAAGCTCGACTTGTGGAAAAGGGTTTTTCACAAGTTCACGGAGTTGACTACGATGAGACCTTCTCACCCGTAGCGATGCTTAAGTCCGTCAGAATCATGTTAGCAATAGATGCATATTTCGACTATGAAATTTGGCAGATGGATGTCAAAACAGCGTTCCTTAACGGTTTTCTTAAGGAAGAGTTGTATATGATATAGCCATAAGGTTTTGTCGGTCCAAAGAATGCTAACAAAGCTTGCAAACTCTAGCGATCCATTTATGGACTGGTGCAAGCATCTCGGAGTTGGAATCTGCGTTTTGATGAGGTGATCAAAGCATTCGGGTTTATACAAGTTTACGGAGAAGCTTGTATTTACAAGAAAGTGAGTGGGAGCTATATAGCGTTTCTAATATTATATGTGGATGACATATTGTTGATTGGAAACAATATAGGAATGCTAGAAAGTGTGAAGGAATATTTGAACAAGAGTTTTTCAATGAAGGACCTAGGAGAAGTTGCTTTCCTATTAGGCATTAAGATCTATAGAGATAGATCAAGATGCTTAATAGGACTTTCACAGAGCACATACCTTGAAAAAGTTTTGAAGAAGTTCAAAATATATTAGTCCAAGAAGGGGTTCTTGCCTGTGTTACAAGGTTTGAAGTTGAGTAAGACTCAATGCCCAGTGACTACAGAAGATAGAGAGACGATGAGTGTCATCACCTATGCTTCAGCCATAGGCTCTATCATGTATGCAATGCTGTGCACAAGACCCGATGTCAGCCTTGCCGTAAGTATGGCCGAAAGGTTTCAAAGTAATCCTGGAATGGAGCACTGAACAGCGGTCAAGAATATCCTTAAGTACCTGAAAAGGACTAAGGAAATGTTTCTCGTTTATGGAGATGATCAAGAGCTCGTCATAAAGGGTTACGTCGATGCAAGCTTTGACACTAATCCGGATGGCTCTAAGTCGCAAACCGGATACGTATTTATTCTAAATGGTGGTGCAATAAGCTGGTGCGGTTCCACGCAGAGCGTGGTAGCCGATTCTACATGCGAAGCAGAGTACATTGCAGCCTCGGAGGCAGCGAAGGAAGGTGTCTGGATGAAGGAGTTCATGACAGATCTTGGAGTAGTGCCTAGTGCACTGAACCCAGTGGATCTGTTCTGTGATAACACTAGTGCCATTGCATTGGCCAAGGAACCAAGGTTTCACAGGAGGACCAGACACATAAATTGACGCTTCAATTCCATCCATGAGTACATCAAGGAGGAGGACATACATATTTGCAAAGTGCACACGGATCTGAATGTTGCAGACCCGTTGACTAAACCTCTTCCAAGGGCTAAACATGATCAACACCAGAACTGTATGGGTGTTCGATTTATTACAATGTAAATCACATAGTGATGTGAGCTAGATTATTGACTCTAGTGCAAGTGGGAGACTGTTGGAAATATGCCCTAGAGGCAATAATAAAATAGTTATTATTATATTTCCTTGTTCATGATAATTGTTTATTATCCATGCTATAATTCTATTGAATGGAAACACGTTGCATGTGTGGATACATAGACACAACTATGTCCCTAGTATGCCTCTAGTAGACTAGCTCGTTGATCAAAGATGGTCAAGGTTTCCTAGCCATTGACATGATATGTCATTTGATAATGGGATCACATCATTAGGAGAATGATGGGATGGACAAGACCCAAACTATAAATGTAGCATATGATCGTGTCAGTTTATTGCTACAGTTTTCTGCATGTCGAGTATATGTTCCTATGACCATGAGATCATGCAACTCACGGACACTAGAGGAGTGCCTTGTGTGTATCAAACGTCGCAACGTAACTAGGTGACTATAAAGGTACTCTATAGGTATCTCCAAGGGTGTTTGCTGGGTTGGCATGGATGAACACTGGGATTTGTAACTCCGTGTGACGGAGAGGTATCTCAGGGCCCACTCGCTAATACAACATCACAATAAGCCTTGCAAGCAATGTGACTAAGTGTTGGTCACAGGATCTTGTATTACGAAACGAGTAAAGAGACTTGCCGGTAACGAGGTTGAACTAGGTATGCAGATACCGACGATCGAATCTCGGGCAAGTAACATACCGATAAACAAAGGGAACATTATACGGGATTAACTGAATCCTTGACATAGAGGTTCGACCGATAAAGATCTTCGTAGAATATGTAGGAACCAATATGGACATCCATGTCCCGCTATTGGTTATTGACCGTGGAGGTGTCTTGGTCATGTCTACATAGTTCTCGAACCCGCAGGGTCTGCACACTTAAGGTTCGGTGACGTTTCGGTAGTATAGAGTTATGTATAGTGGTGACCGAAGGTTGTTCGGAGTCCCGGATGAGATCCCGGACATCATGAGGAGCTCCGGAATGGTCCGGAGGTAAAGATTGATATATAGGAAGTCCTATTTTGGTTACCGGAAAAGTTTCGGGCTCATCGGTAGTGTACCGGGAGTGCCGGTAATGTACCGGGGGACCATCGGGAGGGGTATTTCGACCCAAGAGGCTACATGGGCTGTGGGAGGATAAATACCAGCCCTTTGTGGGCTGGTGGAAGTCCCACAAAAGTCCCATGCGGCTGGTAAGAAAAGCCCAAAGAGAAAAAGGTGGGAAAAGGCAAAAGAGGCAAAAAAGGAAGGAGTCCTAGTCCTACTAGGATTGGAGGAGGATTCCTCCTCTCCTATCCACTTCGGCTGAAGCCTCCTAGGGCTGGCCCTTGGGCCAAGCCTCCTCCTATGTTCCTATTATATATACTAGAGGTTTTAGGGTTTTTGTATTAGATTTTGAGCCACGTGCTACCCTCTCCTTTAGTGATAGTTTCTTCTCTAGATCGGTTTTCTGCAGTGCTTAGGCGAAGCCCTGCCGGAATAGCTCCACCACCATCGCCGCAACGCCGTCGCGCTACCGGAGAACTCGTCCACCTCTCCGCTCCATCTTGCTGGATCAAGAAGTCAGAGATTGTCATGAAGTCGTACGTGTGCTGAACGCGGAGGTGCCGTCCGTTCGGTGCTAGATCGGGACGGATCGTGATTGGATCGCGGGACGCTCGGCGATTTGGATCGCGGAGACGTTAGATTACATCAATTGCGTTTCTTAACGCTTCCCGCTTAGCGATCTTCAAGGGTATGTAGATCCACTCTTCCCTCTCGTAGATGCTCATCTTCTAGATTGATCTTGGTGAAGCGTAGGAAATTTTTTGTTTCCCATGCAACATTCCCCAACACCTCCTTGGTAAGATCAACATGTCCACTAGTTGTGTTGAGAAACGTCGCATGGGAAACAAAATTTTTCCTACGCACACACAAACCTATCCATGGTGATGAGCATCTACGAGAGGGAGAGTGGATCTATGTACCCTTGTAGATCGCTAAGCGGGAAGCGTTAAGAAACGCGGTTGGTGTAGTCGAACGTCTTCGCGATCCAAATCGCCGAGCGTCCCGCGATCTAATCACGAACAGTCCCGTGATCTCGTCATGATCCGTCCCGTGATCCAATCACGAACGTCCTGTGGCCTTGATCACGATCCTACCAATCTAGTATCGAACGGACGGCACCTCCGCGTTTAGCACACGTGCAGCTTGATGACGATCTCCACCGTCTTGATCTAGAAAGAGGAGGGGGAGAGGAGGAATAGTTCACCGGCAGCGTGACGGCGCTCCGGCGATGGTGGGGAAGTGATTCTGGCAGGGCTTCGCCTAAGCACTGCGGAAAACCGATCTAGAGGAGCACCGGTGGAACGGGTAGCACGAGGCCGTAAATTCTGTGCAAAACCCTTCTATTCCACCGGTATATATAGGAGGAGAGGAGGAGGAGGGCTGGCACAGGGCTGAGCCCCTCTTGGAGTCGGCCGAAGCCAAGGGGGAGGAGTCCTACTCCTCCTCCACTCCTAGTAGGAGTAGGACTCTCTCTTTTTGCCTTTTTCCACTCTTTTTCTTGGTTAATACTCTCCCACAGCCCATGAAGCCTCTTGGGTCAAAATACCCCTCCCGGAGGTCTCCCGGTACATTATCGGCACTCCCGGTACACTACCGATGAGCCCGAAACTTTTCCGGCGACCAAACTGGGACTTCCTATATATGAATATTTACCTCCGGACCATTTCGGAGATCCTCATGATGTCCAGGATCTCATCCGGGACACCGAACAAACTTCGGTCACCACCATACATAACTCTACACTACCAAAACGTCACCAAACCTTAAGTGTGCAGACCCTGCGGGTTCAAGAACTATGTAGACATGATCGAGACACCTCTACGGTCAATAACCAATGGCGGGACCTGGATGTCCACATTGGTTCCTACATATTCTACGAAGATCTTTATCGGTCGAACCTCTATGTCAAGGATTCAGTTAATCCCGTATGATGTTCCCTTTGTTCTTCGGTATGTTACTTGCCCGAGATTCGATCGTCGGTATCTCCATACCTAGTTCAATCTCGTTACGGGAAAGTCTCTTTACTCGTTCCGTAATACAAGATCCCGCAACTAACAATTAGTCACATTGCTTGCAAGGCTCATAGTGATGTTGTATTACCGAGTGGGCCTTGAGATACCTCTCCGTCACACGGAGTAACAAATCCCAGTCTCGATCCATGCCAACTCAACAGACACCCTCGGAGACACCTATAGAGCACCTTTATAGTCACACAGTTACATTGCGACATTTTATACACACAAGGTACTCCTCCGATATCTGTGAGTTGCATGATCTCATGGTCATAGGAACATATACTTGACATGCAGAAAACAGTAGCAATAAACTGACACGATCATATGCTACGTTTGTAGTTTGGGTCTTGTCCATCACATCATTCTCCTAATGATGTGATCCCGTTATCAAATGACATCTCATGTCCATGGCTAGGAAACCTTAACCATCTTTCAATCAACGAGCTAGTTCACTAGAGGCATACTAGGGACATTGTGTTTGTCTATGTATCCACACATGTATCCATGTTTCCAATTAATACAATTATCGCATGGATAATAAACGATTATCATGAACAAGGAAATACAATAATAAACACTTTATTTATTGCCTCTAGGGCATATTTCCAACAGTCTTCCACTTGCACTAGAGTCAATAATCTAGTTCACATCACTATGTGATTTACATTGTAATGAATCGAACACCCATGCAGTTCTGGTGTTGTTCGTGTTTAGCCCTTGGAAGAGGTTTAGTGAACGGGTCTGCAACATTCAGATCCGCGTACACTTTGCAAATATTTATGTCTTTCTCCAAGATGTAATCGCGGATGGAGTTGAAGCGTCGCTTTATGTGTCTGGTCCTCTTGTGAAACTTCGGTTCCTTGGCCAGAGCAATGGCACCAGTTTTGTCACAGAACAGGTTCATTGGATTCAGTGCACTGGGCACTACTCCAAGATCTGTCATGAACTGCTTCATCCAGACACCTTCCTTTGCCGCCTCCGAGGCTGCGATGTATTCTGCTTCGCACGTAGAATCAGCTACCACGCTTTGCTTGGAACTACACCAGCTTACTGCTCCCCCGTTAAGAATAAATACGTATCCGGTTTAAGACTTAGAGTCGTCAGGATCAGTGTCAAAGCTTGCATCGACGTAACCCTTTACGACGAGCTCTTCATCACCTCCATAAACGAGAAACATTTCCTTAGTCCTTTTCAGGTACTTAAGGATATTCTTGACCGCTTGCCAGTGCTCCATTCCAGGATCACTTTGAAACCTTCCGGCCATACTTATGGCAAGGCTGACATTGGGTCTTGTGCACAGCATTGCTTACATGATAGAGCCTATGGCTGAAGCATAGGGGATGACACTCATATTTTCTCTATCTTCTGCAATTACTGGGCATTGAGTCTTACTCAACTTCACACCTTGTAATACAGGCAAGAACCCCTTCTTGGACTATTCCATTTTGAACTTCTTCAAAACTTTATCAAGGTATGTGCTCTGTGAAAGTGCTATTAAGCGTCTCGATCTATCTCTATAGATCTTAATGCCTAATATGAAAGCAGCTTCTCCTAGGTCCTTCATTGAAAAACTCTTGTTCAAATATTCCTTCATGCTTTCTAGCATTTCTATATTGTTTCCAATCAGCAACATGTCATCCACATATAATACTAGAAACGCTATAGAGCTCCCACTCACTTTCTTGTAAATACAAGCTTCTCCGTAAACTTGTATAAACTCAAACGCTTTGATCACCTCATCAAAGCGCTTATTCCAGCTCCGAGATGCTTGCACCAGTCCATAAATGGATCGCTGGAGTTTGCAAACTTTGTCAGCATTCTCTGGATCGACAAAACCTTCGGGTTGCATCATATACAACTCTTCCTCAAGGAAACCGTTGAGGAACGCTGTTTTTACATCCATGTGCCAAATTTCATAGTCGAAATAGGCAGCTATTGCTAACATGATTCTGACAGACTTAAGCATCGCTACGGGTGAGAAAGTCTCATCGTAGTCAACTCCTTGAACTTGTGAAAAACCCTTTGCCACAAGTCGAGCTTTATAGACGGTGACATTACCGTCCGCGTCTGTTTTCTTCTTAAAGATCCATTTGTTCTGAATGGCCTTTCGCCCTTCAGGTAATACTTCCAAAGTCCATACTTTGTTTTCATACATGGATCCCATCTCGGATTTCATGGCCTCTAACCATTTCTCGGAATCCGGGCCCATCACTGCTCCTCCATAGCTCGTAGGTTCATTGTTGTCAAACAACATGACCTCCAAGACAGGGTTGTCGTACCACTCAGGGGTAGTACGCGGCCTTGTCGACCTACGAGGTTCAATAGCTGCTTGATCTGAATCTTCATGATCATCATCATTAACTTCCTCTTCTATCATCGTAGGTTCCACAGAAACATCTTTCTGCGCTGCACTACTTTCTAGTTGAAGTAAAGGTTCAATAACCTCATCAAGCTCTATTTTCCTCCCACTCAATTCTTTCGAGAGAAACTCTTTCTCAAGAAATGTTCCGTTTTTAGCGACAAACACTTTGCCTTCGGATCTAAGAAAGGTATACCCGACTGTCTCTTTTGGGTATCCTATGAAGACGCATTTCTCCGCTTTGGGTTCCAGCTTTTCAGGCTGAAGCTTTTTGACATAAGCATCACATCCCCAAATTTTAAGAAACAACAACTTTGGCTTCTTGCCAAACCACACTTCATATGGCATCGTCTCAACAGATTTTGATGGTGCCCTATTTAAAGTGAATGCAGTTGTCTCTAATGCATAACCCCAAAACGATAGTGGCAAATCAGCAAGAGACAACATAGAACGCACCATATCTAATAAGGTTTGATTACGACGTTCGGACACACCATTACGCTGTGGTGTTCCGGGCGGTGTCAACTGTGTAACAATTCCACATTGTCTTAAGTGACTGCCAAACTCATAACTCAGATATTCACCTCCTCGATTAGATCGTAGGAACTTAATCTTCTTGTTACGATGATTCTCAACTCCACTCTGAAATTGCTCGAAATTTTCAAACGTTTCAGACTTGTGTTTCATTAAGTAAATATACCCATATCTACTTAAGTCATCAGTGAAGGTGAGAAAATAACGATATCCACCACGCGTTGTAACATTCATTGGACCGCACACATCAGTGTGTATGATTTCCAATAAGTCACTCGCCCGTTCCATTGTTCCAGAGAACGGCGTTTTAGTCATCTTGCCCATGAGGCATGGTTCACATGTGTCAAGTGATTCAAAATCAAGTGACTCCAAAAGTCCATCAGCATGGAGCTTCCTCATGCGTTTTACACCAATATGACCTAAACGGCAGTGCCACAAGAAAGTGGTACTATCATTATCAATTCTACATCTTTTGGCATCAATGTTATGAACATGTGTGTCATCACTATCAATATTCAATATGAATAAACCCCTAACATTGGATGCATGACCATAAAAGATATTACTCATATAAATAGAACAACCTTTATTCTCTGATTTAAATGAGTAACCGTCTCGCAATAAACAAGATTCAGATATAATGTTCATGCTTAACGCAGGCACTAAATAACAATTATTCACGTTCATCACTAATCCCTATGGTAATCGAAGAGAGAGCGTGCCGACGGCGATCACATCAACCTTGGAACCATTTCCCACGCGCATCGTCACTTCGTCCTTTGCCAGCCTTCGTTTATTCCGTAGTTCCTGCTTTGAGTTGCAAATGTGAGCAACCAAACCGGTATCAAATACCCAGGCACTACTACGAGAGCTAGTAAGGTACACATCAATAACATGTATATCATATATACCTTGTTTGTCGTTGGCCGCCTTCTTGTCAGCCAGGTACTTAGGGTAGTTCTGCTTCTAATGACCAGTTCCTTTGCAATGAAAGCACTCAGTTTCTGCCTTGGGTCCATGCTTGGGCTTCTTTGCAGGAGTAGCAACTGCTTTGCCATCCTTCTTGGTTTTACCCTTCTTGCCCTTGCCCTTGACTTTGCCATTTTTCTTGAAACTAGTGGTTTTATTGACCATCAACACTTGATGTTCTTTTTGGATTTCAGACTCACCGACTTTTAGCATTGCAAACAGCTCGGTGACTGACTTGTTCATCCCGTGCATGTTATAGTTCATCACAAAGCTCTTGTAACTAGGTGGCAGTGATTGAAGAACTCTGTCAGTGATCGCCTCTGGCGGAAGGGCAATTCCCAACTCTGCTAGACGAGTTGAATACCTAGACATTCTGAGTATATGTTCACTGATAGACCAGTTCTCCTCCATCTTGCAAGCATAGAACTTATTGGAGGTTACATACCTCTCGATCCGGGCGTTCTTCTGAAAGATAAACTTCAACTCCTGGAACATCTCGTATGCTCCATGACGTTCAAAACGTCTTTGAAGTCCCGGTTCTAAGCCATACAATATTGCACACTGAACTATTGAGTAATCTCCAGTACGTGCCTCCCAAGCATTCTTAACGTCTTCGGAGGTCATGTCTTCTGGTTGGTCACCAAGCGGTGCATCAAGGACATATGATTTCTGGGAAGCCGTGAGGATAATCCTCAGATTACGGGCCTAGTCAACAAAGTTACTTCCATCATCTTTAAGTTTAGCTTTCTCTAGGAACGCATTAAAATTCATGGGTGCTACTGCGCGAGCCATTGATCTACAACATAAATATGCAAAGTTCACTTAGACTATTGTTCAAGATAATGAGTTTAGTTAATCAAATTACTAAAGCTCCCACTCAAATTGACATGCCTTAGGTCATCTGAGTGTCACATGATCCAAGTCCACCAACTCAAGTCCGATCATCACGTGAGTTGAGGTGGCTTCAATTGTGAACATCATTATGTTGATCATATCTACTATATGACTCATGTTCGACCTTTCGGTCTCTTGTGTTCCGAGGCCATGTCTGTACATGCTAGGCTCGTCAAGTTTAACCCGAGTGTTCTGCGTGTGCAACACTGGCTTGCACCCATTGTATGTGAACGTAGAGTCTATCACACCCGATCATCACGTGGTGTCTCAACACGACGAACTTTCGCAACGGTGCACACTCGGGGAGAACACAATTTTATCTTGAAATTTAAGTGAGGGATCACCTTATAATGCTACCGTCGTACTAAGCATAACAAGGTGCATAAAAGGATTAACATCACATGCAATTCATAAGTGACATGATATGGCCATGAACTCGTGCTTTAGATCTCCATCTTGAAAGCACCGACATGATCTTCATCGTCACCGGCATGACACCATGATCTCCATCATCTTGATCTCCATCAATGTGTCGCCATCGAGGTTGTCACGCCCTGCATGCTTCTACTACTATTGCTACCGTTTAGTGATAAAGTAAAGCATTACATAGCTCTTAATGATTGACACACAGGTCATACAATAATTAAAGACAACCCTTTGGCTCCTGCCGGTTGCCGTACTCATCGACATGCAAGTCGTGAAATTCTATACATCACATGATCATCTCATACATCACATATATGACATCATGTAATTGGCCATATCACATCACAACATACCCTGCAAAAACAAGTTAGACGTCCTCTAATTGTTGTTGCATGTTTTACGTGGCTGCTACGGGTTTCTAGCAAGAATGATTCTCACCTACGCATAAACCACAATGATGATACATAATTTGCTTTTCAACCTTCTCAAGGACCGCCTTTGTCGAATCCGATCCAACTAAAGTGAGAGAAACTGGCACCCGCAAGCCATCTAGGCAACAAGTTGCATCGAGGGAATCGGTCTCTCGTAAGCGTACGAGTAATGTTGGTCCGGGCCGCTTCATCTCACAATACCGCTGAACCAAAATCCGACCAAGGAAGGAAGCAATCTAAGCATCAACGCCCACAAACCTTTTGTGTTCTACTCGAGATCTCATCGAACCATCAACCTAGCTCATGATGCCACTATTGGGAAACGTCGCATGGGAAACAAAAAATTTCCTACGCACACGCAAACCTATCCATGGTGATGAGCATCTACGAGAGGGAGAGTGGACCTACGTACCCTTGTAGATCGCTAAGCGGGAAGCTTTAAGAAACACGGTTGGTGTAGTCAAACGTCTTCGCGATCCAAATCGCCGAGCGTCCCGCGATCTAATCACGAATAGTCCCGCGATCTCGTCACGATCCGTCCCACGATCCAATCACGAACGTCCCGTGGCCTTGAACACGATCCTACCGATCTAGTACCGAACGGACAGCACCTCCGCGTTAAGCACACGTGCAGCTTGATGACGATCTCCACCGTCTTGATCCAGCAAGAGGAGGGGGAGAGGAGGAATAGTTCACCGGCAGCGTGACGGTGCTCTGGCGATGGTGGGGAAGTGATTCCGGCAGGGCTTCGCCTAAGCACTGCGGAAAACCGATCTAGAGGAGCACCGGTGGAACGGGTAGCACGAGGCCGTAAATTCTGTGCAAAACCCTTCTATTCCACTAGTATATATAGGAGGAGAGGAGGAGGAGAGCTGGCGCAGGGCTGAGCCCCTCTTGGAGTCGGCTGAAGCCAAGGGGGAGGAGGCCTACTCCTCCTCCACTCCTAGTAGGAGTAGTAGGACTCTCCCTTTTTGCCTTTTTTCCACTCTTTTTCCTTTGGGACTCTTCCCCCAGCCGCATGGGCCTGTTGTGGCTATTGCACCAGCCCACTAAGGTCTGGTTAATACTCTCTCACAGCCCATGAAGCCTCTTGGGTCGAAATACCCCTCCCGGAGGTCTTCCGGTACATTACCGGCACTCCCGGTACACTACCGATGAGCCCAAAACTTTTCCGGCGACCAAACTGGGACTTCCTATATATGAATCTTTACCTCCGGACTATTCCGGAGCTCCTCGTGATGTCCGAGATCTCATCCGGGACACCGAACAAACTTTGGTCACCACCATACATAACTCTACACTAACGAAACGTCACCAAACCTTAAGTGTGCAGACCCTGCGGGTTCGAGAACTATGTAGACATGACCGAGACACCTCTACGGTCAATAACCAATGGCGAGACCTGGATGTCCACATTGGTTCCTACATATTCTACGAAGATCTTTATCGGTCGAACCTCTATGTCAAGGATTCAGTTAATCCCGTATGATGTTCCCTTTGTTCTTCGGTATGTTACTTACCCGAGATTCGATCGTCGGTATCTCCATACCTAGTTCAATCTCGTTACCGGAAAGTCTCTTTACTCATTCCGTAATACAAGATCCCGCAACTAACAATTAGTCACATTGCTTGCAAGGCTCATTGTGATGTTATATTACCGAGTGGGCCCTGAGATACCTCTCCGTCACACAGAGTAACAAATCCTAGTCTCGATCCATGCCAACTCAACAGACACCCTCGGAGACACCTGTAGAGCACCTTTATAGTCACCCAGTTACGTTGCGACGTTTGATACACACAAGGTACTCCTCCGATATCTGTGAGTTGCATGATCTCATGGTCATAGGAACATATACTTGACATGCAGAAAACAGTAGCAATAAACTGACACGATCATAAGCTACGTTTGTAGTTTGGGTCTTGTCCATCACATCATTCTCCTAATGATGTGATCCCGTTATCAAATGACATCTCATGTCCGTGGCTAGGAAATCTTAACCATCTTTCAATCAACGAGCTAGTTCACTAGAGGCATACTAGGGACATTGTGTTTGTCTATGTATCCACACATGTATCCATGTTTCCAATTAATACAATTATAGCATGGATAATAAACGATTATCATGAACAAGGAAATACAATAATAAACACTTTATTTATTGCCTCTAGGGCATATTTCCAACAGGTTGGCATGGGAGTTTTCATACCTTTGCACTCTTGCATGTTGAAATTCTTGATCAAGTCCTTGGTATACTTAGTTTGAGAGATGAAAGTTCCTTCTTTTGATTGCTTGATTTGCAATCCAAGAAATAATTTCAGCTCACACATCATGGACATCTCATACTTCTCGGACATCAACCTCCTAAATCTTTCACTAAATTAAGGGTTAGTGGAACCAAAGATAATATCATCCACATAAATTTGGCACACAAATAATTCACCATTCACTCTCTTAGTGAACAAGGTTGCATCAATTTTACCAATTTCAAAACCTTTTTTAGTGAGAAACTTTGTTAAGCATTTGTACCAAGCACGAGGGGCTTGCTTAAGACCATAAAGGGCTTTCCGAAGCTTGTAAACATGATTAGATTTCTTAGGATTCACAAAACGAGGTGGTTGCTTAACATAAACCTCTTCTTCAATTTCACCATTTAAAAAGGCAGTTTTAATGTCCATTTGATAAAGCTTGATATCATGGTGATTAGCATAGGCAAGAAGAATTCGAATAGCTTCTAGTCTAGCAACAGGGGCATAAGTATCACCGTAGTACATACCTTTGACTTGAGTATATCCTTGGGCCACGAGACATGCCTTGTTGCGTACGACTTGACCGTCTTTGTCTTGCTTGTTCCGGAACACCCATTTAGTTCCGATGATGTTGTGCTCATCCTCGGGCTTCTCCACGAGTGTCCACACTTCGTTCCTTTCGAAGTTGTGAAGCTCTTCATGCATAGCGTTCACCCAATCTGCGTCTTCAAGAGATTGTTCTACCTTCAAAGGCTCAATGCTAGATATGAAAGAATAATGCTCACAAAAGTTAGCTAAACGAGTTTTAGAGCGAGTGATTCTCCCGGTTTGGATGTCACCAAAGATTTGGTTTAGGGGATGGTTCTTGGTCACTTGTGCTCAAACTCGGTTCAGCTTCCGATTGTTGGATGGTGGAGCTTCTTCGTCATCATCATCTCCTTTGTCTTCGTTGTTGTCAACGTGATCATCTCCTTGAGGTGGTGGTGAAGGAGGTTGTGTTGGATCTTCATGATGCACTTCCTATTCCTCTTCATCTTGTCGTGGACCACTTGTGGATGCTTCCATGTCGTATTGTCGGTAGCCTTGATCCGAAGTAGGAGATTCCACTTGGGTTGATGAAGTACTTTCCTTCACCTCCATGAGACGAATCTTGCCAATAGACAAGTCTTGGATAGCTTCCGAAGGGTCCCATCACCTACATCATTTGGCAATGGTTCGACTTGCAAACCATTAGATTCATCAAACTTCACATTCACCGTCTCTTCAAGTTTTTGAGTGAAGTTGTCGTAGACACAGTAAGTGCGAGAGTTCGATCCATACCCAAGTCGGAATCCTTCATGAGATTTGGGAGCAAATTTAGTACGACGATGCTTGTCAAGAATGTAGCACTTGGAGTCGAATACCCGAAAGTATCCAACTTGGGGTTTGTTATCGGTGAGTAGCCTGTATACCGTTTTACCAAGAAGCTTGTGCAAGTAAAGTTGGTTTGTGCCATGACATGTTGTTTCCACGGCTTCTACCCAAAAGTGTCTTGGCGTCTTGTATTCATCAAGCATCGTTCTAGCCATCTCAATAAGTGTCCCGTTCTTCCTCTCAACAACTCCATTTTGTTAAGGCGTGTATGTAGCCAAGAACTCATGTGAGACACCTTATTAGTCAAGAAAGGTATCCACATGGGTGTTCTTGAACTCCGATCCGTTATCGCTCCAAACTTTCTTGATCTTCACTTCAAACTGATTTTACGCTTTGCAAGCGGAGTTCTTGAAGATCTTTTGAACCTGCGACTTATCATCAAGAAAAAATACCCACGTAAATCTGAAAAAAATCAACAACTATAACTAGACCATAGGAATTGCCACCGAGACTCTTGTAAGCATTGGGACCGAAAAGATCCATGTGAAGTAACTCGAGTGGTCTCCTAGTAGTCATGATATTTTTAAGAGGATGACTTCCACCTACTTGCTTTCCAGCTTGATAAGCATTACAAAGTCTATCTTTGTCAAAGATAACATCTTTAACACCAAGAATGTGATCACCCTTGATTGGCTTATCTAGATTGCGCATGGCTACATGTCCAAGCCTTCTATGCCATAGCCAACCTTTAGATGATTTTGCAATTAAACAAGTACGAGGTTGGGCCTTTTTAGTGAAATTAATAATGTATAAATCACCTCTACGAATACAAGTGTAGACAATTTTATGATTATCAAATCGAAACACTTGGCAATCTACTTTAGTAAATAGCACATTGAAACCGAAGTCTGCTAGTCTAGATACGGAAAGAAGATTGTAGCCAAGGGATTCAACAATCATCACATTTTGAATTGAGCTATCATGAGATATGGCCACCTTACCAAGGCCAAGTACCCTACCCTTAGAGTTGTCTCCAAAGGTCACGCACCACCGAGGACCTTGATTAGACATGATCTCTTGGAACATGTCTTTATCACCAGTCATGTGATCCGTGCATCCACTGTCGAGAATCCACTCTTTTCCTCCGGACATGTAATCCTTGAAGTTTGCCATTAGACTTAGATTCTTCATGCTCTTTTCATGCTCGATGTCGAACAACTCATCTTCACCAAGGTAGTCATGTTCCACATTGTCATCATCGAGTGGGAAATCCTCGTCATAAAGAACAAGTGATTCGTTAGAATTGTGATCATGACAATGTTCAAGTTTATGAATGCGAATGGCTTCAAAGATAATGTTGTTGATAGTGGTGACGTCTCCTTTAGCACGCATAAGATCACGGAGCTCAAATAGGCATTTATCAAAGTTTGGATCAGTAGGCTTCATTTTGTGAAAAGCAACAGTTTTATGAAGAATTTCATCAAGATTTCCTAATGAAAAATTTGGATATCGTTTCTCCAAATCAGTCCACAAGGTATAGGCACATGCAAAGTTCTTCAATTGAGAAAGCATGAATCTTGGTAAACCTCTAACAATAAGATTGACAATTCTTAGGTTACCAAGCATGTTAATTTCCTCTTCGTGTGTGGGATGCAATTCATCAATAGGGAGCACATAGGGGTTTTCAATATATTTTCTCAAATGGAATTTATCAAATAGATCAATCATGGCATTCTTCCATTTGAGAATAGGCACTCTACAACTCAAACTCTCTATAGTACTCTCCATCAAGAATAGGCACTCTACAACTCAAACTCTCTATACTAGATACATCCATCTTCCTCCTCGATGATTAAACCGAAGCAATGAAGATCAAAGCTCTGATACCAATTGAGGGGTCACTAGAAGAATGTCTAGAGGGGGGGTGAATAGAATACTAGCAGAAAATTAAAACCTAACCTTTTCCCAAGTTAATTGGATGGATGATTTTAACAGTTTTAGCAAGACTAGCAAGTCTACAAACCCTACACATGCATGTCAACAAGTATGGCAGCTGAAAGTAAAGACATTGGACATGAAGTAAAGAGTTGAGATATGGAGATCAAACGCAATTGGAGGCGCAAGGATTTTTCCCGTGGTTCCGATAGGTGGTGCTATCGTACGTCCACGTTTATGAAGTCTTCAACCCACGGAGGGCAATGATCGTGAGAGTCCATGGAGGGCTCCGGTCATAAGGGTCCACAAAGTAGCAACCTTGACTATTCCATAACGGCTTCCTTCCACGAAGGACTAGCCTCAGTATGGGTAGATCTTCACGAAGTAGGCGATCTCCTTGCTCGTACAAACTTCTTGGTTCACTCCACACCATGAAGTAGGAGGCTCCCAAGCGACACCTAACCAATCTAGGAGGCACCACCCTCCAAAAGGTAAGAGGCTCGATAATGTCGATGAACTCCTTGCTCTTCTGCTTCAAGACGATAGACTCCTCAACACACAATCACTCTCTCACAGATATGGCTTGGTAGAAGAGATGGGATTGGTGGAAAGAAACTTGTGGAGGCTAGAAATCAAGATCCATATGATTGGAGTGGAAGATCTTGACCTCAACACAAGGGTAGGTGGTTCTCTCTCAGAAAACTGATAGGATAGGTATGGAATAGTCCTGAGTGCTTTCGTTTCGAGTAGGTGGTGGTGGAGGGGTATATATAGGCATCTCCAAAAATCCAACCGTTACACACAAAATGACCAACTCGGTGACACCGATATGTTAATCTTGGTGGTAACAAAGTGACCAAAAGGTGGTAACTTTTGAATCTCGGTGAGACCGATATAGGAATATCTGTTGCACTGATAAGGTGACCAATGGTCAGATTGCCATTCTTGGTGACATCAATTCGACAATCTTGGAGGGACCTAAACTGTGAACTTGTGTAACAGAAAGTTGGCAACCTAAACTCGGTGGCACCGGTATGGAATCTGTTGCACCGAAGTGGCTAGGGTTTGGCTGAGTCTGTCTGAGGTTTAGAATCGGTGGCACCGAGTGTAGAATGTTGGTTGCACCGATTTTGAGTGTGTGACTTTGGACAGACTTTGGTAGGAGAGTTTGTGGGTGTATTTGGTGACTATCACTTGTGCACGTATGAGCATTTTGTTCACCAATATATCCTTACCCCCTTTTAATAGTATTGGCTTTCCTATGGACTCAAAGTGATTTCTCACAAATATAAAATGTAGAGTCCTCTTGCTTGAAGCTTAGCCAATCCATTTCCTTGCATCTTGGGGTATCTCCACGATCCTTTTGCCAACCCAACTCTCCATGGACCATTATCTGAAATACACTAGATAAAAGTATTAGTCCAAGAGACAATGTATGTTGTCATGAATTATCAAAACCACCAAGGGAGCATGTTGTGCTTTCACATATAGTTAGGCACTTTGTGCAGTCCTTTAAAATCCTTAGGCAAGCGCTCATTGTGTAGTGCCGTTGTTAAACAAGGCACGCCGACAGCCCTGGAGAAGACTCCGGCTCCCATCGAGGTTGAAGGGGTCACCGAAGGCGGCTAAGGGACCTCCGGGTAATCTGTCACCGGCGTCGCTCCCCGATGGGCTCTGCCCCTATCCACAATCGCCTGGGCGTTGGTGAGGGGTGGGTCGTTACAGGGTGGGTCGCGTCATCACTTGCTGCTGGAGACCGCTGGTGACTCCACGCGTTGGTTGTAACTACGGCTCGGGATGGGGGTTGAGTGCACACGACTCCGGCTGTACGTATACTTCTCCCGCTGAGCCACCGCCATTTGTAACAACTCGATGTGTTCCGTGCCTCCTCAGTGAAAGGCGTCCCCTCAGTGAGGGGGAGTGCATTGAGCCTAGTAGTCACCGCTATCATGTTGTTCATTGGGTTAGAATAGTGGCCAGGTGGTGTCAAAAAGTGCCGCGCGGGGTTTGATCCCTACGGGGCGGGTATAGCTGTCGCGATGCTTCCGTGGCCCGGGTTATGGCCAGTGGAGCATTTGGTCCTGCCCCCGGGGTAGGTTCCGGGGCTCATACTGCGCCGGGAGGCGGGTCTAAGAACTTCTCCGAAGGACTGCCTTGGAAGCGTGTTGATCCAGATTAAAACGGAAAGCTTCCGCCCTCAGACGTTCCGACTCAGCGTCCATCTGAACTTGCAATGTGTTGATATCCTCTTGGGCCTTGGTCATCAGCCCTTTCAACCTGGTAATCTCTGCACTACGCTCTGCCTGATTTCCAGCCGTGACCTCGGTTCCCATCAAAGTTGTCAGCTCATCCATCAGATCCAGCAAAACTTGAGCCGGCGGCCTAGCTGACCTGGGACCTGACGGGGCGGCTCCCACCGCCGCTCTAGTCGTCATGCTGTTGAGAGACGATGTCGTGCCTGCCATGAAGATGGCAACTCGGCTTGGCGGATCGTAGGGCACCAAAATACTGTCACCATCGGCATAGCCTCCAAGACCACCGCCATGAAGCTGATAGATCGATTCAGTCTCTTCGCTCGAGGACCTGTCATCAGAGATGATAAGGGTTTCCCCTCCCGACGCGGAGTCTTCCATGCCCTGTGTGAAGCAAATGAAAATGCTCCTCCGACCGGGTTGAACTAGGGCGGGTCGCGTACGCTGGGCCGACTCGACGAGTTTGATGTAGATGTCTAGCCCGGGCTCAGATCCGTCGATCTTTCCAATGAAAACATGAATTTCGCCGAAGGGGACCCGATACCCGTACTCGATTGAGTCGGCCTCTGGGCCCCAGTCAACGTCGTCGATGTAGAGCTTGCCACGGTGACTCTTTGTCATCCTGTCGATGGCGTATCCCTCGATCCCTGGGAGAGAGCCCTTCGAGAACTCCAAACCACCACGCATATGCCCCACGGTGGGCGCCAACTGTCATGGTTTTGTCACGGAAAATGTCCTAATGAAAGGACTTAGGTTTGAGGCCATCGCTACGACGGTTAACTCGAAGGGGGTGATTAGGACGAGAGACACGAGTTTACCCAGGTTCGGCCCCTCGGAAAAGAGGTAAAAGCCTACGTCCTGCTTTGTGTAGTATTGATTGGGTACCGATTACAAGGGAACAAATTCGCTTTACCTAGCTCTCGATCGATTGTTTCGTACCATAAGCCGCCCAGGGGACTCGCCTTTATATATACAGGTCGTGGCCCTGGGCTTACAAGAGTCCAGGCCGGGTTACATCTAGTAACCGACCTTATCTCTAAATCTCCTTGCCTTGTTTATCAAACCGTCTTCGGTGGCTTACGCCTCTGGGTCATACATTGCCTTTCGGCTCCGGGCCTCCGCCCGACCCATCTGGTAACTACCAACAGGCTCGTCTTAGTCTTTCGGCGTGCCTAAGGCTTTACTATTTGAGCCGCTAACTTCCTAACCCGGCCCCTCCTGGGCGGGTCTCACCATAGGGTTACATCCCCAATAGTAGGAGAGCTAATTCTTGATGCAGGACTCTTGTCGTTCAAGATGTTATTTGGACACATCCCCCACTCCGATATGAAGCAAGCACATCTTGATGGGTGACTTCGTAAGCACAAACTAATATCATTTTTGATCCCAACGCAAATACATGGTTGTAAGCATTAAGAACTCATCCTCGTACATTCTTTTATAAGTGTCTGAATCACTATTTACTTGTTGATCCGGTGGATTTGACACTTTAGCAAAAGGTTGCTAGAGACCATTGCTTCAATGAAATCTTCCTCTCGTGAGTTCGATACCCAGGGTCATCTTGGGGGAAATAAGTGTGGGATACCCTTTCTTGTTCCAACACCGGATCAATAAAAAAGAGATATCACCCAACCGCGCCAAAGACGCACGCTCCACCCACGAACACCGTGTCTCTCGTCCCAAGGGCCACCTCCCTGCATCCAAGCAACTCCATGAACCCCAAAGGCTTTGGCTTTGGCATGACCGGTCGCCCCGACCGATGGAGCAGCCAGCAGCCGCCCTGCCTCGAACATTACCAGAACCTCGCCAGTGGGCACACGACCTAGGAAAAAGGGGGAGGGAGGAGCGGACACATCCAGACCGGTGCACCCGCGCATCGGCGATAGGTGGCCTGACATCGGGGCCTCCCATCCCTCCTGAGAACTCCCCACAGGATGCACCACCGTGTCGCCTCACCGTGGCGGCCGACATAGCTCGACGCGAGGCCACCAACAGCTGCTCGCCCATAGGCAAGGAGGACCAGGCCACCCCTCACCCGGAACCAAGAAAGTTCACCGGAGGGCAACCCCACGCCACCCGTCGTCGTCCAGGAGCCTGACTAGGGAGATCTCGGATGGCTCGACACGCACCATCAGATCGCAATCTTGTATAGCCGCCGAGAGCCGACCAGGCCAGCGCAGCCGCGCCGCCATCTCCCCACATTGTAACCACGCCCACGACCGAAGCAGCAGCCGTGTCGGGCCGGTGCCACACTCGACGTCGCCGACCGGGATCCCAACGGCAGATCCGTCCGGCACGCATCACCCCGACACCAACCACCACAGGGTGCAGCCGCTCGCGCCCGCTCGCACGTGTTCCTCCACACCACCACCACGACACCTAACGTCGCCTGTCATCGTCGCGCCCCATAAAGGCCACGCCTTGCACGAGCCAGATCGCCATGCAAAGAGGAGAAGGCTCCCCTTCGTCGCCCACACCAGGCAGGCTTCGCCCGCTGGCGCGCCTGACGACATCGAGGGAAGAGGAGGAGAGGGGTCGAGGGCCGGCGGCGGCGAGTAGCCTCCCCTGTCGCTCGCGGGAGTGCCGGAGAAGGGTTAGGTCGTTATACTTTTTGAAAGAAAGTAAAGTCACACATAATTTTCTTTCCAAATGCTTGTAGAGTGCTGGGGCAGTAATCATATTCGTATTTTAATTTTTAATTATAATCTGAAGCTGAATCATAATGATCAGGTATATTCAGTGGTCACATCATCCGTGTCTTTCCCATCTCTATTTTCCCGGACGACAAGCCAAGCAAGCCCAACAAATTCCAAATCCCCACGCAAGAAACTCCAAATTGCCACACGCGAATCCTCGCTTTCCCTTCCGAGCACGATCCATCCATCCCATCGCAAGGAACAAAGGAGTAAGAAGCTGCTGCTGCTGCTGCATCTTCCGTGGTCCCGGTTCAAGGGAGTAAGCAAGCACAAGATCCTCTCGGTGAGCTTATTGCCCCTCCGATCCTTTTGCTTTTTCGCTGGCTTTAGCACCCTAATCCTAGAGAATCCAAGAAATTTGGCGGGGAGTAGTGATGCTTGTGGATCAGCGGAGATGAATCCGTCGAATTCAGGACGCTGATTCGACAGAAGAAGGGCTAACCCCCTTCTGTTCTCAAAGTTGACTGTGGAGTGTGAAGTCGTTCTTGCTGATGGAGAAACTAAGCTGGGCTTGGATTTTTGAGCTGTTTAGCACCGGGAGAGCTTTGTTTGTGTAACTACCCAAAGAAGAAGAAGAAGAAGAGGAAGAAGATTCTTTACCTGTTATTTCTTGATGTTGAGCTGATTCGATTGGGACACAGGGAAGTCTCTTCGCTACAGTTCGAGAACTATGGCTTGCAGGGTTTGTACTTTGGTAGATTGCAGTAGTGGAAGTGTTAATTGAGAAAGATATATTTTAGCTTGTTAGGAGTGGATATTATTACGACCTAATTGATGCAAGTTGTTGATTTGGATATCTCTTATATACTTGTATTAATACTGTTAGAGAAATGAGCAACTACATTCACAGGAGGGCCAAGGGCCAGTACATATACACGTGTACAACGGGGATAAACCGAAAAAGGGACTATACACATCTAACACCCCCCCCTCAAACTCATGGTGGATCAACCACACTGAGTTTGGAGAGAAAGAAACCGTGCCGCGCTCGAGTTTGGGCCTTCGTGAAGAAGTCAGCCAACTATAACTCAGAGGGCACATAGTGGAGAGCAAGAACCTGATCTTGTACTGCAGCATGCACAAAGTGGGCATCCACACCGATGTGCTTGGTGAGCTCATGCTTCACCGGATCACGGGCAATACTGATAGCTCCGGTGCTGTCTGACAGTAAGGGAGTTGAGGTAGTAGTCGACACACCAAAATCCTCAAGTAGCCATCGTAACCAGATCACTTCAGCCACATAGCCATTGCTCGCAACTCAGCCTCTGTACTCGAACGAGAAACTGCAGTCTGTTTCTTCGTCTTCCAGGCAATCAGAGAGCCACCAAGAAAAACACAGTAAGCAGACATCGAGCGTTGATCAGAGGGATCACTAGCCCAGGTAGCATCCGAGTAGGCCTGGAGCTCGAGAGAGCTGGAGCGGGGAAAGAAGAGACGATGAGAGATCGTGCCACGAAGATATCGTAAAACACGGAGGAGATGGCTATAGTGGACAGAGGTGGGGGCCAAGACAAACTGACTGAGTATATGGACAGGGTAGAAGATGTCAGGGCCCGTGATAGCGAGATAGACGAGACTCCCAACGAGGTGGCGATAGCGAGTAGGATTAGGAAGAGGATCACCATCAGAAGCACGAAGCTGAACGTTGAGCTCCATAGGAGTCACAACAGTGCGCTCATCGCCGAGAGCAACTCGATCAAGAAGATCCTGGGTATATTTTTCCTGGGAGATGAAAAAGCCATTGGAGGTCGAAGAGACCTCAATCCCAAGAAAATAGCGAAGAGGACCAAGATCCTTCATAAGGAACTGGTCACGAAGACGAGCCTTAACAAAGGCAATGTAGTCAGGGTCATCACCCGTGATGATCATGTCATCAACATAGAGAAGGAGAAGAGTCCGACCACGAGGAGACGTGTGAACAAACAACGCGGGATCATGATCACTTGGCGAGAAGCCGGCGGCAGTGGCCACAGAGGCAAAGCGCTCGAACCAGGCGCGAGGAGCTTGTTTGAGGCCATAGAGGGAGCGGCGAAGGCGACATACCATGCCATCAGGAGCATAGTACCCGGGTGGTGGCTGCATGTAAACCTCCTCACACAACTCACCATTGAGAAAATCGTTCTGGACGTCAAGCCGAGACACGGACCAATGACGAACAGAGGCAACAGCAAGGAGAGTGTGGACAGTGGTCATATGGGCCACAGGAGCGAAGGTCTCATCATAATCACGTCCCTGCTCCTGTTGAAAGCCACGAGCCACAAGGCAGGCTTTGTAGCGCTCAAGAGAGCCATCGGAACGAGTCTTAATCTTATAGATCCACTTGCAGGTGATGGGACGAACACCAGAAGGAAGCGAAACCAGATCCCATGTGCCAGAGCGCTCAAGAGCAGCAAGCTCCTCAGCCATAGCAAGCTGCCATTCAGGCTTAGTCATGGCAGTCTGATAGGAGGTGGGCTCGGCAACAACAGAGAGACCATACCGGTCAGGAGAGTAGCGATCAGGTGCGGGGTGAGGCCGAGCACGGAGGTTATGAACTGGGGGAGGCATGGAAGGAGTGGCCCCGGAAGTGGAGGGAGCATCAGTAGAAGCATCCTCGGAACAAGGACGACGAGTGTAGTGAAGAGGAAAAGGAGAGATAGGACGACAGACTGGAGAGGACGGTTGAGAGGTGGATGGAGGTGAAGGTGGTAGCTGTGGTGACGGTGATGAAGGAGGAAGAGTGAGCGGTGCAGGAGGAAGAGATGAAACAGGAGGCACATGAGAGGATGTATCGGGAAGAAGAAGAAAAGAAATATCTTCCACAGATAAGTTTGAGGAGGAAGGACGTGGGTAGTACGAATCGGACTCATCAAAGGTCACATCACACGAAATGCGCAGCCGACAACCAACTGGATCCCAACATCAATAGCCCTTGTGTTCGTCACTGTAGCCGAGAAAAACACACTCAACCGATTGAGCAGTCAGTTTGGTGCGTTCTCGTGGAGCAAGAAGAACATAGCACACACACCCAAACATGCGAAGAGCGGAGTAGGCGGGAGAACGACCAGTGAGACGCTCCATAGGAATACCACCCTGCAAGGCAGTCGATGGCTGAATGTTGATAAGGTAGGTGGAGGCACACACGGCCTCAGCCCAAAAATGAGGTGGGAGAGAAGTGCCAATCATCAGGGCACGAGCCGTCTCAAGCAGATGACGATGCTTATGTTCTGCAACACCATTCTAAGCATGGGCACCAGGACAGGAGAACTGAGTGAGAAAACCACGCAACATCTGGGAGATAAACTCGCCAGCAGAGTCAGCACGAAAAGTGCGAATAGGCGTGGAAAACTGGGTGTGAACCATGGCAGCCAATCGTTTGTATATGGAGAGAACCTCACTGCGAGATTTCATAAAGTAGAGCCAAGTGTAGCGAGAGAAATCATCAATAAATAACACATAGTAGCGATGACCACCTTTCAAATCAAAAGGAGCACGACCCCATACATCAGAGTGAACTAAATCAAACGGATGCTGAGACACCGACTCGCTATGAGGATAAGGTAACCGAGTCTGTTTGCCAAGTCTATAACCCTCGCAATGTAAAGAAACATCTCTAAGACACCCTGACGCACCAAGGACGATAAGCGTGAGCCACATATGTGACCCAGGCGATGATGCCACTGCTGGAAGGACGCAGACGAGGAGGCAACGAGAGCATGGGAACTGGCCGAGGTCGTGGCAGCAGAAGGAACATGAAGCCAGTCAACTTGCCAAAGGCCCTCTGAGTCAGCGCCGAGGGTCAGAACCAACCAGGGCCTTGGTGTGGAGGTCCTGGACAGAACAAGAGTCAGGATCAAGAATAACACGACAACCAGAATCAGTGAGTTGGGCAGCGGAAAAAAGATACATGGTAAGACGAGGAACATGAGAGACATTAGGAACTGAAAAAGACGAGGTAGAAAGAGTGCCACGACTAGCGACAAGAAGAGATGTGCCATCGGCAGTAAGAACATTAACGGGAGAATCAAGAGGTCGAAGAGAAGACAAAGCAGAAGAATCGAAAGACATATGAAAAGAAGCTCTAGAATCCAGAACCCACGAAGATGCACCTGACGGTGTAGTGGCTGATGATGATGGAGAGGTGGCACCCATCACAGCAGCAGAGGTGGTAGCCATCACAGCAGCAGCAGAACAAGTCGATGAGGAGCCGGAGGTAGCCAGGAGGCTCTTGAGCTTCACAATGTCCTGATCAGTGAGTGACGGGATCGAGGGAGACGCATCAGTGAGTGATGGGATCAGTGAGTGACTGGAAGAGGAGCGCCTCTGGTCTCGCTGCTTCTTGTGACAATCAGCCTCTGGGTGACCGTACCGGGAGCAATAGCCACAGAAGGTGTCACGCCGCGACCGACCCTTCTCAGCATAAGGAGGGCGACCGACCCCCCTGAAGGTGTGGGCAGGAGCGGTGGAGCGGTGGGACGAGTAGACGACACAGGAGCCCTGACAGCCAGCACAGAAGGAACCACAAGTAACCCAGCAGAACGAAGACGGGTCTCCTCAGCACGGAGTTCAGCAAGTACCTCGGTGATAGGAACACGACCACGAGCAAGTAAGTGAGCACGTCGAGGCTCAAACTTGGTGCGGAGGCGAGATAGGAACTCATGGACACGTTGGAAATCCAAGTCGGCCCTGGTAGTCTGACAGCAACGGCAAGCTCCATAAACAACTGTGCAAAGAGAATCAAGCTGACGCTACATGGCAGAGCACTGAGTGTAGAACTCGTCAACAGACGAGTCACCTTGCTGAAGAGCGTGCTCCTGGCGCACCATAGACAAATATAGAGCATCACCGGATGGCTGATAGCGCTGACAGAGAAACGACCACATTGCTGCAACTGTGCCGAGGCCCATGAAGTCGAACGCAAACTGAGGGAGAACACTGGCAGTGAGAACAGCAGCAGCCCGAGCATCATCATTGCACCACTGAGTGTAAGCAGATAGATCCTCGCGGTAAACTGAAAAAGCATCTGAGTAAGTTGATACCTGCTGATCATAAGCATCAACTGCAACGTCATCAAGGGCCTTAGCTGCATCCCGATCAGCCTGAGATGCGTCAGCAGCAAGAACCGGTGGCACCGGTGGTGTAGGAGTCACTGGAGGCACCGGACATGGTGGACAGGGGACCTCGCCAGAGAGAACGCCCCACAGAAGAAGGTCGCGCATAAAACCCACAAACTCGTCATAGTTGGTGCCATCGAAGATCACCGAGCACCGAGGAACAGCAACATAGCCCGAAGAAGACATGAGGAGCGCACACGCCTCCTGCCTCCTTTTTTTTTGAAAGTCAATGCCCGATTCTGGATCGGGATCGAGGCCTCACCCGCACGAGGCCTCCCGATGCGGAATCGAGGGGCAAGGCAGGGCCGACGGCTGGGGGCGGCACGACCAGGGGCGGGGCGCCGGCAGCCGGGCGCAGCAGGGCACGGGGCAGCGGCGGCCGGAGCAGCAGCGGGGGCAGCAGCAGCAGTGGGGCGGCCGGAGAGGAGGTGGCCGGCGGCGGGAAAGGAGATGGCCGGCGGCAGAGGAGGAGATGACCGACGACGGGAGAGCTAGAGCGCACGTAGTCGCTGCGTGCGGGAGAGGAATAACCAGGCAACTGATACCATGTTAGAGAAATGAGCAACTACATTAACAGGAGGGCCAATGGCCAGTACATATACATGTGTACCATGGGGATAAACCGAAAAAGGGACTATACACATCTAACAAATACTTCATGCTTGGATTGCACAATTGAGCAAAGTACTAGTAGAATGCTACAGGAGTACCAGGGCTAGCATGGTAATATCATAATGCAGTTCCTTCTGTACCAGAATTCAACAATTGTGAGAGCTGCTGCATCTTCTGCAATTGCTACTGGATACCTTTTTTTTTACAGTTTCGAGTTTGAACGGCATATATTTCGGGTTTGCTAAGATCCACAGTCTGTAACTGGTGTCGCTCACTGCTCACAGGGCATCTGGCATCAATGCATGGGTCACAGATATGTGATGTATTCAGAATTTGATAACTTTGCATTCCTTGCTTCATTTGATTCTTATAAAATAGATCATGGCAGCGAAGGATTTGATGACACATAAATGAGTAAATGATTATTTGCAAAATACTAATGTCATGTTCAGGAGATAGGTGCTTATAAGTTTTCAAAAGGTTTAGTTATTTGTTGTTTTCACCTTTTGCAGAGTTGCTAAAGTAAACATTAACATATCTCTGCTTGGTGCTTATATGTGAAGGGCTCTTTTGTACCTTTATATTAAAGCCTGTTCTATTCCTTCTGGAACTAACTAAAATTAGCATTCCTTGTAGATGGCTTGTTCTGATGGCGAGGCTAAGCACCAATGGATACAGAATATCCAGTCAGGAGGAGCAGTTCCTTGTCTACCGCCCGAAAACTGTCCTAATGGCTGGGCTGCTCCTCCTGGTGACACGTTTATGGTCAGAGGCCCAGAATATTTTGCAACCAAGGCAAAAATACCTGGAGGGGAGTATCTTCTGAAGCCTCTTGGAGTTGATTGGATCAAAGCCCCAGTAAAAATCTGCGAGGTCCTGAAAAACAGGAACCATCGTGTGAGGAAAGCCATCGATGAGGAGGTTTCGTGCGGCAATAAACCTTTTGTCTGGGCTTTCAACTTGCAACTGCCCAGCAAGGAGAACTACAGCGCGATATTTTACTTTGTCTCACTGGAACCTGCGCCCGAGGGCTCGCTGATGGATCAGTTCCTTAAAGGGGATGAAGCTCTCCGTAAATCCAGGCTTAAACTGATAGCAAACATAGTTAAGGGGCCCTGGATTGTCCGAAAAGCTGTGGGTGAACAAGCCATCTGCATACTTGGCAGAGCACTTTCGTGCAAGTATGTCCAGGGATCAAACTTCATGGAAGTTGATGTGGATATTGGGTCTTCCATAGTTGCAAATGCAATTGTCCATCTGGCGTTTGGTTACGTGGCGACACTGACTGTAGATTTAGCATTTGTTATTGAGAGTCAAGCTGAATCAGAGCTCCCGGAGAGACTTCTTGGAGCTGTAAGATTCTCGGAGTTAAGTCCAGGATCAGCTGGTGTGTACGAAGTGCCATCTGAAGAGCAGCAAGAAATTGCTCCAATTCTGCCTTCAAGATTATGGCGGAGTTTTTCCCAATTGCTACAGAACCCAGGCAACTCAATGGAGCCGTCGCCTAGCTCAGAAAACACTAACGGAAGCTTTCACAAGGAAGATGCTGGTAACAACGATAATTGGTAAGTGCAGCAGACTCGATGTGCTAATTAGCCACTGCTTTTGTTAGAATATGTTTACATTAACAGGTAAACAAAAACAATATAATATGATCATTCTACTGTAGTCAAATTGCAACCTATGTTATAGTTGTAGGATGTCTCTGAAAATGTTACTTATGTTGAACGAAGCTTTATAAAACGAAAAATGCCGACATAATGCTCTTCTCTTTTGCAGATATCCCTGAATCCCATACCAGAGGAAATGTATACAGCCTCCATGAAAAGGATGCCTTCATTGGTTGGGACAATATGCCAGTTCAGGCAATTTGTAAAAGTTGAATTCGTTTTTACGACAATGGACAACAGCCTCAGGTAGTTGTGGATCATCATAGTCCTGGGCCCTGCTTAAAATGATACATACTGGTCAAGAGAAAAATAACATCTTTCTATACATATTAACTAAATTTACCTTTTAGCCCGACAAATTGATATGTTGTATTGCATTCTCTTTCTGGCTGTGACGCTGGTAAAAACTTGCTCCAAATGCCTCGTGGAGCGCAGAGTGTGATGAAAAGCTACTCCTTGTCAGGAAATATGCAACTTGTTTTACTAAGAGGCCAAAGCCACCATATATATGATGTATATATATGAGGATGACAAAAGGCAACAATACAAAAGGCCAAAGGTCATCATCAATATAACTCTAACACCCCCTCAAACTTATGGTGGTATCACAACATTGAGTTTGGAGAGGTGAAATCTATGTTGCGCTCTAGTTTGTGCGTTTGTGAAGAAGTTCGCTAGCTGTAATTCGGAAGACACATATTGAAAAGCAATAACATGATCCTGCACGGCAGCGCACACATACTAAGCATCAACACCAATATGTTTGGTAAGCTCATGCTTCATGGGGTCCCGCATAATACTGATAGCACCTGCACTGTTGGACAAAAGGGTGGTAGGTGTACTAACAGAAACACCAAAAATCCTTTGGTAGCCATCGTAACCAAGTCACATGTGCCGTCGTAACCAAGTCACATGTGCCGTCAGAAGAGTCATAGCTCTCAACTCGGCCTCTGCACTCGAATGAGAAACTACAAATCGGTTTCTTCGTCTTCCAAGCAATGATAGAATCATCAAGAAAAACACAGTAAGCAGAAAGTGAACAACAATCCAAAGGATCACTAGCCCACGTAGCATCCGAATAGGCCTGGAGTTGTAATGAGTTGAAACGAGAAAAAAAGAGACGATGAGAGATCGTGCCACGAAGATATCGTAGAACACGAAGAAGGTGACTATAGTGAACTGAAGTGCGAGGGGAAACAAACTAACTCGGAATATGGAAAGCATAGGAGATATCCGGCCGAGTGACATCAAGAGACACAAGACTCCCAACACAATGACGATAACGCGTCGGATCAGACAAGAGCTCACCATCAGAAGCACGAAGGTTAACATTAAGCTCCATAGGAGTCTCAGCAATGCGTTCATCACTAAGAGCTACACGAGCAAGAAGAGCATGGATATACTTTTCCTGGGAAATAGAAAAGCCATCGGAGATAAAGGAAACCTCAATACCAAGAAAGTAATGAAGGGGACCGAGATCAGACGTAAGAAACTGCTCACTGAGACGGGCCTTGACAAAGGCAATGTACTCAGAATAGTCGCCAGTGATGATCATGTCATCAACATATAGAAGAAGAAGAGTGCGACCACGAGCAGAAAGGTGGACAAACAGCGCTGGATCATGAGCACCGGGCGAAAACCAACTATAGTGACCACAGAGGCAAAACGCTCAAACCAAGCGCGGGAGGCTTGCTTAAGGCCATATAGAGAGCGACGAAGACGACAAACCATGCCGCCAAGAACTAAATATCCAGGTGGTGGCTGCATATAGACCTGCTCAGGCAACTCACCATTAAGAAAGGCATTCTTAACATCAAGTTGAGATACTGACCAATGGCGAACAGAGGCCACAACAAGAAGTGTGCGGATAGTGGTCATATGGGCCACAGGAGCAAAAGTTTCATTGTAATCACGATCATGCTCCTATTGAAAGCCATGAGCCACGAGACGAGCTTTAGAACACTCAAGAGAACCATCAATGCGGGTCTTAATCTTATAGACCCACTTACAAGTGATAGGACGAACACTAGGAGGAAGAGAAACCAGGTCCCACGTGCCGTTGCGCTCAAGGACAACAATCTCCTCTGCCATCACAAACTTCCATTCAGGATGAACAATACCATCTCGATAAGAAGTCGGCTCAAGAACGGTCGAAAGACCATAGCGAGAAGGAGAATATCGGTCAGGGGGCGGACACGGCCGAGAACGAAGACCATAAGTTGGTTGAGTGGAGGATGAAGACACACCAGAAGTAGAGGGTGCATCCGTAGACTTGTCCACAACACGTGAACGAGTATAATGGAAAGGAAAGGACGAAAGAGGTGGAATCATTGGAGGTGGAGACGAGGAATGTATAAATGATGAAGGTGGAGAAGGGGAAGGTATCACTGGTGAAGGTGGGGATTCATGCGACGAGGGACGAGAAGAAACCATAGGAGAGGACGGCGTCGGATCTGCAACAGCGGGA
Source organism: Hordeum marinum (assembly GCA_022496015.1). Classification (NCBI taxonomy): domain Eukaryota; kingdom Viridiplantae; phylum Streptophyta; class Magnoliopsida; order Poales; family Poaceae; genus Hordeum; species Hordeum marinum. The sequence goes on from CM039678.1 coordinate 340,690,687, forward strand.
CGATGAGTAGGAATACTGGGCACGGAGGGAGGTGTATCTGGAAATGTAAGAAAAGAGATGTCATCTGGGGAAAAGGCCGAGGATGGACGCGGGTAGAAGGGACGAGATTCATCAAAGGTCACATCCCAGGAAATACGCACCCGCCGACGGGATCCCAACACCGATAGCCCTTGTGCTCGCTACTGTATCCGAGAAAAACACACTCAATATACTACACGGTTAGTTTGGTGCGTTCACGAGAGGCAAGCAAAACATAGCAAACGCAACCAAAAAAACGGAGCACCGAATAATCAAGAGAACGACCAAAAAGACACTCAAGAGGAATACCACCTTTAGAGCAGTAGATGGTTGAATGTTGATGAGATAGGTGGAGGTGGTAACAACCTCAGCACAGAAGTGAAGTGGAAGATAGGCGGCGATCATCATCGTACACATCATCTCAAGAAGATGACGATGCTTGTACCCAGCCACACCATTCTGAGCATGAGCACCAGGGCAAAAGAACTAAGCGAGAGTGTACCCTGCTCGGCAAGAAGTCCTCGTAGTGCATGGAAGATATACTCACCAGCTGAATCTGCACGAAAAACACGAATAGGAGTGGAAAACTGTGTATGAACCATGGCAACATTTTTTTGTATATAGATAAGACCTCAGTACGAGAAGACATGAAATAGATCCAAGTGTACCAAGAAAAATCATCTATAAATATAATATAATAACGATGACCCCCCTTCGAAGCAAAGGGAGCCGGACCCCAAACATCAGTGTGAACGAGATCAAAAGGACGCTTGAACACTGACTCACTATGAGGGTATGGTAGCTGAATCTGCTTACCAATTCTACATCCCAAACAATCCAACGAAGTGTTACCAAAGACAGACCCCAGAACACCATGATGAACCAAAGACGAGAGGCGAGAACCACATAAATGGCCAAGACATGATGCCACTGCTGAAATGAGCTAGTAGATGCAGCAACAAGGGTTGTGATACTGGTGGCGGTGGCAGCGGAGGGAAGACAAAGCCAGTCAAGCTCCCCGAGACCATCAGAACATCGAGGGCCAACACCAAGCAGAGTGCTCGTGCGACGGTCCTGAACAGAACATGAATCAAAATCGAAAATGACCCGACAACTAGAATAAACAATCTGACCACCAGATATGAGCTGCATGGTAAGTCGAGGAACATGAGCGACAGAGGGAACATGAAATGAAGAAGTGCTAAGAGTGCCTTGACTAGCTACATGGACAGGAGTGCCATCAGCCGTAAGAACACGAACATAAGACTCGACAGGTCGAACGGAGATCAAAGTGGAAGAATCATAAGTCATATGAAAGACGGTCCAGTATCAAGAATCCATGGGGATGTACCTGAGTGTGTAGAAAGTGGTTTTTCAGTGCCAGAAGAGTCAGTCACTGAACCTACAGAAACTGTCGGTGAAGAATCCCAAGCATCAAGCAGGCATCACAGTTATGCAATCTCACACGCAAAAATGGATACAATAGAAGAGGTTGAGGCAGAAACACCTGGTGACAATGAGCAGTCACCACCCGTGGAAGCCACGTGTAGAGTCGACGTAGAGCCACATGTAGAAGTCGACGTAGAGCGGCCACCGTTGCACACGGAAACCGCAAGAGAAGTCAACATAAAGCGACAATCACCAGACGCGGAAGTTGTGGGAAGAGTCGTTGAAGAACGACCAACACCATACAGAGAAGTAGATAGAGGAGACGGTGTTGTTGCTAAAGGAGTCGATGAGAACGACCAGCAACACCAGTGGATGTTGCAACAGGTGTCGAAGTAGAACGAAAACCACTACCTCTAAGTGGATGAGCACCAAGCACCAAAGAACGGCACATGTACGAGACGAGATCGATATATCGAACACCGTCCAAAAACATCGACCAACGAGGGAGACGTGTACCTGATGAAAGCATTGTACTCTTTTTTTACTCTTTCTTTTTTAATCTTTTTTTTTAAAATCTAATCCGGATCACGTCCAGACTAAAGCAGAGGCAGTTTCACACCACAGACGCGCACGACACGAGCGGCCGCGGAGGCCAGCAACGGTGCAGAGTGGGCGGGGTCGTCGGGCGACGAGCTACACAGGCTACTGGCTGTGAGCGCAGAAGACAGAGCCCCGGGGGTTAGCTGCGACGAAGGCTAGCGGAGGGGTCATAGTGCAGCGGCGGCGGTCTACTGGTGGCGAGCGGAGAAGACAGAGCCCCGGGGGTTGGCTGCACCGAAGGACGGCGGAGGGGTCGCAGGGCAGCAGCGGCGGCCTACTAGCGGCGAGCGGAGAGACAGAGCCCGGAGCTAGTGGCGGCAAAAGGCCGGCGGAGGGGTCGCAGGCCGGTGGGAGGCTCAAATCGACGACGACGGCCAGGCCTGGAGGCGACCCGTCGACCCGGCACGATTGGCAGATGGAGCAGCGACCCGACGCGATTCGCGGATGGAGCAGCGAACCGGCGACCCGGCGTGAATTGCGGGTGGAGCAGCGACCAAGCAGGCAGGCGACGCGATGCAGAGGAGTGGATTGGGCGACTCGATCCAGAGGAGCCCGGCGGCGGCTCGTTCTGAAGATCGGGACGGACGACGAACGAGCGGAGAAGTCCGGTGACAGTTCGATCTGGAGATCGAGACAAAGGGCAGCTCGATTCGGGACGAGACGGGCCACTCGGGGCAGCGGCTTTGACAGAAAAATTGGGAGGGTGGGCAAGCAGCAGCCACTGGAGCAGAGGGATGGCGGCGGAAGAAAACGATCAAGCACGAGTTGCGCGTGTTAAAATACTACTCCCTCTGTTTATAAATATAAGACGTTTTAGCAGTTTAGATTGAACTGCCAAAGTGTCATGAAAGTGTCTTATATTTATGAACAGAGATAGTATGATTTAATACCATCTTAAAAAAATATGCAATTTGTATTACTACACGGTTAAAACCATCATATATATGATGTATATGAGGATACCAAAAGGCAAAAAACCAAAAAACATATTCAATATAACTCTAACACTCTTTATTGTTGATCCCAAATATAATATTTGGATGAACCCAGAGTAGATCCGAATGATGACTCCGAAAAATAATGTTTAGATGAACCCAGAGTACATCAGAACTGATACAATACTATTTTCGGGATCATCTAAACATTATTTGTTATCCTTGTATGTGTTTTCTGTGAGCGGGGCAAAGACCTGGATCTACAAACAATTGTATCGTTGATCTTGCCGTCAAGAAACTACCAATTTTCTTGTACCGTAATGATCACACGTGTGTTTAGGTTCTGTTCTTGGAACTTTGCACCTTCTTAGCACACTTCTTTTAAGACAAACTGGGTGTTGGAGAAAAAACAAGAGTTATCAGGTTCATATAAAATATTTAGGATACGTGGTCCATTTATCAAGAAACTTGTTCGTCTAGGTTTTAAGTCCTAAATTTGGCACGGTTGTACATTTACCTTGATTTATTGCAAGATTTTAACACTATTCTTTCAGTGGTGGACTGAGAGGTGTCCATGCTGATTTCAGCAATCATTTCTGCTCATGTATGTTACTCTGCTTCTATTTTGTACTAGATGACCTGTTACGTTCTTAGTGTAACGGCCAACTACTGTCAATAAATCAAGCAAGTTATGAACAACATATTTTATGAATGACACGTAAAGGGGCAAAAATCAAATGAAATCAAGAAGTTCGATGTACTATTTGAAAGATGATTTTCGTGAATTACTTGCAAATGATTGTGCTCGTATTGCGTTAATAACCATGAGATTAAAGGGACTGCTACCGTTGTTAACTTATGAGATATCGGGCTACAAGTTGTTAACTTAACACCCGAACTATTGGAATGACGTTATGACAACATACAATGTAAACTTATGCTCCCTCCATTTCATAATAAAGCGCGTACTCGGTTTTCGAGCTTTAACTTTGACCATGAATTTGACCAACGTGACCGATTGCGGCGGGAGTAAAAATTGTACCATCAAAAACTTCATTCGAAACGAATTCAATAATATAATTTTTACTCCCGCCGCAATCGGTCTTGTTGGTTAAATTTGTGGTCAAAAGTTAGATTTGGAGAAGCGCGGGCGCACTACATTGTGGAATGGAGGGAGTAGCATCTATAACCGGACCTCTTAAATCCGTGTTAAACGTCCGGGCAGCTCGTCTGGTCACTGACCAGTCACAAAAATTCGACCCAGACAAGCTTCTTAAACGACCCTCAAATGCCCAGACTAACAGGCATCCCTCATATCCATCCCAAATATGAAGCGGATATGGGGCGCCCGGGCGCGTCCGGACAGGTCCGTCACGTCGAACCCGAGAACCTGACCCTACCTCAAATTGCACCAAATCCTCCAAACCCTCTCTCCTCCTCCCACCGCCCTCCAACATTTCCCGTGCCCAAACCCTCACGGTTCGCCAGTCTTGCTCCCCATCGTCACCACCGGTCCCGATCTGACGTCATGATGTCTTCCAGCCCGTCCCCGATCGCCGCGACGGAGGTGCAGTCCGCCTTGTCCGTTGGTGTCCCTTCATCCACTAACTCTTGCAAGGCGGAGAACGTCGCCCGAAAGCTGCAAGCCTCGCCGGCAGCGAGAGAGGGAGTCGTCGTCGGCGGCGCAGGTATGTGTGGACATTGTCGCGGAGATGTCTCCCCCGACACGGATGGCTCCCTCCACCTCGTCCATCCTAGCGCCGACGCGGATTGTGCAGTCCAAAAACCTTGGGATGGAGGAGGATTCGACGGTCGGTTGGGCCATTCTAGAAGGCTTTTCGCCCATGCAGAAGCCAGCGGTCGACAACTGTCAGTTGCCGCAGCTCGTTTCGGAGCGTACGAGCACGGGCACTGCCACCACCAGATCTACACTTGACATGTTCGACCGAATGACAGAACCGGACCATGTACATTTTCTTTTCTCCTGTCGATCAAATGTTCAATGTTTTGCATTCACTAGTTTAGACAAGATGAATTTTTGCGAATCATGATCATCTAGAAGGTGTATTTGGCAAGCATGATTAATGAAAATGAATATTCGGTCGATATGGATTACGAATTGGAGCCCACCACCCAATTCGAGGTTGGGACAACATCCGATCCCAATGAAAGCAAGCAAGAATAAGAAGAGCAAGACGACAAAGGCAAGAGGTCCGGCTTTTTCAAGATTTGAGGACATCTTGTTGGTCCATTCTTGGTTGGCCACAAAAATGGATCCAATATGCGGCACCGAGCAAAAGTGGAACACATATTGTGAGAATATTTAGAAGGAGTATCACAAATGAAAGGAGTAGGTGGACCCGGATCCTATCGCGACCACCCGCAATGTGGCATCTCTCCAACATTGATGGAGGATTATTCAAGGAGAAGTGAACAAGTACGTGGGCTACTACGCACAAGTGACCAAACGCCCTCAAAGTGGCAACTCACATAAGCTCAGTTGCCTCATCTTATTGTCATTTGAATATGCTTCTTGTGTTTGCATTCTTGTGCTCATGCATATGTTGTTTGCTAGACAGCGACAACGGCCACTTTGTATCACAAGATCGAGAAGAAGCCATTTGCGTTTAGCCATTGTTGGATCATATTGAATGTCAAGCCAAAGTGGACACAAGTTGTGGCTGATCTCAAAGCCGACAAGAAGAGAAATGATGGCTTAAGCTCTCACCAATCCATTGGCTTCGACGATGAGGAGGATGAGGTTCTAGTCATCAATGGAAGAGCTACCATGCCAAAGGATAACCGACAAGTCATGGGCAACAAATGGGAGAACGCAAGGATCGCCCATGATGCTGCGGCTACAAAAATTGTCGTCCACGTGGACGGGCAATTTTTTTGGCAAAGGAGAACAAGAAAGAGGAGAGGTACAATATCATGTCGGATGCACAAACGGAGAGGATGGAGTGGGACCGATCGAGGGCGGAGAGGAGGCTAGAAATTGAGAGGGAGAAGATCAAGTTGGAGAAGCAAGAGGCGATGATCATATGGGAACTCGAGAAGGCCAAGAAATTTGGAGAGGTCGGGCTTGAGAAGGAGAGGTCGCAACTCGCACGGGACACGGAGGATGCGAAGTTCATGTTAGCGGACGAAACCCTCTGGAATGCACATGCGAAGAAGTGGCTTGCGAAGAAGAAGAAGGAGACCAATGACCAAAGGGCACAGGAGGCGGAGAGCGTGGCTGTGGAAGTGGAGCACGCGACCAAGATGTAGGCAGAGCATGGAACCCGAATGCAGGCGGAGCACACAACCCCGATGCAGGCAAAGCTTGCTGCCCAGGCAGAGAAGGACAAGCTGTACGAGCAGGGACGCATGGATGGCCGCATCCAACCAGTGATCTGAAACGCATCCCTTCTTGCTCGGACACTGATTTCATTTTGGCATGTTCGGTTTATTGAAATATGCTTTGATTTACTTTGTTTCGAACTGTTGAATTTGAACAATTTGTATCGGATGATCAAAGTGCATGGATTATATGGATTTAAGGATTTCGTTTGAGGTATATGGATGTGTGGCGCAACATATGAGGTACCAATGGGTGTGGTCTGCGGATGTGCCCGGGCATACATGGGTCGAATTTCCGGCGGGAGCTGTTCGCGGGCGTGCCCGGGCATACATGGGTCGAATTTGCCAAGTTCGGGTATAGATGCTCTTATATATGCTAACACCATATAATGGTCCACTTCAATGATCCAACAAATTATCTTTAAGAACTAAGATCTACTTGATGTGTTTAAGACATTTTTATACAATGTGAGGAATGTTATCTTTAGCTTCATTGCATGGCACAATGTGAGCCGCATCCTGATTTTACCGAGTTTTAAATTGTAGGCTACCTATATATCATTTGATTGGTATATTTACTAGAAATTACTTGTTATGCTATGTGGCATTGATGTCAACATATATAAGCTCCTCCTTTCTATTTTTCTTAACGGTAAGAAGCAGCAACTCCTCTCACTCACACACTGCACAACCGCCTTGTACTCTCCCCGCACAACCAACTAGCCACCGATTGTCGCTGCATCTTGATACGTCTCCAATCTATCTATAATTTTTGATTGTTCCATGCTATAATATTATCATTCTAGGATACTTTCTGAGAAATTATATGTCAATTAATATTATTTTTGGGCACTAACGTATTAACCTAGTTCGAAGTGTTAGTTGCTGTTTTCTGCGTGTTTTTAGCTTTTCAGGTTTATAGTACCAAACAAAGTCCAATTTCCACAAAAACTTTTGATGATTTTTTTCTGGACCAAAACAAGACCAGGAAGCTTTGGGAGGAAACCGGAGGCCACACGAGCATGCCGAGGGGGGGGGGGGTCGCGCCCTGATGTGTGTTGCCGCCCTCGGGCGCATCCCGATGCCCCTCTCTGGCCTATAAATTATAATAAATCCCCAAAACCATAGGGAGCCTCCCGATACACTTTTTCCACCGCCACAAGTCCCTGTTATGCCGCGTGCCCATCTGGAGCCCTGTTTTGGTGCCCTGTCGGAGGGGGGTCGATCACGAAGGGCCTCTACATGAACCTTGTTGCTCCCATGGTGATGTGTGAGTAGTCTACCATAGAACTACAAGTCTGTAGTTAGTACCTAGATGGCTATATCTCTCTCTTTATTTCAATACAAAGTTCACCACATCTTCGCGGTGATCTATTCAATGTAATCTTCTTGTGCGGTGTGTTTATTGGGATCCGATGAATTGTGAGTTTATGTTCAGCTTATTCATGATAAAAGATTCGAGTCTTCTCTAATATTTCTTTGGTGGGAGGTGTGCGTTGTAGTGGGTTCAATCTGGAAGTGCTCTGTATCCTAGTGACAGAAAGGGACAAGGCACGTCCTTGTATTGTTACCACTAAGGATAAAATGATGGGGTTAATTCATATTTATTGAGTTTTCTTTGTCTACATCATGTCATCGTTCTCCAAGCATTACTCTGTTTGTCATGAACTTAATACTTAGGGAGGCAAGCACATAAGCACTTTCGACGTGGAGTAATAGTAGTAGGTGCAGACAGGAGTCAGCATATTTGCTTATGGATGTGATGTCTATATACACATGATCATTGTCGTGAATAAATATTGCATAACTATGCACTTTTCTATCAATTGCCTACTTCACGAGAGATGCCAATAGGGAAAACTATGGCCATCGGGTCTATCCAAATATATATTTACAAAAATATCATTTACCTTGCTGTTATTATTTAATTTTTCAATTCATAATTATCTAATTTCATCCACACTACTTATTAGCTTGCAAGTAATGAGTCCAAGGGGATTGACAACCCTCTTGCCCATGTTGGGTGCAAGTGTTTGCTTCTTTGTGTGAAGTTGTTGAAGATGGGGGTTACGTGCTACTCCTTGTTCGATAAACCTTGGTTCTCTACTAAGGGAAATGCTTATATATATTGTGATGCATCACCCGCTCCTCTTCACGGAAAACCTAATGGAGATCACAAGTATCATATCTCATCTCCCCGCCACAACGTTGCTGTCGCCATCTCACCTAGGCACCTCCTCACCATTGTTGGGGAACGTTGCATGGGAAACAAAAAATTTCCTATGAACACGCAAGACCTATCCATGGAGATGCATCACTATGAGAGGGGAATATATCTACATACCCTCGCTAAGCGGAAGCCTATATAATGCAATTGATGTAGTCATACGTCTTCATGATCCAATCGCGATCTACCCCGATCTAGCAGCGTACGGATGTCACCTCCGTGTTCGGCAAACATGCAACTCTATGATTCTCCTACTTCTTGATCCAACAAGCAAGGGAGGAGAACTAGATGGGATCACGGCTAGCACGACGACATGGTGGAGATGGTGGTGGAGCAGTGCCAGCAAAGCTTCGCCAAGCGCCTCCAGAACTACGAACAAGGAAGAACGAGAGAGATGGGAGACCGCAAGGCATGAGGTTTGGTGCGTCTAGCCCTTGCGCCTCCTCCCCACTATATATAGGGGTGTTGGGGGGCTTAGGGCGCAGCCATAGTCCCTCCTCCAAGGAGGAGAGGTGGCCAAGGGGGAGGAGTGCCCTCCAAGCCAAGTGGAGGGCCCTCCCCCTTAGGGTTTCCCTTCCCCTAGGGGCATGGGCCTTAGGGGGGCTGGTGCGCCTATCCTAATAAGGCTAGGGCGCCCCCTATAGCTCATGCACGCCCTAGCTTCTGGAGGGCCCCTTCCCGACTCCTCTAGAACCCTATGGAACCTTCTGGAACCTTCCGGAAGTTTCCCGGTCCAATACCGGTAAAACCCAAAACTTCCCCATTAGCCAAAATATAACTTACCATATATAAACCTTTACCTCTGGAGCATCTCGTGATGTTCGGGATCTCACCCGGGACTCTGAACAACATTCGGTCAGCAACGCACATATCCCAAAACTACTCTAGCATCACCGAACGTTAAGTGTGCGGACCCTACGAGTTTGAGAATCACATAGACATGACCGAGACACCTCTCTGGTCAATAACCAATAGCGGGTCCTGGATGACCTCTCTACTTGTTAGAGAAAAAGAAATCAGTTTAACAATATCATTGTCCACATCTTTAATGTTTTGCATATCATATAACTCAACAAAGGTATTAATATGGGAAGCATCATCTTCATTATAGTTTCCAGAAAATTGTTCTTTCTGGACATTTATCAAAAGAGCTTTAATATCATAAGAGTCCCCACTAGTGGCAGGAGGAGCAATAGGACTACTAATGAAATCATCATTATTAGTACTTGAGAAATCACAAAGTTTAGCACTTTTGTGAGTAGACGTAATGGAAACACAAGTAGAAATAATAAGACAAGATTTTTTAGTATTTATGGTTTTTTTGAAAACGAAGAGGAACACAAATAAAAAGGCTAAATGTATCTAGAAAGAAATAAAAACATGCAAAAAATTATTTGTGTGAACGCACCTGATTTGGTAGATGATGTCTCCCCAGCAAGGGCGCCAACAATTCTTCTGCTACTCCCACAGGAGTTGTTGAATTCCCCCGAAGAGGAAGGATGATGTGGCAGTAGCACAACAACGAAAAGTATTTCCCTCAGTTAAGAACCAAAGTTTATCGAACCATTAGGAGGCACCACGCTAACAACTTTGAGATCACATGCACACAAACAAAATTATTGCTTGCACCCAACAAAGGCAAGGGGGGTCTTCACTCACCTTATCGTTTCGAGTTACAAGATTAAAAGAAAATAGTGATAGTCATAGCAAGATAGTAGTAGTAATTGTATGAACTTTCAAATTAACTGAGAATGGACCCGTGGGGCGCTAGGTTCATGATACTTGTGATCTGCGTTGGGTTTTCCATGAAGAGGAACGGGTAATTGTAGCACAATACCGGTAAGTATTTCCCTCAATTAAGAAACCAAGGTTTATCGAACCAATAGGAAATCAATCCACAACCGTCTTCAGCGGTTGCACACAAAAGTGTAAACAACTTGCACCCAGCGCGGACAAGAGGGTTGTCAATCCCCTTGATCTCGTTATTTGCAAGCAAGTGAAGTATGTAGATAATTTTAATTTGCAACATAAAATAAAAGAAAAATAATGGCATCAAGGTAAAGATAGGTTTTGTAAATATATAAGTGAATAGACCCGGGGGCCATTGTAACGCCCCGGATACACCCGCCGGTGGTTGTTACTCCTGGCGGGATCTAGACTGGCCTCACAGATCAATACTAGTCTTTTTTGTGCACTTTGTCCTCACTCATGAGCACCCGGGACCAACTTCCCGATCGGTCTTCAGCGGTTGCACACAAAAGTGTAAACAACTTGCACCCAGCGCAGACAAGAGGGTTGCCAATCCCCTTGATCTCGTTATTTGCAAGCAAGTGAAGTATGTAGATAATTTTAATTTGCAACATAAAATAAAAGAAAAATAATGGCATCAAGGTAAAGATAGGTTTTGTAAATATATAAGTGAATAGACCCGGGGGCCATTGTAACGCCCCGGATACACCCGCCGGTGGTCGTTACTCCTGGCGGGATCTAGACTGGCCTCACAGATCAATACTAGTCTTTTTGCGCACTTTGTCCTCACTCATGAGCACCCAGGACCAACTTCCCGGTCGGTCACCCATCCTAGAACTACTCCAAGCCAAGCACGCTTAACCTGTGAGTTCTATTCGAATGGGCTCCCAGAAAAGAAGGAATTCCTTATTGATATGAGTAGTCTATCATCCCTAATATGCCAGGCTATTACATACACCACCACTCAGAGGAACCGACATCCTCGCCGGGCCACATGAACATTCCCTCTTGGCACAAACTTCTGTGCATCTAGTCCAGTATATGTGCCATGTCAGGTGCCACGACGGGTCACAAACGCCATGAACAGCATGACCATGCACCTGTCCGCAAACATCCATGTAACCACGAGGGTCGGCTCTAATACCAACTTGTAACGCCCAAGATGCGATCCTATCCTTATTTTGGCATGAGGGCCTTGACAGGGATAGAAGTGCATCTCGTCGTGTTGCAAGAATGGATATCATTACAAGTACATTTACAGAAGAGATGAGTATATGGAATTGGCTTACACTCGCCACAAGCTACATCAAGATCACATCAATACAACAACATATTCAAACATCATACAAAAGAGCAGGGTCCAACTACGGACGAATTCAAACGATAAAATGACATCCATCCTTGCTATCCCAGGCTGCCGCCTAGAACCCATCCTAGATCGATGAAGAAGAAGAAGAACTCCAAATCAAACAAGCATCATGCTCACGTCAAATCATCGCATTACTTGTACCTACAACTGTTGTTGTAGTAATCTGTGAGCCATAGGGACTCAGCAGTCTCATTTCCAAGGGTATCAAGACTATTAAAGCTTAATGGGTGAGGTATGGTTGAGTGGTGAGGCTGTAGCAAGCAACTAAGCATTTATTTGAGTGGCTAACTGACGAATACAGAAAGTAAAGTATGGTGGTCTACGCATAACGGACGTGAACTAATAATGATCACTAACCGATCCTGAACACCTACTTACGTCATACATAACCCCACCGTGTTCTCTCTCGGATAAGGACTCACGAGAAGAGACAGTCACGGTTACGCACACGGTTGGTGTATTTTATTAGAGTTTACTTCAAGTTTGCTATGATCGGGTGTTAAACAAAGTTTTCCAAGTTGCCACATAATCGCGAGCATGACTTTTCGAAAGATTTAACCCTATAGGGGTGCTCCAACTCATCCATCACAAATTAACCACACGCAGCAGGAATAACCTCGACCACGAATCTCATGATCTTCCTAGGCAATTCCACTGGAAAACCGCAACCTCGAGATAGCCCAAAGTATTATCGGAATTCCTCGCTTAAGACGTTCGAGAAAGGTAAAACAAGTCCAGCAAGGCCGCCCGACGTGTCGACGAACCCGATAGGAGCCGCGTATCTCGTTCTCAGGACACGACATATAAGCGAAGTGTATGGTGGCCTGATAGACATCTCCCGAGTTGCCCCGGGTTGGCCCCGCATGGTGCTCTAGTTTGGACCAACACTCATGAGGAGCACTGGCCCGAGTTGTTGATTAAAGATCTGCGGGTGCCGGCGGGTCCCTATGTAATTTTAGTTATTTGGTAAATGTAGTACCAATGTTGGGCCTTGCCAGACAAGCCATATCCTAAAACTAAAACCAAGTGGGTCCCATAACAATCCCGAGGATGTTAGGAGCGCTCAATTATGGAACATAACACCGGTTCACAAGTAACTAGGGGCGACAAAAGTGGAACAAAACACCGAGCAAAGGCCAAGCCTTCCACCTTTTACCAAGTATATATGTGCATTAAATTAAATAGCAATAATAGTATGATATAACAAAGATGTCCATGTTGTCACATGGAAGCAATTGCACCTGCAGCTAGAAACGCTATAAGAAGGGCTGAGCAAGCGGTAACATAGCCAAACAATGGTTTGCTAGGATGTGGAGGGGTTAGAGGCTTATCCTGGCATATTTGGGAGGCTTGACAAACAGGTGGTAAGTAACGAGACATAACGATAAAAGTGGGACAACTAGCATAGCAATGATAGTAGTGGTATCCAGGGAAATGTGTCATCTTGCCTGAGATCCCGCTTGGAAGAAGAACGAATCCGTGAAGTAGACGATCGGTGAAGTAGACGAACGAATTCTCACACTCCGAATTCTTTCGAAACTCTATCGAGAAGAAGCAATCCGAAAACCACAATCAACACATGATAAACACCACAACATATGCATGACATGATGCACAATCAAATATGATGCATGTTATGCATGACATGGCAAGGCACAACAGTCAACTCCTATACAATAGGTGAAGCTCAATATGCCACAAGTTGCATATTGATGAAACTCCACATTGAATTACTTAGTTCATTCCCGCTTAGGTACATGACAATATTAAATGTTGATTAACATGGCAAGAGGTGAATCATAAACAACTACAACATCTAGGCATTTTAAATGAGGCCGAAACAATAGGTAACACTCCTGAAACGACCTCATATGCACTTTATGAATTTGATACAGATCTGTCCTAACACAGTTTTAGAGTTACTCCCTCTGTCCCGAAATGTAAGACGTATTTTGACACTATGGTAGTACAAAAAAACATCCAACATTTCAGGACGGAGGGAGAATTAAACAACAAAATAAATGTCACCATGTTATCCTACACATTTTTATAGTCAAGATAAATATGTGGATCATTTTTATCGAAGCTACGGTTAATTAGTTGTTAAATAAACCTTTCTTTAACATGACACTTATGCAAATAATGCCAACAACAAGTTTAAGCAATTTTATCATGGATGAAAGTTAGATATTATTAGTCTGCACAAAATTTTAGTCAAGTTTCATATATAAATTATTTAAATCCGATGTACGGTTGAATTTACATGATTTTCCCAAAACTCTAACGTATTTTCGAAAGCTGTGCAGTTTTGACATGAGGGAAAAAACCCAATTAGACACCGGCTGGGCTAGCCACTGTCAATGAAAAATGGGGTCAGGAGGATGGTCAACCAAGTCATCATCACAAAAAATAATAAAGAAATGGCGAGGGAACAAAATATGTGCTGCCTGGGATTTGAACCTTGCACCTATAGGATGGACGGTATTGAACCCAGGACCTCCTGGATGTTGCCAAATGCACTAACCAGCTGGGCTATGAAGAGAGTATGCTAAAACGTGGGTTTTTCTTACGAAGAACCATACCCATGCGCTGGTCTCCTGAAAACGGAAAACGAAATAGAGACAACTCTGTTGCCATGGTCGGGGATGCAGGTCGCTGCCGCGGCGGTGCAGCTTGGCGTCTGATGGCGAGCATTTGAGGCCATCGGAGGCTGGGGCGGTCGGATCTTGGCAAGGGAATCCATTCCCGATGGATCTGGCGGATCTCGATGGAGGTCGAGCATCCATAGAGGTCTGGGGCTGGAGAGAGAGGAGGGAGGTTACGGGTGAGACAGGGATCGAAGGAAAAGAGGAGGCAGAGCAGCGATAGCAGGTCGCCGGCGGGAGGGGTCTCACCAGCAAGGTCCGGCCTGAGACGGCACAGCCGGAAGGCTGCAGGAGTTGGCATGCAAGGTGTTTGCTATTGCCTGAAGAAAGCATGACAAAGAGAGAATTGAGAGAGGAAAAAGAAATAGGAGAAGGGAAGAGGAGAGATAGAGAGAAGACAGGGGCATGTCCTGGGTCCTGGTCTCCGGCGTCGAAGGAAGCCATGGGAGAAGCTGCTCTCCTTGTGGCTGGACACGCACGGGAGCGTCTCTCCCTATGCACGGGTGCGGGAAGGCATGGGCTCTCGGGTGCCATGTTCACAGGAGCAGTAGGGGATTAGGCGAGGAACTTGATGGATGGATTTGGTTGGCTCGCGCAGAAATTGAGGAGGAAGGTGGCGGCGGCGATGGGATGGATGGGACAGAAGGTTGCGGGTTGATCTGGTTGGCCGGGTGGCAATTCTGAGGGAGAGGAGTGGCGGCGGCTGGGAGGATCCCTAGAAATTAGGGATTGTGTCTAGGTCTAGGTGGTCTATTAATAGCAAATGGGGCTAGGTTAGGGGTTTTTCAACGGTTTTTGAACCTTCGGATCTCGATCCAACGGTCCGAAAGCGGAGGGGTTAGCTGGGCTGCGTTGGGCCATGTAGAGGGGGTTTTGCCAAGAAGAGAGGGAAGTTGTGGCCCATGACATGATTTTTAAAACACCATCACGTCCGACAATTAACATATGATGGTGATGCTACAATTGAATGTTGGGGTATCAAACGAACTCGGAATACGACGAAATTTGGCAGGCGGACTACCTACAATAAAACAAGACCGCATGCCAACTTATGATCCAATCCGAGAATATTTTAAACGCACTTTGAAAGCAATATTTTTATCGATGCCGCGGGCGCGTGCGTTTGTGGTTGGTCTCGAAATGGTCAGCGACACGAAGAGAGAGAACCGACAACTACGAATGGATGCAAGTTTTCGAAAATGAGTGACGATGCTATGCAAATGATGCGAATGATGCAGTGATGAATGCAACAACCAAACGAAACATAGAGGAGAACAATGGAATAAAATGGAATCTTCTGGAGCGTCGGTCCCGGTCTGTTACAACCATAGTTTTCCCTAGCAGCATCTCTCTTGAAAGTAAGCATATGGTGGGTAAACAAACTAATGGTGGGCAATTGATAGAAAAGTGCATATTTATGTGATATTCATGGCAATGATCATGTGTATATAGGCATCACGTCCAAAACAAATAGGCCGACTCCTGCCTGCACCTATTACTATTACTCCACTTCGAGAGAAACGTGAATATCACATAACTATGCGCTTTTCTATCAATTGCTCAACAATAATTTTTTAGTCACCATATGCTTACTTTCATGAGAGATGCCACTAGGGAAAACTATGCCCCCCGGGTCTATTCACTTCTATATTTACGAATCTTATCATTACCTTGCTGCCATTATTTAGCTTCTATTTTATTTTGCAATTTACAATTATCTACTATTATCTACACACTTCACTTGCTTGCAAATAACGAGATCAAGAGGATTGACAAGCCTCTTGCCCGCATCGGGTGCAAGTTGTTTGCTCCTTTGTGTGCAGGCGCTGAAGACGGTTGTGCATTGCTATTCCTATTGGTTCGATAAACCTTGGTTTTTAACTGAGGGAAATACTTACTCGTATTGTGCTGCAATTACCCGTTCCTCTTCATGAAAAACCCAACGTAGATCACAAGTATGAGGAAGGATTTCTGGCGCCGAACCGGGTAATATCATCACCAATTGTCAAGTAACTTCATACAAATTATCATTCACTTGTTCTTCTTTCTATTTTCTATTATATTTAGTTTGCTTCATAAAAAATAAAAAATACAAAAATATTTCTATTTTCTTGTTTGCCTAGTTATGTTATCTTTATCTTTGTCTCACACAAACAAAAAGTAAAAAAGCATGAAAAAATTGATAATTGGATCCTCATCCACTTGCTAATATTTTCACAAGACCCGATTATGTTGAACCAATTTCTAGTGAGTTGCATGCACTAGATTATCTTGAATATGAAAATTGTGAAATTTATAAAGTGATTCACGATAGTTCCTTGAATGAAAACATGATTGCAATTTTCTTAATATAAATTCTATAAATATCAATTGTGCTAATGATCTTGACTGGGGTGATAATCATGATGTTTCTTTTGATCTTGATAATTCTATGCTTCATTATGAATCTATTATTGATTGTGATATTTGCAACACTACTAAAAGTGGGTTTGGAAGAGCGTCAACTTTAGGTAATAATGGTCCCACTACCTTGGATGATTAAAAGACTTGTATGCATACAGATCATAAAGAGAATGTTTTACATGATAGTTATATTGTTGAGTTTGATTACGATCCTACATGTAATTACTACGAGAGAGGCAAATATGGTTATAGGAATTTGCATGTTACTTAATTATCTCTCTTTGTGTTGAAATTATTAATGTTTCACTCTTTCTATTTGCATGTGCTAGATTTTCTTATCTTGATAATTTGTTTTCCTATAAATTGCCTATGCATAGGAGGTATGTTAGTCTTAAATGAGTTTGTCACATGCTATATGATGCTCTCTTTGTGCTTCAATTCTTATCTTTTATGTGAGCGTCATTAAAATTTCAAGCCTATCTTAATGGCTATAAAGAAAGAGCTTGTTGGGATAAAACCCAATACTTTATGTTTCGTGTGATAACATTATTGTTGACTTTGTAATTATTATATTTTTATGTTTTAATTAGTGTTTGTTCTAAGTAAAGCCTTTGGGATGACTCACAAGATGAGTAGGATTGATATGGTGCAAAAATAGAAACTTTAGTGTCCAGTGCAGAATTTCTCTGATTTTACTGGAACATAATTTTGATCTGAATTTTTTATAAAGTACTTCTATACAAAATTTCCAGGTTTTCCTAATTTTTGAGATTTTTTAGACTTACAGAAGTGTAGGTTCTTTACAGATCATTACAAACTGTTATGTTTTAGACATATTCTGTTTTTACTTGCATTGTTTGCTTGTTTTGATGATGCTATGGATTGTATCGGGGGGGGGGGGGGTATAAACCATGGAGAAGTTAGAATACAATACCTATTATGCAATAATTAAATAGGAATCAATTTTGAACAATACCTAAAGTATTCGATATGTTGCTTATACTAACGGATCTCACGAAGTTTTGTTGAGTTTTGTGAGATTGAAGTTTTCAAGTTTGGGGTGTTATCAAGATGGAAAAAGGAATAAGGAGCGGAAAGAGCCTATCCTTGGGGATACCCAAGGCACCCTAAGGTAATATTATAGGAAGACTCAAGCTTCTAAGCTTGGGTATGCCCCGGAAGGCATCCCCTCTTTCGTCTCAATCCATCGGTATGTCACATGGAGCTATATTTTTATTCATCACATGTTATGAGTTTTACATGGAGCATCGTTTGCTTTTGTTTGCTTTTATTTTTTGTTTGCCACTATCATTGTTTTCTATACACACCTGTTTTAGATAGACACACCTTCATCATAATTTGTTAGAATACTCTATGTGCTTCACTCATATCTTTTGAGCTTAGCAGTTACTCTAGTACTTCATTTATATATTTTTTAGCACGATGGCGTATAGATTTTATACAAATAATTGCACTGTCGTTCTTCACTTATATTTGTTTGAGAGTCAATAAATAGCGATGGTAATTTGCATGGGTCATAAGACTAGTCCAAAAATATATTTAATGAGTGATAATCAAAACCATCATGTAGCACATAGTGTCGGTGCACTAGAGTTTTGGGCTCTCCAGTGCACCTCTGAGCAGTAGTAGCCACCCTGGCAGTAAGGCACGGCAGGGAGCCGCCAGTTGCGAACACAAGAGACATCCAATAATCAAGACCCCCCGGCAAGACCTTGCCGCGATAGCATCAAACCCTCAGGCAAGGCGAAGCCCCGACAAGGCCCAGCAAGGTGAAGCCACGGCAAGACCCCGCCAACGCAGAGGCCAGGTGTCGTTCCACCTGGGCACGTGTCGCGACGCTGGTGATGGATGGGCTAAGCGGTGCCAATGGGACGGGCTCCTGTCCCATCCCGCAGACGGACAGAAATGCCTGACGGTGCATTAAATGCGCCTGTCCTACGCCGTCAGTGTTAGGTACGATAGCACAGTAGCTCTGTACACCCCGTGTACGCACTGTATGCAACTATTGGGATCCCCTTTCTAGTATAAAAGGAGGCCCAGGGCATTACAAGGGGGGATCTTTTTGGATCTTTTGACCAATCTTCTAGCTCACGCATGTAGCAGGAGCTCATAGCGCTCCTGTAGCTAGAACCCTAAGAACACCCATCACTACAAGAATCAGGAACTTTGCCTTCTGCCATGGCAGACGACAAAGGCACAAAGGCAGACGGCAAAGGACTTTGCCGTCTACAGGCAGACGACACAAATTTGGGCCAAGCTAGCTCTGGCAAAGGGGTACTTTGCCGTCTGCTGTCGCCCAGCGGACGACAAAGAATCGTTGCCGTAACCTTGCATACGGCAAAGTGTATGGATGACAACTACTCACGGTGTCTCCATTATAGTGGATAACGGACCCACTGCTTTGCCGTCTGCCTGCCCGCCTCCTTTGCCGTCTACCTCCCCGGCCCTTTGCCGTCTACCTCCCTCCCCTTTGTCGTCTGCCGTAGATGGAAAAGACTTCTGTCATGGCCGCCCCTCACTTCTCTGCCATCTGCCTCCTCCCCCTTTGCCGTTTGCCTCGTCCCCCTTTGCCATCTGCCCGTCCCCCTTTGCCGTCTGCCACAGACGACAAAGACTTCTGCCGTGGCCGCCCCCTCACTTCTTTGCCATCTGCGGCAGATAGCGAAGAAACCAAATGTCCCGAGTCTGGTCTTCCCAGGTTGCATAGGTGACTGTCATGTGGCACCTTTGCCGTCCGGGGCAGACAACAAAGATCCCTTTGCCGTCGGTGTTAGACGGCAAAGAGCCTATATTATCCCTTTTTATTTTGTTTTTTGTTATATCCAATCATTTTCACAAGCACATATATGATATATATATAATTCACAGAAACAATATCCCTGCCATATCACAAGCACATATATATGGTCATCCAACAAACATACCAAATCAAAAGTGCAAGTTTCATCCATACATGCATAGTTTCATCCATAGGTAGCAAGTTTCACAATGTTCATCGATACAAAATCAAAACAGAAATTAAACACAAGAACTCCATCAATGCAAGCTTCCATGAAGTGAATCAAATCTGCAAAATGGGAAATAAGAAAGTTAGAAGAAGAATACTAGAAGAAGAAGAAGAAGAAGATCTAGAAGAAGAAGAAGAGTAAGAAGAAGAAGAAGTGTTTTTCTTCTCTTTCTCTTTATCCTCTTGTTTTTCTTCCTATTATTGCTTATTTGTGCCAATTTATAGCTAACCTAGGTAATTATGCCATTTTTTTACCTAACTAAGCTTATTGTGTCATTTTGCAAGAAAATAAGGTAAGTATATGGTATCTATGAGGTTAACAAGAAGAAGAAGATCTAGAAGAACAACAACAAGAAGAAGCTTTTTTCTTCTCTTTTTCTTTCTTCTCTTGTTCTTCTTCTTCTTATTGCTTATTTGTGTAATATTAGAGCTAACCTAGGTAATTATAACATTTTTTACCTAACTAAGCTTATTGTGTCATTTTGCAAGAAAATAGCTAAGTCCATGGCATCTATGAGGTTACCAAGAAGAAGAAGAAGATCTAGAAGAAGAACAATAACAAGAAGAAGCTTTTTTCTTCTCTTTCTCTTTCTCCTCTTATTTTCTTCTTCTTATTGATTATTTGTGTCATTTTAAAGCTAACCTAGGTAATTATCACATTTTTAGCTAACTAAGCTTATTGTGTCATTTTGCTAGAAAATAAGCTAAGTCCATGGCATCCATGAGATTACCAAGTCTATTATGTCATTGTTGAGTTAGCTAAGCTTAATATGTTAGTGTGGAGAAAAAAATGCTAAGTATAGGTCATTTTAGAGCTAACTTAGGTACAATATGTCATTTTAGATCTAACTTAGGTACAATATGTCATTTTGGAGGTAAGTAAGCTTACTATGTCATTTTATAGGAAACAAAGCTAACTTACGTAAAATATGACATTTGTCTAAGTGCTATGTCTGTCTTTGTTTGAGAAAACGAGCCAAGTAAGTGGCATATTAGGGCTTACCCTACTCGTTATCACGGAGGTGAAGCACTGGGGTTTCTTGGGTCATGCGATGCGGCTCGAGAGTTATGATGTACCAAAGATCATTTGCGTTAGCATGATGATGCTGAAATGTTAAGACTAGTAACTAATGAACATTGAAAATGAAACTCACCGTTTCGGCCGTGATAATGACTGGCATCGGCGGAGGGGTCTGGCCGGTCTTCTCGCACAAAGTCTGCACATTTGGTTTTGCCAAGTCAATCATATTGGTTATTAATGAATAGAACACGTAGTGCATGATTTGGCTAATATGAAGAAGAAACTTACCACGGTGAGATCGTACATGGCCCGGTGAGATGCATCATTCTGTGCCCTCTCCTCCTCCAACAACTTAGCCGTCCTCTCCTCCAGATCCCTCTTCTCCTCCTCCGCCTTCCGGGTCTGTTCCTCCAGAAGCGCCTGGGTTGTCTCTCTCTCTTTATCTAGAGCAGCCTGCAACACACCTCCTCGTTAGCATTGTAATCATCTTTGTTCGCACACACAATGTAATGTATGAAAGCTATCGGAGTCCGTATGACTAACCTCGATGGCGAGCTGGACTGGCCGTGGACGAGGCAGCATCCCAGGACAGGAGCTCGTTTGGCGCACCTGTATCTGTCCGAAAGTGCTCGAAGACCGTATATGTCCATCTCCAATGGCTATCGAGCCATGGGGCCTCCCATGGCCAGCTAACATCACCAGGTCTGGATCAAGTGGTTGCTAGCTCGGGTCGAAGTCCTCCCCATTCACTGCCTTCCCCACATCTCTATACCTCATGAGCTTGTTGTGGGAGGAGATATTGGTGAAGTTCTTGGGATTATCGAGGTCAGACTCAGAGAATGCCTTGACCTTCTTGTATGAGGCAGTATGGGCCATGGCATAGAGGGTGTACACCTCTGGCACCTCCGTCTTATTGTGATGAGCCTACAAGAGAGGAACAAAGTATTAATAATGGGTAAACTTAGCACTACAAGAATGAATTGCAGGAATCACAAAGCAAACCACATACCCAATTCTGCCCGAACTGATAAATGTTGGCGCTGCCTTGATGGTGTGTCACACCTGCCATTTGGGCATGCCGTGCCTTGGCATCATCGTGGATGACTCGCCATTGTATAAAGCACCATTCATTCACTAACGCCTCCCAACAACCCATCTTATCCGCACACCATCTCGGGGGCACCTAAGTTAGTAAAGAGGAATTTGAGAGCTACGCCTACGAGTCAAAGCAAAGGGAACTAAGTACAAGGCCTTAAGAATAGGTAACTACCTTCATGTACTGCTCCTTGTCCAGAAACTTTCGATGGGACGACGACTTGGCCTTCTTAATATGTTGCGAGGCATAGTAGTCTCGAACAACCTGTACCCGAGCCTCATGCCATAAGTTCTATAGTAGGCACCTGCACTCATAATTGATAAGCTTTGTCGCGGCCTCCTCGTATCCCTCGTCACACTTGTAGAAGGTTTTCAATCAAAAGAGACAACACTGATTAGTATAATAACTAGCTATTATTGATTTTTAATTGTGTAAAGGAGAAATTACCTAGAACTTGCTGATGACCATGTCAGCCCTCATGTGGCACAACACACCGTCGATCATCCCCTCCGGCGCGGCCGGGGCAGCCAAGTAGTGCTCCCATTTCAATCCTACCTCTTCTTGCTGATCCTCGCCGGGCAACGTGACAAACCCCGGGAATTTATGCCGTAAAATCACACCAAGGACAGAGTTGGGCCTCCGAACATTCTTGGTGTGAATCCAACCCCTGCAGTATGAAAAAGCCAATGCATTAGATATGTGAAGAAACATGAAGGCAAACGGTTTAAAAAGAGTAAATGCACTTACTTCAGCGACTCAGACTTAATCAACCACCTCTGCTCCCGGGTCGCCGGCATGGGCGGGATCCGTGTAGACCCACGCTGGTAGACGGTGCCCTCAACTACCCCGTCCATGCTATCAGAAAGCCGATCCCCACCACCATTAGCATGGCCACTCGGCTTCGGCTAATGCAGATCCGGCCAGGTATCCCATCTGGTGGAAGCCTATGGAGTCTCGTAGGACGAAGCGTCTGGCACAAGAGTCTCGCATGACGAGGCGTCTGGCACAAGAGTCTCGCGTGTCGAAGCGTCTGGAATAGAAGGATCGTCGACCCGAGGCTCATGGACAGGAGTCCTTATAGCCTCCACCTTAGACGAGTCCACCGTACCAGTCCTATGCTCTGGTGAATTAGTTGGGGGTGGCGACGAGGAAGGTGTAGCATCCTTCGTACCTCTCCCGCAGCCACCACGTGTAGCTTTAGGAGCTCTCTTCTTCCCCCGACCTCCTTTCCCTGTGGGCAACTTCACCGACGAAGAATTGCCCTCGGGTGACCCAATACCATCGTACAACGCTCTTTGGAGAGTTTGGGGGTGGAATGGAAGTACTCCTCCCACCACGTGCCGACGAAGGATCCTCAGATCTCTGTGGACCCGCGCCCACCATATTTCAACACCTGCCATGACAAAGAGTAAACGAAATTAGTACAACATAAAAAAATGAATACCGACATGAATAGTAATATGTATATTTATAATTTGAGTGTATCATCATCATGTATACCTGACATGAACTAATAATAATCTTCATCGTCTATATATGCTATGGGATCTATAAATGCATCATCATCATCATCACTATCATTAATAAATGCATCATCATCACTATCGCGAGCAACATGTGGAAGGCCTCGTTTATGTAATCGGCCAAGCATTGAGAGGTCATCCGCAGCAGTAACCTCTTCTTATGCCGTCTCTTCTTGTTCCGGCTCAGGGGTGAAGTCGGATTCACTGTCACTGTCTACCTCAATGTTCTGGGGTGAAGTAGAGTGGTTCTTGAAATGATTTTTGGAAAGATGTGTTTCTTGGAAGAATTCTCCTTCATATGTGTCTGGATTAATGTGAGGTTCATAATCATCTTCATTGAGGGGAGGTGGTCTAAAATGTGGCGGCACATCATAAATGACATCCCAACCTTTTAGATTTGGATCAATTTGGTAGGCCCACGGTAGATAGAAAACTTGGGTCGCCTGTTGAGCCATAATATGGACGTCGGGAACATATAAATGGTCTCTTTGTTTGATTTTGACTAGTCCTATATGTTCACAAGTCCTTCTAGGATCCTTCGGCTTGAACCAATGACATTTGAAGACGACGACATTTGGTCTGTTATCACCAAAGAATATAAGTTCATAAATTGCTTCAACTCTTCCCTAATACTCGACACCTCCTTTGTCGACAACGGAGACACAACAATTTGTAGACTTTCAGTCAGCCATAGATAGCTCTTAGCCAAAAGTACGAAAGCGATACCCGTTGATGTCGTATTTGTCAAATGAACGGACCTTATAGTCAAAACCATTAGTGACTTGTCTCAATTCGGCATCCATAGACTCTGAATTAGCCTACAAGTTTGATACGAAAGGATTATTGCATTAGCCGCAAACTAGACGAAGAAATGAAATGGTCTAATGGAAATTACCATTTGTTTGAACCAAGAGATGAAACCAGGGTAGTCGCATCCATGCTTTGCCAGAAGCTCATACTCTTCGATGGAATCGTTTTGGATCACCGCTCCATCCGAGAATTTGGCGACATACAGACTGTATCACATATCGGGAATAAGAGCAGTTCAAAAGAATTAGAAGTTGCGAAATAATGTACCAAGAACTTACTCGATGTATGACCACACTTGTGTTAGGTTGTTTAAGGTATACAATGAAATGGTCCGCCATTCATCGACATCCAACGTTATTGCTTTCGAAGCACCGACTGGTGCGAGATTCCCTTGGAATAGGTTGAGGTTGGATCGTACTTTTTCATGGTCTCCACCATTGTACCGAGGCTTCGGATTATGCAAATGATGATTCTTGGCTTCGTAGTGTGCTGTCACAAAGTTTGCCGCCTCCTCAGTAATGAATGCCTCGGCCATCAACGCTTCAATTCTACGTTTACTTTTACATTTTGCTCGAAGCGTCTTCTGCATCCTCTCAATTCCAAAACACCAACAATTTTGCACCCCCCCAATCTTGCCTCGGTCGGGAGATGCAAAATCAAATGATGCATTGGATTAAAGAAGCCAGTGGAAATATCTTTTCTAACTTGCATACCAACTCTAGCGCCAACTCTTCCAGTTCCTCTAGCACGTCAGGCGATAGTTCTTTTGCACAAAGAGCACGGAAGAAATAGCTCAGCTCTGCCAGTACTAGCCATTCATACTCAGGGATAAATCCACGCAACATCACCGACATTACCCGCTCAAGCCATATGTGCCAATCATGACTCTTGAGACCAAATATTTTCAATTTGTCAAGACTTGCTCCCCTCTTTAGATTCGCTGCATACCCATCGAGGAACATCAAATGCATTTTCACCCACAAGAGCATTTCCCTCATAGCTGGCCTTCCAAGATTGAACCATGCCTTTGGCTTCCTCCAATTCTTCTTTCCTAACGGTTGTCGCATGTTTTGTAACGGCCTATCACATAGAGCCTCCTGATCGACTCTAGCCTTAGCATTATCCTTTGTCTTTCCCTCTATGCCGAACAATGTACCAGAAAGGGCCTCGGCGATATTCTTTTCAGTGTGCATCATGTCGATGTTGTGTGGGCAAAGGAGGTCTTTAAAGTAAGGCAGATCCCACAAGCATATCTTGTGAGTCCATGCATGTTTCATATTATACCCTTTGAAATACCCTGGATGTTTTGGATCCAGCTCGAGAGCATTTATCTGATCCAGGGTCTATTGGCCTGTCAATGCAGGTGGTGCAGAGTTTTTGACAACTGTACCTTTCATGAAATTCTTCTTGTCTTTTCTGAACTTATGGCGAGGATCCAGGAACTGTCTGTGCAAGTCGAAGCAAGAATACTTGCGACCCACCTGCAGCCAACGGAACTCAAGAGCTGCCTTGCATGTGGGGCACAGGAACCTTCCATGCACACACCAGCCAATGAAGAGCGCATACGCTAGCAAGCCATGTGCCGAGTACATGTACCACACATGCATTATGAAGTTTTTTTGGAAGCGGCGTCATATTCTTGATCCCATTATCCCAAGCTTCTTGCAATTCATCCTTAAGAAGCTGCATGTACACATTCATATTCTTCCCCGGATAGTTGGGCCCTGGAATTATCAATGTCAAGAAAATTTTCTTTCTTTTCATAATCTCTCTAGGGGGAGATTGAGTGGAATGACAAATACATGCCAACAACTGTATTGGGTTGCCATCATACCAAACACTTGGAACCCATCCGTGCTGATGGCGACTCGAGGATGCCTTGGATCTACCGCTTTATCCTTATGTAATGCATCGAAGTGCTTCGGCGCAAAAGCGTTTGAAGTGTGTCTCAACATCGGATTCCATCTGCATCTAGTTCGGTTCTTTTGCCCAATTTATGCCACATCATCTGTCTGGCCGTCTCTTCGACCATGAAAATATGTTTGAAGTCTTGGTATGATTAGCAAATACCGAAGAACATTAACTGGGATTTTGGTCTGAATCTTCTCACCCATATCATTGTCTACCACACCATACCTGGAAGACTCGTAAATGGGACGATAGTTCAAGCCCGCATACTCAAGCCTAAATAAGGCACATCCATGATCATAGGCATCTATCTTCTCATAGGGCATCTTAAGCGCATGTAGGATTTTGTCACACTGGTACAGGTTTGCTGGCAATACATGGCCTTTTGGTAGAAAGCGCCCAAATATCGTCATCACCGCGTCGTAGCATTCTCTGCCTAGGTTGAACTGAGCCTTCAGAGCCATTACTTGCGCGATGGCATCCAGCTGACAAAGCTCAGTGTGCTCGTGGAGAGGACGTTTTGAAGACTCCAACATTTCATAGAAGGCCTTTGCAGATTCCTCCATCTAATCGTCCAAATCCCGAGCATCATCAAAGTCTTGCACCATGTCTTTGATCTCGGTACCATGCTTGTCGGTGCAACGACGAACAACCTCACCCCTGTCACGTTGGGTAGACTCACCATGAAATCTCCACATCGTATAATCAGGCGTAAAACCTCACTTTTGGAAGTGTTTACCCATTTCACCCCGTGTCCACTTTGTATGGTTGTCACACCGAACACAGGGGCACCAGGTTATTTTCTGGCCATTTGCAAATGCGGCGCTCAGAAACCCCTTGGTTTTTGTTAACCATTCAATGGTCATTTCTTTCTGACTAGGGTGACCGGTGTACATCCAAGCATGATCACTCATCTTGCCTACCTAGTAAACACACAAGAATTATATATATATATAATTCATCATCTATATTCATTCGTTAATCAAGTTTGTCAATTTTATTACGTCCATGCAACCTACACACTAATTGGTAGAGATAGATCCTAATCCCACCCGAGTATGTGTCGATTGGGTTCGTTTTCCCATATGCTCTGCTTTGGATCCGACGCAGAATTTTGGCAGCACCACCCCATTGCTCTCCTGATACACGTCTCGGCAATAAGCAGAGAGGTTGTGTACCCAGAGAACAACGGGGAGGCACTGACGAAATTCCGCATCAGATCCGGAGCAGAGCATACGGGAACACGAACCCAATCTACACATACTCGGGCTGTCCATGGAAAACGTTGGACAATTCGAAAGGATGGCGGTTATAAATATGCAAAGACATGCATATTTATAGATGCCGCCCTTTCGAACGGGAGACGTATACTGGTCACACATACTGATGATTGAAGACACCTATAGCTAGCAAGTTTCATCGGCACGAAGACCGGAACCAAACAAATTAAGGGGGACGGGGGAGGAGATGTCATTTGTGCTCACCAACGAACGCAGCAAGGGTGCTCGTCAAACGTACGGGGAGGTCGTCGAACAACTGCACATTGAAATTCACCCGATCAACACAAATATGATGTTTTCTATAACAAACATCAGAAAATATGTGACCTAACCCATAATTTACAAAACTATGACCTCCTCGGCCTCCTCGACCTTCATTTTTTTCCTTCTTCTTCTTTTCCTTATTATTATCTAAACACTAGCACTAGCACTAACACTAATAACTAGGACTAACCTAAACTAAACTAGCACTAGCACTAACCTAAACTAAACAATAGAAACAGAAAAAACACTAAACTAAACTAAACTAGCACTAGAACTAACCTAAACTAAACAGAAAAAACAAGCACTAGTAATAGAAACTGAAAAGTAAAAACAGATAAAAAGAAAAAACCTCACCTTGTAGGGCCGATGGAGAAGGGCCGGCGCGGGGGAGGAAGGCCGCGGAGAGGGGTGCGGCGTCGCATCGAGCTCTGGCAATTGGGCATCACGGGGAGGCGTAGGTGGAGGAGGGCTGGCGCGGGGGAGGGGGCGGCGCGGGTGGGGGGCTTGCCACAGTGGTGGTAGCGACACGAGGGAGTGGCTAAGAGGGGGTGATGGGTCTCGTCACGGGGAGGGGGCTCGTCGCGGGGAGGGGGCTCATCGCGGGGAGCAGCGCTGGGGAGGGGCGGCGAGAGGGGAGCGTCAGTGCTGGGGAGGGGCGGCGCTGGGGAGGGCGGCGAGAGGGAAGGGGCGGTGCTAGGGAGGGACGGCGGCAGGGAGTTCTGCTGGTGGGGGCAGCGCGGTGGGGCGGGGGAGGGGGAGGGGGAGCAGTGGGGAGGGGCCGGCTGGTGCTAGGAGAGAGAGGAGTGGATCACACGGGGGGGGGGGGAGTGAGGGGGGGGGATATTACGTGACCGTTAAGGGGGACATCCTCTTGCGAACGACAAAGAGGGATGAGGCGGCGGCAAAGAGGTCCCCGACGGCAACAAGGTTGTCGTCTGAACCCACGGTGCGATGGGGCCCGCCCGTGACCTTTGCCGTCTGCCTGCCCCATCTTTGCCGTCGGCTAGCCGATGGCAAAGAGTAGGCTGATGGCAAACAAAACCTTTCCCGTCCACCTCACCTTTGCCATTTGTTTTTTGCTAGCTGATGGCAAACACCTTCTTTGCCGTCTGCCAGCCAACGACAACGACATGGCAGACGACAAATGTTCTGATTCCAGTAGTGCATAATACAACCAGGCAGGAGTAGGGTTTTACGCATCCTTGCAGCCCGAACCTGGGTGAAATCCCCGCGCATTCTTCATCTGATTTGCTCTTCGTGCGACCAGCCTCCCCCGCCGAATCACTAAGGGATCCCTACGATCCTGTAGGTGTCGTTTCCCGCACTGACATCTTTGGTGCGCCAGGTAGGGGGATCTTGAGGTTGCGTAGACCTAATCTGGTGATTAGCGCGCCAGTTCCTTCATCATCATCATCGCCATGCCCCCCAAGAGGAAGGGTCTGACGACGGTTGGCCCATCCACGTCCGTTGTCCCTATAACTATAGAGACAGGGGATGGTGTAGACACAGGTGGAGGATGCGGAGGTTCAGAGCTTTCGTGATGTTCCGGTGATCAAGGCCAAGAAAGCGGCGACACCCGCGGCAGAGACCTTCATGGCGGCGGCGGAAACCCCCGAGCCGCTGGATCTCAAGATGGGGCTATGCCGCCTGCGGGCGGTACGGTGAACTCCGAGAATGAAAGGGCACCTTCCAAGACACCCATGCCAGTGCCTACACCACGGCGTTCCTAGGACACGCGCGAAGACCAGCGCCACGATGCCCGCGGTTCCCAGCGTCCCCACGGAAAAGCTCTTGCGCATCGTACCCAAGATGCGCGGGACCAACATGCACGCCAGCATGCTAGCGGGAGTGGCGTGCGATCGCGGGACCGCGGCGGAGCTCCTTCTAACACGGTTAGGAGTCAGAGCACCATGCGTTCTTTGCACCATTCGTAACCGACCCTATCGGAGCAAGCAATGGCGCGAGTGCAACTACTCCTGAACTTCCCTCCTGTTGTGGAGAAGCTCGACGAGTGGAAAGCCACCATTCAGAGCCTCCTCAGCCTCGCCGATAAGTTTCGGTCCACCGAGCCGGCTCACGCAAGTGGCGAGAAGGCCGGGGGTGGTGCGACCATAGTGCACTCCCGTCCACGACAATAATGCCGGTCACCGACTCGACGGACTGATGCCTACGACAGTTACTCGACGGTGTCGTCTGATCAACAGACATGCCGCGACCAGCGCCAAGTTCTCCGGGAGCGGAGCAAATAATACGCTCGTACTGCAATAGAGCGGCAGCAGGAAGCATGCCATCAATCTGATAAGGGCACGGGGCCCACTGTAGACAAGGCTATGCCGGGGTATCCTGTCAGCCTACCTTACGAGGTGGATTGTCCATTGTTTACCTGTGAGCTGCGACAAGTCCAGTGGCCCCATTCCCGCACGTTCAAGCCTGATGTCCTGGAGAAATATGACGGCAAGACTCACCCGTCGGAGTACGTGAGCATCTACATGATTGTAGTGCAAGCTACCGGGGCTCGCGACGACAATATACTCGCCAACTACTTCCCGTTGGTGCTCAAGCCCAACGTCAGGTCGTGGTTGATGCATTTGCCAGAAGGATCCATTTCCTCTTGGGCAGACCTATGCCATTAGTTTGTTGGTGCTTTTACTGGAGGCCACCAAGCTCCTGGTTAGGAAAGCGATTTGCACCTCATTCCCCAGAAGGAGGGCGAGACTTTGCGCAAGTACATCCAGAGGTTTAGCCACGTACACCACCACATACCTGATGTCCGTCTTGTCGCTGTTATCAACGCGTTCCATCAGAACGTGTGCAACTGTAGGATGCGGGAAGAGCTGGCCATGAACAAGGTTAGGGATGTTGCCGAGGTCTATGCTTTGGCAGATAGATGTGCTCGAGCTGAATTAGGAATGAGACACCCCGGTGAGGACACTGGTGCAGGGGTCGACTCCGGAGAGGAGGACACCGCCACCCCGACAAGGAGGGGCCGACAACATAACCAGAAGCGCAAAGGCAAGGCCATGCTTGCCGTCGAGGGATCCGACAACCCCGACACCGCCAAGAAGGCCAAGGGTGATGACCCCGGCAAGGATGTTGCCGGGTGCACCTCCTGTCAAGCCTTGGCGGCTGTCAAGCAATATTGTGAGATCCATCGCACCAAGGGCCACGATCTCTAGAACTGCCGGCATGTTGAGAAGCTTGCCGAGAAGCAAAAAGCCGAGTACGAGAGTCGAGACAAGGAGATGGGCCAGGATGGTGCGGAGGGGTTCGACAAGAAACATGGTGGCCGAGGAGGTCGCCACGGCAAGGCCAAGCAAGAGAAGGATCGGCCCGCTCGAGGCCGTGACAAGTAAGAGGGGGATGACGATTGCAACGAAGAGTACGTCGAGTCTAGCGAGCATGAGTTCTAGAAGGCTACGGAGATGATGTGCATCGAGGGAGGTGCCGCGTTGCATTCCTCTCACGGCCAACTTAAATAGTGGGCGCATGAGGTTAACGCAGCGGAACCGTCTATCGGTGACCAAAGACCTCTAAAGTGGTCCAACAATCCTATCATTTTTGATGCCGAGGACCACCCTGATCGCACAACTGTGGTCGGGTGCCTACCGTTGTTGGTTTCACCAACAATTCGCAACCTCAAGGTGATGAAGAGGCTAGTCGACAGTGGGGCCAGCCTGAACCTAATCTCGCCTGATGTCATCCAGAGGCTGCAAATTCCTGATGAAGATCTGTAGCCAACAGGCGCTTTCCAAGGGGTCAATTCGGGGAGGACTCAGCTGAAGGGTAAGATCACACTGCCGGTGACGTTTGGCAGTGATATAAATTTCAGGACGAAGAAGATCGTTTTTGACGTCGCCCCAAAATCTCATTACCATACAACGGTATCTTTGGTCGTCTAGCGCTGACCAAGTTCATGGCGGCTACCCAATTCGCTTACAATGTGCTGAAGATGCCCGGGCCAATGAGCGTCATCACGATCAACTCTGACAAGATAGGCACACTTATCTGTGCCGACCAACTCTACCGGGAGGCAGTTGCAGCACCTGCCGCCAAGGCACTTGCTCCTGCCGCTGAAGGCCCCAGGGGGAAGAAGACCGGCAAGGCCTCCGGCGCACATTCCGGCAAGCGTGTCTCCTTGGGGTGCTGGGCTCCCGTTGATGATGTGCCAGAGAGCTCAACAGCAAGAAGTCCAAGGCAGCTCCACCAGAGACTAAGAAGGTGCCTGCCAAGGAGGACGACACGGGAGGAACTTTCACCATAAGTTCCCCCCTTGACAACAAATAGGAAAGCGCGCTCGTTGCCTTCCTGCGGGCGAATGTTGATGTGTTTGCATGGCAACCATCTGATATCCCCGGCAGGGTCTGGTGCCAACAAGGAAGGATCTGTGCTGTTGAATGAGACAATTCAAAAGAAGAAGATGGTACAATGCCCAATCTATTTTGTCAGCTCCCTTTTGCAGGGGGCTAGGTCAAGATATCCTGGCGTGCAAAAGTTGCTCTTCGGCCTCCTTATGGCCTCGAGGAAGCTGCTCCATTACTTCTAGGCACATGAGATCACTGTTACCACTCGCTTCCCGTTGCAGCGAATTTTGAGGAACCCAGATGCTACCGGCAGGATTGTGGAGTGGGCTTTGGAATTATCAAGCTTTGGTCTCAAGTTTGAAAGTACTTCGACCATCCAGAGTAGAGCCTTGGTGGAGTCCATTGTAGAATGGACCCCGACGCCAGACGAAGAAGTTCTAGAGTCAGCCCTCCCCGGCAAGGAAACAAGTCAAGAGTGGATCATGTATTTTGATGGCGTTTTCTCGCTGCAAGACGCCGGTGCTGGAGTGATGCTTGTCGCACCCATCGGGGAGCACCTCAAATATATGGTTCAGATGCACTTTCCTCGGGAGAGGTCAACCAACAATACTGCTGAATAGGCCGCTTGCCGGTCTCAGGATCGCGACAGACCTTGGAATTAAGAAACTTATTGTTAGAGGTGATTCTCAGCTTGTCGTCAGACAGGTGAACAAGGATTACCAGACTCCATTGATGGAAGCCTATGTAGATGAAGTGAGAAAGTTGGAAGAACGTTTTGACGACCTGCAAATGGAGCACGTTCCGCGTGCAGAGAACAACGCTGCCGATAGCCTGTCAAAGTGTGTTGCCCTTAAGTTGCCTGTGGAAGGAGGAACTTTTGTGCTCCGACTGACTCAACTATCCGTGACACCATCGAATGGACAAGAGAAAATAAGAAAGTTGAGCTCTGGCAAGTATTTCCTAGTAGAGCTCCCAGAAGCCGCCGGCGAGGAAGTTGCCGGGGATGACGCCAGTCTTGCCAGTGAGCGTCATGCTCCGATAGGGCCTCAGGCTCTCGCCGTGGAAGCACACGTTCCCGCCAAGCTTGCCGGGAGACAACAGGCTCCGGCGGGGCCTCGAGCCCTTGCCGTTGAGACGAATACTTCCCCGGTAGCGGATATGCCTTTTGTCCTTGTTGTCAAGCCCTAGGCTCCAGCATGGGCACAACACATCATCCATTTCCTTCAAACGGGAGAACTCCCTGAGGAACGAGAGGAAGCAGAGAGAGTAGCCCGCCGGTCTAATATGTACCAGCTCGTGGACAACGTCGTGTACAGAAGGAGGCCGAATGGTGTGAAACTCAAGTGCATCCCTCGGGAGGACGGACTGGAGCTGTTGGTAGAGATACACGGAGGCATATGTGGCTCCCACATAGGATCAAGAGCTCTTGCCGGTAAGGCATTCCGGCAAGGTTTCTTTTGTCCCACTACCCTCCAGGATGCAAACCAAGTGTGAAGCATGCCAGTTTCATTCGAAGAAATTGCATCAACCAGCTCAAGCCCTTCAGACAATCCCTCTCTCCTGGTCATTTTCGGTCTGGGGGCTCGACATCTTGGCCCCTTCCCCCATGCTACCGGGGGACTTGAGTACTTGTATGTTGCAATCGACAAGTTCACAAAGTGGCCAGAAGTGGAAGCAATAAGAAAGGTGACAGCACGATCAGCCGTCAAGTTCTTCAAAGGATTAGTGTGCCACTTTGGTGTTCCCAACAGGATCATCACCGACAATGGCACATAGTTCACGAGCCACGCCTTAATGTAGTATGTCCAAGACCTTGGCGGCAAAATCTGTTTTGCTTCTGTTACCCATCCAAGGAGCAACGGCCAGGCGGGAAGGGCTAATGCTGAAGTGTTGCGAAGCCTCAAGACAAGAACTTTCGACAAGCTACGCAAGTGCGGAAGGCACTGGATTGATGAGCTGCCGGTGGTTCTTTGGTCAATCAGAACGATACCAAATCGAGCTGCCGACCAGACACCCTTCTCCCTAGTATATGGGGCGGAAGTGGTCTCCCCACGGAACTCATATACATGTCACCTCGATACTCGCTTATGATGAGCTTGAGCAAGAGCAGTTGCGGCGAGATGACGCGTCACTCCTTAAGGAAGACCGTCTTCAGGCTGCTGTGCGAGATGCACACTACCAACAAGCTTTGTGCCGCTATTATAGCCGCAAGGTTCATGCCTGAAGTCTTGAGGAAGGTGACCTTGTTCGTCAGCGATTTCAGTCTGCCAAGAATTCCAACAAGTTGACGCCGAAGTGGGAAGGCCCTTATAGGCTAGTAGGAGTCACCAGCCATGGCGCAGTCGGCCTGGAGACCGAAGATGGCATCCCAGTGAGCAATTCCTGGAACATTGAACATCTCCGTAAGTTCTACCCATGAGGCGCGGTTGCTGGGCCTCCCAGCAACCACCTTTTGTACAAGTCTTGCCGCTGAAGCATGTAATCCTTGGTACAAAGCCAGGCATAGACCTTGTGCATAGTTGAATAAAGCTAAGTGTTATGCAAATCTTGTTGATTCTCATGTTTACTTATGTACATATTTGTCTGAGATATTGTATTGCGCTTACTCACGACAAGAGCTAACGAACCGCCAAGGTTCCATATCCCTATTTTCTCTTCTTTCTTTTTCTCAAAAGGACAGAAGGTTACCTTGCGTGCAACCTTGCCGGGGGGTGGTGGTGGCATGGATACGAACGGGCAACGTTCGAACAAACATCTTGCTGGAAAGAGCACCACACCGAAAAGATAAGTTGCAAAGCCCTAAGTGAACTTTTTGTACGAAGTTATTTTCCATGGTCGATTTCGACTTCTTTATGGAAAACCTACACGCGAAGGAACCTTGTTGCGATCGGTCACGCCCTTATTCTGTTTCGAGTCTGCTCAACAGTCTAGGTGGCTACACTGAAAAACACTAAGGTCTCTTGCCGAGAGCAGCCCCGCTAGCAGGCTGCTAAGGTCCCACACCTAGCGCTCGTGGCAAGGGCATGCGCGCCGACAAGTTTTCTAATCAAGCATAGGGTGATTGCATACATAAAGAAATTGAGCAAGGGGAATAGCATGGCATTCTTTCAAAGCATAGAAAGATATATTACATCAATGTCGCCGCGATTCTAACATAATATAAACTATTTTTGTTATGATGAGCGGCGAGGAGTAAGGCAGCTAATCCCAGTGATCGCCCTCGGCCCGCTTGACTTGGCTCACCCTGTCAACGATAGGCGTGTCGAGTTCTTCGACCGCCTTGACATCTGCATCCTTCGGCAAGTGGTCAAGGACATTGGAGAGGTTAAGGCCCGGGTTCTTGTGCACCACCTTGACGAGCACCTTCCAAAGAACAGCCTGGCAGAGCTTGCATGATTCATTGGCCAGGGAGGATGTCCATGCGGAGTGAAGCTGTTCCAGAGCTTCAAGAATGCCATCGAAGAACATGGCCACATTGACATTCATGGATACTCTATCGTCAGAAGAATACCCGAGACCTTCCAGGCCCATGGACGACAATTGTGTATCAAGCTTCCCCGCGACATCGATGAGCTTGTCAGTCCAGATGTGTATTCCCCACACATAGTCGTTGTGGGCGGCAGCGGCGCTTTTGGCCAGCTCCTTCTCATCTTGTAGGTCCTTGATCAGAGCCTTCTCACGGGTCCTGGCAGTCTTGAGGGTCTCGTCAGCTTGGCCAACTTCAGTGTCAGATCACCAATGGATTCATTGGATGAAGAAAGCTGTTTGGTCTTTTCGGATACGGTGACCTGCGTCTCCATCAAGCCGTGGAGGGCTTTGTCCCTTTCAGACTTGAGTGATGATATCTCCTCACCGTGACCCTCAAGGTCCGCCTCCAGCTTCTTCACCCTCTCCTCCAACAAGCTCTTGGCGGCCTCTGCAATTTCGGCAGTGTCGACGGCCTCCTTCAACTTGCCAGTGTGATCTATAGTTAGAACTTCGAGCGTCTCCTTGTGTTTCTGCTCTAGCTTCTGGGTCTGCCGCGTGACGAGCCCTTCGATCTCCGCTTCCTTGCCGCAAAGCTTGTCGGCAAGTGCCTTCTCGTGAGCGACAAGGTCGTCCTCGTGGGCATCAAGCCCGACACAACGCTCCGTGAAGCGAGTGTCCTCTCCAGCAGCCCGCTGCCTAGCCTCCTCTTGCGCCTGCTCGGCGTCAGACTGCTTCAAGGAGAGTTGGATCCAACCTTGCCTCAGTAGCTCTTGGCCAGTCGTCAGCTCCTAGAGGGGTTGGGCGAACCAGGCCTGCATTTCCTCGACACACCCCTGAAAGTCTGCCTCAGTCGCTTTCATGACCATTGCCATGGAGTCCAGTTTCTCCTCTCGGGCGCGGTAGAGTGCTTGAAGCTTTCAGAAGTTGTCGCCCATGGTTTGAAGGAGTTGCTCTTCTTGGGATCTACCGCTGCTGGCGCTTGGTTCATTGACAACCTCGAGCCCGGTAGTGGTAACGATCTCCTCGACGGAAACCTCCCCTTCAGATGGCACCCGAGTGCTTGCCGTACCAGGGATACTGACAAACAAGTTGTCGCCGACCTTGAGGTACCTACTTGACGAAGGGGCTTCGGGCGTAGGCGGCTGGTCCTCGACGGCCGCCTCCCCGGCAGCCGGAGGCTCTGTGGCCAGCGTAGCGCCTGGCGCTCCTACGGCGGGAATGCCGTCAGTGCGGTCACTGGCCTCCTTGCCCGCCTCATCGGCAGACTCCTTGGCTGCCTCTCCCTGCGCGACCTTGGCGTCCTCGGCACTGGTGGCCTCGGCGGCAATGTTCTTGGCGGCCTCCTCGCACGCAACCTTGGTGGCTTCGACGGCTGCGCTCTGGGCGGCTTCCTCAGCGGCGATCATTTTGGCCTCGGCGATAGTATCCCTGGCGGTCTCCTCGATGAAGGTGTCAACATCCATTCGCTCCATCGAGGGAATGTCTGAAGGCCAGGAAAACAGACCAAACAAGGTTGAGATTGTAGTTCAAGAAGACAAAAAAAGAGAAAAAGGGAAGAAGAACGTAATAACAAGTACTTGCTACAAAATCAGTTGCTGGCATAAATCCGCCGGTGCCCGAACTTGCCAGCCCTTCCTCATCGCAATAGAGTACACTAGAGGGAGTCCTCGTCGGAGATCCATCTCTGGGCAGCGTAGATGATGGAGGCGGCATATCAGGGACGACCTCTGATTGTTCTACTTGACGCCGCTCTCCTCCTGCACGTCTGGAGATGTCAGCAGCAAAGATACACACCCGGGCACTTGCTAGCGGGAAGTGAGTAATGGGCTCACGTTGGGGCTGCGCCGGGGGGCTGAATCGAGTCGTCAGCTAGCCTTCGGGTTGATGAGGGTTGCCTCTGGCGCACCTGAGGTGCTTGCCGGTGGCTCCACACCCGTCGAGGTCTTTGCCCTCTTTGCTACCCTTTGCGCCAGTGTTAGCCAAAGCAAAGCAAATGGGTTGAGCAAAACCAAAAACTCCAAAGGCAAAAGATGCGGCAAGACCCTTACTCCTCAGCTTCTTCTCCCGAGCTAAGGGTAGAGAGGTCGAAGGCAACCTCCGCCGTGGTGCCCATGGGGGGAGGAGGAGGGGTGCTCCTAGTCGCTTGGCCGCGACAGGTGCATGTTGCTGATGAGCTCCTTGCCGCCGCGTGGCCTTGCCGGCCGCCCCCTTGCCGAGGGCTTCGCTACTTGAAGGAACTTGGAGGACCGGAAGCCTAGAGACGGTGCTCTAAAGGATGCGCCTCTTCTTTCTCACAAGGGACGGGGCCTCCTCGAGCAGTTCCTCCTCGTCCATGCCTTCGGCAGGACGACCCCCAGCAGATGTGCCGCCCTGCTCCTTAGCAGCCTCGCCCTGCCTGACAAGATCTTGGTCTGGCAATGCTTCCCCTCTGCTAGTTTCCTCTCCCAAGTAGCCGGCGCTGCGAGCCTCCGTGACAAGTTTTGCCTCCTCCACCCGGCTGGCAATGTATGCCATTTCTAGCTAAGTGGTGGCACGGATGAGGCCCTCTTCTGCGCGGATGGCCTTCTCCATCAAGTTGTCGAAGAGTTGATGCGTCTGCTCTGCGGATGGTTCAATCCAGGTCGCGTCAAGGCTGTGAGCATCGAATGCCGACATCATAGTGATGATTCGACTTAAGGCAGAGTTCTTGCATAGAGGGATTATGCCTGCCGGCAGCTTGCATACCACGTCACCCCTGAACAGTTTTTGGCAGAGGGCTGCGTGCTGCATGAATGTCAGGTTATTGTTCAGCCCGGGGTGTAGCCTCATGATGTCCGCCATATTCCAAAATTCCCAAGCTAGCCTCCCCTTGTTCTATAGAGGGGCGATGCGCTGGCGATGGAAATTGCCACCTATCATCTCTACGGAGAGACTGGCGTTTTTGAGATGGTGAATCCTGGTGGTCGCGACTGTAAGCTTCCCATCCTCAGGGTCGAGGGCATTCGAGTTCTCGCCGTGCACCATCTTGGTTTGCGGCGGCAAGCAGAAGGGTTGGAACTTCTCCTCCTGAATCCATCACCATTTGCCTCGTCACTCATCGCACCTCTTGTAGTAGGCCCCATCTGGGTAGACCTCCTTGGTTCCTGGCCGTGGAATCCAAGTGATGGCACTAGAAAGGGCCCCGCCTTGTTGGATGTGGGGGGTAAAGTAATGGATAAAATGAGCGGTGCTAGGAACTACTCCGACAAAGTTTTCGCAAAGGTGAGAGTGAACTGACATACATGTCAAAACATTCGGCGTAAAATCCAAAATTTGGAAGCCATAGGTGAACATGATGTCGTTGAAGAAATCCGAGAAAGGGGGCAGAGCCTGCAGTAAAAATAATCGACAAAGAAATTTGTTTGGGCCGCCCTTGGAAGAACCTAGGCTCACGTGGGTTGCAGGATGCGCCGTCGTCTCCGTCACCCACATACGCCAGTGTCGCTCCCTCAGAGCATCCGCGTCAAGCCCGGCGGAAAGACGACGTGCTCCTTCTGCATCTTCACTGCCTTGTTCTCCGAGATGGTCTCCGCATCCTTGCCCTTGCTGGCCTTGGGCGGCATGGTGGCTATGGAGGCGGAGGCTGAGGGCGGGGAAGGCGTGGAGGCGCGGAAGAATGAGAGGAGTTCTGTTTCGGGCTTGAGGAGGAAAATGGTGGCAAGTTATCAGATTGGGAAAGACAAGAGGTAAATGAGCAGCGCCTCTGCGTTTTCCTTTTTTATGGGGAAGGCACGTGGCAGCTTCTTTACTGAATTAATATGTGGACGCTTCGCGGCCGCGCTGCTGCAAGAGCCGTGCCGCGCACGTATCCCACGTCCCGCATTCAATGGGCGTCATGGGGAGGTGCGGTAAGCGCAATGACCGCAACCATAAGCTCCTGCCACACGTGCCCGTGCACTGTTTGGGCCTAGCCCAACAACGCCTCGCACTATGTGTGGCCAAGGCTCGGGGGCTCCTGTCGGTGCACTAGAGTTTTGGGCTCTCCAGTGCCCCTCACTCCTGCACGGGAAGTAGTCGCCACCCTAGTAGTAAGGCTCGGTAGGGAGCCTCTAGTTGTGAACACAGGAGACATCCAAATAATTAAGACCCTGCTACTTCTTGAGCATGCGTTGGTTTCCCATGAAGAGGAACGATTTGATGCAACAAAGTAGATAAGTATTTCCCTCAGTTTTTGAGAACCAAGGTATCAATCCAGTTGGAGATACAAGCGAGCCACCAATAGATATACCTGCACAAGGAATCAAACTCTTGCACCCAACGCTATAAAGGGGTTGTCAACCCCTTCATGGTTATTTGCAAGGATGAGATCTAGTAGAGATAGATATAATAGGGTGCTTGAATGGAAAGTAAAACTAAAAGTAAAAATAATGCATCAAGTATTTTTGGTGTTTTTTGGTTTTAGATCTGAAAATATAATATGGAAAATAGACCCGGGGGCCATAGGTTTCACTAGATGGCTTCTCTCATGATGGCAAGTATTACGGTGGGTGAACAAATTACTGTCAAGCAATTGCTTGAAAAGCGAATAATTATGAAGATATCCAAGGCAATGATTATGCATATAGGCATCACGTCCATGACAAGTAGACCGAAACGATTCTGCATCTACTACTATTACTCCACACATCGACCGACTCCTGCCTACATCTAGAGTATTAAGTTCATGAAGAATAGAGTAAAGCATTAGGTAAGATGACATGATGTAGAGGGATAAAATCAAGCAATATGATGAAAACCCCATATTTTTACCCTTGATGGTAGCAATACAATACGTGCCTCGCTACCCCTACTTTGTCACTGGGTGAGGACACCGCAAGATTGAACCCAAAACTTAGCACTTCTCCTATTGCAAGAGTTACCAATCTAGTTGGCCAAACCAAACCAATAACTCGAAGAGACTTGCAAAGATATGAAATCATGCATATAAGAATTCAGGAAAGACTCAAATAATATTCATGGATAATCTAAACATAAACCCACAATTCATGGGACCTCGACAAACACACCGCAAAAGAGTATTACATCGGATAGATCTCCATGGAGATCATGAAGAACATGGTATTGAGAAGCAAAGAGAGAGAGGAAGCCATCTAGCTACTAGCTATGGACCCGTAGGTCTGTGGTGAACTACTCACGCATCATCGGAGGGGCAATGGAGTTGATGTAGATGCCTTCCATGATCGAATCCCCCTCCAGCAGATTATTGGAAAAGGCTCCAAGATTGGATCTCTCGGGAACGGAGGCTTCTGGCCGAGGAAAAGTGTTTTCGTGGCTCGTTTTGATAATGATGGAATATTTGGGTATTTATAGGCCGAAGATTAGTGTTAAGGGAGTTGCCAGGGGCCCACAAGCCTGCCCGACGCGGGTGCCCCCTAGCCGCGGCAAGCGGGCTTGTAGCCCCGTGGCAACTCCTGTGCCTTGGTTCTCAAGTCTCGTGGCTTCCTTATTTTCCAGGAAAAATCATTTCGGATGTTTTATTCCATTTGGACTCCGTTTAATATTCCCTATCTGCGAAACTCAAAAACAAGAAAAAAACAGAAACTGGCACTAGGCTCTAGATTAATAGGTTAGTCCCAAAAATAATATAAAATAGCATGTTAATGAATATAAAACATCCAAAAGAGATAATATAATAGCATGGAACAATCAAAAATTATAGATACGTTGGAGACGTATCAGAGCCCCCCATCAAACCCTTAGGCAAGGCGAAGCCCCGACAAGGCCCGACAAGGTGAAGCCCCGGCAAGACCCGGCCAGTGTAGAGGCCAGGTGTCGTTCCGCCTGGGCACATGTCGCGACGCTGGCGATGGAGGGGCTAAGCGGTGCCGATGGGACGGGTTCGTATCCCGTCCCGCAGACGGACAGAGATGCCTGACAGTGCATTAAATGCGCTTGTCCTACGCTGTCAGTGTTAGGTACGATAGCACTGTAGCTCTGTACACCCCATACTATAAAAGGTGGCCCAGGGCGTTACAAGGGGAATCTTTTTGGATCTTTTTTTACCAATCTTATAGCTCATGCATGTAGCAGCAGCTCGTAGCGCTCATGTTGCTAGAACCCTAAGAACACCCATAATACAACCAGGCAGGAGTAGGGTTTTACGCATCCTTGCGGCCCGAACCTGGGTAAAATCCCCGCGCGTTCTTCATCTGATTTGCTCTCTATGCGACCTGTCTCCCCCGCCAAACCACTAATGGATCTCTACGATCCCATAGGTGTCATTTCCCACACCGACACATAGTAATATGAAAAAGGTGTGAGTGCATCATTGTAGATTTGTAGAAGTGTCGGTATTAAGAGGTGTTAATTTCTTGTTTGTCTAAATATTAAAAAGGCATGGTGGGGATGTGTGAGCATTTCTATTCCTTGTTAATATCCTAGTGTTGTGTTGGGTTTGAGGAGCGCGATGGTTAACTCCTCCTAACCTCCTCCCTCAGGGCATGTGATTAGTGCTTTGATTTGTGATAAAGCTAATAAAACTTTGCATTAAGTATATGAGTTCTTAAT
This sequence comes from Hordeum marinum, assembly GCA_022496015.1. Lineage (NCBI taxonomy): Eukaryota > Viridiplantae > Streptophyta > Magnoliopsida > Poales > Poaceae > Hordeum > Hordeum marinum. The sequence continues at coordinate 340,732,588 of CM039678.1, forward strand.
GACTAATGTAAACCCATGGATATACGCAATCTCACCTCCTCATATTTTGCTAGCCTCTTCAGTACCATGCCTTGCCCATTCTCACCTCGAGGATCAGAGCAAACTTCACTGGTGTGTCCAAACCCTATGAGATTATACACTCTGTCACACAAAAACGTCATTATATCTTCCTCAAAACAGCCACCATACCTACCTATTGTGGCATTTCCATAGTCATTCCAAGATATATTGCCATGCAAATTCCACCGTTACATCATACGACTCGTTCATTCATCATCATATTGCTTTCCATGATCATATACACCTGACATAATATTTGTGGCAGAGCCATTGTTCATCATATTTATACATGTCATGCTAGATCATTGCACATCCTAGTACATAGCCAGAGGCATTCATATTGAGTCATATTGTTTCATAGTTCTTCATATTGAGTTTGCATATTAACTTGGAAGTAAATAAAAGTGTGATTATCATCATTATTAGAGTATTACCCTAGTGAGGGAAAAATGGGGGAGGCCAAATGAGCCCACCATAAAAAAATGAATGAGAGAAAAGGGGAGAAGGGACTTTGCTACTATCCTTTACCACACCTGTGCCTCAAAGTGACACCTTGTTCTTCATATAGAGAGTCTCATCTTATGTCATTTTCATATGCTAGTGGGAGTTACTTTTTCATTATTATAAATGTGGCTTGTATATTCTGATGACGGGCTTCCTCGAATGCCCGAGGTCTTCATGAGAAAGCAAGTTGGATGCACACCCCACTTAGCTTCAGCTGAGCTTTCATACACTTATATCTCTAGCGCATCATTTGCATGGAAATCCCTACTCCTTGCATTGACATCTATCGATGCGCATATCCATAGCCCGTCAATACGCCTAGTTGATGTGAGACTATCTTCTCCACTTTTTACCCCTTTGATATCTACCCACATATTCTATTCCACCTTTATGATTTGTTCATGGTTCACGCTCATGTATTGCATGAAGAATAAAAAGTCAATGCACATTGAAAAATTATGATCCAATAGCTAGACTTGGACGCCATGGTGCTTGACATTTGTATTAATGTGGTGAAGACGGAGCCATGCATGTGGTGAAGACAAGCCAACAGGGTGCGGCCAGGGGGGTCAGGGTGCCCTGATGGCTTGTCCCTCCCTCGCGGCCCCTACCCCTGTTATTTAGCCTATAAATTCATATCTATTCCAAAAAACCTAGGAGGCATCCTGAAACACTTATTCTGCTGCCACAAGTCTCTTTTCTGCCGCGATATTATTTGGAGCTCCATTCTGACACCCCGCCGGAGAGGGGATCGATCACAGAGGGCCTCTTCATCAACCTTGCTGCCCTCATGATGATGTGTGAGTAGTTCACCACAGACCTACGGGTCCTTAGTTAGTACCTAGATGGCTATCTCTCTCTTTTCATCTTCAATACAATGATCATTGCATCTTCGCTGATCTATCCGATGTAACTCTTTTGTGCGGTGCGTTTGTTGGGATCCGACGAATTATGGGTTATGTTCAGATTATTCATGAATGTTATTTGAGTCTTCTCTAAAATATTTTATATATTCTTATTGGATAATAATTATAGATTCATAAATCCCTCCGATCTATTGATTTGCTTTGGCCAAGTAGATTGATCTTTCCTTAGTGAGAGGGGTGCGTTGTAGTGGGTTCAACCTGACCGGTTTCTATAACCCAATGATAGAAGGGGACAAGATATGTCTTTGTGTTGTTGCCACTAAGGATAAAACGATGAGGTTTATTCATATTGATCGAGATTACTTTGTCTACATCATGTCATCGTTCTCCAAGCATTACTCTGTCTGTCATGAACATAGTACGTACAGAGGCAAGCGTAGAATCTCTTGAAGTGGAGTAATAGTAATAGGTGCAGGTGACATCGCTTGAGACTGCGTCGGTATTTCCCCAAATAGGAAGAGATGATGCAACACATCGACGGTAAGTATTTCCCTCAGTTATGAAACCAAGGAATCAATCCGTAGAGGAAGATCAAGCACCTAAGTAAACAACACCTACACACAAATAACAAATATTTGCAACCCGACGCAAAAGAGAGGTTGTCAATCTCTCTATTGTAAGATGATAGATTAGATTGCAATAGGTATGGCAAATAGATCTCGCAAGAACAAAAAATAAAATAAGTAAACAAAAATGCAGCAAGCTATTTTATTGGATTAATAGATCTAAAAACAAAACGACAAATAGTAGATCGGAAATAAATATGTTGGAAACGTAGATCCGAGGGCCGTAGGTTTCACTAGTGGTTTCTCTCATGAGTATAGCACACGGTGGGTGAACAAATTATTGTTGGGCAATTGATAGAAGATCAAATAATCATGACGATAACCAGTCAATGATCATTATATAGGCATCACATCCAAGATAAGTAGACCGAAATGATTCTACATCTACTTCTATTACTCCACACGTCGACCGCTATCCAGGATGCATCTAGCGTATTAAGTTCATGGAAAAATGGAGTAATGCAATAAGAACGGTGACATGATGTAGACAAGATCTATTCATGTAGGAATAGACCCCATCTTGTTATCCTTAATGGCAACGATACATGCGTGCCTTGCTGCCCCTTTTGTCACTAGGAAAGAACAACACACGATCAAACCCATCACAAAGCACCTCTTCCCATGGCAAGAAAAATCGATCTAGTTGGCCTAACTAAACCAAAGATTCGAAGAAAAACACAAGGCTATAAGTAATCATGCAAATAAGAGATTAGAGAAGTATCAAATAGATCTCCAAGAGACCATTGTATTGAGAATCAAAAGAGAGAGAGGAAGCCATCTAGCTACGGCCTACGGACTCGTAGGTCTATGGCGGACTACTCACACATCATCGGAGAAGCACCCATGAAGCGGTGCACCCCTCCGTGATGGTGTTAGATTGGACGCGGTTCTGGAACTTACGGCGGCTGGAATTGTGTTTCATCCACTCCTATAGGGTTTTCTGAATATTTGAGAATTTATAGAGGCGATAGTCGGTGGAGGGGGGTCCTGAGGTGGGCACCACCCACGAGGCTGCACCAGGGGCCTGGTGGGTGTTCCCCTTGTCGGGCCTCTTCTTTGGAAATCTGGTTTCTTCTGGTCCAAGAAGAAATCTCCAAAAAAATTCACGGTGTTTGGGCTTTGTTTGGTACTGATTTTCTATGAAGTAAAAAACAAGCAAAAATAGCAACTGGCACTTTGGCACTATGTGAATAGGTTAGTCCCAAAAAATGATATAAAGTTGCTATAAAATGATTGTAAAATATCCAAGATTGATAATATAACAACACGGAACAAGCAAAAATTATAGATACGTTGGAGACGTATCAACATCGCCAAGCTTAATTCCTACTCGTCCTCGAGTAGGTAAATGATAAAAACTGATTTTTATGTGGAATTTTTCCGAACATGTTCATCACATTTTGTTTTCCTTGTAGCATGGACATTTGGACTTTTAGATGGTTCAAAGCAATAGTCTAGTTTTGACATGAAAAATTTAATACTCAAGCATATCAACAAGCAACCATGTCTTTCAAAATATAAATACTAAAGCAAGTTATCCCTAACCCATCATGCTCAATCATTGATCCAATCATGAAACACACTCAAATATTAGCTACACCTAATGCTCAAGTAAGATCATAGTGCCCCCTAGTTGGTGCTTTATAAGAGAAGATGGAGACTCAAATTGAAAATAATAATTGCATAAAGTAAATAGCAAAAATAATTTGCTACCCATGGTGGTAGCTACACATGGCCCAAACCTTTATCTCTAATTATTTTGGTAAACGAAAATAACACTATAAAAAAATATCGTGACTTCGAACCAGGTACGGAACAAAAAGGCACTTGTCCCAAAAAGGAAGCGAACAAATTGAGAGAAGTGAGACAAGGCCCTTGCTAACAACGAAAAGTCACTTGTGTCAAAAAGGTAATAAAAAAGACAACGAGAAGTGAGAAAAACGTCCTTCTTATACAATAAAAATATACTTGTGTCAATGCCATAAGAAACCCAACACCTCATATATATAAGAAGGCACGCATACCAAAGAGTGTGTAGCTACCACCATGCATAGAAAATTGCCTTGCAGGTAAATAGATATGCCCTTTGCAGAGGAAAGTAGGGATTTGTAGAGGTGCTAGAGCTCAAGGTTTATATTGATAGAGAAAAATATTTTGTGTGGCATGCCTTTCCTATCAACAAAAACGATAGAGAGATTTCAATACCTTTCCATGCTAGATACATCATAAGCGGTTCCCAAATAGAAAATAAAGTTTATTCGTTTTTCGACCATACTTTCACTTTCCATGGCTAGCCGAATCCACGGTTGCCTTCCATATATACACTTTCCAAGGAATTTATTATTTCAAAACATAAAGTAAATTTCTTTTTCATTTCAGGACTGGGCCTCCCTATTACCACCGCACTCTCATGCAATTACAAGTGAATAAACACTCATCTTGAGAATAACACATTTAGCATGGAAAAGTATCAGTCACCCCCTACCATTTCATGGGCGGTATGAGCACACAATAAGGAAAATTTATTTTGAAAATTAGAGATGGCACATACAAATTTGCTTGGAACAACAATGCAAAGACCGCATGTAGGTAGGTATAGTGGACTCATATGGCAAAACTGGGTTTATGGTTTTGGATGCACAAGTAGTATCTCTAATTAGTACAAGTGAGGGATAGCAAATAGATTGAGAAGCATCCAACCAAGAAATGAAAAATCAGATAAGCGAGCATTAAGCATAACTAACACCGAATAATGCACCATAAGTAGGATGTAATTTCGTTGCATAACTATTGACTTTCGTGCTTGCATAGTGACGAGGATATGTACCTAAGGTAGGGTCCTAGGCCTGACCTACATACCCTACCTAAGGACACCACATTGGAGGACTTAAAGATCACATGTAAGATTCCAACTAGATTCTCCATGGTGCTCAAGTCACTCGACATTTAATCCATTCGGTATCTTCTCCCTCCACTCGACAGTCGCATGTCACTCGGAAGACCTCACTTCCAGTCGACGCCAAAAGACCAGAAGCCACCCCCTGGAGGCCAACGGGCAGGCTTTAGGCCAGTCGTCATTAGTAGCAATTATTATGTACGTTACCAGTAATGCTAGTCTTTATACCCATGATCGGACCCTTGGATGCCTGGTAATTATGAGGGGCAGCGAACTCTATATAAGCCGCCCCTCCCCTCTGGCACAATGGTTCGCAACCATTGTAATCTCTACTCTCCACACGACAAAGCTCCAGAGCACTGAGACGTAGGGCTGCTACCTCCACGAGAGGGGCCTGAACTCATACATCCATGTGTACATCCTCGCCGTAGATAGGACTCTGCCCTCTCCTTTTGTACCCCTACCTTCTACTGTCAGGCTTGCTCCTACGACAGTTGGCGCCCACCGTGGGGCAGGCGTCTAAGCGACTTCCGGCGAGGTTGCGTTTTTCCTCCTTCGACATGTCTTCCATCGGTGTTTTTGCTCTAGGCCAGGAGATCCATTTCGGAGCGCTCACCTTCATCGCCAACGATTCGGCATGGCTACAAGAAGCACCTCTCGATGTTGAGGCGCCCCCAGTTCGCGGGGCTGTGCACTTCTACGTGAGTCCCTGCGGCGTGCTTCCGCACTAGCAGTCGAATCCACATTCGTCGGCTCCCCCCGCTGATCGTCGTCGCAAGCGATCTGGTTGCTCATGACTCTAGCGCCGGGTCGGGCATGCAGCGGCTCGCCAAACTTCTTCTCTGCATATTGCAATGATCGAGCCCACCGAGTCCCTCCATGAGGTGTTCGAATCGGACTCCGATCAGTCCGATGTTCCTTCCGAGTGCGGGAGCTGCGATCCTATAGTGGAGGTCCTTATGGCAGGCTCTCATCAAAGCCCGCCGTCGGGCTTTGGCCACGACAAGCGAGATGCTGGTGGCCCATCGAGTGAACAGCCGCGTCGCGATGGTGAAGTCCTTCATACTCCCATCATCGGTACGACTACTGAGGCCCATGCCTTGGAGGCCACACATATATGGCTGGAAGAGCTTTAGAGAGAACTCAACGAGCGCGCGCGCCAGCACCCACCAGTTTCCAGTCGATGTCAGCGACAACTATTTCCGACTGGATCTCACAACAGTGTTGAGGTATACCGTACTCCTGGATTAAATGTTGCAGCTACTGCTAGGATAGCAGATTCCATTTAGCCGTCGCGGTCAGAGGCTGGTAGAGAGTTGATGTAGCTCAAAGCATTTCTAGATGCAGTGCGGCATCAGAATTCCGTCGTTTCACAGTCGCGCAACAAGATACACAGTAACTCGCCCATGGCAGAGACCGTTCAATTGGCACATAGCCCTGGGTCCCCCTTGAACCGAAGGGGCGGAGGTTTTCACGAAGATCAGGTCAGAGATCATTTTCACCATGACGACCACCGTCGAGTACCCACTCCCCCATAGGGTGGTCCACATGTGCCTCGGCACCAGGATGAAAGGCACTCATTCGATGATGAGCGGGATGCAGGGTTTGATGCTCGTGATCTCCTAACTCAAAGACGGGTTAACAGGGGCAGAGCCCACATAGATGGACAAGACAGAGATTTTCTGAGTGGCAGCACGGCTGTTATTTCTGGCCCCAAGTGCTTTAGCAGGGCCATACATTCTGCAGAGATTCCCCCCAACTTTAGGTTGGCAGCTAGGATCGGGAAGTTTTCTGGCGAGTCAAAGCCAGAGACTTGGTTGGACGACTATCGAGTGGCCGTTCAAATTGGTGGTGGCAATGATAATGTCGCAATGAAGCATTTGTCCTTGATGTTGGATGGTTCGGCTCGTGCATGGCTGAATCGCCTGGCTCCATCCAGTTTATACTACTGGGAAGATATCGCCCGGGTGTTCATCAGAACTTTCGAGGGGACTTGCAAGCATCCTGCCGGGCTGATTGACTTGCAGCACTGTGTTCAGAAGCCCAATGAGACCTTGAGGGATTATATACAGCACTGGTCCACTCTGCATCATATAGTGGAAAATGTTTCCGAACATCAGGCTGTTTGCGCTTTCAAGGCCGGTGTGAAATATAGAGAGCTTTACTTGAAGTTCGGTCGAACAGGCGAAATATCACTCAGTAAGATGATGGAAATCGCCAGTCGGTACACCGATGGCAAAGAAGAAGACCGCCTCCACAGCGGCAAAGGGAAATCAGTCGTCAGTGATGCCGACGGCAATTCCAGTCAGAAGTAGAAGCGGAAGGCTGATGGCCCTGTCCAGGCAGAGGCAGCCGCGCTGGCGACCCAAGCAAAAAACAAGGGGAAGTACAAAGGACAACTTACCCCTAAGAAAGAAAAGAATCAGTCAGGGACTGATGTGTTGGATTTACAGTGTGCAATCCACACGAGGAAAGACGATGAGGGCAACTTGATATTGCCCAAGCATACCACTCAACAGTGTCGACTGCTCATTCAGCAGTTCAAAGAGACTCCATCGAGTGAGAAGACTCCTGAGAAGGATGATGAAGACAAAGAAACGTTCCTGGATGTCACCGCTACACTTATGATTTTTGTTGATGTAGAAAGCAAGAGTCGATTGAAGGTCATCAACAGGGAGGTCAACATGGCTGTTCCTACGACCCCCACTTACTTCAAGTGGTCACAGTATGCCATCACATTCGATCAAACAGATCATCCTGCTCATGTGGCCACTCCCGGTCGACAGGCTCTGGTGGTTGACCCGGTGGTTGGGGGCACTCGACTCCAAAAGGTCCTCATGGACGGTGGCAGTGGCCTGAACATCCTCTATGCAGATACCCTTAAAGGGATGTGCATTCTGATGTCTGGACTAAGTGAGAGCAACATGCAATTTCACGGAGTCATCCCAGGGTAGAAGGCCAAGTCACTCGGCCAGATTGCATTGGATGTGACATTCGGAAATGATATAAATTTTTGAAAGGAAAAATTGATGTTTGAAGTCGTGGACTTCCAGAGCGCATATCATGCCATTCTGGGTCGACCTGCGTATGCTTGTTTCATGGCCCGTCCATGTTACGTGTATCTCAAGTTGAAGATGCCAAGCCCTAAGGGTATGACCACGGTCACTGGCAATTCACAGCGGGCTGAAGAATGTCTCCAGCAAGGCTCCAAGATTGCCGATCACCAGATGGCCATGGTTGAGCTGGAAGAATACAAGAAGAGCGCCGACCCTGCTGATTTGCTGCGCGCAAAGAAGCCTGCTTCAGAGTCATCATTTTAGTCGGCAGGGGAAGTGAAGAAAGTGCACATCCACCCAACGGGTTCAACTGCCGCCCCGACCAATATATCATCAACACTCGACAACAAATAGGAAGCCGAGCTCATCCAGTTCCTCCGTGAGAACTGGGATATCTTCGCATGGAAGCCTGCTGACATGCCGGGGGTTCCCAAGGAACTGTTTGAGCACCGATTGAGAGTTGATCCAAAGGCCAAGCCCGTCAAGGAGCATTTGCATCGATCGGCGGCGAAGAAGCGTAAAGCAATTGGTGAAGAGGTGTCTCGTCTCTTGCAAGCCAAGTTCATTCGGGAGATTTACCACTCCGAGTGGCTCTCGAATGTTGTCATGGTTCCCAAGAAGGACAAGTCACTACGCATGTGTATTGACTTCAAGCATATCAATCGGGCCTGCCCGAAGGATCATTTTCCGCTCCCCCGCATATATCAGATTGTCGACTCGACTACGGGATGCCGGCGTTTGTCATTTCTGGATGGTTATTCTGGGTACCATCAGATCCGTCTGTATGGCCCAGATGAAATAAAAACAGCCTTCATCACCCCATTCGGGTGTTTTTGCTACATCACTATGCCATTCCATTTGAAAAATGCCAGCGCTACTTTCATGCATGATTCAGAAGTGTTTACTCGACCAGATCCCTCGGGATGTCAAGGCGTACATGGACGATATAGTTGTCAAGTCCCGCAAAGGTTCCGACCTGCTGGCTGACTTGGCCAAAACATTCGCCAATCTGAGGAGATACGATATAAAGTTGAATCTGGCCAAGTGTACTTTCGGCGTCCCTGGCGGAAAGTTACTCGGTTTTCTCATTTCCGAATGAGGGATCAATGTCAACCCTGAGAAAATCAGTGCCATTACCCAAATGAAGACTCCCGTGCGAGTGCACGACATTCAGAAGCTCACAGGTTGCTTGGCAGCATTGAGTCGATTCATTTCTCGTCTCAGCGAGAAGGCATTGCCTTTGTACCGACTGATGAAGAAGTCCGACACGTTTGAGTGGACTCCAGAAGCCAAAGCAGCATTTGTTGAGCTCAAAGCCCTGCTCTTCACCCAGCCAGTGCTTGCTGCTCCTCGCAACAAAGAGCCCTTGCTCCTGTACATCACGGTCACCAATCAGGTCGTCAGTACAGTACTAAGTGTCGAGCGGTAAGAGGAGGGTAAAGCTTACAAAGTCCAACGACCAGTCTATTACATTTCTAAAGTTTTAACTCCCTCTAAGCAAAGATATCCACATTACCAGAAGCTGGTTTACAATATTTACCTATCAGCGAAGAAGGTGGCACATTATTTTCAAGACCACTTGAGTTCAGTCGTCCGTGATGCTCCATTATCCTCTTAGCAACTGGTCGAGTGGCTAAGTGGGAAATCGAAGTCCTATACTTTGACATTAAGTTTGAAGCCAAGAAAGCTATCAAGTCTCAAGCACTGGCAGATTTTATGGCCGAGTGGATTGAACAACAACAGCCAATCCAGATTCACTCGACGCATTGGACCATGTTCTTCGACGGTTCTAAAATGTTGAATGGGTCCGGTGCTACTGTTGTCTTGATATCTCCAAAGGGCGACAAACTCAGTTACGTCCTACAAATCCACTTTGATTCCTCCAACAATGAGGCAGAATATGAAGCACTTTTGTATGGGTTGCGCATGGCTATCTTACTCGGCATCAAGCGCCTGATGGTTTAGGGCGACTCAGATTTGGTGGTCAATCAAGTGATGAAAGAGTGGGATGTTCGAAACCCCTCTATGGCTGGATACTAGAGTCCTGTCAGAAAGCTGGAGAAGAAATTTGAATGTCTGGATCTTCATCATGTCCCCCGAGTGAAAAATCAAGCAACCGATGAGCTAGCAAAGATTGGATCCACTCGACGACCTGTCCCTAGTAATGTGTTTTTAGAACACCTTCATACACCTTTGGTACAAGAAGATCCTTTCACCAAAGATCCCCTGCAAGCTATGAGATCTACCGATCCGACTGAAGTCGATGTCCCTACAGTGATTGATTTAGTTATGGAAATTCTGGTCGTCTTTCCCGATTGGACGGTGCCCTATATCACATATATCTGTAGACAAGAACTCCCTGAAGATGAGATAGAAGCTGGACAGATTGTTTGCAGGTCAAAGGACTTTACTGTGATCGGGGATCAGCTGTTCAGAGAAAGCACAACTAGCGTGACGCAGTGGTGCATCTCCCTTGAGGAAGGTCGAGTGATTCTGGATGAAATCCACTCGGGAACTTGCGGCCATCATGCGTCCTCACGGACAATCTTCGCTAAACCATACCGAGCTGGTTTCTTCTGGCCATGGGCTAATGGGATGGCTAAAGACATTGTCGATCATTGTGAAGGGTCCTAGTTCTATGCAAACCTATCCCACAAGCCGGCGTCTGCTTTGAAGACAATCCCCCTCGCCTAGCCGTTCACTGTTTGGGGACTCGACATGGTTGGTCCCTTTCGGACTGGAAAAGGCGGATTCACTCATTTGCTGGTTGCAGTCGACAAATTTACAAAGTGGATAGAGGCCAAGCCGATTAAGAAGTTGAACTCTTGCACGACGGTCACATTCATGAGGGAAATAATTTTCCGATACAGCTTTCCTCACAGCATCATCACGGATAATGGCACCAACTTTGACTCGGAAGAATTCAGAGACTTCTGTGCTTCTCAAGGCACTCGGGTGGATTATGCTTCTGTTGCACACCCCAAACCAATGGTCAAGTTGAGCGAGCAAATGGTCTCATACTTCAAGGTTTAAACCTCGTCTCATGCACGACTTGGACCATGCAGCTGGAGCCTGGGTGACAGAGTTGCCATCTGTTCTATGGGGCCTGAGAATAACACCCAATCGGTCGACTAGACGGACCCCTTTCTTCATGGTCTATGGAGCCGAAGCTGTCCTGCCGAGTGATTTGTTTCACAACTCTCCCTGAGTGGAACTTTATTCTGAAGCCGAAGCTGAACAAGCCAGATAGGATGGCGTCGACCTCCTGGAGGAAGAGCGTGAGATGCCTCTGATTCGGACCACGACTTATCAGCAAGATCTATGGCGCTTCCATGCGAAGAATGTCAAGAGTCGGTCTATTCATGAAGGGGATTTGGTGCTCCGAGTGGATCAACAGTGACCCTACAAGCTCACTCCCGCATGGGAAGGTCCCTTCGTCATTACAAAGGTGTTAACCAATGGAGCTTATCACTTGTACAACCTCAAGAAGCAAATGGACGATCCACGGGCTTGGAACGCATATTTGCTTCGGCGCTTCTATACCTAGAGATAGAAGGGTTTTTGGTGTAATAAAAATATTTTAGGGCATGTCATATATACAAGTTTGGCTTCCGCAGTCTTTTGTCGATTCTGATCATGCAATTTCACACTTGGGAACACTCCGAGTGTTGAGCAATCCTGACACTTAGGGGCTTAGCCGCGAACATACTTTTGCCTAAGTTAAATTCCCTGCCGAGTGAATAGGAGCCCATCCACTCGGCGACGTAGCTACGAACAAGCCTTCGTCTAAGTTCTAAACTTCTCCGAGTGCTGAGCAATCCTCACACTCGGGGGCTTAGCTGTGGACATGCTTTCACCTAAGTTAAACCCCTTACCGCGTGAATAGCAGTCCATTCACTTGACGACTTAGGTGCGAATGAGTCTTCATCTCAATTCTAAACTCCTCCAAGTGTTGATCGATCCTCATACTTGGGGGATTGGTTGCGAACATGCTTTCGTCCAAGTTTAAAAACCCTGCCAAGTGGGTAGACATCTATTCACTTGATGACTTAGCTACGAACCAGTCTTTGCCTAAATTCTAAACTCCTCCGAGTGTTGATCGATCCTCATACTCGGGGGCTTGGTTGCGAACATGCTTTCGCCCAAGTTTAAAAACCCTGTCCGAGTGCGTAGACATCTATTCACTCGACGACTTAACCGTGAATCAGTCTTCGCCTAAGTGCAAAACTCCTACAGGTGTTGAGCAATCCTCACACTGAGGGGCTTAGCTGTGAACATGCTTTCGCCTAAGTTAAAACCCTGCCGAGTGGGTATACATCTATTCACTCGACGACTTAGCCACGAATCAGTCTTCGCCTAAGTGCTAAACTTCTCCGAGTGTTGAGCAATCATTACACTTAGGAGCTTAGCTGCAAACATGCTTTCGCATAAGTTAAAACCTTGCCGAGTGTATACCATTCCATTCACTTGGCAGCTTAGCTGCAAACCAGTTTTCGCCTAAGTCAAAAAAAATCGGTTGACCAAACGATCGAAAGAAAATGCAGATAAATTCAAGAGTTTCATCGCGGATAAACATTTCGCAAGAAAACAAACGTGCCCAGGCTTAAGGCCTGAATGAAGTTTCAAAGCTGATACAATTCCACTCGGCATACCGAGGCAATTAAAGTTTTTCTCAAGGACCAAGTGTTTCAAGCACCCGATGGACTGGCTAGCTCGACGAATGTGTCCAAATCTATCCCGTCTGCGATCCTCGTGGCTGCGTCAATGAAGGTCTCCATAAAATCTTCAAACTGAAGCTTCTTCGTGTTCACTACTCGGAGATCCTTCAACTTGTCTTCCCTCGTATCCTTGCAATGGACTCCTACAAGGGAAAGCGCCACGTCGGCTCCGCAGCGGGCAGCAGATTTCTTCCAGGCCTGCACTCGACTGGGAAGGTCGTTCAGACGTGCCATCATGGATGTAAGGTAAATCTGAAGAGTATCTTCAGGCCACAGTTCCTTGTCGATCTTCTCCATCGCAGCTTTCAGTCAGATGACATATGCTTGGACACCCTGGAGCCTGACGTTGAGTCTAAACATGTTCATGGCCACCGCATCTCCAACAGGTGACTTGGTGGGATCCAGATTGGGCTCAATCTCTTCAGTTTTTTTTCAAAGTCTAGGCAGAATTCTGTTGGGGAGAAGGAATGAGAGGAGGAGAAATGAGATTCAGTCGTCAAAGATTTTATGAAGTCCAGTCGACAGAGATACTCACCGTCGAGCATGATGTACATCTTCCTCGCGAACTCCCCCAAGTGCTTCTCCAAGCCATTGATCCTCTTGGTTAGCTTCTCAGTTTTCTTGATGAGGTCCACCCGTTCCTGCTTTAGCTTCGAGTTTTCTACCTCCATCTTCTTGGCGGCGACCAGCTGCTGGTCGACAACTTCAGTCTTCTCCTTCACAACCCGTTGGGCATCAGCAAGCGCTTTGTCCTTGTCCTCCAGCACCTTCTTCATGGTATCTAAAGAAATAGCATTGTTGAGTCACACTTGGAGTCGACGATTTTCATTGCGTACGTCTGTTCGAGTGAATGCACTCGGTTCAAAGCATGGAAAGTGAGGATAAGAATGCATTGGGTTGACGGAAGTTACTTCCCAGGGTTTTCAGTTCTGTCCGCACTCGCTCCAAACTGCTGTTGGAAGCCTCCAAGTCCACGCGTAGCTGGCTCCTTTCGTCCTCAAGGTTCTTGTACTGCGCACCAAGTTCACAAGCTCTCTGAAATCAACAAAGAAAGAAATTCAATCGAAAAGAAGCACCTACACTTTCGAGTGCAGAAGGTCAAAGACAGTCGACTGGGTGGCGCTCTTGGCCCCCACCCACTACCCTGAAATAGCGTCATATCATGGTTGAGAAAATGATGTCCATGAAACCTACATTCAGTAGAGAAAGAATTCAAACGAAAGTCCACCCGACATGTTGAGTAGCTCGAGTACTCCGTGTACCGCAAACAACCCAGAGTTCAAGATGGTTCCTATCAGACCCCTGCCAGTGCAAGCACTCGACGGCGGTCTTGGGGACTACAGCCAGTGGGTGCACTTAGAGTGCCCCTAGTGGAACTATTAACACTCGATCCGTCGAGTGAACCGTCAACCCCACTCCACGCCTTTGAAGCAGCGTCATATCATGGTTGATGAAATGATGTCCATAAAACCTAGAAGGTGGCTTCGGCGCCCGACGGCTAAGAAAAACAAAGTATACTCGACATGTCGAGTGGTAATCGTACTCCGCGTGCGACAGAAGTACCGAGTTCAAGTTTTTAAGACTACTGTCCATCATCTACGATCAATAGTAGCCTCGGGGTGCACTCAGCATGCCCCCACTAGTTCCTAAAACATTCAACAAGGTCTGCCCTGTTCGAGCATTTGATGGTCTCTATCAGACCCCCGCCAGTGCAAGCACTCGACGGCGGTCTCGAGGACTACACCCAGTGGGTGCACTCAGAGTGCCTCCATTGGATCTGCAAACTCTCGATCTGTCGAGTAGTAGAGAAATAAAAAAAAACACGCACAAGCATATGAATATCATCTCTTCCAAAGACCCCTGCTGGTGCAAGCACTCGACATCGGTCTCGGGGACTACACCCAGTGGGTGCACTCAGCTTGCCCCCACTGGAACATCTATCACTTGATCTGTCGAGTGATGCGCTACCCCACTTCGCACCTTGGGATAGCGTCATATCATGGTTGATGAATGATATCCATGAAACCTACAAGGTAGCTTCGGAGTGGTGCGATCAAGGGAAAATGAATCCCGCATACGACAAACTCTAAGACCCCTACTGGTGCATGCACCTGACGGCAATCTCGAGGACTCGATCCGTCAAGCGAACCTACTCGATTAAGACCTGATCTATTCGAGTGGAGAACCTTCAAATATTCTACGAGCGGATAATACCCAGTGGGTGTACAATCAAAGAAGACAGGAATTCAATCAGAAAAGTACTTACGATCGAACTTACTCGGACATTGGTGTGAAGCGTTGTGCTGGCATCGTAAGCCAACTTGATGGCCTCGTACGCCTCCTTGGTGCATAGCATCATCTGCTTCGCCTGGATCATGGCCTCCTTTGCAGCTCCGATCTGATCTTCCGGAACGTGATGCAGAGGAAAAGCAGTCACCGGTGGGATCGGCACCGTGGCTGGGGCAGTCGAGGTAGTCTGAGTGCGTCCGGTTGGAGTCGACGTCACGATAGTTGAAACATGTGGTGGAGCACTTGACAGAGGCACCTCAAGATCAGCTCTAACCCGTGTCGAGTCGCTTATCCCCTGAGACGACCTAGCAGTCGACTGTTGAAGCGTTTGCACTGACGGAGTTCTTCGGGTGCGTATGCGCGCGGTGCCTAAGGTCTCACCTTCACCTCTCGTACCCCGAGGACGTTCCTCATCATCTTCTAGTTGAATGATTTCTGCAAGAATCAATCGGCAACATCAACTCCTGCAGCCGACGAACCCCATTCGAGAAGCAGAACTAAAGATTTGTTTACCTCTATGGGAAGTGGCCGCGTCGGCAGTATCTGTATCCATTGGCCCCTCTCCGTCCCGTGGAGGTGACCTCACCGAGGTAGTGGCTCTGGTGGATCAAATGGCACTCGGTCAACAAAAATTCGAAGTTACAATCGACAACGGGAGTTTGAAAGTAAACACTTACATGGTGACGAAAGGCACAACCATCCTCATGCGGGGCATAGCTTTGCGAGGTTTTGCTACGTTGGGCTTGGGCTGCTTTGCCGATCGCTCACTTGACTCGACGGTCGAGGGTCGGCTCCGCTTCGGGTTCTTCTCACTCAGAACCGGGGCCTTATCCGCGGCGGTCGCCGGGTCTTGACAAGACTTGAAGCGGCATTCACCGCGAGGAGGGGACTTGACTTCCTCCTCGTTCTCACCCGAGTCTTCATATTCTTCTTCGCTATCGTAAGAGCCGTCGATATCCACGCTGCCGCCCTCACTCTCCCCACCATCTTCAGGCTGGTTCCCATTGGGCACGGCGAGTACATGTGCGGCCACTCCTGCATGGTGCAAACAATGAAGTCAGTCAACAAATCAATCAATCACTCGACAGTAAAGTACTTTAGTCGACAAGGTTTTATTTACCAGATTCTTCGGCGGATTCTCAGCCGAGTAAGGTTGGATCCTCTTGGCTCCCAGTGGATTGTCGTAAGCTCCGGTGATGCTGCAAAGCCACTGCTCGATAGTCGCCTGCGAAACCTTTTCTGGATGCATCTGGGTCGAGTCTCTGGGTCCTGCATAATGCCACATGGTGTGGTCCCTAGCCTAGAGCGGTTGGATTTATCGACTGCGGAATGTCTCGAGGAGATCCATGCCAGTCACTTCGCCCCGAACAAGTTTCACTATGGCATCCACCAAGATTCCCACTTGGACTTTTTCTCCTTCTAACACCTTTACAGACTTGGGGACGGCTGGACGATTGGATGTGAAAGGGGAAAGGCCGGTTCACATATTGGGAGAATCTATGTCTTCGCGATAAAACCATGTTTACTGCCAGCCTCTAACAGATTCAGGAAAGGTCATGGAAGGAAAGGAACTACGAGCTCTCTTTTGAATTCCTAGACCTCCACATAGCTGCACTACATGAGTTTTTCCATCCTCAGGGAGAGCCTTCTTTACAGCCTGAGATCTAATAGTGAAAATGTGCTTGAACAGTCCCTAGTGAGGAGAACAGCCCAGGAAGCACTCGCACAAGGTGATGAAAGCAGACAAGTAGGAGATGGCATTCGACGGAAAGTGGTGGAGCTGAGCTCCAAAGAAGTTCAAAAACCCTCTAAGGAACGGATGGGGAGGCATAGAAAAACCTCTCTCGACGTGGGAGAGGAGAATAACCCGCTCTCCTTCATGCGGCTCCAGCTCATGCTCCCCTTCTGGCAACCTCCAGGCGCCGTCCGCCACGAACCCATCAACGACCAGGTTCTCGACGTCCGTGCGGGTGACCACCGAGGGGAGAAAGTCCCCCTGGATCCATCCCGGCGGCACGATGAACCGAGCGGTCCAGGGCTTCTTGGCCTTGCCCTTCGCGGCTCCCTTCTTGGCGCGCTCCAACTTCTTCGTGGTTCCCTTCGTCATCGCGGTGGCGGAGCTCGTCGGAGCGGAACAGAGAGGAGTGCTGGAGATAGGGGAGGAGGAGGAAGAGAGGAAATTTGGGGAAGATACTGTGCAATCCACGATGCTTCGGGATTTATACCCCGCTGAGTGCCTCACTGACGGGTGGGCCCATGAGATTCCCGCACATCCCAACCGTAGACGATGCCCTGTACATTGCGAAACGACCGGCGTGGGAATCAAGGCGTCATGCCCCCACTTGCTCCGATCGTGGCGTCATCGTCGCAGGCGCGTGCGCTTCCCAAATTTTCGTACCCCACAAGATTCGGGCCTGACAGACTGACCCGTCAGTTCCAAAGATTCCTTCAGATCACTCGGAACAAAATTGACATTGAACATTCACTCGGGCACTTCCAAGACTGAATCGATCTGTGCGCATGACGAAGAGTTCAGTAGACGCAAGTTTCATTGAAGCCCCGAATATCATTCGGAAGATTTGGTGCCTTGTTCTGAACTGGCATTGATACCCCCATTCACCACTCGAACCCTGATCCATTCGGGGGCTAATGACGAGGATATGTACCTAGGGTAGGGTCCTACGCCTGACCTACATACCCTACCTAAGGACACCACATTGGAGGACTTAAAGATCACAAATAAGATTCCGACTGGATTCTCCATGGTGCTCAAGTCACTCGACATTTAATCCATTCGGTATCTTCTCCCTCCACTCGATAGTCGCGTGTCACTCAGAAGACCTCACTTCCAGTCGACGCCAGAAGACCAAAAGCCACCCCAGGAGGCCAACGGGCAGGTGTTAGGCCAGTCGTCATTAGTAGCAATTATTATGTTTGTTACCAGTAACACTAGTCTTTATACCCATGATCGGACTCTTGGATGCCTGGTAATTATGAGGGGCAGTGAAATCTATATAAGCCGCCCCTCCCCTCTGGCACAAGGGTTCGCAACCATTGTAATCTTTACTCTCCACACGACAAAGCTCCAGAGCACTGAGAGGTAGGGCTGTTACCTCCATGAGAGGGGTCTGAACTCATACATCCGTGTGTACATCCTCTCCGTAGCTAGGACTCTGCCCTCTCCTTTTGTACCCCTACCTTCTACTGTGAGGCTTGCTGCCACGGCACATAGGGAATCACAAACCTCAACATTAATATTCCTACTAAGCATAATTACTCACTAACATAAATCACATATCACTATCGTCATGTCTCAAAACTATTACAAAGAATCAAGTTTAATTTGTCCAATGACCTTCATGAAAGTTTTTATTATATCCCTCTTGAATATCTATCACTTTCGAACTAGTTTCGTATATTGCCATTGCTTTTGACAAGATCACATGCATATAAGTGAAGATCATGAGCATAAAAGTTTCATCTCTCAAAATAATATAAGCGAAGCATGACAGAATTTATTTAAAATTACTAACTCACAAATTAATATAAGTGAAGCATGAGAGGATTTCTTCAAACATGTAAAAGCATGCCGTGCTAAAAAAAGATATAAGTACATTGCTCTATCTTTTACGCCCTTAGCTAGGTATAACGCAAAGATTCAAGTATTGTCATCTTTAGTTTCCAAGTCCTTAAGAACACAATGAGAATTTTTAAAGTATCTATCATACATATTTTCAATGACAATACTTATAGGAATAAGATTGAAAATTTTATTATTGCCATTAAGGTTATTTACCACTTCAACAACATTGGGATGGATACTAATTATTTTAAGATTCTCATTGTTTCTACTAGAAGCGGTACCCTTGTTCTTAGGAGCTTGTGTAGATTTGCAATCTTTACTAATGGAGTTTTGTCAATAGACTTAACGGTAGAAAAATTCGAACTTAAGTTACTACAGATTTCTTCCAACTTATCTACTCTAGAGGGACTCTCTTTCATTCTTTTATTGACTAGGGGCTCTTTTTCTTTTAGCATTTTAAGGGCATATCCCACCCTCGACCCAAATTTATTAGCAAGATTATGCATCCTTTTATCTATTTTTTCAATATTTTTCTCTGTGAGCATTTTCTTTTCAATAGCATCTAACTTTTTCATAACATGCTCAAGGGTTAAAATTGTTTCATTGATAATGATAGGTGGGGAACCCACTAGATTTCCCACTGCATTAGAAGCATCCAAAGTAGGGCACATCAAGAAATTCCCACCGATAATCGTATAAAGGACTAATCTATACCAAGTGGTGATGCCCATATAAAAATAGCGAAGAAGAACAATGGTACATTCCATACGAATTGATCTATTATGAGCATTGCAAATCCTATACCAAGCATCTTTAAGATTCTCACATCCCCTTTGTTTAAAGTTAATAACCTCATTCTCGGGGATGTAGGCAATATCGGAAGAACTAGCCATAATCAAAAGGTTGAAAAACAAGAGAAATAGCAAGAAAAACGCAACCAAAAAAGAGGGCGAATAAAACGACAAATTTGTGAAGTGGGGGAGAGGAAAACAAGAGGCAAATGGTAAATAATGTAAATCACAAGGAGATGGGATTTGTGATTAGGAACCTGGTAGATGTTGATGACATCTCCCCAACACTAAGATTGGCAAGCAAAGAGATTTCTTCCTCCCCGACAACTGCACCATAAATTCCTTTGACGCGGCTTGAGACTGCGTCGGTATTTCCCCAAAGAGGAAGTGTTGATGCAGCACGGCGACCGTAAGTATTTCCCTCAGTTATGAAACCAAGGTATCAATCCGTAGAGGAAGATCAAGCACCTACGTAAACACCACCTGCACACAAATATCAAATACTTGCAACCCGACGCAGAAGAGAGGTTGTCAATCTCTCTATGGGAAGATGAGAGATTAGATTGCAATAGGTATGGCAAATAGATCTCGCAAGAACAAAAAATAAAATAAGTAAACAAAAAGTGCAGCAAGGTATTTTTGTTTTTTTGATTAATAGATCTGAAAACAAAACGACAAAATAGTAGATCAGAAAGAAATATGTTGGAAAAGTAGACCCGGGGGCCGTATGTTTCACTAGTGGCTTCTTTCATGAGTATATCATACAGTGGGTGAACAAATTACAGTTGGGCAATTGATAGAAGATCAAATAATCATGAAAATATCCAGGCAATGATCATTACGTAGGCATCATGTCCAAGATAAGGAGACCGAAATGATTCTGCATCTACTTCTATTACTCCACACATCGACCGCTATCCAGCATGCATCTAGTGTATTAAGTTCATGGAAAAATGGAGTAATGCAACAAGAACAGTGACATAATGTAGACAATATCTATTCATGTAGGAACATACCCTATCTTGTTATCCTTAATGGAAATGATGCACGCGTGCCTTGCTGCCCCTACTGTCACTGGGAAAGAACACCGCAAAATTGAACCCATCACATAGCACCTCTTCCCATGGCAAGAAAAATTGATGTAGTTGGCCTAACTAAACCAAAGATTCGAAGAAGAAATTCAGGTCTATAAATAATCATGCAAATAAGATATCAAAGAAGACTCAAATCATACTCATGGATAGAAACTGATCATGAATTCAAAATTCATCGGATCCCAACAAACACACCGAAAAATTCATTACATTGAATAGATCTCCAAGCGACCATTGTATTGAGAATCAAAAGAGAGAGAGGAAGCCATCTAGCTACTGCCTACGGACCCGTAGGTCCATGGGGGGCTACTCACGCATCATCGTAGAAGCACCCATGAAGGCGGTGCACCCCTCCTCATGGTGTTAGATTGGATCTCGTGGTTCTGAAACTTGCGAAGGCTGGAATTGTGTTTCGTGCACTCCTCTAGGGTTTTGTGAATATTTGAGAATTTATAGAGGCGATAGTCGGTGGAGGGGGTCCCGAGGTGGGCACCACCCACCAGGCTACGCCAGGGGCCTCTAGCGCGCCCTCTTGGGTGTGCCCCACCTCGGGCCTCTTCTCTGGGACTTTTTTGGCCCATATGGTGTCTTCTCGTCCAAAAAAAATCTCCAAAAATTTTCACGGTGTTTGGGCTTCGTTTGGTACTGATTTTCTGCGAAGTAAAAAACAAGCAAAAATAACAACTGTTGCTTTGGCACTATGTCAATAGGTTAGTCCCAAAAAATGATATAAAGTTGCTATGAGATCATTGTAAAGCATCCAAGATTGATAATATAACAACATGGAACAAGCAAACATTATAGATACGTTGGAGACGTATCAGCAGGCGGGATTTGTCCTATTTGTTTTGGATGTGATGCCTATATACACATTAACATTTCGGTGAATATCACATAACTATGCGCTTTTCTATCATTGTCCCAACAACAATTTGCGTACCCACCATATGCTTACATTCATGAGAGATGCCGCTAGGGAAAAGTATGCCCCCGGGTCTATTCACTTATATATTTACAAATCTTATCATTACCTTGCTACCATTATTTGCCTTCTATTTTAGTTTGCAATTTGCAATTATCTACTATTATCTACACACTTCACTTGCTTGCAAAGAACAAGATCAAGGGGATTGATAACCCTCTTGCCCGCGTTGGGTGCAAGTTGTTTGCTCTTTAGTGTACAACTGTTGAAGACGGTTGTGGATTGATATTCCTATTGGTTCGATAAACCTTGGTTTCTTAACTAAGGGAAATACTTACCCGTATTGTGCTGCAATTACCCGTTTCTCTTCACAGAAAACCCAACACAGATGGCAAGTATCAAATAGCTCAATAGATTGATCCAAAAGGATAACTTTGAGGTGATTCTAATACCTACAACAATTTAATCTTATGTTCTCCGCTACATATGTACTTTGGAGTGATGCTTTGTCACACGTTGATACGTCTCCAATGTATCTACTTTTCCTAACACTTTTGCTCTTGTTTTGGACTCTAATTTGCATGATTTGAATGAAACTAACCCGGACTGACGCTGTTTTCAGCAGAACTACCATGGTGTTGTTTTTGTGTAGTAATAAAATTTCTCAGAATGGAATAGACTTTTTTGGAGATTTATTTTGGATTATTCAAGGAATTATGGAGCCAAAAGCCACTTGAGAGGAGCCCCAGGGGACCCACGCTCCGCCAGGGCATGCCAGCCCCCCATAGCGTGGCCAGGTGGAGCGTGGACTCCTCGTGTGTCCCCTGACCCTAAATCCGTTGCTATAAAATCACATTTTTTGGAAAAAAAATCATAGAGAAGGTTTTACCTCATTGCGCGATACGGAGCCGTCGCTGCCTCATATTCTTCAATGGGAGGCCAAATCTGGAGCCCGTTTGGGGGATCTGGAGAGGGGATTCTTCGTTCTTCGTCATTGTCAACCCTTCTCCATCACCAATTCCATGATGCTCCCCACCAGGAGTGAGTAATTTATTCGTAGTTTTGCTGGTTGGTGAGGGGTTGGATTATATTCATCATGTAATCGAGTAAGTTTTGTTAGGGCTTGATCCCAAGTATCCACTATGTTCTAAGATTGATGTTGCTATGACTTTGCCATGCTTAATGCTTGTCACTAGGGACCGAGTGCCATGATTTCAGATCTGTACCATTTATGGTATCATCATTATATCTATGTTCTTGATTCGATCTTGCCTAGTCATATGCGCCTATTACGTGTTATGATCCGTCAACCCCATAGTGACAATATTTGGGATACTTCATGGTGATGACCGTAGTTTGTGGAGTTCATGTATCCACTAAGTGTTAATGCTTTTTTTTGGTTCTCTATTAAAAGGAGACCTTAATATCCCTTAGTTTCCTTATGGACCCTGCTGCCATGGGAGGATAGGACAAAAGATGTCATGGAAGTTCTTTTCCATAAGCACGTATGACTATATACGAAATACATGCCTACTTTACATTGACAAATTGGAGCTAGTTCCGTGTCGCCCTAGGTTATGACTGTTATATGATGAATATCATTAAACAAATACATCGATGTAGTGCCTACGATCTTTCCACTTATTGCTCTTGCTAAGTTACTACTATTACTGTTATTGTTGCACTTGCTACAAAATCACCACCACTACCGTTACTGTTACTGCTGCTATCAACCTCTCATATTACTATGCTACTGATCACTTTGCTACAGATATTTATCTCCAGGTGTGGTTGAATTGACAACTCAACTGCTAATAATCTCAAATATTCTTTGGCTCCCCTTATGTCAAATCTATAAATTTGGGTTGAATACTCTACCCTCGAAAACTGTTGCGATCCCCTATGCTTGTGGGTTATCAAGACCTTTTTCTGGTGCCATTACTGGGGAACATAGCTATATTTGTTGAGTCACTTGGGATTTATATCAACTTATCACTATGAAAAATCTGAATGATACAAGAACCAAGATCGTCCCCTCTTGTACGATAGGAGGTAAGGAATTGCCATCTAGCTCTGCTTTTGATTCACCTATTGTTTTGAATCTGGTTGTTACACCACCACCTATTGATCATCCTCATATGCTTGATGATGCTACTTCTAAAATTTATAATGATAGCATTGCTACAAGAGCTGAAACTATGCCACTGAATGAATTACTTGATGCTCATCGTGCTAAAGCTAGAGAACTTGAAAATGGTGAAACTGATGAAGATTTTGACTCACCTGCTACTCCTCGCTCTCCTAGTTTTGAAATGCTTGTAATACCTGATGGTTATGATTTGGATGAAGAAATTGCTAGAGAGATTCTTGCTTGTGAGGATAGAAATGATTTTAAGAAACTACTATGCAAGTATAAAGAAAATACTCTGAATGCTAAAATAAAATGTGATCCTAAGTTTGCTACTATACATATCCTTGTTACTGATAAGGACTATGAATTCTCTGTTGTCCCAGAGTTAATTACTTTGGTTGAATCTAATCCTTTTCATGGCTATGAAACTGAAACTATGGTAGCACATCTTACTAGGCTAAATGATATAGCCACCCTATTTGCTCATGATGAGAATATACGCTACTATTATATTCTCAAATTATTTCCATTCTCATTAAAGGGTGATGCTAAGATATGGTACAATACTCTTACTCCTGGTTATGTGCGAGTCCCTAGGATATGATTTACTACTTCTCTGAAAAATATTTTCCTGCTCATAAAAAACTAGTTGCCTTACAACAAATATTTAGTTTGTGCAAATTGAAGAAGAGAGTCTCCCACAAGCTTGGGGGAGGCTTCTCCAATTGCTTAATGCTTTGCCTAATCATCCACTTAAGAAATATGAAATAATTGATATCTTTTACAATGAACAAACTGATGCTTCTAGGGACTTCCTATATAGTTGTGCTGGTTTTGTTTTGAGGGAACAAACTGTTGAACAAGCTGAGGAACTATTGAATAATATATTGAATAATTATGATAATTGGACTCTCCCTGAGCCTCCAATTGAACCCACTCAGAAGAAGAGGGGTATATTATTTCTTAGTCCCGAAGATATGCAAGAGGCAAAGAAATGCATGAAGGAAAAATGTATTAAAGCTGAGGATGTTAAGAATTTACCACCCATTGAAGAAATTCATGGGCTCAACACACCACCACCTCCAGAGATGGTAGAGGTAAATTCTCTATTAAAGTTTGATGAAGGTCATATCCCTTACAATAAACATCCTAGTAAATGCTTATATGAGTTTGATAACTATATTATGAAACAAGAGCACTTCAATGCAAATGTCCTAAAACACTTGAAATATAATTTTGATATGATTGCCCGCTTGAGTGACTTGTTATTTGGAATCAGTAATGATGTTAGAGGTGTAGGAAAACATGCCTCTATGGTTCAAACTCAGTTAGTACAAGTTGCTAAATATCAAAAAGAATTGTTGGATGAAATGAATAATAACATGAATGATCATGCTATTAAACTGGTAACTAGAGGAGGTAGAATGACCCAGGGATCACTTTATCCTGAAGGTTATCCTAAAAGAATTGAACAAGAATCTCAAGGAATTAATGCCGATACACCTAGTCCTTCTAAGAAGAAGAATAAGAAAAAGATAGGACTTTGCATGCTTCTATTGAACCTGAGATAGAAAAATGTCCTCATGATAGTAATGATGTTTCTATTTCTGATGCTAAAAATCAATCTGGTAATGAACATCCATCTAGTCATAATGATAATGATAATGATGTTCATGAGGACACTCAACCTAGTAATGATAAAGAACCATATGATGACGCAGAGATAGAACCTCCTATTGTCTTGATAACCCACAACCTAAGAATAAAAGATATGATAAAAAAGACTTTGTGGCTAGAAAACATGGTAAAGAAAGAGAACCATGGGTTCAAAAACCCATGCCTTTTCCACCTAAACCATCTAAGAAAAAGGATGATGAAGAATTTGAAAGCTTTTCTGAAATGATTAGGCCAGTCTTTTTGCGCACCCGTTTAACAGATATCTTAAAGATGCGTACTTATGCTAAGTACATGAAATACATCATCACTAATAAAGAAAAATACTTGAAGTTGAAATCTCCACCATGCTTGCTAATTATTCTTTTAAGGATGGAGTACCTAAGAAACTTGGAGATCCTGGAATACCAACTATACCTTGCTCCATTAAAAGAAATTATGTCAAAACTGCTTTGTGTGATTTGGGAGCTGGTGTTATGCCTTTCTATTTACATAAAATACTTGGTTTGAATAAACTCACACCTACTAAAATATCATTGCAAATGGCTAACAAATCAACTGCCATACCTATCGGTATTTATGAGGATGTGCCCGTTGTTATTGCACAAATTACTATCTTAATGGACTTTGTCATTCTTGAGATGCCCGAGGCCGACAACATGTCGATTATCCTTGGTAGACTCTTTTTGAATACTTCAGGTGTCGTGATACGTCTCCAATGCATCTATAATTTTTGATGATGTCATGCTATTATATTATCTGTTATTGATGTTTTATATGCATTAATAAACTATTTTGTATTATTTTTGGGACTAATCTATTAATCTAGAGCCTAGTGCCAGTTTATGTTTTTCCTTGTTTTTGAGTTTTGCAGATATGGAATATTCAACAGAGTCGAAACGGAATAAAATCATCGGAATGATTTTTTCTAGAAGGAAAGAGATCCATGAGACTTGGAGTGCACGCCCGGGGATCTACCAGGAGATCACAAGCCTAGTGGGCGCGGCCACTCCCTGGCCGCGCCTGGAAGGCTTGCCATCTCCTGGTAGGTCTCCTAACCTTATTCTTCGTCATATAAATACCCAAATATTCCCCAACACCAAATGGATCCACACAAATACTTTTCTGCTGCCAGAAGCCTCCATTCCCGAGAGATCCAATCTTGGAGCCTTTTCCGGTAATCTGCCGGAGGGGGTTTCGATCACGAAGGACATCTACATCAACTCCATTGCCCCTTAGATGATGCGTGAGTAGTCCACCACAGACCTACGGGTCCATAGCTAGTAGCTAGATGGCTTCTTCTCTCTCTTTGATCTTCAATACCATGTTCTTCATGATCTTCATGGAGATCTATCCGATGTAATACTCTTTTGTGGTGTGTTTGTCAAGATGCGATGAATTGTGGGTTTATGTTCATATTATCCATGAATCTTATTTGAATCTTCTCTGAATTCTTATATTCATGATTTCATATCCTTGCAAGTCTCTTCGAGTTATTGGTTTGGTTTGGCCAACTAGATTGGTAATTCTTGCAATGGGAGAAGTGCTTGGTTTTGGGTTCAATCTTGCGGTGTCCTCACCCAATGACATAGTAGGGGCAGCGAGGCACGTATTGTATTGTTGCCATCTAGGGTAACAAGATGGGGTTTTCATCATATTTCTTGAGTTTATCCCTCTACATCATGTCATCTTACTTAATTCTTTACTTTGTTCTTTAAGAAATTAATACTCTAGAGGCAGGCACGAGTCGGTTGATGTGTGGAGCAATAGTAGTAGATGCAGAATCGTTTCGGTCTACTTGACACGGACATGATGCCTATATGCATGATCATTGCCTTGGATATCTACATGATTATTCGCTTTTCTATCAATTGCTTGACAGTAATTTGTTTACCCACCATGATAGTTTCCTTCAAGAGAGAAGCCTCTAGTGAAATCTATGCCCCCCGGGTCTACTTTACATAATATATTTTCAGATCTATAAACCAAAAATACCAAAAATACTTTGCTTCACTTTACTTATCTTTTACTTTCTATTTTTGTTTACATCTATCTCTATCGGATCTAATCCGTGCAAATAACCGTGAAGGGATTGACAACCCCTTTATAGCGTTGGGTGCAAGAGTTTGATTATTTGTGTAGGTGCATCCATTGGTGACTTTCTTGTTCCTCCTACTAGATTCATACCTTGGTTCTCATCAATTGAGGGAAATAATTATCTACTTTGCTCCATCACCCTTTCCTTTTCAAGGGAAAACCAACGCAAGCTCAAGAGGTAGGAAGAAGGATTTCTAGCACCGTTGCCGGGGAGGATACATAGCAAGTGAAAACAAGAACTTTCCTGTCAACTTGCCAATTCTGGCAGCATTGATGGGACAGATCTACATCAAGCCTACCAAGTACTCATCACAAACTCATCTCTTGCATTTACATTATTTGCCATTTGCCTCTCGTTTTCCTCTCCCCCACTTCTAAAACGATTTTCAGAAAATACCAAAAAGATTTCCCTTTTTATTCGCCCTTCTTTTGTTTCCCTTTTTCTTGCTCGTGTGTTTGATTGCTTGAACTCATGGCTAGCCTTACCACTATAGCGAATACTCCTGAGTATGAGGTTCTTAATTTTAAGCAAAGGGAGGGAGAAAACTTAAAAGATGCTTGGTATAGAATTTGCAATGCTCGAAATAGATTTATTTGTAAGCAATCTACTACCGTTCTCCTTCGCAATTTTTATGTGGGTATTACTCCTTGGAATAGATATGTTCTAGATACCATCATGGGAGGGAATTTCTTGGGAAGTCATACCTTTGACTCTTATAGCGCTATGATAAATTTGGTAGGTTCACCCCCAATCATGGTTAATGGAACAAACTTGACCTTGGAACATGTGATGCGGAGGCTTGATATTATTGAAAAAAAGTTGCTATGGTTGAGCTTATTGAAAACTTGGATAAAAATATTCATAATCACATTACTCAATATGGATCTAAAGTAGGAGTTACATTAAAAAATCTAAAGGAAAAGGAACCCATAGTTAATGAAAAATTGGAACAAGATTCCTCTAGAATTGGCAAGCTAGAGGACATTGTTACCAACTTGGGATATGCTTTTACTTTGGTTCAACCTACCCCTACTCCTCTCCCTCCTAAGGCTGCCAAGTTTTTTTATGTTACTAAAAATAATGGTGAATCTTCTAGTGAAGATCTTAAGATGATAGGTGTTCACCCTAGATTTTTCAATATTATTAAGGAACCAATTGGTACCATTGAATCTCTTGACCTTTTGCCTAGGAGAATTATTATTGATAAGAAAAGCGGACCTCCTAAGGGATATAAGTGTGCAATTGAGGAATTGCATACCAAGGATGACAATACCTAGATCTATTGCGTTTTGCCCAGCTAGGGGCGTTAAACAATAGCGCTTGTTTGCAGGCAACCCAATTTTATTTTCGTGTTATGCTTTTGTTTTTGAGTGTTTCCCACATTATTACTTCTGTAGTAATTGTGTTTTGGTGTTTTAAGTAGTGTTTGAGCCAAGTAAAACCTTTGGGGTGATTATGGTAGTTGTTGATTTGATCTTGCTGAAAAACAGAAACTTTTGCGCTCAGTCCAGGAATTTTCTATTTTTTCCAGAGCATAGAATGAGTCTGAAATTTTACACATGATTGATATATAAATTTCCCAGGTTTTCCTAAATTTTCAGAAAATTTTAAGTTACAGAAGTATACGAAATTTTCAGATTGCTACACACTGTTCTGTTTTTGACAGATTCTATTTTCTTTGAGTTGTTTGCCTGTTTTGATGAATCTATGGGTTGTATCGTGGGGTATGAACCATGTAGAAGTTATAATACAGTAGGTATAACACCAATATAAATAAATAATGAGTTCACAACAGTACCTAAAGTGGTGATTTATTTTTTTGTACTAACGGATCTCACGAGTTTTCTGTTAAGTTTTGTGTTGTGAAGTTTTCATGTTTTGGGTAAAGATTTGATGGACTATGGAATAAGGAGTGGCAAGAGCCTAATCTCGGGGATGCCTAAGGCACCACAAGTCATATTCAAGGATGCCAAAGATCCTAATCTTGGGAATGCCCCGAACGGCATCCCCTCTTTCGTCTTCAATCCATAGGTAAATTTACTTGAGGCTATATTCTTGTTCACCACATGATATGTGTTTTTCTTGGAGCGTCTTGTATGATATGAGTCTTTGCTTCTTAGTTTGCACAATCATCCTTTCTGCACACATATTTTGAGAGAGACACGCTGAATCGTGGATTTATTAGAATTCTCTAGATGCTTCACTTATATCTTTTGAGATAGACAATTTTGCTCTATTTGCTTCACTTATATTTTTTAGAGCAAGATGGTGTTTGCATTTTATAGAATTAACTGAACTCTAGTAACTCACTTATATTATTTGAGAGTATATAAACAACATGGTAATTGTTCTAGGTTATCAATTTAGTCCTAATATGATAGACATCCAAGAGGGCTATAATAAAAACTTCCATATTAAGTTCATTGAATACTATGAGAAGTTTGATTCCTTGCATAAAGTTTTGAGATATAAAGATGGTAATGTTAAGAGTCATGTTAGGAAGTAATTGTGATTTTGTAAAAATACTTGTGTACAAGTTTGTGATTCTCGTAGGATGCACGTATGGTGAACCGTTATGTAAGGAAGTCGGAGCATGATTTGTTTCTAGATTGTCGACCTTTTTGTGAGGGTCGGGAGCGCGCGATGGTTAACTACTACCAACATATCCCCTAGGAGCATGTGTTTAATACATTGCTTCAATGACTAATAGACTTTTGCAATAAGTATGTGAGTTCTTTAGGACTAATGTTGAGTCCATGGATTATACACACTCTCACCCTTCCACCTTTGCTAGCCTCTCTAGTACCGCGCAACTCTCACCGGTACAACAAATCCACCTTCCTCAAAACAGCCACCATATACCTTCCTCAAAACAGCCACCATATACCTTCCTCGAAACAGCCACCATCCCTACCTATTATGGCTTTTCCATAGCCATTCCGAGATATACTGCCATGCAACTTCGACCGTTTCCTTTTATGACATGCACCATCACTTCCATATTGCATATAGTGTCATATTTTGTCATAGGCATCAAGTTGTAATTTTATTTTGAGTTGTAAGTAAATAAAAGTGTGATGACTATCATTATTAGCGCATGTCCCATGTGAGGAAAGGATGATGGAAACTATGATTCCCTCACTAGTGGGGATGAGATTCCGGACTTTATGAAAAATAAAAGAGGCCAGTGAAGCCCAAATAAAAAAGAGAGGCCTTAGATGCCCACCAAAAAAGAGAAAAAAAGAAAAGAAAAAAATGAGAGAAAAGAGAGAAGGGACATTGCTACTATATTTTTACACACTTGTGCTTCAAAGTAGCACCATGATCTTCATGATAGAGAGTCTCCTATTTTGTCAATTTCATATACTAGTGGGAATTTTTCTTTATATAACTTGGCTTGTATATTCTGCCAATGTACTAAGGTTTGGGTCTTTTAGTACCCCTTACTTGTGCACAAGAAGTTGTAGCCACACCCGCGACAAGGCCCTCTAGGGGACTGCTGGATGCAAGCACAAACAAGTCAAGAAAACATTCAAGCCAACAATCAAGACCGGAGGCCGAAGGCTGTGCCCCCGACAAGATCTTGCCGGGGATGGCCTACGGAGCCCCGACAAGGTGTCCACCCGACAAGACCCTGCCAGCGCAGAGACCAGGTGTCATCCCACCAGGGTACGTGTCAAGGCACTGGCAATGTAGGAGGCTAAGCGGTGCCGATGGGACGGGCTCCTGCCCATCCCGTAGAAGGTCAGGGACGCCTGACGGAGCATTAAATGCACTTTTCTTACACTGTTTGTCGTGGTTTTCTCACGATAGATGTCTGAAGACTTAGGTTTGAGGTCATCGCTAAGGTGGTGGACTCAAAGGGGTTGATCGGGACGAAAGATACAGGTTTACCCAGGTTCAGCCCCTCGAGAAGAGGTAAAAGCCTACGTCCTGACTTGTGCGTATTGATTGGAGTATCGATTACAAGGGAGCGTATTCGCTTGACCTAGCTCTCGATTGATTGGTTTCTATCTAAGACGTCCCTGGGTCTTGCCTTTATATAGGAGGTCAAGGCCTTGGGTTACATGAGTCTCAAACCGACTTTTACACCGTGTCTGGTCCTGTCATCTAAGCCACCTTGCCTCCTTTGGCAAGCCATCTCTGGGCGGCTCAGCCGCCCGAGTCTTACGCCATCTTCTTTCTCTGGGCCTCCGTCTTAGCCCATCTGGTAAGATGCCATGCGGCCTAGCCTTCCTCTTCTAACCCTCTTGATAGCAAGCCACCAGGTATGACCCGGCCCCTCCCGGGCGGGTCTTACCATGGGGTTATATCCCCAACATTAGGCCCCAGATTGATTTGAGCATGTCCATGTCAATCTCCCACTTCATTCAACGGTGAGTCTCACGTCCTTGTCACCTAAAAGAAGAGAATTCATAACCCTCCGTGATGTCACCTATGGATATGCCGAAAAGATTTCGCGATGTTCACAACGGATCTTCTCATTAAACGGTCGGACCAAAAATCTAGGCGTCCCCTTCAGTCAATCATCATTTCGCCTCCTCGATTCCCGTGCACACTGTTTGCCATCCCATCTCTTAAATAGGGCCATGAGGGGGTCTTTTTCCTTTTCTCCACCATCACTAGCCTTCTTCCTCCTCCCTTTGACGCTCATGCTTCCAAAGCTTCGCCGCGCCGATTGGATCTTGTCGTCGTCACCAATCTTGGCCGCTGCATCAATCTGTTTCAATCCAGAGCCCCACTAGACCGTCCGCGTCCACAAGGTACAACTTTGATCCTCGTTAGATTGGAATCCCTCTCGCGTAGGATCCCCCCGAGTTCATCGGGTTTCTTCAGCGCTCATTGTCGTTCATCGCAATTCATCGTATTGCCTCTTGTATTGTAGACTAGTAAGTGATCTTTCGAACTTCATATCGCTGTCAATCCACTGTGGCCATTTATTCGAGGCAAATATTTACCCATCGTAGATCTGCATCTTACTCTTCTATGCGCGATAGCTACCTGTTCTTCCATGGCACCTTTTCTAGGTCTTGAATTGAACTTCATTTTTCTCTCACCTGTAGATCTTATAACTATGGTCGTATCACACTTAGTAATATTTTGGCATCATCCTATCAACTTAACCCACCGTTGCCTTGCCAGCTCTCTGATAAAACATGTTGGCGGCTTAGCTTTCCTCCATCATGCTGACCGTAGTTGTTTTGATTTTTAGCTTTCCTAACTCGCCATACCTTGCACTTACTGATAGTTTGACCCTCCACCATGTCACGAGCACCCTCATCATGTGATTGGGTCGACTCCGGAGTGACTGAGAATTTCTGCTTGATTTCGTAGAGACGGGCTCATTGTCGGCTCAGGATGTCATTCGCTGGCGGGTTCCTCGGCCAGAGATCAGACCCACCCCTAAGGAGGGGGAGGTTGTCATATTCACTGATCACCTTCTCCGCGGTTTCAGCCCGCCCGGGTAAATATTCTTCCGAGACGTCCTCCACTTTTTCAAGCTTCACCCTCAAGACATTGCCCCAAACTTTGTCACCAACATGTGCCATTTCCAAGCCCCGTGTGAAGTTTATCTGCAAGAAGAGCCATCTGTTGACCTCTTCCATGACTACTTCTATGTTAACCACCAAACTAAAGTGGCGGTTGGACCAAGCTTGGAGCTCGGTGGCGTCTCCATCCAGAGATGGAGAGATCTGCCCTATCTGGCTGCCCTTTTGCCAAGCCACCCCAAGGATTGGAATAAAACTTGGTTTTACTGCAAGGACACCTCTCTAGAAGGAGAAAATCCATTGTCGGGTTATCGCCCTACCCGGCTCTACACTTCCACTGAACTTCCAAACCGGATGTTTGCTGCAAAACGAGCGAAGTATGATCCAGCTTTTGTGAAAATCAAGGCCCTTCTCGCGAATGGCTTAACTAGAGTGGACTGAACCCGCTGCTGGGTCTCATGGAAAATCTTGCTGCTAAGCCGGCGCGACCGGCTTATGTGCGAATATACAGGCAACATGAGTGATCCTCTCTATTTCAACCACACCCCTTTGACAGAAGAAGATGTTAACTTTGCTTTCAAATCACTTCTCCATGAAATCCAGGAGGCTTGCAATACAAATAGGTTAAAACCTTTGTACGTCAAAACCCCAGCTCCGGATGTAAGAAAGACCTTCTCAAAACTGCTTGTTCCTGTCTTAACCTTGTACCTGGCACCTTTATCTCTTTTGGCGGCTCTTCATACATGCCGGCTCTAGCTTCTGGAAGAAAAATTATACCCCCCATAAAGAAGAAGTCTCAGGCGAAGTCAATGGCCGTAAGAAGAAAACTTCAGCTCAAGAACTGCTTGAACTGGATGATTCAGAGGTAGAACTTGATTCCCTTGGCTGTCTTTTTATGTAACTTATTGACGACGATTGTACACAGGAGGAAACGGAAACGAGTCAGGCCAACACCCCTGAGGTAACTTACATTTCCTCCGACTCAGAAGTCTTACCGCGAGAAAAACTACGGTGGATCGTTCGAAAAGTTCCACTTTCACATCCTCTGGCTTACTTAGATCCTGAATTTCCTTTGAAAAAGCAACAACTCGACTCTCACCGTCAGACCCGGAGCACCGTCTCTAAAGATCTTATCGCCGGTTTACCATACTCGCCGGCTCCCCGGAAGCGACGCGCCGAGGTACTCTTTTCACCAAGCCTAACATTCGCCTTATACCCCTGTATTGTCACCTTACTCTTGTGCTTTATTGTCTCAATTTTATAGGAATCACCCCCTTCGTCTGGTGACTCAACTACCTCCAAGATTCCTCCTATGAAGATCAACCCAGAGTATGCCTTTTACCTTCTAGTGTGTATATTATCAGTATCTTCCTTGTGCTGTGTAATGACTCTTTTCACTTCTTGGGCTCAAGAGCAACGAAGGAAGACAAGCGGGTCTACCGTCCCTCCTACCGCCCAAAATCCGAAGAGTGCTAAGCCGGATCTCCTTCCAATCATGTTGAACCTTCCGATGTTAATAAGAATGCACTTGAGCACACTCCTCCACCTTCTGAGCCAGAGGATCAACGCATGGTAACTCCTGAGAGTCCAACGGCTGACCCTAAGCCGCCAGTCCTTCAACAACCGTAGAAGACCCATCTCATTCGGAAGTTACCATTACTGGCATGGGTTACCAATCTCCTACTCCTCATGTGTTGACAAAACACGCCAGCAAGATTGAAACTTCTTCTCCAAAGAAGCTTGATTTCGAATTCCCCGTGTTAGAGAAAATGACTGTGGATGATCTGCATGCTGGTTACTTCAATCGCCTTTCTGCCAGCCGCAACATGGAATCCAAGCTTGTTGGATTAATGAGCAAAAAATTTGAGGTGCCCTTCTTCTCTTGCTTTTTCCTTATACCCTTATGTAGCACCCAACAGCCGGTTTAATATTGCAAATAATGGATCGAGTCTTCCAAATCTTGTCGTACTGCAAAGAACTTAGCCAGTAGCCCCCAAGTAACAGGTTAATATGTATATAAGACGGTACTTGAAAATTAGATCCAAGTGTAGCCCCCAAATCCGGGTCATTATGAGGATGATGAGCCAGAATTTCCATGTTGAGAAGCTCGCTGGGTGTAGCCCCCAAGTCCGGGTCATTATGAGAATGACGAGTCGGAATATCATTGGAGAATAGAAGAGAAAACACAGACATTAGCCCCCAAGTGCCAAGTATATTGCTTGTAATCTGCTTGGGACTTGTATCAGTAGCTTCATTATTGTTTTCATCCTGGCGACTTAACCTTTATGATCTTTTATTTGTACAATACAGGAGGCATTAGATGCAGCCGAGTCTGAGCGGGCCGACTTAAGGGAAAATCTTACCACCCAACAGACCGCTCGAGCCACAGCAGACGAGAAATTATAGGTGGCCGTTGAAAAACTTGAGAAGCTCCAAACTGACTTTGCCACTTTCAAGGAGATTGCCGAGTCTGAACAAGCCGCCCAGACAAAGCATGCAAACGACACTGATGAACAACTAAAACTTGTATCAGAAGAGTTGAAAACTCTCAAGCACCATATATCCAAGATGACTGCTACTATCTTTGGTAAATATGCATGGCTTAGAAAATTTCCTTGTCGAATCAAAAATATCTTTCGGGCGGCTTATAACTTCTAATTTTCCTTGCAGGCGAGAGAAGCCGCCAGCTATCCTCTGATAGTTTGATGAAGTTGACGGCAATATATAATTTGACTGAGCAACTATAAAGTGGAGCCCTCTGTACCATCAAAGCCATGATGATTGCCAAATATGTTCCCAAATTCATGAAGGGGTCATAGAGGTCTTATCCACTCTGCCCAAGCAGATTTAAGAATTGAGGCGATCATCTGCCGGAAAGGGGGCAATAGCTGCTCTAAGCCGGTCCGTGGCCTTTGCTCCTGAGTTAACTGCCGAGGAAATGATGAATGGCTTCCCATCCAAAGAGGATGACGGCTCAGACTTTACTGAAGCTGACTACGCCAAATGCATAAGGGCCTCCAGA
Organism: Hordeum marinum; assembly: GCA_022496015.1. NCBI lineage: Eukaryota > Viridiplantae > Streptophyta > Magnoliopsida > Poales > Poaceae > Hordeum > Hordeum marinum. The sequence goes on from CM039678.1 coordinate 340,768,407, forward strand.
ATACTTGTCTCTACCCTTGTTGACGAGATGGATCTGACCCCCTACCAGGCGGCTTACGATGCAAACAATCAATGGCTGCGCTGCCCAACTTTTGAAGCCGGGGACTTGAGTTTTGCATGTCATAAGCCACTCTTGCCCCTGAAGTTGATCCATCTCCGCCATTTTACGAAGCTCAGTTTGAAGCCTTATTAAACTGCAACTGGGATGTGGTTAACCTTCAGATCGAAGAGCTCAAAGACTCGGCGCAGGATGACCCACCAGCGAGTTGAAACTTTGTTGTTCTTGATTGAATGTAACCCGGCCTGCTGAGCCGCCGAGGCTTGGAAGTGTACAAAAACTTAAGTCTTTCGTCTTTTGAGCTCCTGGATAGCTTTGTAATAGGCGTAGAAGAACTTGATTGCCCCAGTCATGCCATCGTGCATACATGACTTTGGAATCATCTTATGCACTTTTGATCTGCCTTGCATTCTTCTCACAACGTATTTCACCATACTTAACAGCATCTCATCTTAGGAGATAAAACCTGCAACAATAAAATAAGACAGAAACATATTCTGGATCACTGTTAGGGTGGCTTAAAAACTCATATGATGGTTCTTCTAGGTGGACTCGATGCTTGAACTCATACCAGTGCAGGATCTCTAACGAGAGTGGCCGTCAACTCCTTTGAGAGGCTCATGGTCTCTAGACGAGATTAACTGATAGGAGCACAACAAATCAGAAAGAGACACATCCACCGGTTCTTCTGGGTAGACTCGCTGCTTGAACTCGTAAGAATACTCAGTTTCCAAGCGAGATTAAAGAGCGCAATGAACCAGAAAGAGACACGGACACTGGTGCTTCTGGGTGGACTCGCTGCTTGAACTCATAACAGTACAGGGTCTCTAGCGAGATTGAGCGTCAACTCCTTTGAGTGGCTGAGGGTCTCTAACGTGATTAATTATTAAAAGCACAACAAACCAAAGAGAGAGACAGCAGGGCATGAGTATCCCTAGGGCCCATAAGCCACTTCTCACGTGACATAAATCCATCGTTTGAACCTTAGACAGTGCAGGGTCTTTAGAAGAGTAACTGTTTAAGAGTACGAACATGCCACATAGTGGAGAATCGGCAACAGATGGGTGAGTTTATCCTCGCTATCTATAAGAGGCCCTCACATGACACAATCCACCATTTGAACCTTAACCAGTGCTCGGGGTCTCCTGGTGAGATTAACTGTCCGGTACGTTGGACAGAAAATGTTGGAGCGGGTCACCTGTTGGAGCGGCATCAGCTTACAGGCAGGTATAACCCAAACTTGCGGATCAAAAAGGGGGTATAACTTGCACCCCTTTTGACCTTGTTGATGGAGTCAACTTTTGGGTATGCGACCCGAACTTGCAGCGGCTGAAAAGCCCGATCGAGAGGGTTGAAGCTTAACCGGTGGGTTTGAAGCGCCCAAACGACCTTGTCGACGACATCAACTTGTGCACCATCTTGTAAGCCGCCGTCTTGTGGACCGCCAACTTGTAAGACACCGTCTTGTGGACTGCCAACTTGTAAGCCGCCGTCCTGTTTACTATTGTGGTTGAAGAGCCGAGCAAGAGGGTGAGTAAACTAAACCCGGTGGGCTGGAAGCCCCCAAGTGACCATGTGGAAGTATCCACCTTTGCACAAATCTGTAATGCAAAAAATTGCAGAGGGCCCGGCTTGTAGGGATGCCAACTTTATTATATGAAAAATATAAATACAATGAAGTATGTATATACAATGATGGGAGTCGATGACTCAAGTATAGTAAGGCCGCAGATGAGCGATATTCCATGGCGTGTGGGTCTCTTGCCCAGAAGTACGTGACTCGTCTCATACGTCAATGAGATAATATGACCCATTGTTCAGATTTCTGCTAACCACAAAAGGTCCTTCCCAGGGGGGAGATAGCTTGTGCGCATCCATCTGATCTTGAATTAAACGTAACACCAAGTCGCACTCTTGGAACGTTTGGGTCTTAACCATGCGTCTATGATAGCGACGCAGGTTTTGTTGATAAATCGCCGGTCGAGTTGCTGCAAGATCACGCTCTTCATCCAAAGCATCCAATGTGTCCTGACGCGCTGTCTCGTTATCATGTTCCACGTAAGACGCCACCCGCGGCGAGTCATGACATATGTCACTTGGTAGCATGACCTCTGCACCGTAAACCATGAAGAAAGGTGTAGGATCGAGACAGGGGTGTCTAGAGGGGGGGTGAATAGACTACTAGCAGGAATTAAAAACCTAACCTTTTCCCAAGTTAATTGGTTGGCTGATTTTAACAATTTTAGCAAGTCTAGCAAGTCTATGATCCCTACACATGCATGTCTATAAGTGGGGCAGCGAAAAGTAAAGACATTGCACATGTAAGTAAAGAGATGAGGTAGGAAATTCAAACGCAATAGGAGACGCAAGCATTTTTCCCGTGGTTCCGATAGGTATTGCTATCATACGTCCACGTTCATGGAGTCTTCAACCCACGGAGGGTAACAGTCGCGAGAGTCCACGGAGGGCTCTACCCACAGAGGGTTCCACGAAGAAGCAACCTTGACTATTCCATGCGGCTTCCGTCCACGGAGGACTAGCCTCTCTATGGGTAGATCTTCACGAAGTAGGTGATCTCCTTGCCCTTACAAACTTCTTGGTTCACTCCACAACACCAAGTAGGAGGCTCCCAAGTGACACCTAACCAATCTAGGGCGCACCACCCTCCAAAAGGTAATAGGCTCGGCAATGACGATGAACTCCTTGCTCTTGTGCTTCAAGATGATAGACTCCTCAACACACAATCAATCTCTCATAGTTTTGGCTTGGTAGAAGAGATGCGATTGGTGGAAAGTAACTTGGGGAGGCTAGAAATCAAGATCCATATGGTTGGAGTGGAAGATCTTGACCTCAACACAAGGGTAGGTGGTTCTCTCTTACAAAACTGAGTAGGATAGGTATGGAATAGTTCTGAGTGCTTCTTTTTCGAGTGGGTGGTGGTGAAGGGGTATATATAGGCATCCCCAAAAATCAAACCGTTATAGACAATAAGTCAGACTCGGTGACACCGATGTGTAAATATTGGTGGTACCGAAGTGACCAAAAGTGGTAACTTTTGAATCTCGGAGGGAACGATATACAATTCTCGGTTGCACCGACAAGGTGACCAACGGTCAGATTTGCTAATCTTGATGACGCCGATTCACCATTTTTGGTCGGACCGAAAATGAGAACTTGCATAACAGAATCTTGGCAACCCAACTCGGTGGCACCGAGTGCAGTGTCGGCTGCACTAAAGTGTTAGGGTTTGGCTGAGTCTGTCTAGGGTTATAATTGGTGGCACCGGGATAGGAATGTTGGTTGCACCGATTTTGCATATTTGGCTTAGGACAGACTTTGGTGGGAGAGCTTGTGGACGTTTTGAGGACTGTCACTTGTGCACGTTTGAGCATATTGTTCACCATCAAAACTTTACCCCTTTTAATAGTATTGGCTTTCCTATGGACTCAAAGTAATTTCTCACAAATGTAAAATGTAGAGTCCTCTTGGTTGAAGCTTGGCCAACCTATTTCCTTGAATCTTGGGGAAATCCCAAAATTTCCTCAATCCTTTTGCCAACTCAACTCTACATGGACTATTATCTGAAATACACTAGATAGAAGTGTTAGTCCAAGAGACAATGTATGTTTTCGTGAATTATCAAAACCACCAAGGGAGCATGTTGTGCTTTCAATCTCCCCTTTTTGGTAATTGCTCACAACATACAATTAAGGCTTCAATTAAAGATACGCGTCGATGCAGTGAAGACTTTGAGAAACACATGACCTAGATTTGCTCTATAACATCCCAAAATTGCATTTTGGAATGTTATGAAATATAGCTATGCATCTATCATCATCATTGCTTGAATACATGTAATAGTTGAAATGCCTTTTTTGAAATTCTGAAAAGCCCTTTCTACTTTCAATGTGTTGCTTTCACCTATTTGAAATCTTGGTAAAAAGTTCAAATAAGAGAGGAGGAACATGACACTCCACACCGGGACCTAATTGCTGATTTATTTGAACAATAAAAACCAGGGGTTGTTTTGAAAATATTTGCAAAAAGGATTTAAAAACAATTAGGCAATTTCTGAAAATATTTTTTTTCAAAGTATTCAAATGACAGAATACAAATGTTCAATAAATGGCATTTATTATTTTGTTAATTTGGATATATAATACTCCTATATTTGGAAATGTTTTGAATGCTTTTAAAGAGGTTTTACTGCTCTTACTAATAAAAAGAGTAACGGTTATTGTATTTAAACGGGCCGGCCCACGGGCATTTATTCGCGAATTAACTACGAGCCGGTCGACCGACGCGCCTTCGCCGCTTCTTCTCTCTCTGACAAAGGGCCCCACCCCGACCCCCGATGACCATGCGCGGTCATCACTGACCTCGCGCGCGCGCCGCCGTCGTCGGGAATCTCGTCGTCGGATCTCCCTACTCTCTCCTCCCCGCACCCACCCGAGCACTCTATAAGTAGCGCCTCTTCCCCGCTCCATTCCCCTCCCCCCCAATCCCCCTCTTCCCCCCTCGCCAGAATGCCGCAGCCACTCACCAGAGATACTTCGACCACCGAACCCTTCCTCGCTCGTGCCCGTCGCCTCGGTTGCCCCCTCGCCCCTCCGACCCCACCGTTCGACGCCAGACCTCGCTCGCCGTCGTCTGAAACCCTCCACTGCCTCCCTCGACCACCGGAGATCCTCGCCGACATCCTCGCCGTTTCGGACTCGCCGGAGATCCCTCGCCGGCGACCACTTACTCGGTGAGCCCCCCTATCCGTTCGATCTGGATCTTACGATCCAGATTTGAACGTTATTATTGCTCCAACCGGTATCCTCTTAGGATCGGTCAACCGCCCGTAACGCCCGCTCGCACGCGCTAGCAGCCAATAGGATCTTGCCACGTCACCCTAGCCGACCGTTAGTTAGTTTTCCTTTCGGTTTTGTTTTTCAGAAAATAGATTGATTTCAAATTTTGTTTTGTCTATATCTTTTAATATGTTTAATGTTTGGAGTTGATTCTTTTTGCATTAGCTCACATTTTTCATATAGTTTCACCCTGTACTTTTAAATTTTAAATTTGACCTATAAAATTTGAATTGAATCAAATTTGCTCAAATCACTCAAATCTGAATAACTAGAGTTAAAAATAGATTTTGATATGAATCTTTTTGCTACTGCTTGGTATTAGTTTGGAATATTTTATTGCTTAGTTTGAGGATTTTTAGGATGATTTTGATTAGTGTTCTAGCTATAAACAGAATCTGCCTAGTATTATAGTATAGTTTTATTTACTTAGTTTTAGTTAGTTTAAATTAGATTTAGTTTTAATTTGATTTAGTAGGTTCTGTTGCTTGAACATTTAGTGTTTTACTTACTGTTAATAAAAATATAAAATTGTTTAGTTTATTTCTTTGTTAATATAGGAATCACAACTTCTTTTCAAATAGGTTTAATTTGATTAAAACAACTAGTTAGTAATAGTTTTTCTTTCAACAAAGTTTTATATAATTTAAATCTGTTTTCTAAGACAAGTTTATTTGTACATTCTTTTCTATTAAGAACATGTTTTCTTAATAAATAATAAGTTTTGTTTTTCTCTTTTGTTAGTAAAACTATAGTTGCTTCATGTAGTGTTTATGAAAACTTTTAAAAACTTTACTAAAGTTTTTCTTAACAAAACTTTAAATTGATTTTATTCTGTTTATTTAATAAAATATTTTATTGTTCCTTGCTGTCAACTATTGTTTTGTTATTACAAAATAGTTTTGTTATGTTAGTGGTGGTTTACCCATCACCTTTTTGAAAACAAAACTTTGTGTGTTTTCTTGCTTGTGATTTTTGTGCATTGTTTTGTCTTGATTGTTTACTAGTTCATTTTCTGATGTTGTGAGTTACATTATTTTTCTTGTATGCTTATTGAGTGCTCTTGTTTGCTTCGTTAGATTATCCGGAGTGTGAAGCTTGTTACCTAGAGTCACTCACGTACGAAGATCATCACTCAGGCAAGTCACTTTGATCATCTTTACCCATGTTTTTATTGCATTAGTTCTTCCATCACCCCAATTGCATGCAAAGTAGGTTAGTTGGAAACTTGGTTACTGTTGTAGTATCATGTGGTAGGTACCCCTTCTCAATTCTTGACACATTGGCCCCGGGAAACGTTGTTTTACTTTTTGCTACGCTATTAGTAGACGGGGTTGGTTGTGTGATTCATGAGAGTTGAGATAGTTAATAATTTCAAGACCTACATAATGATCAAGACTTCAAGACTCCGAGTTTTCAACATACCTCTGGGTGGATGATGGTTGAACGGCACCCTGGAGAAACCAGTGGATTTGCCTAGGTGATGCTGGAGATGGCCAGTATTCACGCGGGAAGGTCCACCCAGGCACAAAGAGATGGATGGATGATTCAAGACCCAAGGCTTACCTGCACAGCCACAAGTCATTATGGGCTCTGGCTTGGTTGGATATCGTGGTGACCCTGGACAGGCGGTGCTACGAGATGTAGAAGAACGATAGGAAAGGATGGGCACCGACAGAGTCGCAGGGAAACCCTTTGGAAGACCATGTTTTGGTCATCCGTTTCTCAAACACCTTGAAGTGCGAGAAATCAAACGGAGGCGACCAAATCTGCTGGGGAACGTGTGCAATACTCTGCAGAGTACTCAAACCTAATCGATTAGCCGTGTCCACGGTCATGGACAATTTGAGCCAAAGGAACTGAAACTTCCGGAACCCTCAACACAAATTAATATGATGATGTGTGTATTAATAATGGGTATGAGAATTGGTTGGTGGAACCATCTCATTAATCTACCAACTTAGTAATAATTTTGCTTATCCCTCTCTTGTTGTAGGAAAAATTGGCTTTACGCAAAAACTTACTACCCCACCTGCCATATATGCATGTAGACTAGATGATTATCTTTTCACCCCTTTCTTGTGACTTTGCCGGCATATTCCATATGCTGACCTACACGGTTGCAACGTATCATGTTGCAGAGTACTTTTCCGACCAGGAGTGAGGACACGTTCAACGCTCGGTGAGATGCCCTTGGAGTCAGATGGACTCATCTACCTTAGACGCTTCCGCAAGACTTAGTTAATCTCATGAGTTGGCCTTCAGCCACTTTATTGTAATATATTTATTGTAATAAAGGACTCAATATGAGATTTCGATTTATATAATGCTGTGTGATTTCCCTTTGATATATACATTGATGTACCGTGTGTGTACCAGCATGATCTTGGGATGGTACAGAAACACCGGAGATTCGACCTTTCAGGTCGGGTCGCTACAGAAATGGTATCAGAGCACACGCTGACCGTTGGACGTAACCTCTAGGATTGGAAAGCCTTAGGACTTATTTCTCCTTATCTTTAAAGTTCTTATACTCTCATCTACTCGTTTCTGACTCCTATCTGATTATATCAAAATTTACAGATGGCCACCTTCATCCCTGTGTTGATCACGGAGTTTTGCCAGCCTGACGCAACGATGCCTTTTGGTAAGGAGCTGACGAGGATCGTCAAGGACGTAAGGATTGCTTTGCCGAGCATCACCGGGATTCCTATCATGTCCTTTCCACAAGATGGACGCTACAGGATTGAGGTGCACATCCCAGGGAAGACCTTTGGGAATCGGAAGGAACCCATCGATTTCAAGTTTGTGGCACACAGCTGGATACTTAGAGGAAACATTGCCATTCATCGTGCCCTTGGACGTATTCAGGAGGAATACAGAGGTGGAACCATTTCACCAGGACTTAGCGTGGTTTGTCGCAGAGATGCCAATGGAAACATCATAACCCCTCCTACTACAGACACCACCATTTCTTATATCCAGACCTTGGAGACTCACATCAGGACTCTGGAGCTTCGAGTTCGTGCTGATACGAAGACAATCAAGAATCTGATGAACAGTGAGATTGACCTTGAAGCTGATTTACGGGAAGCCGAGTATGAGCATGTGTATGAGGTGAAGGATTTCTTAGAGAGGATCGACAAGCTGAACACTCGGATCGCCACTCTGGAGGAACAGATGGACATGGGTGAAAACCTTCATCCTGAGGGAGACTTGGCTCCTTTCATCAGCGATGATGATGACTATGAGGAGAGCACCACTGGAGGAGGCTCAGTCACCATGTACTTCTGAGGAAAACTTTAGTTATGCCCCCATGTATCTTCATTTTCATCGTTAAACGCATAGGTCGATGTTTAGTTTGATGGAGATTTGTATCTCGATGTTTGACATTGATTGAATAAATGAATGAGTGTTTGGTGTGACATGTTTGTTGCATTGCATATGGGTAGTGAATTTCTCCTTTTAGGCCCTTGTTCTATTCTAATTCTCACCCCTCTGAAAACAACAAGATGCCTCCACGACGTGAGTCCAACTTCACCTTCCTGCCGGAACTCACGCAACTCCTTCAGCAGCAGAATGCACTGATGCAACTATTGATCTAGAATCAAACCAACAACCAGAACAACAACCACCACCACCCACCCCAGGCTGACAATCTCACCCGTTTTCTGAGGTTGAACCCTCCAACTTTCTCCAGTAGCACTGAGCCCATTGTGGCAGATGACTGGCTCCGTAAGATTGAGAGAGAACTCGTCACCGCTGGATGTACTAATGTTGAGAAAGTGCACTTTGCCGCACATCAACTCGAAGGACCAGTTGCTTCGTGGTGGGAGAACTACACCACCACATATCCTATTGCTGATATAACTTGGGAGAAGTTCAAGCAAGCTTTCCGCACCACACATGTTTCAGCTGGAGCCATGAGTCTGAAGAAGCGCGAGTTTCGCAACTTGCGCTAGAGAAATCGCTCTGTGGCCCAGTACGTGGACGACTTCAGCACATTGGCCCGTTATGCACCAGGAGACGTGGCCGATGATGCGGCCAAGCAAGAGAAGTTTCTAGAAGGACTCAACGATGAGTTGAGCATGCAGCTGGTAGTGGCTACCTTCAACAACTACCAAGAGCTGGTGGACAAGGCCCTCATCTTGGAGGGAAAGCAGCAGCAAATTGAGAACCGGAAGAGGAAGTATACTCAGGGGAAGTTTAACTCTGGAGCTCATCAAAAGCCCCGCTACTCCCCGTACTCAGGGAATATCGGATCAGGGACCGGTAAGTTTGGAAGGCACCCTCATGCCGTGCACAACCATGGAGGCCACAACCATGGAGGAAATGGGAATGCCCGTCCCAACCATGGCAACTTCAAGACTGACAATGGGAATGGGAACAACAACCAGCACCGTCACGCTCCTACTCAGAAGGATCTGAGCCACATCACCTGTTTCAAGTGCCAGAAGACAGGGCACTATGCTACCGAGTGTCCCCAGAGCAAGCAGGGAAATGGAAACGGCAACGCCGCAGCCAAGAAGCCAAATCCGTTTCCTCGTGCCTAGGTGAACCACCTCAACATGGAAGAAGTCTATGATCAACCCGAGACTGTGGTTGGTAAGTTTTTATTGCATTCACGTCCAGTTACAGTACTTTTTGATTCCGGTGCAACTCATTCATTCATATCAAGGGTAGTTGTGGATAAGTATGGTTTGCCGACCAAAACCCTTAGTCAGCCCATTAAGGTCAGTTCCCCAGGAGGTATGATGATGGCAGGGATAGGATGCCATGCCTTGAAACTCAATATAGGAAACCATGTTTTTCCCACCGACCTCATCGTCTTAGAATCCCAGGGATTGGATGTAATCCTAGGCATGGATTGGATGACCAAGTATGAAGGAAATCTTGATTATCCCAGCAAGTCTATTTCGCTCACCACCCCGGAGAACAAGAGGATTAAGTATGTATCCCAACGCACACGTATGAGTGCTCGGTTAAATTCCCTCACAGGAGTTGTTCAGGAGGAAGTACCAGTTGTACAAGACTTTTCGGATGTATTCCCGGAAGAATTACCAGGCATGCCACCAGATAGGGAGATTGAGTTCCTAATAGAGCTACAACAAGGGGCAGCCCCAATTTCCAAGAGACCTTATCGGATGCCCGCAAATGATCTAGTGGAAATCAAGAAGCAAATTAAGGAGTTATTGGACAAGGGATATATTCGCCCAAGTTCTTCACCTTGGGGAGCCCCAGTTCTTTTGGTGGAGAAGAAGGATAAAACCTTGAGAATGGCAGTCGATTATCGTGCCTTGAACGAGGTGACTATCAAGAACAAGTACCCTCTACCGATGATTAATGACTTGTTTGATCAGCTAGTAGGCGCCAAAGTATTCTCCAAGATCGATCTTCGATCAGGGTATCACCAACTGAAGATTCATGAACAAGATATACCCAAAACAGCTTTCACCACAAGGTATGGGTTGTATGAGTACACTGTCATGTCCTTTGGTTTGACTAATGCTCCTGCCTACTTCATGAATTTGATGAACAAAGTGTTCATGGAATACCTGGACAAGTTTGTCGTGGTGTTCATCGATGACATTTTGATATTCTCCAAGATCAAGGACGAACACAAAGAACATTTACGTTTAGTTCTGGAGAAGCTGAGAGAGCATCAGTTATATGCCGAGTTCAGGAAATGTGAATTTTGGCTAACGGAAGTCGGATTCCTTGGACATGTTATTTCCGGAGATGGAATAGCAGTGGACCCCGCTAAGGTTGAAGCCGTCACCAAGTGGAAGTCACCCACCTTAGTTTAGGAGATCCGCAGTTTCCTCGGACTAGCCGGATATTACCGGAGGTTCATTGAGAATTTCTCAAAGATTGCCAAGCCCATGACAGAATTGTTGAAGAAAGAGTCTAAGTATATTTGGATTGAGGAATGTGAAGCCAGTTTCCAGGAGTCGAAGAAACGTTTGGTAATAGCCCCAGTGTTGATTTTGCCCAATATTCGGAAGGACTTCCAGGTTTATTGTGATGCTTCACGTCAAGGACTTGGAGGAGTACTCATGCAAGATGGAAAGGTTGTATCTTATGCATCCAGACAACTACGACCTCATGAGTTGAATTATGCCACCCATGATTTGTAACTAGAAGCCATAGTGCACGCACTCAAGACCTGGAGACATTTCCTTATCGAAAATAGTTGTGATGTTTACACCGACCATAAGAGCCTGAAGTATATCTTCACGCAGAAAGAGTTAAACCTCAGACAGAGGAGATGGTTAGAGTTAATCAAGGACTATGACATGAGATTACACTACCATCCAGGTAAGGCAAATGTGGTAGCAGATGCCTTGAGTCGAAAAACTTATGTAAACACACTCACAGCGGGAGGATTACCCCAGGAGTTAGCTGATGATCTCAGAGAGCTCAGGCTAGAGATAGTTCCAAGCGGATTTGTTGCCACACTAGAGATCCAGTCCACCTTTACCGAAAGAATTCGAGAAGCCCAGAAATCGGACAAGGAAATAGCTGAGATTAAGCAAAGAATGAAAGATGGTAAAGCTAAAGGTTTTCGTGAGGATGAGCAAGGAACTCTGTGGTTTGAGAACCGCATCTTTGTGCCTAATGACCCATAGCTCAAGAAGTTGATACTTCAAGAAGCCCATGATTCCCCTTACTCAATACATCCAGGCAACACCAAGATGTACCTGGATTTGAAAGAAAGTTATTGGTGGACAGGTATGAAGAAGGATATTAGAGAACATGTGGCAATATGTGATGTTTGTCAGCGAGTAAAGGCAGAACATCAGAAGCCAGCAGGGTTAGTCCAACCTTTGCCGATACCCGAGTGGAAATGGGAAAAGCTTGGTATGGACTTCATCACAGGACTACCCAGGACCTGTTCAGGTTATGATTCCATCTGGGTAGTGGTTGATCGCTTGACCAAGGTGGCTCATTTCATTCCAGTGAAAACCACCTATACCAGTGCTAAGCTAGCCAAGATATACATGACCAGGATTGTGTGTCTGCATGGAGTTCCAAGGAGTATCGTGTCAGATAGAGGAACATAATTTACCTCAAAGTTTTGGCATCAGTTACATGAAACTTTGGGTACAAGACTGGAGTTCAGTACAGCTTTTCATCCGCAGACCGATGGACAGACTCAGAGAGTCACCAAGATTCTGGAAGACATGTTGAGAGCTTGTGCGCTAGATTATGGATCTAGTTGGGATGACAACTTACCTTATGCAGAATTCTCGTACAACAACAGTTATCAGACCAGTCTGAAGATGGCCCCTTTCGAAGCATTATACGGAAGGAGGTGCAGAACACCATTGACGTGGGATGGTGTTGGAGACCGACAACTTCTTGGTCTCGACCTTATTCGAGATTCAGAAGATAACGTCAAGTTGATTTGTGATAGACTCAAAATAGCTCAATCTCGACAGAAGAGCTATGCCGACAGCAAACGTAAAGAAGTGACGTATGAAGTGGGAGACCGAGCATATCTTCGTGTGTCCCCGCTTCGAGGAATCAAGAGGTTTGGTGTTAAAGGAAAGTTAGCACCCAGATTCATAGGCCCCTACAAAATTCTTGAACGTAGAGGCGAAGTTGCATACAAGCTGGAATTGCCAGAAGGATTATCCGGAGTTCATGATGTTTTCCATGTTTCCCAACTGAAGAAATGTCATGCTGAGATGACTGATATCCCTTTGAGAGACACAGCGCCCCTAGAGGCCATACAACTTGACAGTGACCTGACCTACGAGGAGAAGCCTGTCAGAGTCCTCGAGACTACCAATAGAGTTACCCGCAACAATATCATCAAGTTATGTAAGGTTTTGTGGAGTCACCACACCGAGGAAGAAGCCACCTGGGAATGCAAAAAAGATCTTCGTAGAGACCACCCGCACCTATTTTCTAGCCAACCCGAATCTCGAGGGCGAGATTCATCTTAAGGTGGGTAGGTTTGTAACATCCCAAAATTCCATTTCGGAATGTTATGAAATATAGCTATGCATCTATCATCATCATTGCTTGAATACATGTAATAGTTGAAATGCCTTTTCTGAAATTCTGAAAAGCCCTTTCTACTTTCAATGTGTTGCTTTCACCTATTCGAAATCTTGGTAAAAAGTTCAAATAAGAGAGGAGGAACATGACAGTCCACACCAGGACCTAATTGGTGATTTATTTGAACAATAAAAACCTGGGGTTGTTTTGAAAATATTTGCAAAAAGGATTTAAAAACAATTAGGCAATTTCTAAAAATATTTTTTTTTCAAATTATTGAAATAACATAATAAAAATGTTCAATAAATGGAATTTATTATTATGTTAATTTTGATATATAATACTCCTATATTTGGAAATGTTTTGAATGCTTTTAAAGAGGTTTTACTGCTATGACTATTAAAAAGAGTAACGGTTTTTGTATTTAAACGGGCCGGCCCACGGGCATTTATTCACGAATTAACTACGAGCCGGTCGACCGACGCGCCTTCGCTGCTTCTTCACTCTCTGAGAACGGGCCCCACCCCGACCCCCGATGACCACGCGCGGTAATCACTGACCTCGCGCGCGCGCCGCCGTCACCGGGAATCTCGTCGTCGGATCTCCCTCCTCTCTCCTCCCCGCACCCACCCGAGCACTCTATAAGTAGCGCCTCTTCCCCGCTCCATTCCCTCCCCCCCGAGCCCCCTCTTCCCCCTTGCTAGAATGCTGCAGCCACTCGCCGGAGATACTCCGACCACCGAACCCTTCCTCGCTCGTGCCCGTCGCCTCGGTTGCCCCCTCGCCCCTCCGACCCCACCGTTCGACGCCGGACCTCGCCCACCATTGTCTGAAACCCTCCACTGCCTCCCTTAACCACCGGAGCTCCTCGCCGACATCCTTGCCGTTTCGGACTCGCCGGAGATCCCTCGCCGGCGACCACTTACTCGGTGAGCCCCCCCATCCGTTCGATCTGGATCTTACGATCCAGATTTGAACGTTATTATTGCTCAAACCGGTATCCTCTTAGGATCGGTCAACCGCCCGTAACGCCCGCTCGCACACGCTAGCAGCCAATAGGATCTTGCCACGTCACCCTAGCCAACCGTTAGTTAGTTTTCCTTTCGGTTTTGTTTTTCAGAAAACAGATTGATTTCAAATTTTGTTTTGTCTATATCTTTTAATCTGTTTAATGTTTTGAGTTGATTCTTTTTGCATTAGCTCACATTTTTCATATAGTTTCACCCTGTACTTTTAAATTTTAAATTTGACCTATAAAATTTGAATTGAATCAAATTTGCTCAAATCACTCAAATCTGAATAACTAGAATTTAAAAATAGATTTTGATATGAATCTTTTTGCTACTGCTTGGTATTAGTTTGGAATATTTTATTGCTTAGTTTGAGGATTTTTAGGATGATTTTGATTAGTGTTCTAGCTATAAACAGAATCTGCCTAGTATTATAGTATAGTTTTATTTACTTAGTTTTAGTTAGTTTAAATTAGATTTAGTTTTAATTTGATTTAGTAGGTTCTGTTGCTTGAATATTTAGTGTTTTATTTACTGTTAATAAAAATATAAAATTGTTTAGTTTATTTCTTTGTTAATATAGGAATCACAACTTCTTTTCAAATAGGTTTAATTTGATTAAAACAACTAGTTAGTAATAGTTTTTCTTTCAACAAAGTTTTATATAATTTAATTCTGTTTTCTAAGACATGTTTATTTGTACATTATTTTCTGTTAAGAACATGTTTTGTTAATAAATAATAAGTTTTGTTTTGCTCTTTTGTTAGTAAAACTATAGTTGCTTCATGTAGTGTTTATCAAAACTTTTAAAAACTTTACTAAAGTTTTTCTTAACAAAACTTTAAATTGATTTTATTCTGTTTATTTAATAAAATATTTTATTGTTCCTTTCTGTCAACTATTGTTTTGTTATTACAAAATAGTTTTGTTATGTTAGTAGTAGTTTACCCATCACCTTTTTGAAAACAAAACTTTGTGTGTTTTCTTGCTTGTGATTTTTGTGCACTGTTTTGTCTTGATTGTTTACTAGTTCATTTTCTGATGTTGTGAGTTACATTATTTTTGTTGTATTCTTATTGAGTGCTCTTGTTTGCTTTGTTAGATTATCCGAAGTGTGAAGCTTGTTACCTAGAGTCCTTCACGTACAAAGATCATCACTCAGGCAAGTCACTTTGATCATCTTTACCCATGTTTTTATTGCATTAGTTCTTCCATCACCCCAATTGCATGCAAAGTAGGTTAGTTGGAAACTTGGTTACTGTTGTAGTATCATGTGGTAGGTACCCCTTCTCAATTCTTGACACATTGGCCCCGGGAAACGTTGTTTTACTTTTTGCTATGCTATTAGTAGACGGGGTTGGTTGTGTGATTCATGAGAGTTGAGAGAGTTAATTACAAGACCTACATAATGATCAAGACTTGAAGATTTCGAGTTTTCAAATTACCTCTGGGTGGATGATGGTTGAACGGCACCCTGGAGAAACCAGTGGATTTGCCTAGGTGTTGCTGGAGATGGCCAGTATTCACGCGGAAAGGTCCACCCAAGCATAAAGAGAAGGATGGATGCTTCAAGACCCAAGGCTTACCTGCACAGCCACTAGTCATTATGGGCTCTGGCTTGGTTGGATATTGTGGTGACCCTGGACAAGCAGTGCTACGAGATGTAGAAGAACGGTAGGAAAGGATGGGCACCGACAGAGTCGCAGGGAAACCCTTTGGAAGACCATGTTTTGGTCATCCGTTTCTCAAACACCTTGAAGTGCGAGAAATCAAACGGAGGCGACCAAATCTTGTGGGGAACGTGTGCAAAACTCTGCAGAGTACTCAAACCTAATCGATTAGCCGTGTTCACGGTCATGGACAATTTGAGCCAAAGGAACTAAAACTTCCGGAACCCTCAACACAAATTAATATGATGATGTGTGTATTAATAACTTGGGTATGAGAATTGGTTGGTGGAACCATCTCATTAATCTACCAACTTAGTAATAATTTTGCTTAGCCCTCTCTTGTTGTAGGAAAAATTGGCTTTACGCAAAAACTTACTACCCCACCTGCCATATATGCATGTAGACTAGATGATATCTTTTCACCCCTTTCTTGTGACTTTGCCGGCATATTCCATATGCTGACCTACACGGCTGCAACGTATCATGTTGCAGAGTACTTTTCCGACCAGGAGTGAGGACACGTTCAATGCTCGGTGAGATGCCCTTGGAGTCAGATGGACTCATCTACCTTCGACGCTTCCGCAAGACTTAGTTAATCTCATGAGTTGGCCTTCAGCCACTTTATTGTAATATATTTATTGTAATAAAGGACTCGATATGAGATTTCGATTTATATAATGCTGTGTGATTTCCCTTTGATATATACATTGATGTACCGTGTGTGTACCAGCATGATCTTGGGATGGTACCGAAACACCAGAGATTCGACCTTTCAGGTCGGGTCGCTACATGCTCCCTCTAAATGTGTGCAGTACTTTAAAGGATAGTTGCTTTGTAATGCATGGACACACATATGGATGAAAGGGATGTAAGAGTCATGTGTATCTTGTCTATATGCATCAATATATGTGAATGAAATGTATATCCTTGATCAAGGCTTCACTCTTGCAAACAATATGTGCAAGAAGCAAGAGATCATGTTGATCAAAGATATGATGAATATACTTACCTTGAGTTCTTGAGCATTCTAGTAGTAGAGACACACTATAGAAAACAATGTTAGGAAACACAAGAGTATTCTACCAATCAAAAGCAATAGAACTCAAAGGATACCAAGATGTGGAGAACATTATAATATGATAATCATTAAGATTGATGTGACTCCACATTTAGTATTAATTTGTTATATCTTTTCTCCCCTTTGATATGAAAATGGTAGTACATCCTCTCCCCTTGAATCTCAGCATGTAGATATTGGGATTGGATAGGGTGAGAAAAGTAATCCTTTGTTCACTTGAGACTTTTCTCCAAAAGTAGTTTTCTCCCCCTACATTGTTGTTCCTCTCCTTGATTATATAAGTGTGAACTTTTGATATTTTCCTCTCCCCCTAAATCGTATCTCCCCCTTTGCATAAGCATGTAACTCTCCCTATAGCATAAAGCTTTGATATTCACCCCCTTTGGCATAAAATACCAAAAAGGTTAAACTTGGGAGTAGTGACAGGGATCATTGACAAGGAAGGGATCCTGGAGATCAAGGGTCATTGAAAGTAGGGTCCATTAAAAGACTAAGGGAATCATTGAAAGTAAATTCTCTCCCTTTGGCAATTTGAGTTTTCTTCTCCTTAGAGATAGGGATCCTTGAATAAAGAATTTCTCCCCCGAAGTGTTGTTTGTTCTTCTCCCCATAAGAATATATATATATATATATATATATATATATATATTTGAAAGGGGTCATCGAAGGAACAAGAATATCACAAGAATAGAAAAAAATAATCAATATCAAAGAAACATAGATTTTGAAAGAAAAGAAAATCGGTGACTCCAGGATAGATAGATCGATGATACTAAGATTGTGTAGTGC
The DNA here is from genome assembly GCA_022496015.1 of Hordeum marinum. Classification (NCBI taxonomy): domain Eukaryota; kingdom Viridiplantae; phylum Streptophyta; class Magnoliopsida; order Poales; family Poaceae; genus Hordeum; species Hordeum marinum. The sequence continues at coordinate 340,785,871 of CM039678.1, forward strand.
AGCTTATGTGCGAATTCGGTAGAACCGAGTTATCTATGTCGGTGACTCCGAAAGATAAACCAACTTTTTGTTTTCAAAGAGACAAATGAAACTATTTCAAAAAGAAAAAAATGCGAAATATTTACAATGGTCATGAAATAGATAAGATTTGAGTGGTTACGAGCAATCATGCAAATAGAGAGCAAACCACACAAGTTTCTTAACTAAATGATGGGCGAGGACTAGGTCACCTATATTAGAGTATATTGACTTAGGAGCCAAGCAAGAATGTTTGATCATAGGTCATACTCATTGTTTAGGCTCAAAATGGGGTTACCATTTTTCAATTAAGCATTTTTATGTCTTCATATCACTTGAGTTGCTTTAGCCCATGACTCGGAGTAAAGCCTTTTCAAGGATATGAGTACATACCTTTGAATGATGTTGATGACGCTGCTTGTAGGTGAACTTGTTGAGGATGCTCGAGGTTGATGAAGATCATCTTGAATTTGGAGCAATCCTTCTTGTTCTAGTGCTCTCATCACCTACAAAGGTTAGTCATGCAGGGAAGAGCAATGGATATATCCAATTGACATGATACTACTTAATATTTTGCAACTAAGATCAAGTATATGTCAAGGATATGTTTTGGTTGTCTTCTTCCTTCCATCATCAAAGATGGGTTGTGGATACTTGGTAATGACAAGATTGCTTATGATTGGAGTTGATGGAAATCTTGTGGAATGAAGTTCTTCCAAGTACCTACAAAAGGTTAGATTCCATACAAGGGAGCATAGAATTCATTGACATATGATAACGAGTTACGAGAACATGGAGATAATAAGAAAGCTCATGCCCTTGCTTGCAACCGAGTGAGTCTAGCTCAAGTTTGAAGCATCAATGATGTCCAACTCACTCCTCAAATGACATTTTTTTTCTCATGAAGTGGCTTGGTGAAGATATCGGCCAATTGTTTGTTAGTACGAACATGCTTAAGATTGATATCTCCTTTGGCAACATGATCACGAATGAAATTATGTCGAACTTGAATATGCTTGGTTCGAGAATCTTGCACAGGATTATGTCCAATTTTAATAGCACTTTCATTGTCACGAAGTAATGGAACATTTTTTGAACATGAATAGCATAATCCTTAAGCGTTTGTGTCATCCATAGTAATTATGCACAACAAGATCCAGCGGCAATATACTCAGCTTCGGCAGTAGATAGAGATACCGTGTTTTGCTTCTTGGAGGATCAATACACAAGAGATCTACCTAAAAATTGACAAGTACCCAAGGTGGATTTTCTATCAATCTTGTCACTGGCAAAGTCCAATTCGGAATAGCTAGCAAGATTAAAAGAAGATCCCTTGGGATACCAAATGCCAAAGTTTGGTGTTTGTATCAAGTATCTCACAATACGTTTCACAACCAAAAATGACACTCTTTAGGTGCATCTTGATATCTAGCACACATGCAAACACTAAGCATAATATCGGGATGAGATGCACATAGATATAGCAATGAACCAATCATATATCGATAAACCTTTTGATCAACCGGTTCATCCTCCCTGGTAAGGTCAACATGTCCACTAGTGGGCATAGGAGTTTTCATACCTTTGCAATCCTGCATGTTGAACTTCTTGATCAAGTCCTTGGTATACTTAGTTTGAGAGATGAAAGTCCCTTCTCTTGATTGATTGATTTGCAATCCAAGAAAGAATTTCATCTCACACATCATAGAAATCTCATACTTCTCAGACATCAACCTTCCAAATCTTTCACTAAATTGAGGGTTAGTGGAACCAAAGATAATATCATCCACATAGATTTGACATACAAATAATTGTCCATTAACTCTCTTAGTGAACAAGGTTGCATCAATTTTACCAATTTCAAAACCTTTTTCGATGAGAAACTTCGCTAAACATTTTTACCAAGCACGAGGGGCTTTCTTAAGACCATAAAGAGCTTTGCGAAGCTTGTAAACATGATTAGGTTTCTTAGGATTCACAAAACCAGGTGGTTGCTTAACATAAACTTTTTCCTCAATTTCACCTTTTAAAAATGCACTTTTGATGTCCATTTGATAAAGCGTGATATGATGGTGATTAGCATAAGCAAGAAGAATATGAATAGCTTCAAGTCTAGAAACGGGGGCATAGGTATCACCGTAGTCCATACCTTTGACTTGCGTATATCCTTGGGCTACGAGACGAGCCTTGTTGCATACGGCTTGTCCATCTTCACCTGGTTTGTTCCGAAACACCCATTTGGTTCCGATGATGTTGTGCTCATCTTTGGGCTTCTCCATGGGTGTCCACACTTCATTCCTCTCGAAGTTGTGTAGCTCTTCATGCATTGCGTTCACCCAACCCGCATCTTCAAGAGCTTGTTCTACCTTTAAAGTCTCAATGCTAGAGATGAAAGAATAATGCTCACAAAAGTTAGCTAGGCGGGTTTTATAGTGAGTGATTCTCCTTGTTTGTATATCACCAAGGATTTGGTTTAGGGGATGGTTCTTGGTCACTTGAGCTCGAACTCGGGTCAGCTTCCGATTGTTGGATGGTGGAGCTTCTTCTTCTTCATCATCATTTCATTCATCTTCATTGTTGTTGAAGGTGTCATTCCCTTGAGGTGGTGGTGAAGGTGGTTGTGGTGGATCTTCATGATAACTTCCTATTCTTCATCATTTTGTCGTGTACTGCTTGTGGATGCCTCCATGCCGTGTTGAGGTTGACCTTGACATGAAGAGGGGGCTTCCACTTGAGTTGATGAAGTACTCTCCTTCACCTCCATGAGACGAATCTTGCCAATGGGTAGATCTAGAATGGCTTCCAAAGGATCCTTATCACCTACATCATTTGGCAATTGTTCGACTTGCGAACCATTAGATTCATCAAAATTCACTTCTACCGTCTCTTCAACTTTTCGAGTGAAGTTGTTGTAGACACGGTAAGTGTGAGATTTCGATCCGTAACGAAGTAGGAATCCTTCATGATATTTAGGAGCCAATTTATTACGACGATGCTTATCAAGAATGTAGCACTTTGAGCCAAATACCCGAAAGTATACGACTTGGGGTTTGTTACCGGTGAGTAGTTCGTATGCCGTTTTACCGAGGAGCTTGTGCAAGTAAAGTCGGTTTGTGGCATGACATGCTGTTTCAACGTCTTCTGCCCAAAAAGTGTCTTGGCGTCTTGTATTCGTCAAGCATCGTTCTTTCCATCTCAATGAGCGTCCGGTTCTTTCGCTCAACAACTTCATTTTGTTGAGGTGTGTACGTAGCCGAGAACTCATGTGAGACACCTTCTTCGTCAAGAAAGGTATCCACATGGGTGTTCTTGAACACTGATCCGTTATCACTCCGAACCTTCTTGATCTTCACTTCAAACTGATTTTGCGCTTTCTGAGCGAAGTTCTTGAAGATCTTTTGAACCTGCGACTTATCATCAAGAAAGAATACCCACATAAATCTGGAAAAATCATCAACTATAACTAGACCATAGGAATTTCCACCGAGACTCTTGTAAGCACTAGGACCAAAAATATCCATGTGAAGTAACTCGAGTGCTCTCCTAGTAGTCATGATATCCTTAATGGGATGACTTCCACCTACTTGCTTTCCAGCTTGACAAGAACTGCGAAGTCCATCTTTGTCAAAGATAACATCTTTAACACCAAGTATATGATCTCCTTTAGCACGCATGAGATCATGGAGCTCAAATAGGCATTTATCAAAGTTTGGATCACTAGGCTTATTATTCTGTTAATTAGGGCATTTATCAAAGTTCTGTAAGGTTTTGTGGAGTCACCACACTGAGGAAGAAGCCACTTGGAAACGCGAAGAAGATCTTCGTAGAGACCACCCGCACCTATTTTCTAGCCAACCCGAATCTCGAGGGCGAGATTCATCTTAAGGTGGGTAGGTTTGTAACATCCCAAAATTTCATTTTGGAATGTTATGAATATAGCTATGCATCTATCAACATCATTACTTGAATACATGTATTAGGTGAAATGCCTTCTCTAAATTTCTGAAACCCCTTTCTACTTTCAATGAGTTGCTTTCACCTATTGTAAATTTTGGTAAAAAGTTCAAATAAGAGAGGAGGAACATGACACTCCACACCAGGGACTATTTGGTGATTTATTTGAACAATAAAAACCAGGGGTTGTTATGAGAATATTTGCAAAAAGGATTTAAAAACAATTAGGCAATTTCTGAAAATATTAATTTTTTCAAAGTATTCAAATGACAGAATAAAAATGTTAAATAAATGGAATTTATTATTATGTTAATTTTGATATAATACTCTTGTATTTAGAAATGATTTGAATGCTTTAAATGTTTTTGAAACGCGCTGGAAAATCATTAAATGAAAACGGTAACGGTTTTTGTATTAAACGGGCCGGCCCACGGGCATTTATTCGCGAATTAACTTCGAGCCGGCCGACCGACACGCAACGGACGCCCCTCTCTCTCTGACAGCGGATCCCACCCCGACCGACCGTTTGCCCCGCGCGGTCGCCCTCTTCCTCCCCGCGCGCGCCGGAGATCCTCACCGACAGTTTCTTCTTCCCCCGGATCTCTCTCCTCTCTCCTCCCCCGCACTCCCCAGCGCCCCTATATAAGCCGCCCCTCCCCACATCCATTTCCCCCCGAGCCCCCTCTCCTGTCGCCAGAACGCCGCCGCAAACCCTCACCGGAGCCCCTGCCACCACCGGAACTCCCATTGCTCATGCCCGTCGCCTCGGTTGTCCCCTCGCTCCTCCGACCCCTCCGTTCGATGCCGGACCTCGCCCGCCATTGTCTAAACCCCTCCACTACCTCCCTCGACCACCGGAGCTCCTCGCCGTCGTCTTTGCCGTTTCGGACTCGCCGGAGATCCCTCGCCGGCGACCTTTTAACACTGTGAGACCTCCCAACCCTCGGATCCTTACTCAACGGCCAAGATTAGATCGGGTTATTCCCGAACTGTTTTTCTCTTCCGATCGGTCGCTCGCCCGTATCTCCCGCATGCACGCGCTAGCTAGCCAATAGGGATCTGCCACGTCACCCTGGCCGTCCGATAGTTTTATGTTTTTCTTTTTGTTTTGTTTTAGTTAACAGAAACTTTTTCAAATTTGTTTTAGCTATAACTTTTAATATGTTTAATGTTTTGAGTTGATTCTTTTTGCAATAGCTCACATTTTTCATGTAGTTTCACCATGTACTTTTAAATTTCAAATTTGAACTATAAAATTTGAAATGAATCAAATTTGCTCAAATCATTCAAATCTGAATAACTAGAGTTTGAAAACAGATTTTGATATGAATCTTGTTGCTACTATTTGGTCTTAGTTAGGACTATCTTCATGCTTAGTTTGAATATTTTTAGGTTATATTTGATTGGTGTTTTAGCTATAAACAGATTCTGCCTATCAGTTAGTATATTGTTTTATTTAACTTAGTTTTAGTTGGTTCAAATTAGATTTAGTTTTATTTGATTTAGTAGGTTCTGTTAGTTAAACATTTAGTGTTTTACTAACTATTAATAAAAAAATATTTTTTTTAGTTTATTTCTTTGTTATTATAGGAATCACAACTTCTTTTAAATAGGTTTAATTTGATTAAAACAACTAGTTTAGAATAGATTTCTTTTAATAGAGGTCTATACAATTTAATTTTTGTTTTCTAAGACAAGTTTATCTGTAAATTCTTTCCTGTTAAGTAAATGTTTCAAAAAAATAATATTAAGTTTAGTTTAATTCTTTTGTTAGTAAACTATAATTGATTCATATAGTGTTTATCAAAACTTTTATAAACCTTACTAAAGTTTTCTTAACAAAACTTTAAATTGATTTTATTCTGTTTATTAATAAAATATTTTATTGTTTTCTTGCTGTAAACTATTGTTTTGTTATTAAAAAATAGTTTTGTTATGTTAGTAGTGGTTTACCCATCACCTTTTTGAGAACAAAACCTTGTGTGTTTACTTGTTTGTGATGTGTGCATTGTTTTTGTCTTGATTGTTTACTAGTTCATGGTTGTGAGTTACAATATTTTGTTGTATGCTTATTGAGTGCTTGTTTGCTTCGTTAGATTATCCGGAGTGCAAAGCTTGTTACTTAGAGTCACTCACGTACGAAGATCATCAATCAGGAAAGTCACCTTGATCATGTCTTTCCCATGTTTTATATGCATTAGTTCTACCATCTCCCCAATTGCATGCAAGATAGGTTAGTTGGAAACTTGGTTACATTGTTGTAGTATCATGTGGTAGGTACCTCCTCAACCCTTTGACAACATTGGCCCCGGGAAACGTTGTTTTACTTTTTGCTATGCTATTAGTAGACGGGGTTGGTTGTGTGATTCATGAGAGTTGAGACAGTTAATAATTTCAAGACCTACATAATGATCAAGACTTCAAGACTCCGAGTTTTCAACATACCTCTAGGTGGATGATGGTTGAACGGCACCCTGGAGAAACCAGTGGATTTGCCTAGGTGATGCTGGAGATGGCCAGTATTCACGCGGAAAGGTCCACCCAGGCACAAAGAGATGGATGGATGATTCAAGTGACTTGCCTGATTGATGATCTTCGTATGAGAGGGACTCTAAGTAACAAGCTTCGCACTCCGGATAATCTAACGAAGCAAACAAGCACTCAATAAGCATACAACAAAAATATTGTAACTCACAAACATCAACCAAGAACTAGTAAACAATCAAGACAAAACAATGCACAAATCTCAAGTAAGAAAACACACAAAGTTTTGTTTTCAAAAGGTGAGGGATGAAAACACTACTGACATAATAAAACTATTTTGAAATAACAAGACAATTGTTGCCAGCAAGGAAACAATAGAATATTTTATTAATAAACAGAATATAATCAATTTAAGTTTGTTGGGAAAACTTTAGTAAAGTTTATAAAAGTTTTTTTTTTGATAAACACAATATGTATCAACTATAGTTATACTAACAAAAGAATGAAAAACTAAACTTATTAATTTGTTAACAAAACATGTTCTTACAGAAAATAACTTACAAATAAACTTGTTTTAGGAAAACAGAATTAAATCTTATAAAACTTTGTTCGAAGCAAAACCATTAGTTAGTTGTTTTAATCAAATGATGCCTATTTGAAAAGAAGTTGTGATTCCAATGTTAGATAAATTTAATCTAAGCAAAATTATATTTTTATTAACAGTAAGTGAAAACACTAAATGTTTACTAACAGAACCTAATAAACAAATAAAACCAAATTCTAAATCAAACTAATCAAAATTGAGTTTATAAAACTATATTATAATAATAAGCAGATTCTGTTTTTGGTTAAAACAGTAATCAAATAGATCATGAAAATCCTCAAACTATACATGAAGATAGTCCTAACTAATACCAAACAGTAGCAAAAAGATTCATATAAAAATCTATTTTCAAACTCTAGTTATTCAGATTTGAAGATTTTGAGCAAATTTGATTAAATTCAAATTTTATAGTTAAAATTTGAAATCTAAAAGTACAGGGTGAAACTACATGAAAAATGTGAGCTATTGCAAAAAGAATCAACTCAAAACACTAAATAGATTAAAAGATATAAGCAAAACAAAATTTGAAAACTTTCTGTTAATTAAAACAAAACAGAAAATGAATTTTTTTTTTGCGTCGGTCAGGGGGCTACGTGGCGTGATCCGATTGGCTAGCGAGTGTGTGCGGTAGGTGAATTAGAGCGGGCGACCGATCGGAAGAAGATACCGGTTCGGACTTAAGTCCGTTCTAATCTCGGACGTCGGATTTGGATCGGATGGTCGAGGGAGCTTACGGGGTAAAAGTCGCCGGCGTCGGGGTACTCCGGCGAGTCCGGTAGCGGCGATTGCGACGGCGAGGTGTTCCGGTGGTCGGGGAGGATGGGGAAGTGGTCTGGGCAACGACGACGGTTCTCCGGAGTCGATTTGGTGGCGACGGCGAGGCGAACGGTGGTCTGAGGTGGTGGCTACGGTCGACGGCAACGTTCGGTGGGGGAGTAGCTCCGGCGAGCAATTGACAGCGCCTCGGCGAAAGAGAGAAGGGGCTCGGGGGGGGGATGGATGCGGGGAGTAGTCCGGTTCTTATAGGGCGCTCGAGGGGTGAGGGGGAGTAAAGGAGAGAGAGATCCGGCGAGGGGGAGTAACGGCCGGCGTCGGGTCCGACGAGCGCGGGGGGGGGGGGGGGGGTGGGAATGGAGACGATGACCGTTTCGGGCAACGGTCGGTCGGGGTGGGGCCCGGTGTCAGCGAGTGGGCGCGCGACCGTTACGCGCGGTCGGCCGACCGGTAATGAATGCGCGTTTTAACTGCCGTGGGCCGGCCCGGTTTAAATGCAAAACCGTTACCGATTTTGTTTAATATTTTTACAGAGACATTCAAAAGCTTTTAAAGCATTCAAATCATCTCCAAAAATAGGGGTGTTATATATCAAAATTAACAGAATAATAAATTCTATTTAATGAACATTTTTATTCTGTCATTTGAAGACTTTGAAAAAAATATTATTTTCAGAAATTGCCTAATTGTTTTTAAATCCTTTTTGCAAATATTTTCAAAATAACTCCTGGTTATTTTTTGTTCAAATAATTCACCAATTTGACCCTGGTGTGGAGTGTCATGTTACTCCTCTCTTATTTTGAACATTTAACCAAAATTTCAAATAGGGAGAAGCAACATAGGGAAAAAAGTAGAAGGGGACTTTCTGAAAATCAGAAAAGGCATTTCAACTATTTCATACAATCAAGCAATGATGAATATGGATGCATAGCTATATCATAACATTCCAAAATGGAATTTTGGGATGTTACACAAGGCTTACCTGCACAGCCACAAGTCATTATGGGCTCTGGCTTGGTTGGATATCGTGGTGACCCTGGACAGGCGGTGCTACGAGATGTAGAAGAACGATAGGAAAGGATGGGCACCGACAGAGTCGCAGGGAAACCCTTTGGAAGACCATGTTTTGGTCATCCGTTTCTCAAACACCCTGAAGTGCGAGAAATCAAACGGAGGCGACCAAATCTTGTGGGGAACGTGTGCAAAACTCTGCAGAGTACTCAAACCTAATCGATTAGCCGTGTCCATGGTCATGGACAGTTTGAGCCAAAGGAACTAAAACTTCCGGAAACTCTCAACACAAATAATATGATGATGTGGGTATTAATAACTTGGGTATGAGAATTGGTTGGTGGAACCTTCTCATTAATCAACCAACTTAGTCATGATTTTGCTTAGCCCTCTCTTGTTGTAGGAAAATTGGCTTTACGCAAAAACTTACCATCCCACCTGCCATATATGCATGTAGAACTAGATGATTATCTTTTCACCCCTGTCTTGTGACTTTGCCGGCATATTCCATATGCTGACATATACGGCTGCAACGTATCATGTTGCAGAGTACTTTTCCGACCAGGAGTGAGGACACGTTCTACGCTCGGTGAGATGCCCTTGGAGTCAGATGGACTCATCTACCTTCGACGCTTCCGCAAGACTTAGTTATTCTCATGAGTTGACCTTCGGCCACATTATTGTAATGATTATTGTAATAAAGGACTCGATATGAGATTTCGTTAATATAATGCTGTGTGATTTCCCTTTGATATATACATTGATGTACCGTGTGTGTACCAGCATGATCTTGGGATGGTACGGAAACACCGGAGTTTCGACCTTTCAGGTCGGGTCGCTACATCAACACACAATCACTCTCTCACAGATTTGGCTTGGTGGAAGAGATGGGATTGGTGGAAAGCAACTTGGGGAGGCTAGAAATCAAGATCCATATGGTTGGAGTGGAAGATCTTGATCTCAACACAAGGGTAGTTGGTTCTCTCTCAGAAAATCTGATTGGATAGGTATGGAATAGTTCCGAGTGCTTCACTTTCGAGTAGGTGGTGGTGGAGGGGTATATATAAGCATCCCCAAAAATCCAACCGTTACACACAAAATGACCTACTCGATGACACCGATGTGTTGATCTCGGTGGTACTAAAGTGACCAAAAGGTGGCAACTTTTGAACCTTGGAGGGACCGATATATGAATCTTGGTTACACCGACAAGGTCACCAATGGTCAGAATTGCCAAACTCGGTGACGCCGATTCAACATTCTCGGACAGAACTAAAATTTGAACTTGCATAACAGAAACTTGGCAGCCCAACTCGGTGGCACCAAAAGCAGTGTCGAGTGCACTGAAGGATTAGGGTTTGGCTGAGTCTGTCTAGGGTTTAGAATCGGTGGCCCTGGGATAGAAATGTTGGTTGCACCAATTTTGCATATTTTCCTTAGGACAGACTTTGGTGGGAGAGCTTGTGGATGTTTTGGTGACTGTCACTTGTGCACGCTTGAGCATATTGTTCACCATCAAAACTTTACCCCCTTTTAATATTATTGGCTTTCCTATGGACTCAAAGTGACTTCTCACAAATGTAAAATGTAGAGTCCTCTTGCTTGAAGCTTGGCCAACCTATTTCCTTGAATCTTGGGGTAATTCCACAATCTCATCAATCCTTTTGCCAACTCAACTCTCCATGGACTATTATCTGAAATACACAAGATATAAGTGTTAGTCCAAGAGACAATGTATGTTGTCTTGAATTATCAAAACCACCAAGGGAGCATGTTGTGCTTTCAAAAGGCATATAGCCTATTGATCTGTTGGGGGTAGTATTGATGCTCCAAAGGACGGAGGGTAACTCCTCAACCCAACTACCCGACGTTCGTTGTAAAGGAAACATAAGCCAGGGCTTGACACCTCTCAAGATTTCCTGGTTAGCATGCTATGCCTGACCATTGGATTGGGATGAGCAACAACAGAGACATAAGGCCGGATGTGCTCACTTTCACAGAATGCCTTCATAGCCCCCTTGGACAGATTTGTTGCATTATTCGTGATGATACTACGAGGATAACCAAAACGGTAGATCATTTTTTTGACAAACTGAACCATCGTGGATGCATCACATTTATTAACTGGCTTAGCCTCCACCCACTTGGTAAACTTGTCCACTGTCACCAAAAGGTGGGTCTTCTTATCTTTAGATCTCTTGAAAGGTCCAACCATGTCAAGCCCTCAGACCGCAAACGACCAAGTGATTGGAATCATTTGCAACTCTTGAGCCGGCATGTGAGCACGCCTTCTGAACTTCTGACACCCGTCACACTTGGCGACCAGGTCCTCTACGTCCTTATGAGCCGTCAGCCAAAAGAAACCATGTCAGAAAGCCTTGGCCACCATGGATTTTGAGCCGGCGTGATGACGGCAATCACCGGCGTGTATTTCATTTAAATCTCCCTGCCCTCTTCAGGAGAGACACAACGCTGGAAGACGCTTGTAACGCTGCACTTATGTAAATTTCCATTAACGATGGTCACAGACTTAGATCGCCTCACAATTTTCCATGCTAGAGTCTCATCCTCAGGCATCTCGCCGCGAGTCAGGTACGCCAGGTAAGGTAACGTGTAGTCTGGAATAGTATGTAGAGCCGCCGCCAGCTGTCCTTCTGGGTAAGGTATAGCCTGATCCTCCTATGAAGGTAGCTTAACAGACAATTGATATATCACATCCAAGAAAATATTAAGAGGCACCGGCTTACGCTGAGAGCCCGGTCTTGATAATGCATCAGCCGTCTCGTTCTTGCAACGATTAATATGATCCACCTGATAACCCTTGAAATGACCAGCAATGATATCCACCGCCTGACGATAAGACACCATCCGTGGGTCCTTGGAGTCCCACGTGTCCGAAACTTCCTGAGCCACGAGGTCTGAGTCGCCGAGGTATCTAACCTGGCTCAGGTTCATCTCCTTGGCCACACAGAGGCCGTGAAGCAAGGCTTCATATTCAGCTACATTCTTAGTACAAGGAAACATCAGCCTCATCACGTAACAGAATTTATCACCTTTGGGGGAAGTTAAGACAACTCCAGCCCCTGATCCCTCCAACTGTCTGGACCCATAGAAGTGGATTGTCCAGTACGTGTTGTCTGGCTTTTCCTCAGGTGATTGACACTCTGTCCATTTGTTTATGAAGTCCACCAACGCCTGAGACTTAGCAGCTATGCGAGGCACATACTTTAGATTAAGTGTCCCAAGCTCCAGCGCCCACTTAGCAATCCTACCTGTGGCTTCCCGGTTTTGAATTATATCACCCAATGGGGCAGAGCTAACCAGAGTGATCTGGTGTCCAAGGGAATAATGCTTCAACTTACGGTTCACCATGAACACCCCGTATATCAGCTTCAGCCAATGTGGGTATCGTTGCTTGGATTCTATGAGAACCTCACTAACATAATAAACCGACCTCTGAACCGGGTACTCTTTCCCCACATCCTTACGCTCTATCACAATCGCAACGCTGACAGCCCTGTTATTAGCCACTACGTAGAGGAGCAAAGGCTCTTTCTTAGCCGAAGCAACCAAAATCGGCGGCTCAACCAACTGCTTTTTGAGCGCCTCAAGGGCCTCATCCGCAGCCTTACTCCAGACAAAGTCATCCGTGTTTTTCATCATCTGGTACAAAGGAATAGCCTTCTTGCCCAGGCGGCTTAAAGCGGCAATACGACCCGCCAAGCACTGCACATCATTGATGCTTGCTAGCTTAGCTAGTGACATGATGGCCTTTATCTTTTCTGGGTTAGCCTTGATCCCTCTCTCCGAAACCAAGAAACCCAGGAGTTTACCTCCAGGAATTCCGAAAACACACTTAGCTGGGTTAAGCATCATCTTGTAGACCCATAAGTTGTCAAACGTCTCCTTCAGGTCGTCAAGCAACGTCTCCCTATTTCTTGACTTAACCACAATATCGTCCACGTAGGCATGAACACTGCTCCCAATCTGACCATGAAGGCAATGTTGCACACCATGTTGGTAAGTCGCTTGCGCACTCTTGAGCCCGAAAGGCATAGACACACAACAGAAAGCCTGAAAAGGTGTTATAAATGACGTCTTCTCCTGGTATTTAATTGCCATCTTGATCTGGTGATAACCTGAATAGGCGTCCAGGAAGCATAAACTCTCGTAACCCGCTGTTGCATCAATAATCTGGTCGATACGGGGGAGAGCAAACGGGTCAAGTGGATAGGCCTTATTAAGATCTGTGTAATCCACACACATACGCCACATGCCATTCTTCTTAAGAACCAGCACGGGATTTGCTAACCACTCTGGGTGAAATACTTGCACAATGAACCCTGCCGCCAAGAGCCGGGCCACCTCATCTCCAATTGCTTTTCGCCGCTCCTCATTGAAATGACAGAGGAACTTCTTGATCGACTTAAACTTGGGATCCACATTAAGGTGGTGCTTAGCGAATTCTCTCGGTACACCCGGCATGTCAGATGGCTTCCATGCGAAGATGCCCCGATTCTCATGGATGAATTCGATGAGCGTGCTTTCCTATGCGGGGTCCATGTTAGCCCCGATAGTGAACTGTTTTGATGAGTCGCCCGTATTAAAATCCACTAGCTTGGTGTCATCCGCCGCAAACTTCAAGGGCGGCTCAGACTCCATGCTGGGCTTCTTCAATGGAGTCATGTCTGTCGGGTCAACATTATCTTTGTAGAACTAGAGCTCTGCCTCCGCATAACTTGATTCCGCATAAGCCGCGTCTCCTTTCTCACACTCAATGGCCACCTTCCAATCACCATGCACTGTAATTGTTCCGTTGAGAGCCGGTGTGTTGAGCTGTAGATATACATAACATGGCCCGGCCATAAACTTTGTGAAAGCCGGCCGGCCAAACAAAGCATGATACGGGCCCTTAATTTTCACCACTTCAAACCACAAGGTCTCCACCCTGTAGTTACACTCATATCCAAACGCCACCTCTAGGGCAATCTTTCCCACTGGGTAGGCCAACTTACCTGGCACCACCCCATGAAAAACTGTCGATGACGACTTAAGAGCCTTGTCAGTTAACTCCATCCGCTAGAAAGTGTCATACTACAAGATATTGATGCCGCTGCCACCGTCCATCAGTACTTTTGTAAACTTATAACCCCCAACCTGAGGTGCTACCACCAGAGCCAGGTGTCCCAGATTATCACCCGCGGCAAGTGACCCTCCCTACTCCACGTGATTGGATATTCCGACCACTTTAACTTCTCTCTTGTGCAGCTTCTAGTCCCGCTTGTCAAGGCTCGTAGTGAAAATATGATATTGCCCTCCGCCAAGTTGCTTCGGGTTGCTCTGGTACCCTAACTGATTATTCTGCTGCTGACCACCATTGCCAGGGTGCTGGTGATGACCTCCTTGATTGCCTTGACCCTTGTAACCTGAACCTGTCCCGCCGACACCAAAACCTGCTCCTGAGCCGCCCGGACCTAAGCTGCCCGATGGACCGTTACCATTGTGATGGTGCTGATGAAAGTTGTATTCCTGGAACTGTCGCATAATGCTGCAATCCTTCCATGTTTGGGTTGCTAGCTTATGAGACCGGCTGTGCTCTGGGCAAGGCTTGTTGAGCGGATCTTCTAAGATGAAAGGTTGAGGTGCCTTACCCTTGTTAAAAGGGGCCTAAAATTTCCATTAACCCTGGCACGATTGTTTCCAGCACTGGTGTTCGCCACTAACTATGACCCACCATCCGGGTTCTTCCGTTTGCCCTCGTTGCCGTTTCCAGCCCTGTTCTGCTGTTGATTCTTGCCATTGTGGCTCTTCTTACCCTTAGTTGATTTCTCATCATTGGAGCCCGGGTCGTTGGTGGTATATGAGTCCGCATATTTGGTGAGAGACGTCATGAGATCACCCATATCCTGTCAAGAACTCTTCAGCCACCTGAGCTTCTGCTTAAGGGGTAAAAAGTGACAGTTCATTTCCAAAATAAAAATTGCTTGAGATGCCAAAATATTGTTAGACGAGTGGATCACCATTGAGACCCGTCGGACCCAATGATGGGCTGACTCACCTTCTCGCTATACACAGTGATCAAGATCTACGATCGTCATGGGTTGCTTGCATGTTCCCTTGAAATTCTTGATAAAGCGTGCTTTCAACTCAGCCCAAGACGTGATGGTGTTAGGTGGCAAACCCTTCAACCAAGTGCGGGTCGATCATTCTAACATCACGATGAAGTATTTCGCACGAACCGCCTCACTGACATCCAACATATCCATGGCAAGCTCATAGCTTTCAATCCAATCCTCCGGGGGTAGATCGACCATGTTGTTAGGCACCTTCCGCGTCCCTTTGGAGTCCTTAGGCAAACGCTCATTCCTTAAGTCCATCGTGAGACACGGCACACCAACTCCCCTGGATGAAGTGCTGACGGGAGGGGGGGTTGTTGGTGCCGGCTCAAGAATCTCAGGGTAATCCGTCACAGGTGTTGATCCTTGCTGAGTCTGACCCCTATCCATGATCTCCTGAACATCCCTTTCGGGCGTGTTATCATTCGGCGGGTTTTGCCTCTGCTCGCTGCTAGAAACCGCCGGCAAGTCTATGCGCCGGCAATAGCTACGGCTGTGAACCGACGTAGAGTGCACCTGGCTCCGGCTGTATGTATACTTCTCTTGCTGAGCCATCGCTGTTTGTAATAGGTTTATCACATTCCATGCCTCCTCGGCGAACGACGTTTCTTCGGCAAAGGGGAGGGCGTTAAGCCTGGAAGCCGCCGCTATCATGTTAACCACTGGGTTAGAGTAATGACCGGGTGGTGTCACAGTGTGTCACGGTGGGGTCCAGTTCCTCCGTGGCGGGTCTGGCTGCCACGACGCCTCTACGACTCGGGTTACCATCGGCAGCGTACTCGGACCAGCCCCGGGAGTGTTGAAGAGATTTCGGGGTTGAATTGGTAGACCGATCTGGGTCCTCCTCCACTGAATTGCCTCCAAAGCCGCTGGTCCAGGCTATAACGAAGAGCCTCCGCCCTCAAACGTTCTGATTCAGCGTTCATCTGAACCTGCAACGCGTTGATATCCTCCTGGGCGTGAGCCATCTGTCCCTTGATCCGGATGATCTCAACATTGCGTTTTGCTTGATTTTCGGTTGTCACTTCTATGTCCATCAGGGCCGTTAGCTCATCCATAAGTGCAGAAAGACTTGAGCCAGTAGCTTAGGAGGTTCAGCATCAGGTGTGGCCACTCCTACCGCTGCTCCAGATATTGTGCCATTAAAACCCGGTGCCGGACCTGCAATGAACACAGCGGCTCGGCTCGACGGGTCATAGGGCTCCGAAATACTGTCAGCATCAACATAGCCCCCTAACCCACTGTCATGAAGCTGGTTGATTTACTTCGCATCCCCGCTGGAGGATCCTACATTCGAGAAGGCCAAGGTTTCCCCTCCTAACACGGAATCTTCCCTGTCTTGCGTAAAGCCGATGAAGACACTCTTCCTCCCGGGTTGAACAAGGGCAGGTTCAATGCGCCGGGCCGGCTCGACATGGTCAGTGCAGACGTCCGGCCCGGGCATGGATCCATCGATCTTGCTGATGAACACGTGCATCTTGCCAATGGGAACCCGGTACCCGTACTCGATTTAGCCGGCCTCCGGTCCCCATCCTGAATATTCGATGTAGAGCCTGCCACGGCGACTCTTCGTCGTCAAGACGATGTTGTATCCTTTGATCCCCAGGAGAGAGCCCTTTGAGTACTCAACACCACCGCACGCTTTCCCCATGGTGGGCGCCAGCTGTCGTGGTTTTGTCATGGTAGATGTCCGAAGACTTAGGTTCGAGGCCATCGGTAAGGCGGTGGACTCAAAGGGGTTGATTGCGATGAAAGACACGGGTTTACCCAGGTTCGGCCCCTCGAGAAGTGGTAAAAGCCTACATACTGCGTTGTGTGTATTGATTGGAGTATCGATTACAAGGGAGCGTATTCGCTTGACCTAGCCCTCGATCGATTGGTTGCTGTCTACGCTGTCGTCGTGTCTTGCTTTTATATAGGAGGTCAATGCCCCGAGTTACACGAGTCTCAAACCGACTCTTACACCATGTCTGGTCTTGTCTTCTAAGCTGCCTTGCCCCCTTTGGCAAGCCATCTCCGGGCGGCTTACCCACGTGGGTCTTACGCCATCTTCTGTCTCTGGGCCTCCGTCTCATCCCATCTAGTAAGCCGCCACGTGGCCTAGCCTTCCTCTTCCAGCCCTCTTGATAGCGAGCCGCCAAGTATGACCCGACCCCTCCTGGGTGGGTCCTACCACGGGGTTATATCCCCAGCATCGTCAGTGTTAGGTATGATAACATTGTAGCACTGTAAACCTCGTGTGTGTACTGTACGCTACTGTTGGGAACCCCTTAGTCATATAAAATTAGGCCCAAGGCATTACAGTAGAGGATCTTTGTTCCATCCTTCCGGCTCACACGCGTAGCAACTATGCACTGTCCATCGCACAACGCTCCTGTAGCTGGAACCCTAACGCCCATAATACACAAAACCAGGAGTAGGGTTTTACGCTTCTTAGCGGCCGGAACCTGGGTAAAAATTCCTCACGTTGCCCGTTTGATCTGCTCTTTGTGCATACCTTCTCCTTGCCGAACCAAAAGGGACCCTCGTGATCCCATAGGTGTCGTCCCCGACATCTTTGGCGTGCCAGGTAGGGGGAAATGTTGCGTGAACCTGATCTAACAATCAACGCATCAGTTTCTTCATCATCTTCATTGCCATGGCGCCCAAGAAGAAGAGTTTCATGGCGGTCGACCCATCCACGTCCGGTGTGCCTGTTGCTACTCGCACGAGCGGTGATGTAGATGCAGGCGGAGGAGGCGAAGATCTCGAGCTTCCACGACACTCTGGTGATCGAGGCCAAGCAAGCAGCATCATTCGCAACGGCGACAGCGACCCATGCGTCGGTGAATCTCAGGACGGAGCTGGACTGCCTCCGGCAGCGCGGTGAACTCCAGGAACGAAAGGGCGCCTTCTAAGACACCCATGTCGGTGCATGCGCCGCGGCCTTCTTAGGTCGCACGGGATTAGCAGCGCCGTGACGTCGGTGGTTCTAAGCGTCCACATGGAAAGGCTCCTGAGCATCACCCCCGAGATGCGCGGGGCCAGCATGCATGCCAAAGTGTTGATGGAAGTGGTGCGTGGTTGCGGGACCGTGGTGAAGCTCCTTCTAACACGGTTAGGAGTCAGAGCACCTCACGTTCTTTGCACCTTGCGCTACCAACTACATCAGCGGTAGCGTTGGCGCGAGCAAAGCTACTCCAAAATTTTCCTCCAGCTGCAAAGAAGCTTGATGAGTGGAGAGATACCATCCAGAGCCTCATCAGCTTCGCTGACAGAGATGGGCTGCAGAGGGTGGAGCCTTCGCTGCGGCGGTCCATCGAGTCAGCGCGCACCAACGGCGACAAGCCCGAAGGCGGCACGCGATGCACTCTCCTCTGCGGCAACAACGGCGGACACCGACTCGATAGGTTGGTGCCGACCATGAGGATGATTCAACGGCGTCGTCTGATCCATGGACTCGCCCCGATCAACGTCAAGTTCTTTGGGAGCGAAGCAGGGAAGATGCTCGGACTACCATCGAGCGGCGGTGGGAAACACGCTATCAATCTGATAAGCGCATGAGGCCCACTGTAGACAAGCCTGCGGTGGGGTATCCTGTGCCATGAGTTTTTTGGTAGCTTTACCGGAGGCGACCAAACTCCTGGCCAAGCCAGTGATTTGCATTTCGTCCCTCAGAAGGAAGGAGAGACCTTGCACAAGTACATTCAGAGATTCAGCCGTATACATCACAACATCCCTGACGTTCATCATGCTGCCGTTATCGGCACGTTTCATCAGAACGTGCACAATCGCAGGATGCGCGAAGAGGTGGCGATGAACAAGGTCAGAGATGTTGTCGAGCTCTATGCTCTGGATGATAGATGTGCTCGAGCTGAAGAAGGGAGGAGGCTCCTCGGCGAGGATGCTGGCGCTGGAGCCGACTCTGAAGACGAGGACACCGCCGCCCCGGCAAGAAAAGGCCGACAACGGAACAAGAGACGCAAGGACAAGGCTGTGCTTGCCATCGAGGAATCCGGCAACCTCAACACCTCCAGGAGGACTAAGATTGACGGACCCGGCAAGGAGGTTGCCGGGTGCGTCTCTTGTCAGGCCTTGGCGGCTGCCGACAAGCCTGAAGGCTCAACAAGCAGTACTACAAGATTTATCGCACCAAGGGCCACGATCTCCAAAACTACTGACAAGTTGAGCAGCTTGCCGAGAGGCAGAAAGCCGAGTATGTAAGGCGAGCTAAGGAGACGGCCCATGATGGTGCAGAAGGATCCGACAAGAAGCGCGACAGCCGAGGAGGTCGTCGTGGCAAGGCCAAGCAACAAGAGAGGCCCCTGTGAGGCCGCGACAAGGAAGAGGGGGATGACAATGGCAATGAGGACGACGACAAGTCTAGCGAGCATGAATTTCAGAAAGCTACAGACGTCATGTGCGTTGAACGAGGCGCCTCGTTGCATTCTGCTCACCACCAACTTAAACAGTGGGCGCGCGAGATTAATGCGATAGAGCCGTCAGTCGAAGCCTAGAAGCCATTGAGATGGTCCCACACGCCTATCATTTTTGACGCTAAGGATCACCCTGATCGCACAAAAGCGGTCGGGTGTCTACGATTGTTGGTTTCGCCAACAATTCACAACCTCAAGGTGATGAAAATGTTAGTTGATGGTGGGGTCGGTTTGAACTTGATCTCGCTTGATGTGATCAAAAGGTTACAAATTCTTGATGAAGATCTCGAGGAGAAGGGCACGTTTCAAGGGATCAATCCAGGAAGGAGCTAGCCGAAGGGCAAGATCACACTACCGGTAACATTTGGTAGTGACATGAACTTCAGAAAAGAGAAAATTGTTTGCGATGTCACCAAGATTCCATTGCCATATAATGGGATCCTTGGCCATCCAGCGCTGGCCAAGTTCATGGCGGGATCACTCTATGACTGGGACGGTTAGCATCATCGCGATCAACTCTGACAAGAAGGATGCGCTTATCTGCACCGACCAGCTTTACTGGGAGGCAGTTGTAGCACCTGCCGGCAAAGGCACCTACTCCTGCCGTTGAAGCTCCCTAGTGGAAGAAGACCGACAAGGCCTCTGGTACACACTCCGACAAGTGCACCTCTTCGGAGTGCCACGCTATCGTTCACGATGTGCCAGAGAGCTCCAACGGCAAGAACAAGAAATCCAAGGTAGCTCCACCAGAAACTAAAAAGGTGTCTGTCAAGGAGGATGGCACGGGAGAAACTTTCACCATAAGTTCCACCCTCGACAACAAATAGGAAACCGCGCTCGTTGCCTTCCTGCGGGAAATGTTGATGTGTTTGCATGGCAACCATCTGACGTCCCCGGTGTTCCCAGGGAGGTAATTGAGAACTATCTTGTTGTCTGTCCTCATGCACGACCCATCAAGACGAAAGTTAGGAAGAAAGCCTTGGAGCGGAAAGAGTTTATTGCCGATGAAATCAGGAAGATGGAAGTGGCAGGTTTGGTCAGAGGAGTGCTCCATCTAACATGGTTGGCCAATCTAGTTGTAGTGCGCAAGGCGAATGGAAAATGGAGGCTATGTATTGACTATACGGATCTCAATAAAGCCTGTCCAAAAGATCCTTTCCCCTTGCCGTGCATCGACCAGATTGTGGACTCCACTATAGGCTGCGATTTGCTGTCATTTCTTGACGCTTATTCAGGGTATCATCAGATCTTCATGTCTAAGGAAGATGAAGAGAAGACCGCATTTATCACCCCGTGTGGTACATACTGCTTTGTGCGTATGTCTTTTGGGTTGAAAAGTGTTGGATCAACATTCGCAAGAGCACTCCAGATTGGTTTTGAACCTCAGCTAGATAGAAATATGGATGGTTTTATCGATGACATAGTGGTTAATCCCAAGGACAAAGCAACACTCATACAAGATCTAGAAGAGACGTTTGCAAATCTACGCAAGATCAATTTGAAGCTCAATCCTGAGAAGTGCGTGTTTGGTGCTCGTACGGCAAGCTTCTCGGGTTCTTTGTGTATCAGCGTGGGATCGAAGTGAAACCCGACAAGATCAAGGCAATTGAGCAGATTGAGGCACCAAGACACTTCAAGGACGTGCGTCGTCTTGCCGGCTGCGTTGAAGCTCTGAGAGGGTTCATCTCCAAATCTGCTGAGCGTGCCCTGCCCTTTTTCAAAATCCTCAAAAAGGCGGGTCCAATGAAGTGAGCTAAGGAAGAGGAGGCTGCGTTGTAGGATTTGAATAGGTACTCTCATCTCCACCAACACTACTCGCACCTTTTTTTTGAAAAGGAGGAATACCTCCGGCCTCTGCAACAGCATGATGCATACGACCCCTATATTAAAAAAGTAAACAAATAATCCGCGGTTCCACATAGTCTCTGAAAAAACAAAGTATAGGAGAAAAGTAAAACAGCAAGTGCCACAACCGGCAAAATAGACCTAGATGAGTAACCATCTATCCTATTACTGGACTGCCATCCAAACCGGTTGTAGATATCCCGCGCTACCATCTCCCACCGGGTAGACCCAGTAACCAAAGGCTCCCTGGTTTACGCAGGAGTGAGTAATGACCATGTACGGATCAGTGCCGATGCTCTATGCAATACCTAGAAAAAAATTATATTCGCTTGTCTGTTAGAAACGACATCATTCCTGTAGTTCCATATAGCCCAAAGAAGTGCACATACTCGTATGTGAATGTGTCAGGCATTAATCATGTCAACTCCATATAGCCACATTCCGAACAATGTGTCAATGCTATTCGGAGGCATAATATTAAAGGTTAAACAAACCGTTTGCCAAAGAATTCTTGCAAGTGGACATTGGAGAAAGAGGTGTTTAATGTCCTCATTATCACAGAAGCTACATCGTGTTACCCCCCAATTATGTTTGTCCAGATTATCCTAAGTGAGAATCACCTTCTTGTGCACAAACCACATGAAGACTTTGATTCTAAAGGGTACTTTGACTTTCCAAATATGAATTGATTTGGGGATGATTGTTGTATCAATAAGATTCGGATACATCGATTTCACCATAAAAATACCGTTGGTCATAAGCTTCCATTGAAGCCTATCAAACTCGTCTGATAGCTGGACATCCATGAGTCTCCTCACTACACTAGTCGCACCTAAACCACAAGAGCCATTGTTGCAATACCTGGCGGCAACAAATCAAGTGGCTAGTGCTATGTTAGTGAGAGAGAGGTCGACGAAGAAGCAACCATAGAGGTAGGACCGCCAAGCGACGAGCCATGATTTCCCCCGACAGAGTCTGGTCCCGGCAAAGCAGGATCTGTGTAGACAAGTGAAACAACACAGAGGAAGAAGATGGTGCAGCACCCAGTTTATTTTGTGAGCTCCCTTTTGCAGGGGGCTAGGTAAAGATACTCTGGCATGCTGAAATTTCTTTTCAGTCCCCTTATGGTCTTGAGGAAATTGCACCATTATTTCCAAGAACATGAGATCACCGTCGTCACTCACTTTCCACTGCAATGGATTTTGCGAAATCCAGATGCGACCGACAGGATTGTGGAGTGGGCTTTGGAATTGTCAAGCTTTGGTATCAGATTTGAAAGTACTTCAACAATTCAGAGCAGAGCCTTGGCAGAGTTCATTGCGGAATGGACTCCAACGCCAGACGAAGAGATCTAGGAAACAGCTCTCCCCGGCAAGGAAACTAATCAAGAATGGATCATGTATTTTGATGGGGCTTTCTCCCTACAAGGGGCTGGTGCTGGCGTGCTGCTTGTCGCACCCACTGGAGAGCACCTCAAATATGCGATTCAGATGCACTTTTCCCGGGAGAAGTCGACAAACAACACAACCGAGTCTGAAGGGCTGCTTGCTAGTCTCAGGATCGCGGCGGACCTTGGAATCAAAAAGCTCATCGTCAGAGGTGCTTCACAATTTGTCATCAAGCAAGTTAACAATTATTATCAGAGCCCGTTGATGGAAGCCCACATAGATGAAGTGAGGAAGTTGGAGGAGCGCTTCGACAGTCTGCAAACAAAGCATGTTCCTCGTGGAGAGAACATCACTGCCGACGAACTGTCAAAGCGCGCTGCCCTCAACTTACCTGTGGAACCAGGGACTTTTGTGCTCAAATTGACTCAGCCAGCCGTAGCACCTTAAGCGAAGCAAAACAAGAGAAGGATGTTGAATTCCGGCCAGTACTTTCCCGCAGAACTCCCAGAGACTGCCAGCAAGGAAGTTGCCAAGAACGACGCCAAGCTTGCCTGGGAGCTACAGGCTCCGACGGGGCCTCAATTCCTTGTCGTAGAGACAAATGTTCCCGCGGCGGAAGTATGTCTTTAGTCCTTGCTGTCGAGCCTCAGGCTCCAGCATGGGCACAACACAGTGTTCAGTTCCTTCAAACAAGAGAACTCCCCGAGGAACAGGAAGAAGTAGAGAAAGTAGCCCGTCAGTCTAATATGTACCAGTTTATGGACAATGTCCTGTACGGAAAGAAATCGAACGGTGTGAAATTGAAGTGCATCCCTCGGGAGGATGAACTGGAGCTATTGGCAAAGATACATGGAGGCATATGTGGTTCCCACATAGGATGAAGAGCTCTTGTCGGGAAGGCATTCGGGCAAGGTTTCTTTTGGCCCACTTCCCTCCAGGATACAACTGCACTAGTAACCAAGTGTGAAGCGTGCCAATTCCATTCAAAGAAGCTACATCAACCAACTCAAGCTCTTCAAACAATCCCTCTCTCCTGGCCATTTTTGGTCTGGGGGCTCGACATCTTGGGTCCCTTTGCCCATGCTACTAGGGGCTTTGAGTACTTGTACGTCACGATCAATAAGTTCACAAAGTGGTCAGAAGTGGAACTAGTGACAAAGGTGACAGTGCAGTCAACCGTCAAGTTCTTCAAAGGGCTAGTTTGCTGTTTTGGTGTACCAAAAAGGGTCATCACTGACAACAACACACAGTTCACAAGACACGCCTTCATACAATACATTCAAGACCTTGGCGGCAAGATCTGTTTTGCTTCTGTTGCTCATCCAAGGAGCAACGACCAATCGGAAAGGGCAAATGCTGAAGTGCTGCGAGAACTTAAGACCAGAACTTTCGACAAGCTGTGCAAATGCAGAAGATGCTAGATTGATGAGCTCCTGACGGTTCTTTGGTCAATCAGAACAACACCGAATCGAGCCAGCGGCCTAACACCCTTCTCCATGGTATATGGGGCATGAGCAGTTCTTCCCACAGAACTCATATACGGGTCACCTCGAGTGCTCGCTTATGATGAGCTTGAGCAAGAGCAGTTGCGCCAAGATGACATAGTGCTCCTTGAGGAAGATCATCTTCAGGCTGCTGTGCGAGTTGCACGCTACCAGCAAGCTTTGCACCGCTACCATAGCCGCAAAGTTCATGACCGAAGTCTTGAGGAAGGTGACCTTGTTATTCGGCGTGTTCAGTCGGCCAAGAATTCAAACAAGTTGACGTCAAAGTGGGAAGGTACTTATCGTGTAGTACAAGTCACCAGGCCTAGCGCAGTCCACCTGGAGACCGAAGATGGTGTCCCAGCGAGCAACTCATGGAATATAGAACATCTTCGTAAGTTCTATCCATAAGGCGCGGTTGTCGGGCCTTCTGGCAACCACCTTTTGTACAAGTCTTGCCGGCAAGGCATGTGATCAGTTGTACAAAGCCAGGCGCAGACCCTGTACATAGTTGAACAAGATCAAGCATTCTACAACGCTTGTCGATTTCCATGTTTTACTTATATGCTATCTGATATGTTGCGTTACACTTACTTCCATCAAGTGCTAATGAACTACCAAGGTTCCATATCTCTATTTTCTCTTCTTTCTTTTCCTTAAAGGACAGAAGGTTCTCTCACATGCAAGTTTGCCAGGGGGATGAGATGGTATGGACACCAAACGGGCGTTGTTCGAAGTTGACATCTCACGGAAAGAAGAACTACGACGAAAGGCTAAGTTGCAAAACCCTGAGTAATTTTTTTACTATGAAGTTATCTTCCTTGGACGATTTCAACTCTTTTGTGGGAAACCTACACGTGAAGGAAACTTGTCGTAATTGGTCGTGCCCTTACTCTGTTTGGAATACGCTCAATAGCTTAAGTGGCTGCACCGAAAACATCCAGGTAACCTTGTCATGATTGGTCGCTCCCTTACTCTATTTCGAGTCCGCCCAACAGCTTAAGTGGCTGCACTAAAAATGTCAAGGTATCTTGCCGGTAGCAGCACCGCCAGCAAGCTGCTACGTATCCGCTCTTCATAGCGCTTGCATCAGGGCTGCATACGCCGACAAGTTTCCAATAAAGCGTAAGGAGTAAACCATGCGGAGAGGAATCTAACAAGAGGGATAACATGCAAAACACAACCAGTCATTCACAGAGAGTGAAATTTACAAGGGATGACATCTCGTACTAAGTACATCTTTATTTGACTTTCTCCCCTAGGGGCAGATTACAAGAAGAAAAATATAGGAAGGGGCCCTCCACAGAAGCCTAGCCTGACCCCTCTGGACCAGCACTGCGCAAAGGGGCAGGGCTTCCAGAAGGGAAGATGAAGCCGAAGTCCACGGGCTTTCCAGGAGATCCAGCTGGAAGATGAGGTAGCTGACGGTGATGGTGCGACCGCCGATCAGTCGGACCTCAGGTCGTCGTATTCTGACTTGACGACCTGGAGCTCTGAGTTGTTGACGCCATCTTGACCGACGCCGTCCTCCTCGTCACTGTTGCTCGAGGAGGATGTTTTGGCGCTGCTCGAGCTTTATTCGCAACCGCTAAGGCGGGTGCCTGAACGCACGTAAATCTTGACGGAGAGTAGATCGGCCTCCACCATCTTGAAGCAGATAACATGCCCATCCAGGTGGTTGTGGGCGTGGGCAAAGGTTTTCCAGCCACGCCTAAAGATCATGACACGGCTATCCGGATACTCAACATCCACACGCGCAGTGCCATTACAACAGCCATGTGCTTGCAACCACAGAGTGGGCGGCTTGTCAACCTCCATCGTCCTAGCGAAAGGGAGATTGAGGCATAGATGGCTCCACTGGGGACCGCGTAACTTGAGGATGAACTCCAGCTCCGTCCCTCAGCATGGGTCTCTTCGAGGAGGGTGCTGGCGCCGGAGGGAGAGGTGGAACGGCGCTCGCCTCCCCCGACCTTGGCCTCCACGTCGACCACGACACCTCGCACCTCTTCCGCCACACGCGCTCGGGCCACCCTTCGCCTCTATGGCTGAAGCGATGGCATGATCTCGACGGGAACTCCTCGTCTTAGGTGCGGAGGAAGGTGGCCGCCCTCACCCCCTATTCATGGCTAAGGGAGAGCACAACTCGAATGCCGGGAAGTGGTAGAAGGTCAAGCTCTGGAGATTCAGACTTGAGGAGGAAAGAAGGATGGATGAGCATCGCCCTCGCCGCCCCTCAATTTATAGGGAGAAGCACAGGGGCTGGATATTCCCCGCTCCAAGAGTCGCCGCCCATATCCACCAATAGCATCGCCCACTATCACGAGGCGAACAGGTAACCGCCCCGTTACTCCAATGCATGATGTTGCGGCTTTTGCCATGATTAAGACTTTAAGTCACGAGCGCCCATTGCAACCCCCCACTATGCATGCGACGCACGTGGCGGAAACGGTCGATCCGTGCACGTATCCCACGTCACCCACTTAGAGTGCATCGTGGGGATCGAATCTTGGAGCCTTTTCCGGTAATATTCCAGAGGGGGTTTCGATCATAGAGGGCATCTACATCAACTCCATTGCCCCTCCGATGATGCATGAGTAGTCCACTAAAGACCTACGAGGTCCATAGCTAGTAGCTAGATGGCTTCTTCTCTCTCTTTGATCTTCAATACCATGTTCTCTATGATCTTCTTGGGGATCTATTGTAACATCCCAAAATTTCATTGCGGAATGTTATGAAATATAGCTATGCATCCATCTACATCATTGCTTGAATGTATGTAATTGTTGAAATACTTCTTCTGACTTTCTAAAAGTCCCCTTTCTAATTTTTTAATATGTTGCTTTCACCTATTTGAAAAACTTGGAAAAAGTTCAAAATAAGAGGGGAGTAACATGACACTCCACACCAGGGTCATCTTGGTGATATATTTGAACAATAAGAACCAGGGGGTCTTCTGAAAAATATTTGCAAAAGGTTTTAAAACCAAATAGGCAATTTCTGAAAATATTTGTTTTTCAAATGTTCAAATAACAGAATAAAAATGTTCAATAAATGGCATTTATTATTCTGTTAATTTTGATTTATAATACTCCTATATTTGGAACTATATTGAATGCATTAAAAGGTTTTTACTGCGCTGATATTTGAAAATAGGAAAATCTTAAAACATTTAAAGCCCGGTCGGCCTGTTTGCATTCAAAGCCGCTCCCGACTTTCCTTAGAATCGGCCACCGACGTGTCCGGATTTCTCTCCCTCTCTCTGACAACGGGACCCACCCGACCGACCGCTGGAATCGCGCGGCTACCACCTACCTCGCGCGCGTGCCGCCGCCGTCGGTAATCCCTCCCTCGCCGGATCTCCCTCTCTTTCTTTCCCCGACCCCCACTCGCGGCCTATATAAGAGCGGACCCTCCTCCGCACTCCATCCCCCTCCGAACCCCTCTCTCCCTTGCGCTAGTATGCCCCGACGACCTCACCAGAGTTCCTGCCGCCCCGAGCCTCCCGGCGCTCGTGGCCGTCGACTCTGTCCTCCTCTCGTCCCTCCGACGCCACCAGAACACTCCGGACGTCAGCCGCCGTTGCCGGGACCTCTCTGACGACCGCCCCACCCACCGGAGCGCCTTCCCCGACCGCCTCCGACCATCGGCCGCCGCAGTCCTCGCCGGAGACCCCTTCCCCTCCTGTAAGTCGCCGGACCTCCTCTGGACCATCGGATCGTAGATCAATGCTTAGGATTATATCTAATTTAAATGTGAACTGGTATGTGCTAAGCTTCGGTCGCCCGCCCGCAGTCACCCAATACTCACCCTCTTAGCCAACCACCGCTTGCCACGTAACACTGACTGTTCGGTAGATTTTTTTATTTTCTGTTTTGTTTTAGTAAACAAAAACTTCTCTGATTTTGTTTTAGCTGTATCTTTTAAACTATTTAGTGTTTTGAATTGATTCTTTTTCCATTATCTCACATATTTCATGTAGTTTCACCATGTAGTCTTAGATTTTAAATTTGAACTCTAAAATTTGAAGTGAATCAAATTTTCTCAAATCACTCAAATCTGAATAACTAGAGTTTAAAAATAGTTTTTGATACGAATCTTTTTGCACTGCTTGGTATTAGTTAGGACTACCATCATGCTTAGTTTGAGGATTTTTAGGATGAATTTGTTTAGTGTTCTAGCTATAAACAGATTCTGCCTATTAGTTAGTATAGTTTAGTTAATTTAGTTTTTAGTTAGTTTAAATCAGATTTGTTATAATTTGTTTTAGTAGGTTATGTTGCTTAAACATTAGGTGTTTTACTTTCTGTAAATAAAAATATAAAATTGCTTAGTTTATTTCTTTATTGTTATAGGAATCTCAACTCATTTTCAACTAGGTATAATTTGTTATAAAACAAACTAGTTTAGTAGTAGTTAGTTTAACAAAGTTTTAGATAATTAAATTCTGTTTTATAAGAAAGTTTTTAGTAAATTCTTTTCTGTTAAGATAATGTTTTATTAATAAATAATAAGTTTTTTTACTCTTTGTTAGTAAAACTATAGTTACCTCATATAGTAGTGTTTATCAAAACTTTTAAAACCATACTAAGATTTTTCTTAACAAAACTTTAAATGGATTTAATTCTGTTATTAATAAAATATTTTATTATTTCATTGCTGTCAACTATTTTTTGTTCATACAAGTAGTTTTACTATGTTAGTAGTGGTTTACCCATCACCTTTTTGAAAACAAAACTTTGTGTGTTCTCTTGCTTGTGATTTGTGCATTGTTTTGTCTTGATTATCTACTAGTTCATTACTGATTTTTGTGAGTTACAATATTTTTTTGTTGTATTCTTATTGAGTGCTTTTGTTTGCTTCGTTAGATTATCCGGAGTGCGAGGCATGCTACCTAGAGTCACTCACGTACGAAGATCATCAGTCAGGCAAGTCACTTTGATCATGTCTACCTATGTTTTATTGCATTAGTTCTTCCATCACCCCAATTGCATGCAATGTAGGTAATTGGAAATTTGGTTACTTGATGTAGTATCATGTGGTAGGTACCCCAACCCTTTGACACTTTGGCCCCGGGAAATGTTCAATTATTTTGCTATGCTATTAGTAGACGGGGTTGGATGTGTGATTCATGAGAGTTGTGACGTAATAACTTCAAGACCTATGATGATCAGGACTTCAAGATTTCCAAGTTTTCAACTTACCTCTGGGTGGATGATGGTTGAACGGCGCCCTGGAGAAACCAGTGGTTAGCCTAGATGATGCTGGAGATGTGCCAGTATTCATGCGGAAAGGTCCACCCAGGCACAAAGAGATGGATGGATGCTTCAAGCCCAAGGCTTACCTGCATAGCCACAAGTCATTATGGGCTCTGGCTTGGTTGGATATCATGGTGACCCTGGACAGGCGGTGCTACGAGATGTAGAAGAACGGTAGGAAAGGATGGGCACCGACAGAGTCGCAGGGAAACCGTTTGGAATACCATGTTTTGGTCATCCGTTTCTCAAACACCCTGAAGTGCGAGAAATCAAATGGAGGCGACCAAATCTTGTGGGGAACATGTGAAAAACTCTGCAAAGTACTCAAACCTAATCGATTAGCCATGTCCACGGTCATGGACGACTTGAGCCAAAGGAACTGAAACTTCCGGAACTCTCAACACAATTAATATGATGGTGTGGGTATTAATAACTTGGGTATGAGAATTGGTTGGTGGAACCATCTCATTAATCAACCAACTTAGCAATAATTATTGCTTAGCCCTCTCTTGATATAGGAGAAATTTGGCTTTACGCAAAAACTTACCACCCCACCTGCCATATATGTATGTAGATTAGATGATTATCTTTTCACCCCTCTCTTGTGACTTTGCCAGCATAATCCATATGCTGACCTACACGGCTGCAACGTATCATGTTGCAGAGTACTTTTCCGACCAGGAGTGAGGATACGCTCTACGCTTGGTGAGATGCCCTTGGAGTCAGATGGACTCATCTACCTTCGATGCTTCCGCAAGATTTAGATATTCTCATGAGTTGGCCTTCCGCCACTTTATTGTAATCTTTATTATAATAAAGAACTGGATATGAGATTTACGATTAATAAATGCTGTGTGATTTCCCTTTGATATATACATTGATGTACCGTGTGTGTACCAGCATGATATTGGGATGGTACAGAAACACCGGAGATTCGACCTTTCATGTCGGGTCGCTACATCTATCCGATGTAATCCTCTTTTTGTGGTGTGTTTGTCAAGATCCGATGAATTGTGAGTTTATGTTCAGATTATCCATGAATCTTCTTTGAATCTTCTCCAAATTCTTATATGCATGATTTCATATCCTTGTAAGTCTCTTTGAGTTATTGGTTTGGTTTGGCCAACTAGATTGGTAATTCTTGCAATGGGAGAAGTGCTTGGTTTTCAGTTCAATCTTGCAGTGTCCTCACCTAGTGACATAGTAGGGGTAGCAAGGCATTTATTGTATTGTTGCCATCAAGGGTAACAAGATGGGGTTTTCATCATATTTCTTGAGTTTATCCCTCTAAATCATGTCATCTTTCTTAATGCGTGACTCTCTTCTTAATGAACTTAATACTCTAGATGCAGGCAGTAGTCGGTCGATGTGTGGAGCAATAGTAGTAGATGCAGATTCGTTTCGGTCTACTAGATACAGACATGATGCCTATATGCATGATCATTGCCTTGGATAACTACATGATTATTCGCTTTTCTATCAATTGCTTGACAGTAATTTGTTTACCCACCATGATATTTGCCTTCAATTGAGAAGCCTCTAGTGAAGCTATGGCCCCCTGGTCTACTTTCCATAATATATTTTCATATCTATAAGCCAAAAATACCAAAAATACCTTGCTGCAATTTATTTACCTTTTACTTTCCTTTCTAGTTTACATCTATCTCTATCGGATCTAATCCTTGCAAATAATCGTGAAGAGATTGACAACCCCTTTATAGCGTTGGGTTGAAGAGTTTGATTGTTCGTGTAGGTTCATCTATTGGTGACTTGCTTGTTCCTCCAACTAGATTGATACCTTGGTTCTGAACAACTGAGGGAAATACTTATCTACTTCACTGCATCACCCTTTCCTCTTCAAGGGAAAACCAAGGCAAGCTCAAGAGGTAGAAAGAAGGATTTCTGGCGCTGTTGGCGGGGAAGATACATAGCAAGTCAAGAAAAGAACTTTTCTGTCAACTTGCCAATTCTGGCAGTGTTGTTGGGGGAGATCTACATCAAGCCTACCAAGTACCAGTCACAAACTCATCTGTGCATTTTGTTTGCCTTTCGTTTGCTTGTGTGCTTGATTGCTTGCTTTGTCACGATGTCTGAGAATACCAAGTTGCGTGACTTTTCCAATACTGTCAATAATGATTTTATTAGTACTATGATTGCTCCTGCCACTAGTGCGGAATCTTATGAGATCAATGCTGCTTTGCTTAATCGTGTTATGGAAGAACAATTTTCTGGCCTTCCTAGTGAAGATGCTGCATCCCATCTAAATAATTTCATTGAGTTGTGTGACATGCAAAAGAAGAAATATGAGGATAATGATATTGTTAAATTGAAGCTATTTCCGTTCTCGCTACGAGATCGTCCTAAAACTTGGTTTTCATCTTTGCCTAAAAATAGTATTGATTCATGGAATAAGTGCATAGATGCTTTTCTCTCCAGGTACTTTCCGCCCGCTAAGATCATCTCCCTTAGGAACGATAAAATGAATTTTAAACAACTTGATCACGAGCATGTTGCACAATCTTGGGAGAGGATGAAATTAACGATTAGGAATTGCCCCGCACATGGTTTGCGTTTATGGATGATTATACAATTTTGTTATGCGGGATTGAATTTTGCATCTAGGAATTTTTTAGATTCAGCCACGGGTGGTACTTTTATGGAAATCACATTAGGATAAGCTACCAAATTCCTTGATAATATTATGATAAATTACTCTCAATGGCATACCGAAAGATCTCCTACTAGTCAACAGGTGCATGCTATTGACGAGATAAATACTTTGAGTGAACAGATGGATGAATTGATGAGAATTTTTGCTAGTAAGAGTACTCCTATTGCTCCCAATTATATGCCTTTGTCTTATTTGATTGGAAATAATAATGAATCTATGGATGTGAATTTTGTTGGTAGGAACAATTTTGGTAATAACGCGTATAGAGGCAACTTTAACCCTTGGACGTTTCCTAGTAATTCCTCTAATAATTATGGTAATTCCTACAAAAATTCTTATGGAAATTATAATAATATGCCCTCTGATCTTGATAATATTGTTAAAGAATTTATTGGCTCACAAAAAGTTTTTAATGCTACAACTGAAGAAAAATTGCTCAAGATTGATGATTTGGCTAGGAACGTTGATAGAATTTCGCGTGAGATTGATTTTTTGAAAGTCAGGTCTACTCCACCTAAGAATCATATTAATGAGTCTTTAAAAGCTATGAGAATTTCTTTTGATGAAAGTAAGGAAAGAACCACTAGAATTCATGCTAAGCGTGAATGGCTTGAAAAAGTGTTTTCTCGTGATAATAATGATGAAGATATCAAAGTGATTGATGTGACTCCTATTGAATCTTTCTTTTCTAATGTGAGTCTTGATAAAGAAGGGACTAGAGATCAGTCAACTTTAGTTAAAGGGCGTCCCAATGATTCAAAGTCTATAGATCTTAATGCTAAGATTGATAAAAGTGGGATTGAAGAGGTCAAAAGTTTAAATAGCAATGAACGCACTCTTTTGGATTTCAAGGACTTTAATTATGATAGCTCCTCTTTGATTGATTTTATTTCCTTGTTACAATCCATGATGAATCTCCACATGCTTATAGTCAAAATAAGGCTTTTCCTAAACGTATCGTTGATGCTATGATGAAATCTTTTGAAGAAAAAATTGAGTTAGAAGTTTCTACTCCTAGAATGCTTCATGATGAATGGGAACCTACTATTAAGATTAAAATCAAAGATTATGAGTTCCATGCTTTCTGTGATTTGGGTGCTAGTGTTTCCACGATTTTTGAAAACTTTATGTGATGTGCTAGGTTACCATGATCTTGATGACTGCTCTCTAAATTTGCATCTTGCGGATTCCACTATTAAGAAACCTATGGGAAGGATTAACGATGTTATTATTGTTGAAAAAAGGAATTATGTTCCAATAGATTTCATTGTTCTTGATATAGATTGCAGTCCTACATGTGCTATGATTCTTGGTAGACCTTTCCTTCGAACGATTGGTGCCATTATTGACATGAAAGAAGGAAACATTAGATTCAAATTTCCATTAAGGAAAGGCATGAAACACTTTCCTAGAATGAAAATAAGATTTCCTTATGAATCTATTATGAGAGCTACTTTTGGATTGCATACCAAAGATGACAATACCTAGATCTGTTGCGTTTTGCCTAGCTAGGGGCGTTAAACAATAGCGCTTGTTCGGAGGCAACCCAATTTTATTTTTGTGTTCTGTTTTTGCTTATGTTTTTGAGTGTTCCCCACATTATTAATTCTGTATTAATTGTGTTTTGGTGTTTTAATTAGTATTTGACCCAAGTAAAACCTTTGGGATGATCTATGGTAGTTGTTGATTTGATCTTGCTGAAAAACAGAAACTTTTGGGTTAGGTACAGGAATTTTATTATTTTGTCGGAGCATAGAATGAGTCCGAAATTTGTAAAAAAGATTGATATATAAATTTCCAAGGTTTAACTAATTTTTCATAAGTTTTTGAGTTACAGAAGTATACGAAGTTTTCAGATTGCTATAGTCTGTTCTGTTTTTGACAGATTCTGTTTTCTTTGAGTTGTTTGCCTATTTTGATAAATCTATGGGTTGTATCATGGGGTATGAACTATGTAGAAGTTAGAATACAGTAGGTATAACACCAATATAAATAAAGAGTGAGTTCACAACAGTACCTAAATGAGTGATTTATTTTCATATACTAACGGATCTCATGAGTTTTCTGTTAAGTTTTGTGTTGTGAAGTTTTCATGTTTTGGGTAAAGATTTGATGGACTATGGAATAAGGAGTGGCAAGAGCCCAACCTTGGGGATGCCCAAGGAACCCCAAGACATATTCATGGGTGCCAAAGATCCTAAGCTTGGGGATGCCCCTGAAGAAATCCCCTATTTCATCTTCAATCCATCGATAAATTTACTTGAGGCTATATTTTAATTCACCACATGATACGTGTTTGGCTTGGAGCGTTGTCGGTGCACTAGAGTTTTGGGTTTTCTAGTGCCCCTTCCTTGTGCACAGGCAGTCAAAGCCGTACCCGTGACATGGCCCACTAGGGGGGCTCCCTGGTGCAAGCTCAAGGAAATCAAGAAGAGCATCCAAACAAGCAATCGAGACCTAGACCGAAGGCTGGGCCCCCAACAAGATCATGCCGGGATGGCCTCCAAACCTCTAGCAAGACGCAGCCCCGGCAAGACCCTGCCAGCGCAGAGGCCAGGTGTCACCCCACCTGGGTACGTGTCGAGGCGCCGGCGATGGAGGAGGCTAAGCGGTGCTAATGCGACGGGGTCCTGTCCCGTCTTGTGGACGGTTAGGGGCACCTAAGGGAGCATTAAATGCGCTTGTCTTACACCGTCAGTGTTAGGTACGATAACACTGTAGCAATGTACACCTCATGTACGTATTGTACGCCGCTGTTGGGATCCCCTTAGTCATATAAAAGGAGGCCCAAGGTGTTACAGTAGAAAAGGGCTTTTTGACCGATCTCCTAGCTCACACGCATAGAGGCTGTGCACCACCGGCCACACAACGCTCCTGTAGCTAGAACCCTAGAACACCCATAATACAAAAAGTAGGAGTAGGGTTTTACGCTTGTCAGCAGCCCAAACCTGTGTAAAATCGCCCGCGTTGCTAGTTCGACCTGCTCTTCATGCATATCCAGCTCCCTATCGAACCCAAAGGGGTCCTCTCGATCCCATAGGTGTTTATCCCCCATGACATCTTTGTCGCACCAGGTAGGGGGATTGGTTGCATGAACCTGGTCCAATGATCAGCACATCAGTTCATCTAGCATCTCCATCGCCATGGCTCCCAAGATGAAGGGTTTCACAACGGAGGAACCCTCCACGTCCGCTGCGCCCATAGCTGCCCAAGCGGGTGACGAAGTGGACGCGGGCGGAGGAAGCGGAGACCCTGCGCCTCCGTGGCGCTCCGGTGATCGAGGCAAAGGAAGCAGCAACATCCGCAGCGGAGATGCTCACGACGGTGGTGGTAATCCAGACGCCATTGGGTCTCAGGACAGAGCTATACTGCCTGCGGACGGTACGATGGACTCCAGGGACGGAGGGGTACCATCCAGGACGACCACACCGATGCGTGTGCCGCGACCTTCTCAAGACGCGCGCAAAGAGTAGCGTAGTTGCGTCGGTGTTTCCCAACGTCCCCATGGAAAAGCTCCTATGCATCACTCCCAAGATGCATGGGACCAGGATGCACGCAGAGATGCTAGCGGGAGTGGCGTGCGATTGCAGGACTGCGACGGAGCTCCTTCTAACACGGTTAGGAGTCAGAACACCTCGCGTTCTTCGTGCTGTTCACCGCCAACCACATTAGAAGAAGCAATGGTGTGGGCACAACTGCTCCTAAACTTCTTGCCTGCTGCGGAGAAGCTCAACAAGTGGAGTGCCATTATTCAGAGCCTCCTCATCGATAAGTTTCGGTCCACTGAGCCGGCTTGCGCCAATGGCGAGAAGGCTGGAGGCGGGGCGACCACGATGCACTCTCCTCCATAGCAACAACGCCGGTCGCCGACCCGTCATACCGACACCTGTGACAGCTACTTGACAACGTCATCTGATCCACGGATTCGCTGTTATCAACATCAAGTTCTTCGGGAGCTAAGCAAAGAAGATGCTCGGACTACAATCGAGCGGTGGTGGGAGGCGCGCCATCAATCTGATAAGCGCACGGGGCCCACTGTAGACAAATCGGCGCCAGGGTATCCTGTCGGCCTACATTACGAGGTTGGTTGTCCAGCGTTTACCCATGAGCTACGGCGAGTCCAATGGCCCAACTCTCAAACGTTCAAGCCAGAGGTCCCGGAAAAATATGATGGCAAGACTCACCCGTCGGATTCTTGAGCATCTACACCATTGCGGTACAGGCTGTCGGAGCTAGCGAGGACAAGATACTTGCCAACTACTTCCTGTTGGTACGCAAGCACAACGTCAGGATGTGGTTGATGCACCTGCCGGAGAATTCCATTACCTCCTGGACAGACCCGTGCCATGATTTTGTTGGCGCCTTTACCGGAGGCCACCAAGCTCCTGGTCAAGCAAGTGACTTGCACATCATTCCCTAGAAAGAAGGTGAGACCTTGCGCAAGTACCTTCAAAGGTTCAGCCATGTGCATCACAACATCCCGGACATTCATCCTGCCGCTATTATTAGCGCGTTCGACCAGAATGTGTGCAACTGTAGGATCCGCGAAGAGCTGGGGATGAACAAGGTCAGAGATGTTGCCGAGCTCTATGCTCTGGCTGATAGATGTGCTCAGGTCGAAGAAGGGAGGAGACTCCCCGGTGAGGAAGCTAACACTAGAGTTGACTCTGATGATGAAGACGACACCGCCCCGGCAAGGAAAGGCCGGCGGCGGAACAAGAAGTGCAAAGGTAAGACCGTGCTTGCCATCGAGGGATTTGGTATGTCGACGCCGCCAAGAAAACTAAGGTTGACAGTCCCGACAAGGAGGTTGCCAGGTGCACCTCCTGTTAGGCCTTGGCGGCTGCCGACCAGACGAAAGGCTCCGACAAGTAGTATTGCAAGATCCATCATCGATAGGCGGAGCAACTCGTCGAGAAGCAGAAGGCTATGAGACGAGATAAGGAGAAAGCCCAAGACGGTGCAAAAGGGTCCGGTAAGAAACGTGGTGACCGAGGAGGTCACCGCGGCAAGGCCAAGCAACATAAGGAGAGGCCCGCTCAAGGTCGCGACAAGGAAGGAGGGGATGACAATTGCAACAAAGAGGACAACGAGTCCAGGGAGCATGAGTTCCAGAAGGCTATAGAGATGATGTGCATCGAGGGAGGTGCCTTGTTGCATTCCTCTCCCCGCCAAATGAAACAATGGGCATGCGAGGTTAACGCAGCGGAGCCGTCTATTGGTGCCCAGAGACCTCTGAAGTGGTCCAACACTCCTATCATTTTTGATGCCAAGGATCACCCTGATCGCACAACTGCGGTCGGGTGCCTGCCATTATTGGTTTTGCCAACAATTCGCAACCTCAAGGTGACAAAAATGCTAGTCGATAGTGGGGCTAGCCTAAACCTAATCTCTCCTGATGTCATGCAGAGGCTGCAAATTCCTGATGAAGATCTCGAGCCGACAGGCACATTCCAATGGATCAATCCAGGGAGGACTTAGCCGAAGGGCAAGATCACACTGGCGGTGACGTTTGGTAGTGACATAAATTTCAAAATAGAGAAGATCGTTTTTGACGTCGCTAAGATCTCATTGACATACAACGGTATCCTTGACAGCCCAGCGCTGGCCAAGTACATGGCAGCCACCCACTTTGCTTACAATGTGCTGAAGATGCCAGGGCAAATGAGAGTCATCACGATCAACTCTGACAAGAAAGGTGCACTTATCTGCGCTGACCAACTCTACTGGGAGGCAGTTGCAGCACCTGCCGCCAAGGCACTTGCTCCAGCCGCTGAAGCTCCCAAGGGGATGAAGACCAATAGTGCCACTGGCGCACATTCCGACAAGCGCGCCTCCTTGGAGTGCTGCGCTCCCGTTGATGATGTGCCAGAGAGCTCCACCGACAAGAACAAGAAGTCCAAGGCAGCTCCACCAGAAATCAAAAAGGTGCCCATCAAGGTGGATGGCATGGGGGGGGGGGGACTTTCACCATAAGTTCCAACCTCGATGACAAATAGGAAAGCGCGCTCATTGCCTTCCTGTGGGTGAATGTTGATGTGTTTGCATGGCAACCGTCTGACGTCCCCGGTGTTCCCAGGGAGGTAATTGGGCACCATCTTGCCATCTGTCCTCATGCGTGGCCCATCAAGCAGAAAGTGAGGAAACAAGCCTTGGAGAGACAAGAATTCATTGCCAAGGAAATTAGAAAATAGGAAGCGACAGGTCTGGTCAGAGGGGTGCTCCATCCAACATGGTTGGCCAATCCAGTCGTAGTGCGCAAGGCGAATGGGAAATGGAGGTTGTGTATTGACTATACAGATCTCAATAAAGCCTATCCAAAAGATCCTTTTCCCTTGTTGCGCATCGACCAGATTGTGGACTCCACTGCCGGCTGTGACTTGTTGTCATTCCTCGATGCGTACTGATGGTACCATCAGATCTTCATGTCGAAGGAAGACGAAGAGAAGACCACATTTATCACCCCATGTGGTACATACTGCTTCGTACGAATGCCTTTCGGGTTGAAAAAAGCTAGGTCAACATTTCCAAGAGCAGTCCAGATTGGTTTTGAACTCCAGCAGCATAGAAATGTGGAAGCTTATATGGATGACATAGTGTTTAAAACCAAGGATAAGGCGACACTCATACAAGCCCTAGAAGAGACGTTTGTGAATCTGTGCAAGATTAATTTGAAGCTCAATCCTGAGAAGTGTGTGTGTTTGGCGTTCCGTTTGGCAAGCTTCTCGGGTTCTTCGTGTCTTAGCGTGGGATCGAAGCAAATCCCGACAAGGTCAAGGCAATTTAGCAGACTGAAGCACGGAAGCACGTCAAGGATGTGCGTCGTCTTGCCGACTGCTTTGCGGCTCTAAGCAGGTTCATCTCGGAATCTGCTGGAAGCACCCTGCCCTTTTTCAAAATCTTGAAAAAGGCAGGTCCTGTGAAGTGGACTCCGGTAGTGGAGGCAACGCTGCAGGATTTGAAGAAGTACCTCTCCTCTCTGCTAACACTGGTCGTGCCTAGGCCACAAGAACCATTGCTGCTATACTGTCATGCCCAAGATGCGATCCTATCCTCATTTTGGCACGAGGGCCTTGATAGGGATAGAAGCGCATCTCGTCGTGTTGCAAGAATGGA
This sequence comes from Hordeum marinum, assembly GCA_022496015.1. Lineage (NCBI taxonomy): Eukaryota > Viridiplantae > Streptophyta > Magnoliopsida > Poales > Poaceae > Hordeum > Hordeum marinum. The sequence continues at coordinate 340,825,006 of CM039678.1, forward strand.
TGTCATTACAAGTACATGTACAGAAGAGATGACTATATGGAATTGGCTTACACTCACGACAAGCTACATCAGAGTCACATCAATACAAAAACATATTCAATCATCATACAGAAGAGCAGGGTCCAACTACGGATGAAATCAAACGATGAAATGACATCCATCTTTGCTATCCCGGGCTGCCACCTAGAACCCATCCTAGATTGAAGAAGAAGAAGAAGAACCCTAGATCAAACAAGCATCACTCTCACATCAAAGAATCGCATTACCTATACCTGCAACTGTTGTTGTTGTAATCTGTGAGCCACAGGGACTCAACAATCTCATTTACAAGGGTATCAAGACTATTAAAGCTTAATGGGTGAGGTATGGTTAAGTGGTGAGACTGCAGCAAGCGACTAAGCATTTATTTGAGTGGCTAACTTACGAATACAGAAAGTAAAGTATGGTGGTCTACGCATAACGAACATGAACTAGTCATGATCACTAACTGAGCCTAAACACCTACTTACGTCAAACATAACCCCACCATGTTCTCTCTCGACTAGGGACTCACAAGAAGAGACAGTCATGGTTACGCACACAGTTGGTGTATTTTATTTGAGTTTACTTCAAGTTTGCTATGACCAGGTGTTAAACAAAGTTTCCAAGTTTGCCACATAACCGTGGGCACGGCTTTCTGAAAGATTTAACCCTGCAGGGGTTCTCCAACTCATCCATCATAAATTAACCACACGCAGTGGGAATAACCTCGACCACGGATCTCGTGATCTTCCTAGGCAATTTCAAAAGAAATCCTGCACCTCGAGATAGCCCGAAGAAAAATCAGAACTCCTCACTCAAGACGTTCAAATAAGGTAAAACAAATCCAGCAAGGCCGCCCGGCGTACCGACAAAACTCGATAGGAGCTACGTCTCTCGTTCTCAGCGTACGACCAGATGGGCAAGACATTGGGTTGGCTGATGAGACCCCAGGTGACCAGGGGGCGCCTGACATCGCCCGGTTTGGATGAACACTCACGAGGATCACTGGCCCGGGTTGTTGATTAATTAGCCGCGGGTGCCGGCGGGTCCCTATGCATTTATTAGTTATTAGGCAAATGTAGTACCAATGTTGGGCCTTGCCAGACAAGCTTTATCCTAAAATGAAAATCAAGGGGGTCCCCATAACAACACCGAGCATGTTAGGAGCGCTCAATTATGGAAAATAACACCGGTTCAAAAGTAACTAGGGCGGCAAGAGTGGAACAAAACACCGAGCGAAAGGCCAAGCCTTCGACCCTTTACCAAGTGTATAAGTGCATTAAATTAAATAGCAATAATATTGTGATAACAAAAGAATGTCCATGTTGACACATGGAAGCAATTGCACCTGCACCTAGAAACGCTATAAGAAAGGTTGAGCAAGCGGTAACATAGCCAAACAAAGGTTTGCTGGGATGTGGAGGGGTTAGAGGCTTTCATGGCAATGTTGGGAGGCTTGTCAAACAAGTGGTAGGTAGTGACACATAACGATAAAAGCGAGATAACTAGCATGGCAATGATAGTAGTGGTATCCAAGGAATTATGCCATCTTGCCTGAGATCCCGCTTGGAAGAAGAATGAATCCATGAAGAAGAGGAACCAACGTAGTCGAACGAATCCTCACTCTCTGAACGCTTTCGGAACTCTATCGAGAAGAAGCAAAACATAAACAACAATCAACACACAGGAACACCACAACTTATGCATGACATGATGCACAAACAAATATGATGCATGTCCGATTTAATTATGCAAGGCATGGCAAAGCACATCAAACAACTCCTACACATTAAGTGAAGCTCAATATGTAACGGGTTGCATATTGACAAGGGGCTAGGTTAGGCTACGGCGGCTGTATAGAGTGGGTTAGGCCAAGAAGAGAGGGAAGAATTGCGGTCCGTGACACGAGTTTTCAAAACACCGAAAACGTCCGCTGAATTACCTCTGATCGCACTACTACGGTTGACCGTTCAGATATCAAACAAGCTCGGAATGCGACAAAATTTTGCAGGCGGTCCACCTACAATAAAACAAGACCGCACGCGAACTTTCGACTCAATCCGGGAATATTTTATACACACTTTAAAATAATATTTTTTTGATGTCGCGGGCGCGTGTGTGTGTGGTTGGTCTCGAAATGGGCAACGACAAGAATGGAGAGAACCGGCAGCTACTCACGGATGCAAGTTTTCGAAAATGAGTGACGATGCTATGCAGATGATGCGAATGATGCAATGATGAATACCACAACTAAACGAAACACATGACGAGAAAGAAATAAAAGGGGAATCTTCTGGAGCATCGGTCTCGGGTTGTTACATATACCTAGTGGTGACAAATCAAATGGTTAGCGCTGCGCTAGTGGCGCAGAGAGAAGCCGATGAAGAAACAACGATAAAGGCAACACCGCCAAGCGACGAGCCAGGACCGTCCCTGAAAGAGCCTGGTGCCGATAAGGCAGGATCTATGCAGATGAGTGCAACAATATAGAAGAAGAAGATGGTGTAGCGCCTAGTTTATTTTGTCAGCTCCCTTTTATAGGGAGCTAGGACAAGATACTCTAGTGTGCAAAAACTGTTTTTTCGGTCTCCTTATGGCCTCGAGGAAGCTACGCCACTACTTCCAAGCACATGAGATTGCCGTCGTCACCCGCTTTCCACTGCAATGGATTTTGTGGAATCCAGATGCTACCGACAGGATCGTGGAGTGGGCTTTGGAGTTGTCGAGCTTTGGTCTCAGGTTTGAAAGTACTTCAACTATACAGAGCAGAGCCCTGACAGAATTCATTGTAGAATGGACTGCAACTCCAGACAAAGAGATCCAAGAAACAACTCTTCTCGACAAGGAAACTGAGCAAGAATGGGTCGGACCTTTTGATGGAGCTTTCTCCCTGCAAGGGGATGGTGCCGGCGTGCTTCTTGTCACACCCACCGGAGAGCACCTTAAGTACGTAATTGAGATGCAGTTTTCCCGGGAGAGGTCAACAAACAATACGGCGGAGTACGAAGGACTGCTTGCCAGTCTCAGGATCATGGCAGACCTTGGAATCAAGAAGATCATTGTCAGAGGTGATTCATAGCTTTTCGTCAAGCAAGTCAACAAGGATTATCCGAGCCCGTTGATGGAAGCCTATGTGGATGAAGTGAGAAAGCTGGAGGAGCGCTTCAACGGCCTACAAACAAAGGACATTCCTCATGCGGATAACAGCATTGCCGATGAGCTGTCGAAGCGTGCTGCCCTCAAGTTACCTGTGGAGCCAAGGACTTTTGTGCTCAAGTTAACTCAACCGTCCGTAGCACCATCGGCAAGGCAAGATAAGAGAAGGAACTTGAATTCTGGCCAATACTCTCCTGTAGAGCTCCTAGAAGCCGTCGGGGAGGAAGTGGTCGGAAACGACGCCAAGCTTGCTAGGGAGCAACAGACTTCGGCGGGGCCTCAGGTCCTCGTCATAGAGACAAACGCTCCCACGGCGGAAGACATACCTTTAGTCCTTGCCGTCGAGCCCCAAGCTCTGTCATGGGTGCAACACACTGTTCAATTCCTCCAAGGAGGAGAACTCCCCGAGGAAGAGGAACAAGCGGAGAAAGTAGCCTGTTAGTCCAGTATGTACCGGTTTGTGGATGATGTCATGTACAGAAAGAGACCATACGGTGTGAAATTGAAGTGCATTCCTCGGGAGGATGGACTGGAGCTATTGGCAGAGATACATGGAGGCATATGTGGCTCCCACATAGGGTCAAGAGCGCTGGTGAGCAAAGCATTCCGGCAAGGTTTCTTTTGGTCCACCGCCCTCCAGGATGCAATTGCGCTAGTAACCAAGGGTGAAGCATGACAGGTCCATTCAAAGAAACTACATCAACCAGCTCAAGCCCTTCAAACAATCCCTCTCTCTTGGCCATTTTCAGTCTGGGGGCTTGACATCGTGGGCCCCTTTCCCCGTGCTACTGGGGGCTTTGAGTACTTGTGCGTTGCAATCGACAAGTTCACGAAGTGGCCGGAAGTGGATGCAGTGAGAAGGGTGACAACATAGTCAGCCGTCAAGTTCTTCAAAGGACTAGTTTGCCACTTTGGTGTTCCGAACAGGATCATCACTCACAACGGCACACAGTTCACAAGCCGCACATTCATGCAGTATCTCCAGGACCTTGGCAGCAAAATATGTTTTGCTTTTGTCCAAGGAGCATTGGCCAAGCGGAAAGGGCGAATGCTAAAGTGCTACGAGGGCTTAAGACGATAATTTTTGAAAAGCTGCACAAGTGCAGAAGGCGATGGATTGATGAGCTGCCTACGGTTGTTTGGTCGATCAGAACGACGCCAAATCAAGCCACTGACCAAACACCCTTCTCCCTGGTCTACGGGGAGGAAGCAATTCTCCCCATGGAACTCATATACGAGTCACCTCAAGTGCTCGCTTATGATGAGCTTGAGCAAGAGAAGTTGCAACAAGATGACGCAACGCTCCTTGAGGAAGACCATCTTCGCGCTGCTGTGAGAGCTACACGCTACTAGCAAGCTTTGCGGCGCTATCATAGCCGCAAATTCCATGCCCGAAGCCTTGAGGAAGGTGACCTTGTTCTTTGGCGCGTTTAGTCGGCCAAGAATCCCAACAAGTTGACGCCGAAGTGGGAAGGCCCTTATCGGGTAGTACGAGTCACTAGGCCTGGCGCAGTCCGCCTGGAGACTGAAGATGGCGTTGTAGTGAGCAACTCCTGGAATATCGGACATCCTTGTAAGTTCTACCCATAAGGCATGGTTGCCACCCCCCGGCAACCACCTTTTGTACAAGTCTTGCCGGCAAGTCATGTGATCCTTTGTACAAAGCTAGGCGCAGACCTTGTGCATAGTTGGATAAGATCGAGTGTTCTGCAACTCTTGTTGATTTTCATGTTTACTTGTTCTGAATGTTTATCCGAGACGTTGCATTACGCTTATTCCCAGCAAGTACTAACGGACCGCCAAGGTTCCATGGCTCTATTTTCTCTTCTTTCTTAAAGGACAGAAGGTTCTCTCGCGTGCAAGTTTTCCGGGGGGATGAGACAGTATGGACACCAAACGGGCGACGTTCGAAATTGGCATGTTGCGGGAAGGAGTACCGCAATGGAAAGATAAGTTGCAAAACCCTCAGTGAATATTTTCTGTGAAGTTATTTTCCTTGGACGATTTCAACTTTTGTATTGAAAACCTGCATGGAAAGCAACCTTGCCGTGATCGGCTACACCCTTGCTCTGTTTCGAGCCCACTCAACGGTTTAAGCGCCTGCGCTCGCTCCCTTGCTCTGTTTCGAGTCCGCTCAACAGCTTAAGTGGCTGCGCTCACGCCCTTACTCTGTTTCGAGTCCGCTCAATAGCTTAAGTGGCTATGCCAAGAGTGTCAAGGTATCTTGCCAGTAGTAACACCGCTAGTAAGCTGCTTAGGACCCGCTCCTCAAGGCGCTTGCCATGGGGCTACACATGCCGGCAATTTTTTTTGAAAAAGCATAGGAAAAACACCATGCAAAGAGGAATCTAACAAGGATAATAGTATACGTTCATTCAAATTGGGTGGAATTTACATGAGATGTTGCCTTTTCCTAAGTACATATTTATTTGACTTTCTCCCCTAGGGGAGATTACAAGAACAAAAAGATGGCAAGGGGCATCCAATGAGAGCCTGGCCCCTCCTGGACCAGCACTGCATGGAGGAGAAGACCAGCAATGTGCGGACAAGAAGGGGGGGGGCAGGAGGCGAGATGAAGTCGTAGTCCATGGGCCTGCCAAGAGATCCAGCTGGAAGATGAGGCAACACCAGGGACAAGGACCCCCAGCAAGATCGTCCTGCCGAGAGGGGGAGAGGCGTGAGGCTGACGATGATGGTGCGGCCACTGATCAGTCAGAGCTGAGGTCATCGTATTCTAACTTGATGGCCTGCAGCCCGGACTCGTCATCACTTTCACCGACACCGTCGTCCTCGTCGCTGTCGCTCGAGGAGGAGCTTTCAGCGCCAATCGAGCTCTCTTAGTAGCAGCTAAGACGGACGTTCGAGTGCCCATAAATCTTGACGGAGAATAGGTCGGCCTCCGTCATTTTGAATGAAGGACGTGCCCATCCTGAAGGTTGTGGGTGCGGCCGAAGTTTTTCCAACAGCTCGTGAAGAACATGACGCGGCTCTCCAGATACTCGACGTCCACCCGCGTGGCACCATTGCAGCAGCCATGCGCCCACAACCACAGAACAGGCGGCTTGTCAACCTCCATCGCCCTGGCGAAAGGGTGAGGGAGGCGCAAATGGTCTCGAAGGAGACCACATAGTTTGAGAATGAACTCCAGCGCTATCCCCTCAACGTGGGTCTCTTTGAGGAAGAGGCCTAGCATCAGTGGGAGAGGCGGAACAGCGCTCCGCCTCCCCCGGCCTCGCCCCCACGACGACCATGGCACCTCGCACCCCTCCCGCCATGCACACTCGGGTCGCCCTCTGCCTCGGTGGCCGAAGCGGTGGCATGATCCTGACAAGAACTCATCCTTGGTGCAGAGGACGGTGGCCGCCCTCGCCCCCTATTCATGGCTAAGGGTGGCCACCACCGAAGGTTGGGAAGGGGTGGAAGGGCAAGCTCTGGAGGGTCGCGCTCGAAGAGGAAGGAATGATGGATGAGCATCACCCTCGCTACCCCTCAATTTATAGGGGGAAGCGCAAGGGCTCGCCCTTCCCTGCTCCAAGAGTCGCCACCCACTTCCTCCAATAGCGTCGCCCATGATCACTGGGCGAACATCAACCACCCGGTTACTCCAATCCATGGCGCTGAAGTCTCTGCCACGGCCAGGACTTTAAGTCACGAGCGCCCGTTGCCGGCTCCCCTCTATGCATGCAACGTGCGTGGCGGAAACGACCTGACGCAGTAATTGAAATAACTGCTCCTGTTCTGTGCACATATCCCACGTCGCGCACTTAATGCATGTCATGGGGAAGCATGGGGAGGCGCAGTATGCAGAATAATTGCAACTGCAGACTCCTGCTACGCGTGTCTGTGCACTATTTGGGCCTCGCCCAAAAATGCCTCGCGCCGTGTGTGGCCCAGGCCCGGGGGCTCCTGTTGGTGCACTAGAGTTTTGGGTTTTCTAGTGCCCCTTACTTGTGGATGGGCAGTTGAAGCCATACCCACAGCGAGGGCTGCCAGGGGGTCTGCCGGGCGCAAGCTGAAGGAAATCAAGAAGAGCATCCAAACAACCAATCGAGACCAAGACCGAAAGCTGGGCCCTTGACAAGATCATGCCAGGAGGGCCTCCAAACCCCCGGCAAGGTGAAGCCCCGGTAAGAACCCTCCAGCATAGAGGCCAGGTGTCTCCCCACCTAGTTACGTGTTGGCGCTGGCGATGAAGGAGGCTAAGCGGTGCCGATGGGTCGGGGTCCTGTCCCGTCCCGTAGACGGCCAGGGGCACCTGACAGAGCATTAAATGTGCTTGTCTTACACCGTCAGTGTTAGGTACGATAACACTATAGCACTGTACACCTCGTGTACATACTGTACACCGCTGTTGGGATCCCCTTAGTCATATAAAAGGAGGCCCAAGGCGTTACAGTAGGAAACGGCTTTTTGATAGATCTCCTAGCTCGCACGTGTAGCGGCTGTGCACCACTGGCAACACAGAGCTCCTATAGCTAGAACCCAAGAACACCCATAATACACAAAGCAAGAGTAGGGATTTACGCTTCTCAACGGCCCGAACCAGGGTAAATCCCCCACATTGCTCGGTCGACCTGCTCTTTGCGCATATCGTTCGTCCTGCCGAACCGAAAGGGGTCCTCTCGATCCCATAGGTGTTCGTCCCCCACTACAAGCGTCTTGTATGATATGAGTCTTTGCTTCTTAGTTTGACACAATCATCCTTGATCCACACATATTTTGAGTGAGACACGTTGAATCGTGAATTTATTAGAATACTCTTTGTGCTTCACTTATATCTTTTGAGTTAGGCAATTTTGCTCTATGTGCTTGACTTATATATTTTTTAGAGCACGGTGGTGTTTGTGTTTTATAGAAATAATTGAACTCTCGTACCTCACTTATATTATTTTGAGAGTCTCTAAACAGCATGGTAATTGGTCTAGGTTATAAATTTAGTCCTAATATGATAGGCATCCAAGAGGGATATTATGAGAAGTTTGATCCCTTGCATAAAATTTTGAGATACAAAGATGGTAATGTTAAGAGTCATGTTAGTAAGTAATTGTGATTTGGTAAAAATACTTGTGTAAATGTTTGTCATTCTCGTAGCATGCACGTATGGTGTACCGTTATGTAAGGAAGTCAGAGCATGATTTGTTTATAGATTGTCAACCTTTGTGTGAGGGTCGGGAGCACGTGATGGCTAAGTCCTACCAATATCTCCCCTAGGAGCATGCGTTTGATGCTTTGCTTCAATGACCAATAGACTTTTGCAATAAGTATGTGAGTTCTTTATGACTAATGTTGAGTCCATGGAATATGCGTAGTCTCATCCTTCCACCATTGCTAGCCTCTCTAGTACCGCACAACTTTCGCCGGTACAAAAAACACCTTCCTCAAAACAGCCACCATATACCTTCCTAAAAAAATCCACCGTATATCTTTCCTCAAAACAGTCACCATACCTACCTATTATGGCATTTCCATAGCGATTCCAAGATATATTGCCATGCAACTTCCACTGTTTCCTTTTAAGACTTGCACCATTACTTCGATATTGCATATATAGTTATATTTTGTCATAGATATCAAGTTGTAATTTTCTTTTGAGTTGTAAGTAAATAAAAGTGTGATGATTATCATTATTAGAGCATGTCCCATGTGAGGAAAGGATGATGGAAACTATGATTCCCTCACAAGTGGGGATGAGATTCCAGACTTATCTTGGGTGTCAACATGCATTAAAATGATTGTGATGTGGTATGATGGTATGGTATCCTCGTCTAAATGTTTTGAGTGGCTTGACTTGGCACATGTTTACGCATGTAGTTGAATCAAAATAAACACAACCTTCATGATCTTTATGTTCATGGTGTCCATATCCTACTCATGATAGCATTCAATTTTTATTATTGATAATGCATGTTTATGACCATATTCGCTCTCTAGCTGGCTGCTTCCCAATCTATTTGCTAGCCTTCACCTGTACTAAGTGGGAATTCAGCATGTGCATGAAAATCCTTAAACCAAAGTTGTTCCAGATGAGTCCACCATATCTACCTATATGTAGTATTACCCTGCCTTTCTAAGTAAATTTGCATGTGCCACCTCTAAAAATTTCAAATGAACATCTGTTTTGTGTGCCTGGACCACTCATGGAGCAACAAGGGGTGGTTAGTATCTTCCATGTTAAGCGGGTTACTCTTATTATGAGTATTTATTCACTTGTCCTTGCACGAGAAGGGCGGCAATAGGGATTCCCAGTCCTGAAATCAATATAAATGCAAATAATTAAACAAAACTCCCCCAGAAATGTTGTTAGTTTGGACGGTACCCATGGATGTGGCTCTCCGTGGAGTGTGTTTGTTGGTGAAGGGGAAGTAAACCTTTACTTTTATCGCTTGGGAACCGCCACTAATGTGTTTAACATGGAAGATATTGATATCTCTTGGTCATAACATTGACAGGAAGGTTGTACCTCTCAAAATTATACTTATCTCTTATTTAGATTCTTGAGCTCTAGCACCTCTACAAATCCCTGCTTCCCTCTGTGAAGGGACTATCTATTTATTTTAATGTTGAGTCATCACTTTCTAAAACAAGTGCCAGATCTGAGAGAATAATTTTCATCCTCATGCATTGCGTATAGTGAATGTTGGATGCATCATGACTAGATGTTTTCTACCATGAATTACAATGTTTAGTCACTGCTTGAACTTTGGAGGTGCTCTGCATTTATGTTTTGCGGTCTCAGAAAGGGCTAGCGAGATACCACTATTGTCATATTATATCACGATTGTTTCGACAAAATGTTTGCACTTGAGATATGTTATTATTGCTTGCTAGTTTCTTGTGTCATTGATATGAGTTAATATAATCTTAAGAGTTATTGTTGACCTGGTTATTCATAATCTTTGCTGAAAAATTGGGTGCTACTTAAGCATATATATGTAAACAAGAACAAAAGAGTTCATAAATTTTTTCTTTCTCACTTTCAGTTTGTCAACTGAATTACTTGAGGACAAGCAAGGGTTTAAGCTTGGGGGAGTTGATACGTCTCCAACGTATCTACTTTTCCTAACACTTTTGCTCTTGGTTTGGACTCTAATTTGCATGGTTTGAATGGAACTAACCCGGACTGACGTTGTTTTCAGCAAAACTACCATGGTTTTGTTTCGTGAAGAAATAAAAGTTCTCGAAATGGAATGATTTTTTTTGGAGATTTATGGAATATTCAAGGAATTATGGAGCCACAAGTCACCTGAGAGGAGACACCGGGGGGGGGGGCACGCTCCACCAGGACGCGCCAGGCCCCCTTGGTGCAGCCAGGTGGAACATGGACTCCTCTTGGGTCCCCCGACCCTAATTCCAATGCTATAGAATCACACTTTTTGGGAAAAAAATTAGAGAGAAGGTTTTATCTTGTTTCGTGATACGAAGCCTCCGCCACCTCCTGTTCTTCATCGGGAGGCCAGATCTAGAGCCCGTTTGGGGCTCCAGAGAGGGGAATCTTCAGTCTTCGTCATCATTAACCCTTATCCATCACCAATTACATGATTATCCCCACCGGGGGTGAGTAATTTCTTCATAGGCTTGATGGTCGGTGAGGAGTTGAATGAGATTCATCATGTAATCAAGTTAGTTTTGTTAGGACTTGATCCCTAGTATCCACTATGTTCTATGATTGATGTTGCTTTGACTTTGCCATGCTTAATGCTTGTCACTAGGGCCCGAGTGCTATGATTTCAGATCTGAACCATTTATGTTATCATCATTATATCTATGTCCTTGATCTGATCTTGCCTAGTCATATGCACCTATTACGTGTTATGAGCCGTCAACACCATAGTGAAAATATTTGGGATACTTCATGGTGATGACCATAGTTTGAGGAGTTCATGTATGCCTGAGTGTTAATGCTTTGTTCCGGTTCTATATTTAAAGGAGGCCTAATATCCCTTAGTTTCCTTATGGACCCCGCTGCCACAGGAGGGTAGGACAAAAGATATCATGCAAGTTATTTTCCATCAGCACGTATGACTATATACGGAATACATGCCTACATTACATTGACGAACTTGAGCTAGTTCTGTGTCGCCCTAGGTTATGACTGCTTTATGATGAATATCATCCAACAAATAGACCAATCTAGTGCCTATGATCTTTCCACTTATTGTTCTTGCTAAGTTACTACTACTACTATTGCTGTTGCACTTGCTACAAAATCACTACCGCTACTGTCATTGTTACTACTGCTATCAACCTATCATATTACTATGCTACTGATCACTTTCCTGCAGATATTTATCTCAGGTGTAGTTGAATTGACAACTCAACTACTAATACTCTCAAATATTCTTTGGCTCCCCTTGTGTCGAATCTATAAATTTGGGTTGAATACTCTACTTGCAAAAAATATTGCGATCCCGTATACTTGTGGGTTATCAAGACAAATCGAGGGATGATCATATGATTCTATTATGTTAGCATTGTTGAGAGATTGCACTAGTGAAAGTATGAACCCTAGGCCTTATTTCCAAGCATTAATTTACCATTTTGCTCTTTGTTTACCACTTTTTACATTGGTTTTTATTTATTCACATTATTAAAACGTATTTCTACTATCCCTACTACACTTGTATCATCGTATCTTTGGCAAACTAGTGCATCTATACAATTTCTCATTGTATTGGGTATGTTGGGGGACACAAGAGATTTCTTGTATTTGATTGCAGTGTTGTTTGAGAGACACCATATTAATCCTACACCTCCCATGGATTGGTAAACCTTAGGTCATCCACTTGAGGGAAAATTGCTACTTTCCTACAAAACTATGTGCTTGGAGTCCTAATGGAGTCTATAAGAATAAAGTTGCGTAGTAGACATCAAGCTCTTCTTGGTCGCCATTGGTAAGGAGGTGAGCGTTGAAGGTATATATTTATATTTTGCGATTAAATCATTTAGTTCTTGTTTATTATTAGTTTGGTTCACAAAAGAAAAGTACCAAAAATGGAACTGATGTGGCCTCGTATGTTTCACCTTTATAATGTCTTTCGTGAAAATGATTGATCGGGAAATTGTGCCTAAGTGTTAGAAGAAGAATTTATTAAAATATTTGGAATTAACTCCTTGATGATTAGAATGATTGCAATGTTAGTGTGTGTTATCTTAATTTCCATGCTACTAATGAAGATGATATTTTTTGTCCCCCAAGATTTGATGATCAAATTTGTTATGATGATTTCGTGCCTCCTATTTACAATGATTATGGTGATGGCACATATGCTATAATGAGTAAGGATAACCATGAAACTTGTTATCATGATTTTGATTCTCATTTGTTTATGACAATCAAGTGTCACATGATAGTTATTTTGTTGAGTTTTCTCCTGCTACCATGAATGAGAAGGAATTTTCTTATGTGGGGAGTAATAGATTTTCTAAGCTCATGGATCATGCAGATAATGCGTTATGTGATAGTCATATTGTTGAATTCCTTCATGATTTTGTTGAAAATTATTATGAGGGAGGAACATATGCTTCTACATATTTCAATAATATCAAGTTTTTTCTCTATATATTGAAGGTTTCGAAGTTATGCTTGTTTTGCCTTCCTATGCTAGTTGATTCTTGCTCCCATAAATTGTTTGCTCACAAAATACCTATATATAGGAAGTAGGTTAAATATAAATGTGCTTGACATGTGATTCATGATGCCCCCTTTGTGTTTCAGTTCTTTACTTTTATGTGAGCATCATTGAAATCATCATGCCTAGCTAAAAGGCTTTAAAGAAAAGCACTTGTTGGAAGACAACCCAACATTTATCCTTCCTAGTTTTTTGTGTTAATATTATGAATAAATTGTAGTAATCATGTTTCGTGTCTTTTGTTTCAATAATGTGCCAAGTAAAGTTTTCGGAATAGTGTGGATACTTGTTGATTTGATTCTATGCAAAAACATAAACCTTTGCCTCTAGTAAAGAATTTATTTGGTTATATAGGAATGTTCAAATATTCTTAAAACTTTAAAATTAATTTCTATGCAAATTCTTTGAGTTGTCCTAATTTTTCAGAATTTTTAGAGTCAGGGAGATTTCATTCAGATCTTCATGGATTGTTTTGTTTTTGATAGACTCTGTTTTGCATGCATATTTTTGCTTGTTTTAGTGTTTCCATATCTTATATTTATCATTATAAATTATCATACTGATACAACACATTAGGTATTATGTTATAAAAAAATTGATTCTTTTCTTGATAGTACCTAGGTGAATGATCTATATTTATTGCACTAATCCATCTCAGAAGTTTCGTTGAGTTTTGTGTGATTGAAGTTTTCAAGTTTTGTGTGAGATACCGATATGAGGAGAATAAGGAGTGACAAGTACCTAAGCTCGGGTATGCCCAAGGTAACCCAAGGAAATATTCAAGGAATACTAAAGCGTCCAAGCTTGGGGATGCCATGCCCCGGAAGGCATCCCCTCTTTCGTCCGGGGCATCCCTTCTTTCGTCTTCATCACTATAGGTATACCTTAGTTGGAGCTATGTTTTTGTTTATAACATAATATGTGTTTTTCTTGGATATCATTTTATTTTTGTTAGTATTTTATTTCTGTTATTTATAATTATGTTTTTCAATAAAAGGTTCCCAGATGTGCCTTAAGTTGTCTCAATTGCATGTTTGATGTGTGATGTGTAAAAGCAGAAATGTTTCGTGTATTGTTTGCATTTTCATACTTTACTGGAACATGGAAAGTTTCTGAAATTTTTACATAGTGATGTCATATAATTGTTTTATCATTACCTAAATTTGCATAATTTATTGAGTTACATATGTACACTTATTAAATTAATTGCTACAGACTGTCCTGTTTAGAAAGACTGCTATCATAGTTTTGTTAGCTACTTGCCCTGGTGTTTTCATGGCTTATATTGGTAGATATAAATTTGTAACATCCCAAAATTCCATTTTGGAATGTTATGAATATAGCTATGCATCTATTATCATCATTGCTTGATTGTATGAACTAGTTGAAATGCCTCTTCTGGTTTTCAGAAAGTCCCCTTCTACTTTTCCCTATGTTGCTTCCTCTATTTAAAATTTTTGGTTAAAAGTTCAAATAAGAGAGGAGGAACATGACACTCCACACCAGGGTCTAATTGGTGAATTATTTGAACAAAAATAACCAGGAGTTATTTTGAAAATATTTGCAAAAAGGGTTTAAAAACAATTAGGACATTTCTGAAATAATATTTTTTTCAAAGTGTTCAAATGACAGAATAGAAATGTTCATTAAATAGCATTTATTATTCTGTTAATTTTGATATATAATACCCCTATATTTACAAACGATTTGAATGCTTTAAAAGCTTTTGAATGTCTCCGGAAATTATTAAAAAGAAACGGTAACCGTTTCCGGTATTAAACGGGCCGGCCCACCGGCTTTAAAAGCCGAAACCGTTACCGGTCGGCCGACCGAGCGCAGTAATGCTCCCGCTCTCTCACTGACACCGGGTCCCACCCCGTCCGACCGTTGCCCCGGAACGGTCATCGTCTTCACTCCCCGCGCTCGCCGGATCCGACGCCGGCCGTTACTCCCCCTCACCGGATCTCTCCCCTCTCTCCTCCCCGCACCCCCCCGAGCGCCTATATAAGAGCCCCACGGCCCCGCATCCATTCCCCCCCCGAGCCCCCTTCTCTCTCTCGCCGAGACGCCGTCGATTGCTCGTCGGAGTTCCACCACCACCGGAAGTCGCCGTCGATCGTAGCCACCACCTCCGACCATCATTCGCCACGCCGTCGCCACCAATCGCCTCCGGAGGACCGTCCCCGTCGCCAGGACCACTTCCCCGTCCTCCCCGACCACCGGAACACCTCGCCGTCGCAATCGCCGCTACCGGACTCGCCGGAGTACCCCGACGCCGGCAACCTCCCTCCGTAAGCCCCCTCGACCGTCCGATCCAAATCCCACGGTCCAGATTAGAACGAACTTAAGTCCGAACCGTTTTCTTCTACCGAACGGTCGCCCGCTCTAATTCACCTACCGAACGCCCCCCTTAGCCAATCGGATCGCGCCACGTAGCCCCCTGACCGACGCAAACTTTTTTTCATTTTCTGTTTTGTTTTAATTAACAGAATGTTTTCCAATTTTGTTTTGCTTATATCTTTTAATCTGTTTAGAGTTTTGAGTTGATTCTTTTTGCAATAGCTCACAATTTTCATGTAGTTTCACCCTGTACTTTTAAATTTCAAATTTGAACTATGAAATTTGAATTGAATCAAATTTGCTTAAAATCTTCAAATCTGAATAACTAGAGTTTGAAAATAGATTTTGATATGAATCTTTTTGCTACTGTTTGGTATTAGTTAGGACTATCTTCAGGTATAGTTTGAGGATTTTCATGATATATTTGATTACTGTTTTACCCAAAAAACAGAATCTGCTTATTATTATAATATAGTTTTATAAACTTAATTTTGATTAGTTTGATTTAGAATTTGGTTTTATTTGTTTATTAGGTTCTGTTAGTAAACATTTAGTGTTTTCACTTACTGTTAATAAAAATATAAATTTGCCTAGTTTAATTTTATTTAACATAGGAATCAAAATTTCTTTTCAATTAGGCTTAATTTGACTAAAACAACTAACTAGTAATAGTTTGTTTTCAAACAAAGTTTTCTATATTTTGTTTCTGTTTTCTAAGACAGATTTAATAGTAAATTATTATTTTTCTGTCAAGAACATGTTTTGTTAACAAATTATAAGTTTAGTTTTACATTCTTTTGTTAATATAACTATAGTTGATTCATATAGTGTTTATCAAAACTTGTATAAACTTCACTAAACTTTTCCCAACAAGCTTAAATTGATTATTCTGTTTATTAATAAAATATTCTATTGTTTTCCTTGTTGTCAACAATTGTTTTGCTATTTCAAAATAGTTTTATTATGTAGTAGTGTTTTCATCATCCCCTTTGGAAAAAACAAAACTTTGTGTGTTTTACTTGCTAGAGACTTTTGTGCATTGTTTGCCTTGTTTGTTTAGTACTTCTTTGCTGAATGTTATGAGTACTTATTTTGGTTGTATGCTTATTTAAGTGCATTGTTTGTTTCGTTAGATTATCCGGAGTGCGAAACTTGTTACCTAGAGTTACTCAAGTACGAAGATCATCAATCAGGCAAGTCACTTTGATCATGTTTTACCCATGTTTTATATGCATTAGTTCTACCATCTCCCCAGTTGCATGCAAGATAGGTTAGTTGGAAACTTGGTTACATAGTAGTAGTATCATGTGGTAGATACCCCTCTCAACCCCTTTGACAACATTGGCCCCGGGAAACGTTGTTTTACCTTTTGCTATGCTATTAGTAGACGGGGTTGGTTGTGTGATTCATGAGAGTTGAGAGAGTTAATAATTTCAAGACCTACATAATGATCAAGATTTCAATACTCCAAGTTTTCAACATACCTCTGGGTGGATGATGGTTGAACGGCGCCCTGGAGAAACCAGTGGTTAGCCTAGGTGATGCTGGAGGTGGCCAGTATTCACGCGGAAAGGTCCACCCAGGCACAAAGGGATGGATGGGTGCTTCAAGACCCAAGGCTTACCTGCACAGCCACAAGTCATTATGGGCTCTGGCTTGGTTGGATATCGTGGTGACCCTGGACAGGCGGTGCTACGAGAGGTAGAAGAACGGTAGGAAAGGATGGGCATCGTCAGAGTCGCAGGGAAACCCTTTGGAAGACCATGTTTTGGTCATCCGTTTCTCAAACACCCTGAAGTGCGAGAAATCAAACGGAGGCGACCAAATCTTGTGGGGAACGTGTGCAAAAACTCTGCAGAGTACTTAAACCTAATCGATTAGCCGTGTCCACGGTTATGGACGACTTGAGCCAAAGGGATTGGAACTTCCGGAACTCTCAACACAAATAATATGATGATGTGGGAATTTAATAATTTTGGGTATGAGAATTGGTTGATGGAACCATCTCATTAATCAACCAACTTAGTAATGCTTTGCTTAGCCCTTTTTCTAGATGTAGGAAAAATTGGCTTTACGCAAAACTTACCACCCCACCTGCCATATAAGCATATAGACTAGCTGATTATTTTCACCCCTCTCTTGTGACTTTGCCGGCATACTCCATATGCTGACCTACACGGCTGCAACGTATCATGTTGCAGAGTATTTTTCCGACCAGGAGTGAGGACACGTTCTATGCTCAGTGAGATGCCCTTGGAGTCGGATGGACTCATCTACCTTCGACGCTTCCGCAAGATTTAGATATTCTCATGAGTTGGCCTTTGGCCACTTTATTGTAATTTTTATCGTAATAAAGAACTCGATATGAGATTTCGATTAATATAATGCTGTGTGATTTACCTTTGATATATACATTGATGTACCGTGTGTGTACCAGCATGATCTTGGGATGGTACGGAAACACCGGAGACTTGACCTTCCAGGTCGGGTCGTTACAGAAATGGTATCAGAGCACACGCTGACCGTAGGACGTAACCTCTAGGATTGGAAAGCCTTAGGATTGTTTCTCTTTGTCTTTAAATATCTTATACTCTCATCTATTCGTTTCTGACTCCTCTCCGATTATTTCAAAATTTATAGATGGCCACCTTCATCCCAGTGTTGATCACAGAGTTTTGCCAGCCTGACGCAACGATGCCCTTTGGTAAGGAGCTGATGAGGATCGTCAAGGACATAAGGATTGCTTTGCCGAGCATCACCGGGATTCCTATCATGTCATTTCCCCAAGATGGACGCTACAGGATCGAGGTGCATATTCCAGGGAAGACCTTTGGGAATCGGAAGGAACCCATAGATCTCAAGTTCGTGGCACCCAGTTGGATACTTGGAAGAGACATGGCCATTCATCGTGCCCTTGGACGTATCCAGGAGGAATACAGAGGTGGAACCATTTCACCAGGACTCAGCATGGTTTGCCGCAGAGATGCCCATGGCAACATCATCACCAATCCCACTGCAGACACCAATATCTCCTATATCCAGACCTTGGAGACTCACATCAGGACTCTGGAGCTTCGAGTTCGTGCTGACACGAAGACTATCAAGAATCTGATGAATCGTGAGCTGGACCTTGAAGCTGATCTGCGAGAGGCCAACTATGAACACGAGCATGAAGTGAAGGACTTCTTAGAGAGGATTGATGAGCAGAATGCACGCATCGCCACTCTGGAGGAGCATCTAGACATGGGAGAAAACCTTCACCCCGAAGGAGACATGGCACCCTTCATCAGCGACGATGAAGACTATGAGGAAAGCACCACCGGAGGACCTACGACTATGCACTTTTGAGGAGAACATTAGTTATGCCCTCCAATGTATCTTTATTTTAGTCGTTAAAGCGTAGGTCGATGTTTAGTTGTCTGAGATTTGTATTTTCCGATGTTTGACATTGATTGAATAAATGAATGAGTGTTTCGTGTGATATGTTTGTTGCATTGCATATGGGTAGTGAATTTCTTCCAGACCCTTGTTCTATTCTAATTCTCATCCCTCTGAAAACAGCAAGATGCCTCCACGACGTGAGACCGATTTCACTTTT
Organism: Hordeum marinum; assembly: GCA_022496015.1. NCBI lineage: Eukaryota > Viridiplantae > Streptophyta > Magnoliopsida > Poales > Poaceae > Hordeum > Hordeum marinum. The sequence goes on from CM039678.1 coordinate 340,843,750, forward strand.
CCACCGGAACTCACCCAACTCCTTCAGCAACAGAATGCACTGATGCAACTATTGATTCAGAATCAGACCAACAACCAGAACAACAACAACAACCACCATCCACCCCAGACTGACAATCTCACCCGTTTTCTGAGGTTGAACCCTCCAACTTTCTCCAGCAGCACTGAGCCCATTGTGGCAGATGACTGGCTCCGCAAGATGGAGAGAGAACTTGTCACCGCTGGATGCACTGACGCTGAGAAAGTGCGATTTGCCGCACATCAACTGGAAGGACCAGCAGCATCATGGTGGGAGAATTATACCACCACTTATCCTATTGCAGATGTGACTTGGGAGCAGTTCAAGCTTGCTTTCCGCACCGCTCATGTTTCAGCTGGAGCCATGAGTTTAAAGAAGCGCGAGTTTCGCAACTTGCGCCAGGGTAATCGTTCCGTGGCCCAATATGTGGACGACTTCAACACATTGTCACGTTATGCCCCAGGAGATGTGGCCGATGATGCGGCCAAGCAAGAAAAGTTTCTGGAAGGACTCAATGATGAGTTGAGCATACAGCTGGTAGTGGCTAATTTCAACAACTACCAAGAGCTGGTGGATAAGGCACTTATTCTGGAAGGTAAACAGCAGCAGATTGAGAACCGCAAGCGGAAGTACACTCAGGGGAAGTTCAACTCTGGAGCTCATCAGAAGCCTCGTTACTCCCCGTACTCCGGGAATACCGGATCAGGAAATGGTAAGTTTGGAAAGCACACTCATACTGTGCACAACCATGGAGGTCACCATCATGGAGGAAATGGGAATAACCGTCTCAACCATGGTAACTTCAAGAGTGACAATGGGAATGGGAACAACAACCAGCACCGTCAAGTTCCTGCTCAGAAGGATCTGAGTCACATTACCTGTTTCAAGTGCCAGAAGACAGGGCACTATGCTACTGAGTGTCCCCAGAGTAAGCAAGGCACTGGAAACGGCACTAACAACGGCAACTCCACAGCCAAGAAGCCCAATCCGTTTCCCCGTGCTCACGTGAATCACATCAACGTGGAAGAAGTCTATGATCAGCCCGAGACTGTGGTTGGTAAGTTTTTATTGCATTCACGTCCTGTTACAGTACTTTTTGATTCGGGTGCAACTCATTCATTCATATCAAGGGTAGTTGTGGATAAGTATGGTTTGCCCACCAAAACCCTTAGTCAGCCAATTCAGGTTAGTTCTCCAGGAGGTATGATGATGGCAGGGATAGGATGCCATGCCTTGAAACTCAATATAGGGAACCATGTTTTTTTCCACCGACCTCATCGTCTTAGAGTCACACGGATTGGATGTAATCCTAGGCATGGATTGGATGACCAAGTATGAAGGAAATCTTGATTGCCCTAGCAAGTCTGTTTCACTCACCACCCCGGAGAACAAGAGGATTAAGTATGTATCCCGACGCACACGTATGAGTGCTCGGTTAAATTCTCTCACAGGAGTTGTTCAGGAGGAAGTACCTGTGGTAAAAGAATTTCCAGATGTATTTCCGGAAGAATTACCAGGAATGCCACCAGATAGGGAGATTGAGTTCTTAATAGAGCTACAGCCAGGGACAGCCCCAATTTCCAAGAGACCCTATCGGATGCCCGCAAATGATCTGTTGGAAATCAAGAAGCAAATTAAGGAGTTATTGGACAAAGGTTATATTCGCCCAAGTTCTTCACCTTGGGGAGCCCCAGTTCTTTTGGTGGAGAAGAAGGATAAATCTTTGAGAATGGTAGTGGACTATCGTGCCTTGAACGAGGTGACTATCAAGAACAAGTACCCTCTACCGATGATTAATGATTTGTTTGATCAGCTCGTAGGAGCCAAAGTATTCTCCAAGATCGATCTTCGATCAGGGTATCACCAGTTGAAAATTCGTGAACAGGATATACCCAAAACAGCTTTCACCACGAGGTATGGCTTGTATGAGTATACGGTCATGTCTTTTGGATTGACTAATGCTCCTGCCTACTTCATGAATTTGATGAACAAAGTATTCATGGAATACCTAGACAAGTTTGTTGTGGTGTTCATCGATGACATTCTGATATTCTCCAAGAACGAGGAAGAGCATAAGCAACATTTGCGTTTAGTTCTGGAAAAGCTAAGAGAGCATCAGTTATATGCCAAGTTCAGCAAATGTGAATTTTGGTTGACGGAAGTCGGATTCCTTGGACATGTTATTTCCGGAGAAGGAATAGCCGTAGACCCCGCTAAGGTTGAAGCCGTCACCGAGTGGAAGTCACCCACCTCAGTTAAGGAGATCCGCAGTTTCCTTGGACTTGCTGGATATTACCGGAGGTTCATTGAAAATTTCTCCAAGGTTGCCAAGCCCATGACAGAGTTGTTGAAGAAAGAATCCAAGTATGTTTGGACTGTGGAATGTGAAGCCAGTTTCCGGGAGTTGAAGGAACGTTTGGTCACAGCCCCAGTGTTGATCTTGCCCGATATTCGGAAGGATTTCCAGGTTTATTGTGATGCTTCACGTCAAGGACTTGGAGGAGTACTTATGCAGGATGGAAAAGTTGTAGCCTATGCTTCCAGACAGCTACGACCTCATGAGTTGAATTATGCCACGCATGACTTGGAGCTAGCAGCCGTAGTGCACGCACTCAAGACTTGGAGACATTTCCTTATCGGAAATAGTTGTGATGTTTACACCGACCATAAGAGCCTGAAGTATATCTTCACGCAGAAAGAGTTGAACCTCAGACAGAGGAGATGGTTAGAGTTAATCAAGGACTATGACATGAGATTACACTACCATCCAGGTAAGGCTAATGTTGTAGCCGATGCCTTGAGTCGGAAAACTTATGTGAACACACTCACAGCTGGAGGATTACCTCAAGAGTTAGTCGATGATCTCAGAGAGCTCAAGCTAGAGATAGTTCCAAGAGGATATGTTGCTACACTGGAAATTCAGTCCACCTTGACCGAAAGAATTCGAGAAGCCCAGAAATCGGACAAGGAGATAGCTGAGATTAAACAGAGAATGAAAGATGGTAAAGCTAAAGGTTTTCGTGAGGATGAACACGGAACTTTGTGGTTTGAGAACCGAATCTATGTGCCCAATGAACCAGAGCTCAGGAAGTTGATACTTCAGGAAGCCCACGATTCACCTTACTCGATACACCCAGGCAATACCAAGATGTATCTGGATTTAAAGGAAAGTTATTGGTGGACAGGTATGAAGAAAGATATTGCAGAGCATGTTGCGATATGTGATGTTTGTCAGCGAGTAAAGGCAGAACATCAGAAACCAGCAGGGTTACTCCAACCTTTGCCGATACCCGAGTGGAAATGGGAAAAACTTGGTATGGATTTCATCACAGGATTGCCCAGGACCCGTTCAGGTTATGATTCCATCTGGGTAGTGATAGATCGCTTGACCAAGGTAGCACACTTCATTCCAGTAAAGACCACCTATACCAGTGCTAAGCTAGCCAAGATATACATGACCAGGATCGTATGTCTGCATGGAGTTCCGAGGAGTATAGTGTCAGATAGAGGAACACAATTCACTTCAAAGTTTTGGCATCAGTTACATGAGACTTTGGGTACGAGACTGGAGTTTAGTACAGCTTTTCATCCGCAGACAGATGGCCAGACTGAGAGAGTCAATCAGATTCTGGAAGACATGTTGAGAGCTTGTGCGCTAGATTATGGATCTAGTTGGGACGAAAACTTGCCTTACGCAGAATTCTCATACAACAACAGTTATCAGACCAGTCTAAAGATGGCCCCTTTCGAAGCTTTATACGGAAGAAGATGTAGAACACCACTGACGTGGGATGGTGTTGGAGACCGACAACTTTTTGGTCCCGACCTTATCCGAGATTCTGAAGAGAAAGTCAAGTTGATACGTGACAGACTCAAAATAGCTCAATCTCGACAGAAGAGCTATGCTGACAACAAGCGCAAGGAAGTGACGTATGAAGTGGGAGACCGAGCATATCTTCGTGTGTCCCCGCTTCGAGGAACCAAGAGATTTGGTGTTAAAGGAAAATTAGCACCCAGATTCATAGGCCCCTACAAAATTCTTGAACGTAGAGGTGAAGTTGCATACAAACTGGAATTGCCGGAAGGATTATCCGAAGTTCATGATGTGTTCCATGTTTCCCAGCTGAAGAAATGTCATGCTGAGATGGTTGACATCCCTTTGCGAGACACCGTGCCCCTAGAGGCCATACAGCTTGAAAGTGATCTGACTTATGAGGAGAAGCCTGTCAAGATCCTCGAGACATCCAACAGAGTTACCCGCAGCAAGATTATCAAGTTCTGCAAAGTTTTGTGGAGTCACCATACTGAGGAAGAAGCCACATGGGAACGCGAAGAAGATCTTCGTAGAGACCATCCGCACCTATTTTCTAGCCAACCCGAATCTCGAGGGCGAGATTCATCTTAAGGTGGGTAGGTTTGTAACATCCCAAAATTCCATTTTGGAATGTTATGAATATAGCTATGCATCTATTATCATCATTGCTTGATTGTATGAACTAGTTGAAATGCCTCTTCTGGTTTTCAGAAAGTCCCCTTCTACTTTTCCCTATGTTGCTTCCTCTATTTAAAATTTTTGGTTAAAAGTTCAAATAAGAGAGGAGGAACATGACACTCCACACCAGGGTCTAATTGGTGAATTATTTGAACAAAAATAACCAGGAGTTATTTTGAAAATATTTGCAAAAAGGGTTTAAAAACAATTAGGACATTTCTGAAATAATATTTTTTTCAAAGTGTTCAAATGACAGAATAGAAATGTTCATTAAATAGCATTTATTATTCTGTTAATTTTGATATATAATACCCCTATATTTACAAACGATTTGAATGCTTTAAAAGCTTTTGAATGTCTCCGGAAATTATTAAAAAGAAACGGTAACCGTTTCCGGTATTAAACGGGCCGGCCCACCGGCTTTAAAAGCCGAAACCGTTACCGGTCGGCCGACCGAGCGCAGTAATGCTCCCGCTCTCTCACTGACACCGGGTCCCACCCCGTCCGACCGTTGCCCCGGAACGGTCATCGTCTTCACTCCCCGCGCTCGCCGGATCCGACGCCGGCCGTTACTCCCCCTCACCGGATCTCTCCCCTCTCTCCTCCCCGCACCCCCCCGAGCGCCTATATAAGAGCCCCACGGCCCCGCATCCATTCCCCCCCCGAGCCCCCTTCTCTCTCTCGCCGAGACGCCGTCGATTGCTCGTCGGAGTTCCACCACCACCGGAAGTCGCCGTCGATCGTAGCCACCACCTCCGACCATCATTCGCCACGCCGTCGCCACCAATCGCCTCCGGAGGACCGTCCCCGTCGCCAGGACCACTTCCCCGTCCTCCCCGACCACCGGAACACCTCGCCGTCGCAATCGCCGCTACCGGACTCGCCGGAGTACCCCGACGCCGGCAACCTCCCTCCGTAAGCCCCCTCGACCGTCCGATCCAAATCCCACGGTCCAGATTAGAACGAACTTAAGTCCGAACCGTTTTCTTCTACCGAACGGTCGCCCGCTCTAATTCACCTACCGAACGCCCCCCTTAGCCAATCGGATCGCGCCACGTAGCCCCCTGACCGACGCAAACTTTTTTTCATTTTCTGTTTTGTTTTAATTAACAGAATGTTTTCCAATTTTGTTTTGCTTATATCTTTTAATCTGTTTAGAGTTTTGAGTTGATTCTTTTTGCAATAGCTCACAATTTTCATGTAGTTTCACCCTGTACTTTTAAATTTCAAATTTGAACTATGAAATTTGAATTGAATCAAATTTGCTTAAAATCTTCAAATCTGAATAACTAGAGTTTGAAAATAGATTTTGATATGAATCTTTTTGCTACTGTTTGGTATTAGTTAGGACTATCTTCAGGTATAGTTTGAGGATTTTCATGATATATTTGATTACTGTTTTACCCAAAAAACAGAATCTGCTTATTATTATAATATAGTTTTATAAACTTAATTTTGATTAGTTTGATTTAGAATTTGGTTTTATTTGTTTATTAGGTTCTGTTAGTAAACATTTAGTGTTTTCACTTACTGTTAATAAAAATATAAATTTGCCTAGTTTAATTTTATTTAACATAGGAATCAAAATTTCTTTTCAATTAGGCTTAATTTGACTAAAACAACTAACTAGTAATAGTTTGTTTTCAAACAAAGTTTTCTATATTTTGTTTCTGTTTTCTAAGACAGATTTAATAGTAAATTATTATTTTTCTGTCAAGAACATGTTTTGTTAACAAATTATAAGTTTAGTTTTACATTCTTTTGTTAATATAACTATAGTTGATTCATATAGTGTTTATCAAAACTTGTATAAACTTCACTAAACTTTTCCCAACAAGCTTAAATTGATTATTCTGTTTATTAATAAAATATTCTATTGTTTTCCTTGTTGTCAACAATTGTTTTGCTATTTCAAAATAGTTTTATTATGTAGTAGTGTTTTCATCATCCCCTTTGGAAAAAACAAAACTTTGTGTGTTTTACTTGCTAGAGACTTTTGTGCATTGTTTGCCTTGTTTGTTTAGTACTTCTTTGCTGAATGTTATGAGTACTTATTTTGGTTGTATGCTTATTTAAGTGCATTGTTTGTTTCGTTAGATTATCCGGAGTGCGAAACTTGTTACCTAGAGTTACTCAAGTACGAAGATCATCAATCAGGCAAGTCACTTTGATCATGTTTTACCCATGTTTTATATGCATTAGTTCTACCATCTCCCCAGTTGCATGCAAGATAGGTTAGTTGGAAACTTGGTTACATAGTAGTAGTATCATGTGGTAGATACCCCTCTCAACCCCTTTGACAACATTGGCCCCGGGAAACGTTGTTTTACCTTTTGCTATGCTATTAGTAGACGGGGTTGGTTGTGTGATTCATGAGAGTTGAGAGAGTTAATAATTTCAAGACCTACATAATGATCAAGATTTCAATACTCCAAGTTTTCAACATACCTCTGGGTGGATGATGGTTGAACGGCGCCCTGGAGAAACCAGTGGTTAGCCTAGGTGATGCTGGAGGTGGCCAGTATTCACGCGGAAAGGTCCACCCAGGCACAAAGGGATGGATGGGTGCTTCAAGACCCAAGGCTTACCTGCACAGCCACAAGTCATTATGGGCTCTGGCTTGGTTGGATATCGTGGTGACCCTGGACAGGCGGTGCTACGAGAGGTAGAAGAACGGTAGGAAAGGATGGGCATCGTCAGAGTCGCAGGGAAACCCTTTGGAAGACCATGTTTTGGTCATCCGTTTCTCAAACACCCTGAAGTGCGAGAAATCAAACGGAGGCGACCAAATCTTGTGGGGAACGTGTGCAAAAACTCTGCAGAGTACTTAAACCTAATCGATTAGCCGTGTCCACGGTTATGGACGACTTGAGCCAAAGGGATTGGAACTTCCGGAACTCTCAACACAAATAATATGATGATGTGGGAATTTAATAATTTTGGGTATGAGAATTGGTTGATGGAACCATCTCATTAATCAACCAACTTAGTAATGCTTTGCTTAGCCCTTTTTCTAGATGTAGGAAAAATTGGCTTTACGCAAAACTTACCACCCCACCTGCCATATAAGCATATAGACTAGCTGATTATTTTCACCCCTCTCTTGTGACTTTGCCGGCATACTCCATATGCTGACCTACACGGCTGCAACGTATCATGTTGCAGAGTATTTTTCCGACCAGGAGTGAGGACACGTTCTATGCTCAGTGAGATGCCCTTGGAGTCGGATGGACTCATCTACCTTCGACGCTTCCGCAAGATTTAGATATTCTCATGAGTTGGCCTTTGGCCACTTTATTGTAATTTTTATCGTAATAAAGAACTCGATATGAGATTTCGATTAATATAATGCTGTGTGATTTACCTTTGATATATACATTGATGTACCGTGTGTGTACCAGCATGATCTTGGGATGGTACGGAAACACCGGAGACTTGACCTTCCAGGTCGGGTCGTTACAAAATTGTGGAAATGATAGTATATAATATCTAACGTTTGAAAAGTATTATGCAATTTGTCTTGGTAGTACATGAAGTGTTGATTTATTCTTGTGTGCACTAACCTATCTCACGAGCTCTTGTCATGTTTTGTGTGGATGAAGTTTTGAGACTTAGGAGAAACTGGGATATGAGTGGAGTAAAAAAGATAGAAGATCTCAATCTTTGGGATGGCCAAGGGTCCCCTAGTAATTATTACAAGAAGTCTCAAGCATCTAAGCTTGGGGATGCTACCGCATCCCAGCTCTCTTCATCAACAACTATCAGTTAGCCTATGTTGAGCCCAAGTTTTCATTTCGTTCACATTATATGTTTTATTATTCAAGTGTATTTTTGTTTTGTTTGGTTTTTAAATAGGATACTTACATATGAAAGTCTTTATTGATAGAGAGAAGTTTGATTTTCACTCTTGTGCTTCCCTTATTTCCTAAGAGAAAATGTTGAATGAGTTGAATATCATAAATGTGAAATTATATATGATTCATTTCCTTGTCCCATGGGGAGTAATGACTTCACATATAACAAGTATAAGCGATAATATATTATCGAAAGGTAACAAACATAACATTGGTCACTTGAACAATTCATGAAAAAATATTTAAGGAAGAGAGCTTTCACTTATAAATATACTATCTTGGACATCTTCTAAAATTGTAATATATTGGGAAAACCTTAGGGAGCCTCCAGAAATACTTTATCAACCGTTGCATGTCTCTGTTCCGCCGTGTGCCCATCTAGAGCCCTACTTCGATGCCCTTCCGGAGCGAGGATCGATCACGGAGGGCCTATACATCAACCTTCCTGCTCCCATGGTGATGTGTGAGTGGTCTACCATAGACCTACGGGTTCATAGTTAGTACCTATTTCTCTCTCCCTCCGTCTCTCTTTCTCTCTCTCTCTCTCTCTCTCTCTCTCTCGATCTTCAATACAAACTTCACCACATCTTCGCGGTGATCTATTCGATGTAATCACTTTGTGTAGTGCATTTGTTGGGATCTAATGAATTATGGGTTTATGTTCAGATCGTTCATGATATTATATCAAGTTCCTTGCTGGTCCTTCTTTACATATGCATGATTATATGATAGCCTAGTCATTCTCTTTGATCTATTGAAATAGTTTGGCCAACTAGATTGACGTTCGTCAATGGGAGAGGTGCGTTGTAGTGGGTTCAATCTGGCGGTGCTTTATATCCCTGTGACATAAAGGGATAAGACACGTCTTCTTATTATTGCCGCTATGGATAAAATGAAGGGGTTCATTCACATTATTTTGATTTACTTTCTCTACATCATGTCATTGTTCTCCAAGCATTACTCTATTTTACTTAATACTCTAGATGCATGCCGGATAGTGGTCGATGGGTGGAGTAATAGTAGTAGATGTAGACAGGAGTCAGTATACTGTCTTATGCACGTGATGCCTATATGTAATGATCATCGACATGAACAAATATTGCATAACTATGCGCTTTTCTATCAGTTGGCCAGTAGTAATTTGTTTACCCACCGCATGCCTACTACATGAAAGATGCCACTAGGGAAAACTATTTCCCCTAGGTCTATCCACTTATATATTTACAAAATCTTTTATTACCTTGCTGTCATTATTTACTTTTTATTTTATTTTGCAATTTATAATTACCAACTATCGTCTATACACTTCAGTTGCTTGCAAGTAACGAGTCATGGGGATTGATAACCCTCTTGCCCGTGTTGGGTGCAAGTGTTTGCTTCTTGGTGTGCAACCAATGAAGTCGGGGTTGTATCCTACTCATATTGGTTCAATAATCTAGGTTCTCACTAAGGGAAATACTTATATATACTATACTGCATCACCCGCTCCACTTCACGGAAAACCCAACGCGGATCACAAGTATCAGGAATGATTTCTAGTGCCATTGCCTGTGAGTATCATCAGTTTCCTATCAACTACCTTCGCACAAATTATAATTCACTTGTTCTACTCTCTACTTTCCTAGACTTGCCATCTTTATCTTTGTCACACAAAAACAAAAAGTAACACAAGAAAATTAAGAGAAAATTATCCTCATCCAGTTGCAAATCTTTTCAAAAAATTATGTTGAACTAATTGCTAGTGAGTTTAGTGCACTAGATTATCTTTATGTGGTCATGCTTAAAAATCATGAATCTGAAAAATTGTGATGAAGTGTTAAAAGAAATTTATAAAGTGATTCATGATTGTTTCTTGAATGAAAAGCATTATTGCCATGTTGTTGGTATAAATTATATGAATATCGATCGTGCTAATGATCATGATTGGGGTGATAATAGTGTTGTTTCTTGTGATCTTGATAATTATAAGCTTCATCATGAATTTATTATTGATTATGATATTTCCAATACTACTAAAAGTGGGTTTGGAGAGGTCATGACTTTAGTTGATGTTAATCCCACTATCTTGTAAGACTATAAATCTTTTATGTATGTGAATAATGGAAAAATTATTTTGCATGATACCTCTATTGTTGAATTTGATAAGGATACTACATGTAACTATTTTGAGTGAAGCAAATATAGTGATAGAAGTTTTCATCTTACTCACTTATCTCTATCGATGTTCAATTTGTCAATGATTTCCTATTTGCATATGCTAGATAGTTATTTTCTTGGTAATTTGTTTGCTTATAAAATTCCTATGCATAGTAAGTATTCTATATTTAAATGTTTTAATTACATGCTATATGATGCTCTCTTCGTGCTTCAATTCTTGCCTTCTATGTGAGCATCCTTATTTTCACAAGCTATCTTAATGGCTATAGAGAAAGAGCTTGTTGGGAGAGAACCCAATGCTTTCCATTTATTTTATAACATGATTATTCTAATGTAATGATTCTGTTTTTATTTTTAAATTAGTTTTTGTTCCAACTAAAGCCTTTGGGATGACTTGGAAGATAAGTAGAATTGATACGGTGCAAAAATAGAAACTTTAGCGTCCAGTGAAGAATTTCTCTAATTTTACCGGAATGCCTATTTGATCTGAATTTTATACACACTATTTCTATACAAAATCCCTAGGTTTTCCCAATGTTTCAGAAGTTTCGAGTTATAGAAGTATAGTTTCATTACAGATTACTACAAATTGTTCTCTTTTAGACAGATTCTGTTATTGCTTGCATAGTTTGGTTGTTTTGATGATGCTATGGATTGTATCAGGGGCTAGAAGCCATGGAGAAGTTAGAATACAGTACCTTATGAAATAATAAAATAAGAATCAGTTTATAAAAATACCTAAACTATTTTATATGTTTATTATATTAACGGATCTCAAGAAGGTTTCGGTTGAGTTTTGTTTGCTAACTTTTCATGTTTTGGGTGCTATCACTATGGATGAATAAATGAGGAGTGGCAAGAGCCAAAGCCTAGGGATGCCCAAAGCACCCCAAGTCAAATTATAGGAAGATTCAAGTGTCTAAGTTTGGGGATGCCCCAGAAGGTGTAGCGACCCGACTCAAAATGACTCAAGCCTCTATGTCACCGTGCCATCCCCGGATTAGCATGCTTACGCACACAGTACATAAATGTATATATCCAAGTTCAATCACATGTAATTAACGTAAACTGATATATACCTTAAAATGCTCAGCGGAAATAGTCGATGAGAGTGGTGTCCCAATAAACACCAACGGCAGGTTGAGTGTAGACTGTAACCCTGAATCGTACTCTTTCGCGTCGTAGAAACTTATCTGCAACATAAGATGTTGCAGCCGTGTAGGTCACCATAGAAGAACATAATATAAAGACTATTATATATGTAATAAGGCTTTGTGGCTCTATGTCTGAGTTTTGCATAAAAGCTGGGTTTATTTTCTTTTCCTACAACAAAGGTATATCAGAAATCTTTACTTATAGAGTTATCTATCATGACATGGTTCCGCCAACCGATGTCTCAATGCCCACAAGAATCATAAGTTACCCACAATTAGCTATTAGTCTGGTGTTGAGAGTTCAGAGATATATCCAAGTCTAGAGGTTCAAATTGTCCGTAATCGGGGACACGGCTAATTGATTAGGTTTAACTCTGTAGAGTGTTGTGTACTTTACCAACAAGATTCGTTCCCTCCTTGTATGTCCTTGCACTGCCGGTTGTTTGAGAACAGGACGAACGAAACATGGTCTTTCAGAGTGTTTGCCTGACTATTGTTTGTGCCCATCCAATCCTAACGTCGACTACATCTCGTACCACTGCCCAGCCAAAGTCACAACAAAGATCAACCAAGCAAGAGCCCATAATGACTTGCGGCTACACAGGTAAGATTCCGAACAAGTGGTGGGTTCCTACCTCATGCATTCTACTCAACTACAAGAATTTCAAATACACTACCGGAGGGATTTGTCGAATGTTGTCACTACATGCAACAAAACATAGGTATGAAATAAATGGTCAAAGCAAACTTGCCTGGTAGGGTTGAGGAAGATAAATATCGCTCTCAGAAATAACTTGATAGAACTATTCGTCACTCTGCGATGAAATCTATAATAGGAAAACCTTGCACTCATAAGCAAACACTTCTAGCAATCAACACTATTGAACAATAAGGAACACAAGAACAAAACACAAATAGGGTTGTGATGAAGGAAATGCTTAAGACAAAAGTTAAAACAATAAAACTTCGTCAAAACAACCAAAGGTAGTTTTCCCTACAAATAATCCTTTGTTAAATAGCAACAAAACGAAATTAAATCTAACAAAAGTATTTTATTAGATATTTTACTAGCAAAAAGAATTTCTTTTGAAGAACAACTAAGGACTACGGAATAACACACGAGATAACTTAAGTTTTCTAGTTAATAAACTTAACAACATGTAAAGCAGATAAAATACTAACATAACAGAATTTTTTATAAAATAACTAAGTTAATAGAAACTAAAACTTATAAAACAATTTATGAAAATCATTTCAAAATAGGAAATCTAACTAGCAATGAAATCAACTTGCAAGTTATTATGAAACTAGAATTGATTTCATGCTATCAAAAATAACAAATGACATAAAAATAAACTTGGTTGAAATACTACTGCTAACAAACAGAAAACAAAGTAAAACTTGTCAATTAATACAAAAAAAGAGAACAAGTTAAAAGAAATTAAAACATAAGAAATAGAAATAAACCTAAAAATAACTAAAACATAATCTATTTTTCTTGAAATCCTATTTTCAAATTCTCTAAAAATTCTCAAATTGGATAGGAAGATAAAACACACTAATACAAAATAGTAGCAAAAGGAGTCACTCAAAAATATGTTTTTAAACTCAAGATATAAGCAAAACAAGTTTGAATTCAAATCTGTTTGAATCAGAATTTAAAATGTTCAAATATGGTCGTATCGGTTGGCAGATCAGGTCAAGATTCGGCTCGTCACGCACAGTTGTGGGCTCGGCCCAGTAGTGGCTCGGCTGGGCTGGGTCATTCGCTCGCCTGGCTCGCCCGTTTAAAATAACTTTTCCTTTTATTTTTTCAATAGATAAAGGAAACAAAACATAAGAAATAAAAGAAATAATTTATATAGGCATATGATATACCAATTTTTTCAGAAAATGATTTCCCACCACATGAACATATTCCAATGTCAAATAAAATTCTCACAAATTTAAATAATTCTAACAGTGCTACTGTTTTAAAAAATGCGAATAGAACATTTTGAAAACACCAAAATGATTTCAAATTCAAGTTACTCCATTTTTATATTAAATGGAATCATTTTACCCTATTTTCCATATATTTTATTTTTGGAGAAAAACAAAATTTGAAAATTACTTGAAGAATGGCTTTGAAATCCAATATGAAATCTTTTCCAAATATTTTTCTGAGTTTTGTAAATTCAAAAATAATAATTCAAATGATCCCTTGTTTGGAGTGTCATATTGCTCCTCTCAAGATTTTCAATTTGCGCACGGGGATTTGAAGTCATCCTAACTTTGAAATAGAGCCAAAAAATGAAATGGATTCAAACAAGAAGTTTTTAGTAGTTTTTAAATCCACCTTTCAAATCCTTTATTTGGAAGAAGTCATGTTATCTTCTCTCACTGGTTTGGATTGAATGAATTTGAATTTCACAAGTAAGGGGAAAGTTATGTTATTCCCTCTCATTCAAAAGTTTTTTTAAGTTACAAATTTCACCCAGATTTAATCACTCAATCAAGCAATCAATCATTCAAAATATTAATATAACAATTCTAAAATTTGGGATGTTACAAACCGACCACACTTAAAATGAATCTCGTCCTCGAGATTCAAAGAGGCTAGAAAGAATAGGTTGGAGTTGGGGTCTTCTAGAAAATCCATTGACCTAAAAAGTGTGGGTGCTACCACACTTAAAATGAGAGTTACTGGTCCCTCAAAAGCATGACAATCCTTTAGGGTCCTTGGCATTTGTCTCTTTACATTCTTCATAGTAACTCCTTTGTTGATGTGCTTCCTTTATATACATAAAGTTTCCTTCAAAATCCAGTGTTTCCTTGGTTAGTACAAAGTTCTTCTGTTACTAGGTCTCCTTAAATGAGAAGTCTCGTGATCATTCTAATTAACTTATTGATGATCTCATGGTGTGTCTGTGCACTTGAGTTTCGGGTTTTGCTACTGCCCCTTACTTGTGCACGGGCAGTCGAAGCCAGGCCAGCGGCAAGGCCCGCCAGGGGGCAGCGGGACACAAAACCAAAGATGTCAAGGAAGTCAAGGAAACATTCAAACGAACGATCAAGGCCGAAGGATAGATCCCCGGCAAGACCATGCCGGGATGGCCTATGCACCCCGGGAAGGCGAAGCCCTGGCATGACACTGCCAGCGTAGAGGCCAGGTGTTGTCCCACCTGGGCACATGTCGAGGGGTCGACGATGGAAGGGGCTAAGCGGTGCCGATGGGACGGGGTCCTGTCCCGTCCCGCAGATGGCTAGCGGCGCCTGACAGAGCATTAAATGTGTTTGTCTTACACCGTCATTGTTAGGTATGATAGCACTGTAGCACTGTGCACCCTGTGCGCACACTGTACACCACTATTGGGATCCCCTTAGTCGTATAAAAGGAGGCCCAAGGTGTTACGAGAGAGGACTTTTAGCTCCCATCTTCTCTGGCCCATTCTGGATGAGTAGCAGCTGTGTATTGTAGTGCTCCCACAACATGAGCTAGAACTCATCTAATACAACCAAGGAGGAGTAGAGTTTTACTCATCTTTGCGGCCCGAACGTGGGTAAAATCCTGCATGCTAGCAATTAGATCTGCTCTCTGTGCGAGCCTTCTTCCCTGCTGAACCGTAAAGGGATCCCTCCGATCCCATAAGTGTCGATTCCCCCGACATCTTTGGCACGCCAGGTAGTGGGAAAAGGTTGCGTCGACCTGATCTGGTGACTAGCGCGCCAGCTCCTTCATAATCATCATCGCCAGGGCCGCCAAGAGGATGGGTTTGACGACGGTTGGTCCATCCACGTCCGCTATCCTTGTAGCTACGCAGACAGGCGCCAGTGTAGACACGGGTAGAGGAGGCAGAGGTTCAGAGCTTCCATGACGTTCCGATGATCTAGGCCAGGGAAGCGGTGACGCCCTCCATGAAGACGCTCGTGGCGGCAGCGGGAACCCCTCACCGTTGGGTCTCACGATGGGGCTGTACCGCCTGCGGGCGGTATGGTGAACTCCGGGGACGGAAGGGCACCTTCGAAAAAACCCACGCCGACGAGTATGCCGGGACCTTCCCAAGACGCGCACAAAGAGCAGCGCCGCGACGTTAGAGGTTCCCAACAATCCCACGGAAAAGCTCCTGCACATTGCTCACAAGATCCGCGGGACCAGCATGCAGGCCAACATGCTAGTGGGAGTGGCGTGCAATCGTGGGACCGCGACGGAGCTCCTTCTAACACAGTTAGGAGTCAGAGCACCTCGCATTCTTCGCGTTGTTCGTTGCCGACTACGTCAGAAGAAGCAATGGCGCGGGCACAACTACTCCTGAACTTCCCTCCTGCTGCGGAGAAACTCGACGAGTGGAGAGCCACCATTCAGAGACTCCTCAGTCTCGCCAACAAGTTTCGATCCATTGAGCTAACTCGTGCCATTGGCGAGAAGGCCGGAGGCGGTGTGACCACGGTGCACTCTCCCCCACAGCAACAACGCAAGTCACCGACTCGGCAGAATGACGCTTGCAATGGTTACTCGACTGCGTCATCTGATCCACGGACTCACCGCGATTAGCGTCAAGTTCTTCAGGAATGAGGCAAAGAAGATGCTCGGACTGCAATCGAGCGGCAGCGGGTAGCACGCCATCAATCTAATAAACGTGCGGGACCCACTATAGACAAATCCGCGCAAGGGTATCCTGTCAGCCTACCTTACGAGGTGGGTTGTCCAACGTTTACCCGTGAGCTGTGGTGAGTCCAATGGCCCAACTCCCGAATGTTCAAGCTAGAGGTCCCAGAGAAATATGATGGCAAGACACACTAGTCGGAGTTCTTGATCATCTACACCATTAAGGTGCAAGCTGTCGGGGCACGCGATGACAAGATACTCGCCAACTAATTCTTTGGTGCTTAAGCCCAACGCTAGTTCATGGTTGATGCACTTGCCGGAAGGATCCATTTCTTCCTGGGCAGATCTATGCCATGAGTTTGTTGGCGCCTTTACCAGAGGTCATCAAGCTCCTGGCCAGGAAAGTGATTTACATCTCATCCCCCTGAAGGAGGGCGCGACTTTGCGCAAGTACATCTAGAGGTTTAGCCGCATACACCACAACATACTAGACATTCATCCTGCCACTGTTATCAGCGCGTTCCTTCAGAACGTGCGCAATTGTAGGATGCAGGAAGAGCTGGCGTTGAACAAGATCAGGGATGTTGCCAAGCTCTATGCTCTGGCAGATAAATGTGGTCGAGTTGAAGAAGGGAGGAGGCTTCCGGCTAGGACGCTAGCGTAGGGGTCGACTCTGAGGATGAGGACACTGCCGCCCTAGCAAAGAAGGGCCGGCGGCGTAACAAGAAGCGCAAGGGCAAGGCCATGCTTGCCGTCGAGGGATCCGAAAACCTCGGCACCGCCAAGAAGGCCAAGGTTGATGATCCCAGCAAGGATGTTGCCGGGTGCGCCTCCTGCCAGGCTTTGAGGGATGCCGACAAGCCGGAAGGCTCTGTCAAGTAGTATTGCAAGATCCATCGCACCAAAGTCCACGATCTCCAGAACTTCCGGCAAGTAGAGAAGCTTGCCAAGAAGCAAAAATCCTAGTACGAGAGGTGAGATAAGGAGAAGGGCCAGGATGGTGCGGAGGGGTCCGACAAGAAGTGCGGTGGTTGTGGAGATCGCCGTGGCAAGGCCAAGCAACAGAAGGAACGGCCCGCTCGTAGCCGTGACAAGCAAGAGGGGGGTGATGATGACGTCAAAGAGGATGAAGAGTCTTGCGAGCAAGATTTCCAGAGAGCTACAGACGCCATGTGCGTTGACGGAGGTGCCTAGTTGCGTTCTTCGCACCGCCAACTTAAACTTTGGGCGCGTGAGGTTAATGCGACTGAGCCATCTATTGGCACCCGGAAGGCTTTGAAATGGTCGAACACACCTATCATTTTCGACGTTGAGGATCACCCTGATCGTGTAACTGTGGTTGGGTATTTGCCGTTATTGGTCCCGCCAACAATTCGCAACCTCAAGTGAAGAAAATGTTAGCTGACAATGGGGCCGGCTTGAACATGATCTCGCCCAAGGTGATCAAGAGATTGCTAATTCCTGTTGGAGATCTTGAGGAAACGGGCTCATTTCAGGGGGTCAATCCAGGAAGGAGCCAGCCCAAGGGAAAGATCACGCTTACTGTAACATTTGGAAGCGATCCGAACTTCAGGACGGAGAAGGTTGTTTTTGATGTTGCCAAGATTCCTTTGCCATACAATGGGATCCTCTGCCGTCCAGCGTTAGCCAAGTTCATGGAGGTGTCGCACTATGCCTCCAATGAGCGTCATCACTATCAAGTCCGACAAGAAGGACGCACTTGTCTACGCCGATAAACTCTATCGGGAGGCAGTTGCAGCATCTGCCACCAAGGCACTTGCTCCTGCCGCTGAATCTCCCAGGAGGAAGAAGCCCGGAAAGACCTCTCGCACAGACTCCGGCAAGCGCACTTCCTCGAAGTGTTGCGCTCCCGTTGAGGACGTGCCAGAGAGTTCCACTTGCGAGAGCAAGAAGTCCAAGGCAGCTCCACCAGAGACTAAGAAGGTGCCCACCAAGGAGGATGGTACGGGAGGAACTTTCACCATAAGTTCCACCCTTGACGACAAATAGGAAAGCGTTCTCGTCGCCTTCCAGCGGGCGTATGTTGATGTGTTTGCATGGCAACCATCTGATATCCATGGTGTTCCCAGGAAGGTGATTGAGCACCACCTTGTCGTCTGTCCACACACGCGACACGTCAAGTAGAAGGTCAGGAAGCAGGATTTGGAGCGGCAACAGTTTATTACCGAAGAAATCAAGAAATTAGAAGTGGCTAGCTTGATTAGAGGAGTTCTTCATCCAACATGGTTGGCCAATCTAGTTGTAGTGCGCAAGGAGAATGGGAAATGGAGGCAATGTATTGACTACACAGATATCAATAAAGCCTACACCAAAGACCCTTTTCCCTTGCGGCACATCGACCAAATTGTAGACTCCATCGCCGGTTGTGACTTGTTGTCTTTCCTTGATGCCTATTCAAGTTATCATCAGATTTTCATGGACAAGGAAGATGAAGAGAAGACCGCATTTATCACCCCATGTTGTACGTATTTATTTTTGTGTATGCCTTTCTTGTTGAAAAGTGCTGGTTCTATATTTGCAAGAGCGGTCCAGATTGGTTTTGAGCCCCAGCTACATAGAAATATGGAGGCTTATGTGGATGACATAGTGGTCAAAAGCAAGGACATGGCAACGCTCATATCAGATTTAGAAGAAACATTTGCAAATCTGCGCAAGATCAACTTGAAGATCAACCCTGGGAAGTGTGTGTTTGGTGTCCCATCTGGCAAGCTTCTCAGGTTCTTTGTATCTCAATGTGGGATTGAAGAAAATGCCGACAAGATCAAAGCAATTGAACAAATTGAAGCACCAAGACATGTCAAGGATGTGCGTCATCTTGCCGGCTGTGTTGCCGCTCTTAGTAGGTTCATTTCAAAATCTGCGGACCGTGCCCTGCCCTTTTTCAAAATCATGAAGAAGGCAGGTCCGATGAAATGGACTCCGGAAGCGGAGGCAACGCTGCAGGATTTGAAGAAGTACCTCTCCTCTCCGCCAGTCCTAGTCGCACCAAAACCACAAGAGTCGTTGCTGCTATCTCTAACGACAAAAAATCAAGTGGTGAGTGCTGCGTTAGTGGCTGAAAGGGAAGTTGATGAAGACGCAGCGGTAGCGGCAGGACCGCCAATCGACACACCAGGGTATTCCCCGGCAAGGTTTGGTGCTGACAAAACAGGATTTGCACGGTCGAATGAAACAATTCAGAAGAAGGAGAAGGTGCAACACCTAGTCTATATTGTCATCACTCTTTTGCAGGGGGCTAGGTCAACATATTCTAGCATGTAGAAGTTTCCCTTCGGCCTCCTTATGGCCTCATGGAAGCTGCGCCATTACTTCCAAGTATATGGGATCACCATTGTCACTCGCTTCCCGTTGCAACGGATTTTGCGGAACCCAGATGCTACCTGTAGGATTGTGGAGTGGGCTTTGGATTTGTCAAGCTTTGGTCTCAAGTTTGAAAGTACTTCGACTATCTAGAGCAGAGCCTTGGCTGAGTTCATTGCAGAATGGACCCCAATGCCGGATGAAGAGGTTCCAGAGTCAACTCTCCCCGGCAAGGAAACAAATCAAGAATGGATCATGTATTTCAATGGAGCTTTCTCACTACAAGGCACCGGTGCTGTAGTACTGCTTGTCGCACCCACCGAAGAGTACCTCAAATATATGATTCAGATGCACTTTCCCCGGGAGAGATCAACGAACAATACTGCGGAATACGAAGGGCTGCTTGTTGGTCTCAGGATCACGGCAGACCTTGGGATTAAGAAACTTATTGTCAGGGGTGATTCTCAGCTTGTCGTCAAGCAGGTGAATAAGGATTATCAGAGTCCATTGATGGAATCTTGTGTAGATGAAGTGAGAAAGCTGGAAGAACATTTTGACGAACTACAAATGGAGCATGTTCCTTGTGCAGAAAAAAGTGTTGTTGATCGGCTGTCAAAGTGTGCTGCCCTTAAGTTGCCTATGGAACCAGGAACTTTTGTGCTCCGACTGACTCAACCATCCATGACACGATCAATTGGACAAGAGAAAATAAGAAAGTTGAGTTCCGGCAAGTATTTCCCGGCAAAGCTCCCAGAAGCCGTCGGCCAGGAAGTTGCCGGGAACGACGCCAAACTTAGTAGTAGGGCCTCAAGCTCTTGCCGTAGTAGCACACGCTCCCGCCAAGCTTGCCGAGGGACAACGGGATCCGGAAGGGCTTCGAGCCCTTGCCGTCGAGTCAAATGCTTCCCCGGCAAAGGATATGCCTTTAGTCCTTTTTGTCGAGCCCAGGCTCCAGCATGGGCACAACACATCATCCATTGCCTTCAAACAATAGAACTCCCTGAGGAACAAGAAGAAGCACAGAAAGTAGCCCGCCGGTCTAATATGTACCAGTCCGTGGACAAAGTCTTGTACAGAAAGAGGCCGAATGGTGTGAAACTAAAGTGCATTTCTCGGGAAGATGGACTGGAGCTGTTGGCAGAGACACATGGAGGCATATGTGGCTCCCACATAGGATCAAGAGCGCTTGCCGGAAGGCATTCTGGCAAGGTTTCTTTTGGTCCACTTCCCTCCAGGATGCAACTGCGCTAGTAACCAAGTGTGAAGCATGCCAGTTTCATTCAAAGAAATTGCATCAACCAACCATTTTCGCTCTGGAGGCTCGACATCTTGGGCCCTTTCCCCGTGCTACCGAGGGCTTTGAGTACTTGTACGTTGCAATCATCAAGTTTACAAAGTGGCCGGAAGTTGAAGCAGTGAGAAAGGTGACAACACAGTCAGCCATCAAGTTCTTAAATGGAATAGTTTGCCGCTTTGCTTTTCCTAATAGGATAATCACCGACAACGACACACAGTTGACGAGCCGCACCTTCATGTAGTATGTCCAAGACCTTGGAGGCAAGATCTTTTTTGCTTTTGTTTCCCACCCAGGGAGCAACGCCTAGGCGGAAAGGGCTATTGCTAAAGTGTTGCGAGGCCTCAAGACAAGAACTTTCGACAAGCTGCACAAGTGCGGAAGGCACTGGATTGATGAGTTGCCGGTGGTTCTTTGGTCAGTCAGGACGACTCCAAATCGAGCTACCGGCCAGACATCCTTCTCCCTGCTATATGGGGCAGAAGCAGTTCTCCCCACGGAACTCACATATGGATCACCTCGAGTGCTCGATTATGATGAGCTTGAGCAAGAGCATTTGTGGCAAGATAACGCTACGCTCCTTGAGGAAGATCGTCTTCAGGCTGCTGTGCAAGCTGCACGCTACCAGCAAGCCTTGCGCCGCTACCATAGCCACAAGGTTGATGCCTGAAGTCTTGAGGAAGGCGACCTTGTTCTTCGGCACGTTCAGTCGGCCAAGAATTCAAACAAGTTGACGCCGAAGTGGAAAGGCCCTTATCGGGTAGTGTGAGTCACCAGGCCTGGCACAGTCTTCCTGGAGACTGAGGATGGCATCCCAGTGAGCAACTCCTAGAATATCGAGCATCTTCGTAAGTTCTACCCATAAGGCACGGTTTCCGGGTCCCCTGGCAACCACCTTTTGTACAAGTCTTGCCGCTGAAGCATGTAATCCTTTGTACAAAGCCAGGCGCAGACCCTGTGGATAGTTGAATAAGGCTAAGTGTTCTGCAAATCTTGTTGATTCTCATGTTTACTTATATGCATGTTTATCTGAGACATTACATCACGCTTAGTCCCGGCAAGAGCTAACAGACCGCCAAGGTTCCATATCCCTATTTTCTATTCTTTCTTTTTCTGAAAGGACAGAAAGGTTACCTCACGTGCAGCTTTGCCGGGGGTAATAGTGGTATGGATACCGACTGGCGACGTTCAAAGAAAACATCTTGCTGGAAGGAGTACGACAACGAAAAGATAAGTTGCAAAACACTAAGTTGCGAAACTTTGAGTAAAAATTTCTTACTCTGAAATTATTTTCCTTGGACGATTGCGACTTTTGTAAGGAAAACTGATACATCTCCTATGTATCTATAATTTTTGATTGTTCCATGCTATTATATTATCTGTTTTGGATGTTTTATGTGCATAAATATGCTATTTTATATTATTTTTGGGACTAACCTATTAATCTAGAGCCTAGTGCCAGTTTCTGTTTTTTCCTTGTTTTTGAGTTTTGCAGATAAGGAATATTAAACAGAGTCCAAACGGAATAAAACCTTCAGAATGATTTTTTCTGCAGCGAAAGGAAACTACGAGACTTGAGAACCAATATAGAGGAGCCACCATGGGGCCACAAGACATAGGGGCGCGACCAGGGGGTAGGCCACGCCGGGCAGGCTTGTGGGCCCATGGCAGCTCCCCTAACCCTAATCTTTGGCCTATAAATTCCCAAATATTCCATCATTATCGGAACGAGCCACGAAAACACTTTTCCGCCACTAGAAGCCTCCGTTCCCAAGAGATCCAATCTTGGAGCCTTTTCCGGTAATCTGCCAGAGGCGGATTCGATCACGGAGGGCATCTACATCAACTCCATTACGCCTCCGATGATGCGTGAGTAGTTCACCCTAGACCTACGGGTCCATAGCTAGTAGTTGGATGGCTTCTTCTCTCTGTCTTTGCTTCTCAATACCATGTTCTTCATGATCTTCATGGAGATCTATCCGATGTAATACTCTTTTGCGATGTGTTTGTCGAGATCCGATGGATTGTGGGTTTATGTTCAGATTATCCATGAATATTATTTGAGTCTTTCCTGAATTCTTATATGCATGATTTCATATATTTGCAAGTCTCTTCGAGTTATTGGTTTGGTTTGTCCAACTAGAATGGTAATTCTTGCAATGGGAGAAGTGCTTAGTTTTGGGTTCAATCTTGCGGTGAATGTGCTCACCTAATGAAAAAGTAGGGGTAGCGAGGCACGTATTGTATTGTTGCCATCAAGGGTAAAAAGATGGGGTTTTCATCATATTGCTTGAGTTTATCCCTCTACATCATGTCATCTTACTTAATGCGATACTCGGTTTTTCATGAACTTAATACTCTAGATGCAGGTAGGAGTCGGGCGATGTGTGGAGTAACAGGAGTAGATGCAGAATCGTTTCGGTCTACTTGTCACGGATGTGATGCCTATATGCAAATCATTGCCTTGGATATCTTCATATTTATTCGCTTTTCTATCAATTGCTCGATAGTTATTTGTTCACCCACTGTAATACTTGCCATCATGAGAGAGGCCATCTAGTGAAACCTATGCCCCCGGGTCTATTTTCCATATTATACTTTTAGATCTAAAACCAAAAATACCAAAAATACTTGCTGCCTTATTTTTACTTTTAGTTTTACTTTACGTTCAAGCATCCTATTATATATATCTCCATTAGATCTCATCCTTGCAAGTAATCATGAAGGGATTGACAACTCCTTTATAGCGTTGGGTGCAAGAGTTTGATTCTTTGTGCAGGTACGTCTATTGGTGACTCGCTTGTATCTCCTACTGGATTGATACCTTTGTTCTCAAAAACTGATGGAAATACTTATCTACTTTGCTACATCAAATTGTTCCTCTTAATGGGAAACCAACGCATGCTCAAGAAGTAGCAAGAAAGATTTCTGGCGCCTTTGCCAGGGAGATACATAGCAAGTCAAGATAAGAACTCTCTCTTCAACTTGCCTATTTCTGGTTTGGTTGCCGGGGAGATCTATATCAGGCTTACCAAGTACCCATCACAAACTCACCTCTTGCATTCACTTTATTTGCCATTTGCCTCTCATTTTCCTCTCCCCCACTTCTAAAACAATTTTCAGAAAATACCAAAAAGATTTGCCTTTTTATTCGCCCTTCTTTTGTTTGACCCTCTTTTGCTTGTGTGTTTGCTTTGCCGCCATGTCGGAGACTTTCAATGATGAAGATAGTAATAATCTTGAGGGGAATCTTGATGCCCTTGTTAATGATAACCCTCAAGAAGAACCCACTATCATTCATACAAAAAGGTTACGTATAGGTAGTAGTAATATCATAGGAAAAGGTGTTATTCAAGATTTTTTCACTTGTGGGGGAACGCTTCCTACTTTAGGAGGTTCCATTCTCAATAAAACTAATAGTCTTGCAGACGCTATAACTTTGTTAATAAGTGAACTTGAGAGACAATTCTTGCACATGCACTGTTGCATACAAATGATTTTCCTAGAGTTTTCTAATATTCAACTTTCTTCTGTTAAGCGTGCCACCACTATATTTCTAGCTCACGAGTTTAGATTTATCATGAAAGAGGCTAGTGAAATATTTTCTCATTATAAAATTAATGGTGTATGTCCCCCTATTGAGGAGATCCTTTTTAATCAAGAAGAGATAATCATACTACGATCTCAAGATCAAGTTGCTTATAATGAAAATTTAAGAGAGAAAGTCCCGACCGAGGTTTTGGTTGATAAGATTTCTGAACTCAATGAAAATTTTGCTATACAAAATAACGGATTAGAGTTCATTCTTAAGAAAAGGCTCATGGACTTTAACCACAGGAAAGCTTATAATGATGAATTGATTATACACTATAAGGGACATAAGGAGGATCCTATCCCTCCCGCACTTGATCTTGATGATCCCAATCCTCTTAAATTCAGCCCTTTTGATTACTTTTGCTTGCCACAATGGAAATTAGCTTCTGAAAGAAGGGAGTATGATATGAGCATGAATGATCTCCCTTATTTTTATTATGACAATACCTAGATCTATTGTGTTTTGCCTAGCTAGGGGCGTTAAACAATAGCGCTGGTTGGGAGGCAACCCAATTTTATTCTGCTTTCTGATTTTTGCTTATGTTTTGGTGTGTTTGGCACATTATTACTTCTGTAGTAATTTTGTTTTTGAGTTTTGATTAGTTTTTGAGCCAAGTAAAACCTTTGGGGTGATCTATGGTAGTTGTTGATTTGATCCTGCTGAAAAATAGAAACTTATGCACTCAGTCCAGGAATTTTCCAAAATTAACAGAGCGTCGAATTGATCTGAAATTTGTACAAAAGATTTATATACAAATTTCCCTGAGTTTCATATTTTTTCATAGTTTTTAGAGTTCCAGAAGTATTCGAAGTTTACAGATTGATTCAGACTGTTCTGTTTTTGACAGATTCTGTTTTCTTTGTGTTGTTTGCTTATTTTGATGTATCTATGGGTCGTATCGGTGGGTATGAGTCATGGAAAAGTTATAATACAGTAGGTATTACACAAATACAACTAAATATTGAGTTCACAAAAGTACCTAAAGTGGTGATTTATTTTTCTTATACTAACGGATCTCATGAGTTTCTGTTGAGTTTTGTGTTGTGAAGTTTTCAAGTTTTGGGTGAAGATTTGATGGACTATGGAATAAAGAGTGGAAAGAGCATAAGATTGGGGATTCCAAAGGCACCCCAAGTCATACTCAAGGATACCAAAAAGGCTAAGCATGGGGATGCCCCGGAATACATCCCCTCTTTCATCTTCAATCCATCGGTAAATTTACTTGAGGCTATATTTTTATTCACCACATGATATGTGTTTCGCTTGGAGCGTCTTTTATGGTATGAGTCTTTGATTTTTAGTTTGCCACAGTCATAATTGCTGCACACATATTTTGAGAGAGACACGTGAATCGTGAATTTGTTTGAATACTCTATGTGCTTCACTAATATCTTTTGAGCAACGCTATGTTGCTCTAGTGCTTCACTTAAATATTTATAGAGCATGGTGGTGTTATATTTTAAACAAATTATTGAACTCTCATTCCTCACTTATATTATTTTGAGATTTTCTTAAAACATCATGGTAATTTGTTTAGGTTATGAATTTAGTCCTTATATAATGTGCATCCAAGAGGGATATAATACAAACTTTCATATCAAGTGCATTAAAAACTATGAGAAGTTTGATTCCTTGTATATAGTTTTGAGATAATAGGGATGGTAATATGAGAGTCATGCTAGTGAGTAGTTGTGAATTGAATAGATATGTGTGTTAAATCTTGTGACTCCCGTAGCATGTACGTATGGTGAACCGTTATGTAACGAAGTCAGAGCATGATTTGTTTAATGATTGTCGACCTTTGTGTGAGGGTCGGGAGCACGCGATGGTTAACTCCTACCAACCTCTCCCCTAGGAGCATGCGTATAATTATTTGTTTGATAACTAATAGACTTTTGCAATAAGTATGTGAGTTCTTTATGACTAATGTTGAGTCCATGGATTATACGCACTCTCACCCTTCCATCTTTGCTAGCCTCTCTAGTACCGCACAACTTTCGCCGGTACACCAAACCCTCCTTCCTGAAAACAGCCACCATATATTCCTCAAAACAGCCACCATACCTACCTATTATGGCATTTCCATAGCCATTCCGAGATATATTGCCATGCAACTTCCACCATGTAGTTTTTCTATGACTTGCATCATCACTTCATATTGCATATAGAGTCATATTTTGTCATAGGAATCGAGTTGTAATTTCTTTTTCGTTGAGTTATAAGTAAATAAAAGTGTGATGATTTTTCATTAATATACCATTGTCCCATGAGAGAAAAGGATGATGGAGGCTATGACTCCCTCACAAGTTGGGATGAGTATCCGGACTTTGCAAAAACTAAAAGAGGCTAGCGAAGGCCAAACAAAAAAAGAGGCCAAAGAAGTGCACCAAAATAAAAAAGGGAAAAAGGAAAAAAATGAGAGAAAGAGAGAAGGGACAATTGCTACTACCTTTTTCCACACTTGTGCTTCAAAGTAGCACCATGATCTTCATGGTAGAGAGTCTCCTATTTTGTCACTTTCATATAACTAGTGGATATTCATCTTGCACGACCACTTAGTTTTCTTTTTGAGATTTCATACACTTATAGCTCTAAGTGCATTTGTTGCATGGCAACCCTACTCACTCACATTGATATCTATTGACGGGCATCTCCATAACCCATTGATACGCCTAGTTGATGTGAGAATATCTTCTTATTTTCCCCTTGCAGATCCTCCATATTGTATTCCACCTATAATTCTATATCCATGGCTGACGCTCATGTATTGTGTGAGAGTTGAAAAGGTTTGAGAACACCAAAAGTGTGAAACAATTGATTGACTTGTTCACCGTGGTTGTGCATGATTTAGATACTTTGTGTGGGGAAGAAGGAGGATAGCCAGACCATATGAGTTTGTAGGGATGACTTTCTAAGGCCATGTTATTTCGAAAGGACACGACTACCTTGTTGGTGTGCTCGAAGTATTACTATTTTTATGTCAATATTAGACTATTGTTTTTAATCTTACATATCTGAATATTCATGCCACAATAAAGAATATTACATGGATAAATATGTTTGGTAGAATTCCACATCAAAAATTCTGTTTTTTATCATTAACCTACTCGAGGATGAGCAGGAATTAAGCTTGGGGATGCTGATACGTCTCCAATGTATCAATAATTTTTGGTTGTTCCATGCTATTATATTATCTATTTTGGATGTTTTATATGCATTAATATGCTATTTTATATTATTTTTGGGACTAACCTATTAATCTAGAGCCTAGTGCCAGTTTTTGTTTTTTCCTTGTTTTTGAGTTTCGCGGATAAGGAATATTAAACGAAGTCCAAACGGAATAAAACCTGCGCAATGATTTTTTCTGGAATGAAAGGAAACTACGAGTCTTGAGAACCAAGGCAGAGGAGCCACCATGGGGTCACATGACCTTCAGACGCGGCCAGGGGGTAGGCCATGCCGGGCAGGCTTGTGGGCCCATGGCAGCTCCCCTAACCCTAATCTTCGGCCTATAAATTCCCAAATATTCGATCATTATTGGAACGAGCCACGAAAACACTTTTCCACCACCAGAAGCCTCCGTTCCCGAGTGATCCAATCTTGGAGCCTTTTCCGGTAATCTACCGGAGGGGGATTCGATCACGGAGGGCATCTACATCAACTCCATTACGCCTCCGATGATGCGTGAGTAGTTCACGTTAGACCTACGGGTCCATAGCTAGTAGTTGGATGGCTTCTTCTCTTTCTCTCTCTTTTCTTCTCAATACCATGTTCTTCATGATCTTCATGGAGATCTATCCGATGTAATAATCTTTGGCGGCGTGTTTGTCGAGATCCAATGAATTGTGGGTTTATGTTCAGATTATCTATGAATATTATTTGAGTCTTTCCTGAATTCTTATATGCATGATTTCATATCTTTGCAAGTCTCTTCGAGTTGTTGGTTTGGTTTGTACAACTAGATTGGCAATTCCTGCAATGGGAGAAGTGCTTAGTTTTGGGTTCAATCTTGCGGTGCATGTGCTCAACCAATCACAAAGTAGGGGTAGTGAGGCACGTATTGTATTGTTGCCATCAAGGGTAAAAATATGGGGTTTTCATCATATTGCTTGAGTTTATCCCTCTACATCATGTCATCTTACTTAATGTGTTACTCTGTTCTTCATGAAGTTAATACTCTAGATGCAGGCAGGAGTCGGGCGATGTGTGGAGTAATAGTAGTAGATGCAGAATCGTTTCGGTCTAATTTTCTCAAACGTGATGCCTATATGCATAATCATTGCCTTGGATATCTGCATAATTATTTGCTTTTCTATCAATTGCTCGATAGTAATTTGTTCACCCACCGTAATACTTGCCATCATGAGAGAAGCCATCTAGTGAAACCTATGGCCCCGGGGTCTATTTTCCATATTATACTTTTAGATCTAAAACCAAAAATACCAAAAATACTTTCTGCCTTATTTTTACTTTTATTTTTTACTTTCCATTCAAGCATCCTATTATATCTATCTCTATTAGATCTCATCCTTGCAAGTAACCATGAAGGGATTGACAACCCCTTTATAGCGTTGGGTGCAAGAGTTTGATTCTTTGTGCAGGTACATCTATTGGTGTATCGCTTGTATCTCCTACTGGATTGATACCTTGGTTCTCAAAAACTGAGGGAAATACTTATCTACTTTGCTGCATCAAACTGTTCATCTTCACGGGAATCCAATGCATGCTCGAGAAGTAGCAAAAACCTGCACGCACAAGAACCTTCCCGTGATCAGCTGCGCCATCACTCTATTTCCGGTCTGCTCAATGACCTAAGTGGCTGCGCCCGCACCCTTGCTTTATTTCGAGTCCGCTAAATGACTCAAGTGGCTGCCCTCACGCCCTTATTCTATTTCGAGAATGATCAAGAGCTTAAGCGGCCGCGCCAAAGACGTCAAGGTATCTTGCCGGCAGTGGCCCCGCCAGCAGGCTGCTAAGGACCCATTCCTCAAAGCCCTCGTGGTAGGGCTATACACGCTGGCAAGTTCTTCTGAAAAGGCGTAGGGAATGTTCCATGCAAGGAGTAATCTAACAAGGAAGATAATATACAGTCATTCAAAATTGGGTGAAATTTACATGAGATGTCGCCTCTTCCTAAGTGCATCTTTATTTGACCTTCTCCCATAGGGGAGATTACAAGCAGAAAAACATAGAAGGAGGATCTAGATCACAAGGAGAAAAAGATGGCAAAGGGACTCCAATGAGAGCCTAGCCCCTCCTAGGCCAGCATTGCACAGAGGAGAAGACCAGCGCTACATGGACGAGAAGGGGGCCCAGGAGGCGAGACGAAGCCGAAGTCCACGGGCCTGCTAGGAGTTCCAGCTAGAAGATGAGGCAGCGCCTGGGACAAGGACCCCTGGCAAGATCGTCCTGCCGGGAGGGGGAGAGGTGTGAGGCTGACGATGATGGTGCGACCACCGATTAGTCAGTGCTCGGGTTGCCATATTCCGACTTGACAGCCTGGGGCTTGGACTCATCGTTGCTTTCACCGACACCGTCCTCCTCGTCGTTGTCGCTCGAGGATGAGCTTTCAGCGCCACTCGAGCTCTCTTCGGAACAGCTGAGACGGGCGCCTGAGCGCCCATAAATCTTGATGGAGAGCAGAACAGCCTCCATCAACTTGAAACAAAGGGCATGCCATCCTAGAGGTTGTGAGCCGTGGGCAAAGGTTTTCCAGACGTGCCAGAAAAACATGAAGCGACTCGCCGGGTACTCGACATCCACCCGCATCATGCCATTACCGCAACCGTGTGCATGTAACCACAAGACGGGCGGCTCGTCGACCTCCATCGCCCTCACGAATGGGCAAGGGAGGCGTAGATGGCTCTAAGGGGACCATGCAGTACGAGGACGAGCTCCAGCATTGTCTCCTTAGTGTGGGTCTCCTCGAGAGGCCTGGCGTCGGAGGAAGAGGTGGGGCGGTGCTCCGCCTCCCGCTACCTCGGCCTGCACGATGGCCACGACCCCTCGCGCCTCTTCCACCACACGCGCCCGGGTCACCCTCCACCTCTCTGGCTGAAGCGGTGGATGGATCCCGACGAGAACTCCTCCTTGGAGCTGAGGATGGTGGCCGACCTCGCCCCCTGTTCATAGCTAAGGGTGAGGACCACTTAAAGGTTCGGAAGAGGAAGGAAGGATGGTTGAGCATCGTCCTTGCTACCCCTCAATTTATAGGGGGAACATGGAGGCTGGCTCCCCTCCACTCCAAGGGTCGCCGCCCACTTCCTCCAATAGCATCGCCCATGATCACGGGGCGATCAACAACCACCTCATTGCCCCAATCCGTGGCGCTGAAGTTTCTGCCACGGCCAACACTTTAAGTCATGGACACCTGTTGCCGATTCCCCACTATGCATGCAGTGCACGTGGTGGAAACGGCCACGCCGTGCACTTCCCCCACGTCCCGCATTCAATGGGTGTCGTGGGGAGGCACAATAAGCAGAATGATTGCAATCGCTGGCTCCAGCCACGCGTTTACGTGCACTGTTTGGGCCTAGCCCAACAACGCCTCGCGCCATGTGTGGCCCAGGCCCATGGGCTCCTGTCGGTGCACTAGAGTTTTGGGGTTTGCTAGTGCCCCTTACTTGTGCACGGGCAGTCGAAGCCATGCCCGCGGCAAGGCCCGCCAGGGGGCTGCAAGATGCAAGACCAAAGATGTCAAGGAAGTCAAGGAAGCATTCAAACGAACAATCAAGGCTGAAGGATAGACCCCCGGCAAGATCGTGTCAGGATGGCCTATGGACCCCCGGCAAGGCAAAGCCCTGGCAAGACACCGCCAGCGCAGAGGCCACGTGTCATCCGACCTAGGCACATGTCGAGGCGTCGGTGATGGAAGGGGCTAAGCGGTGCCGATGGGACGGGGTCCTGTCCCATTCCGCAGACGATCAGGGGTGCCTGACAGAGCATTAAATGCGCTTGTCTTACACCGTTAGTGTATTATGATTGGACTGTAGCACTGTGCACCCCATGCGCACACTGTACGCCACTATTGGGGATCCCCTTGGTCATATAAAAGGAGGCCCAAGGCGTTACGAGAGAGGACTTTTAGCTCCCATCTTCTCTAGCCCATTCTGGATGAGTAGCAGCTGTGTATTGTAGCGCTCCCAGAACCTGAGCTAGAACTCATCTAATACAACCAAGTAGGATTAGGGTTTTACGCATCTTTGCGGCCTGAACCTGGGTAAAATCCTGCGTGCTATCCATCAGATCTGTTCTCTGTGTGAGCCTTCTTCCCTGCCAAACCGTAAAGGTATCCCTCCGATCCCATAGGTGTTGATTCCCACAACATGGTGGTATACCCTTTGTGGTTATCCTGCAGTGAAATGGGTCTTGGCTTCATTCCGCACCGTACAATACCTATGTTTGGAAATAGCTGCCATGTAGAAGGGGTCTTCATCGTACCATCCTAGGGCTTAAACAAAAGCTTCAAAGAATGTCATCTCTTTACTATGGGTAAGTCACTCAGATTTACAAATCCGAATAGCAAGAGAACGATAAAAGTAAGTCGTCATGGTGATCAATCCATTCCGCACCCAAATCATTACTCTGTATATGGTTTAGCGAATCTCGTATTCTAAAACTTGGGCTTCCTCACAAGTGTTGTAGAATTTCTCTTGTCCACGAATGAAGTTTGGATAAATCCATTGATTCTACAAGCTAAACAAGCGATCTATCGTTTCTTCATAACTCCCAGGTTTACGTATTCTCCAAAGAAAACGTCTACTTGATCAGTCATAGATTCTTCCAAGCTTCTTCCTTCATAAGGGTAGTGTGTGATCCTTATCAATCCTGGGGTCTATGAGTTGTGTGTTCACTTGAATACTTGAGCAGCTTAAACTCACCCTTGGGGTTACTATTGTTTCACATTCCAACATTACTTCAATTCATTCCATGATACCCTTGGGTAATCATTGACTTATTTTTGTCCAGAGTCCACTCTATGGAATTCATTTTCCTTTCCATTGGTCTGTTTACCCATAGGTCTTGGTTCATCGTAATCAATCCTTCATTTCACCCTTATTCCATTTTCTAAAATTCCAACCTCAAAAGTACTTTATTACAACTATTGTCATCCGCATAGTTTGATAGATTCCAGCATTTCATTCACCTTTATTCATTTATCCAAACTCCGTGGCATGAAGTATACATTCTTTTTTCTTGGTTCTTGTGGTTTTACTGGTTACCACCACACTAAAATTGAAATGTAAACATGCTTGCATTGACCATATTTCTCATATCCTCGAAATAGGTCAGAGATCTTTGTTTATAGAGTAACAACCCATACAATTCAACATAGGAAATCAAGACACAATGGATTCTTATTGATTCATGAAGTTATTACAATCTCTAAAACTTCCGTTGCATTCTTCAACTCCATAATCTCAAGAAAAATAAAAGTGCTTCCTATTACATTTTTTACTTCCAAAATTCAAAATTCCAACTACTCATGTTTAGCCTTCGTCTCCGAGCAGGTATAGGAGTAGTGTCCGGTCTTGTTGCACCAGTGACAAGTGATGTGACTCAGATCCTTCCGTGTAGAAAACCACGGAGTCTTCCTATTCTTCTTGGGTTGGGCTACTCGCTTGATGCTTGGCTCATACTTCTTGCAATAACAATGAGGTCTCCCCAAGCTGCAATGCAAACATCTGATGCCTCCACTAACCTGGCCTTTCTTCTTGATCATTCCTTCTATCTCCCGAGGATCATACTACACTTCTGCTGTCAGGAAGTCTCCACATGAATAACATGACTTGATATCTCCGAGTGGGTCTGACATATCCTCCATAATCATCATGGGTTCTTCTTAATTTCCTCGAGGACTTCTTTTGCTGCTACTTTCTGCTGTTTCATGACTTCTTGTACCTTGGTGTAGAGTTGGCATTGTGCTGGAAAATGACTAGTTCCTTAACACAAGAAACATGTCACTTGCCAAGTCAGGCATTCCTCAGCTGGGTGATTGTGGGGACCCTCAGTCATAAGTCGCGATCACCAATTGCACGTGTACAGTGAACCCAGAGATCAATGCTCACTGAACACACAGAAGCTGAATAACAAGAGTCTTATATCCATTACGTACCGTTTTATTCAATTATGGCCCTTGTGACCAAGTCTTCATATGATTGCAGTGGAAAGAAAAGCTTCAACGATAGTGTGAACCCAATGCCATTTGCCTTAACCCTAAAAGCATTCTGACTGGGAAGCGTCCTAGCTCACATGTACGTCACCAATGAACTCTTCTCCATGTTCCTTCTCTCATGCCTGGCCAATAAATTAACCAGTGGCAAGCCAATGAGTACTTTGAATGTACTTGCAAGCAACCCATGTTTGGAACAAGGTTTAACACATCATGATATAACACTCAGTAGGTAATTTTGCAGAAAGCTAATTTTGGGTGTG
This sequence comes from Hordeum marinum, assembly GCA_022496015.1. Classification (NCBI taxonomy): domain Eukaryota; kingdom Viridiplantae; phylum Streptophyta; class Magnoliopsida; order Poales; family Poaceae; genus Hordeum; species Hordeum marinum. The sequence continues at coordinate 340,877,658 of CM039678.1, forward strand.
GTGACATGATCAACTAACTTATGTAAGCATGCATCAGCAGTTGATAGACATTCGAGTGAACGAGTTACTGATATCATCAAAGCAGGGGTTGAACATCTCATGTTCAATCATGTCATCAAGTCATCTGACTTGTCTCAAGTTCCATCTTGTCACACGCTCACGCCAAGTTTTGAGGAAACATCTGGACATAGTTTAAGAAGGACCTCTAACTGTCCATAACTGTGGACATGGCTATTCGAATAGCTTTGCACTCTATAGAGGTTGCGCGCTTTACCCACAAGACTCGAGGAACTTCCGTGTCATCCACGACTCGCAGTATATTACATACCTGAGGTAAGCACCCAAACAATGCCTTTCCATGGTGATACTCAACAAACAGTCCAATCGTTGGTGCCATCCCTCATGATATACATCACACGTATCATCCATGAGGGCACGCAATGGTGTGCCTAGTGCATGTAAAGATAGCGCATGGCCTTCCCCTCCGGGACGACCTTGTCTCGAGAGTGACCACTTCACTCTCTCCACTAGTAATGCGGGCTCCCTACTAGCACCAACCATAGTAATCAACAAAGCCCCTGGTCATATAGGCGTAGAGTGGTCGCAGATGTAAGGTTGGATTGGTCAGCAGACTTAAATCTAATCCATTTTTGAAAAGACACACACTCACAAAACTTGCTCCGGGACAACACTTCTTTCTCAAGTGGTTACCCAACTCAACAGCATCTCCCTCGGGCATTAGTGGCACCCGATGGGGTTTTCCAAAAGTCTTTGAAAATACTTTTGTTTTAATCACCATGCATATTCCCGTGCCACTTTGCGTGGCATCTACTAAGCATCCTATCTACTCCCACCCGCACAACCCTCATAGGAAGGTAGGGTCATGCATGATGCAAGTATCAACAGTAAAGTATCGGTGGCATCCCACCAAAGGTTGGCACCACATCAACAAGATCAATTCATCGGAATATAAAGTGCTCTATGACATGCATGAAAAGTTTCTTAACATGGTCAAAGGGCTGCTTGCCTGGTTCAGCAAAGTCTTCGATGTCTTCATACATTTCTCGTCCAATCCGAGCGCTTCGTGTACTTTGTCAACTATCGTCGGAAACAACCGCAATAAGAAACACAACAAGAAGAGAAATAAAAGTGCTCTATAAATAGGATTTTTATTTGTCTTGGACACCTGTGGTCATCAAAAAAATAACCAAGGAGGTTTTCGTGGATGTGGGTCAAGGGAGAGTTTTGAATGGTGGAAATGAAGGAAATGATGATCCTATAAGATGTCCAGAGAAAATATTAAAAAACAAGAAGTGGATGGACCCAATAAATAGGGCATAATTTTAGAAGATTTTAGAGAGTGGTTTCACTTGATTTGGAGTTGGTATGAATTTCCTAGGAATTTGCAAAATGGGTCACATATGAAGAAATGACCCACTAATTAATATAGCAGTATACTTGTGAGAAAAAATGTTCACCACTTAGTGCATGAATATAGTTAGACCAAGGAACTTGAATCACTCCATCTAGAGTTGATTTGGAATCTCTAGGAATTTGCAAGGTGGGCCCCTACATGGTTCAAATTCAAATTTGAATTTGAACTTAACAAAAAAGTCTTCTGAAAAAACATGCAATGCACTAATTTGGATAGGAAATGATTTTAGGAATATGTAGGAATTTGAATCAACTAAATTGTAGGTCATATCAATTTTCTATGAATTGGTTAGTTCTGAAAAAATAAAAAAATAATAGGATCATACCGAAAAGGGGCTATATTGCGCACGAGCGTCGGGTAGCGAACATGCCAACCCAGTAGCACCGCCGCGCCCGCACAGCGGCCACGCCGAAGGCGCATTGCCCGACAACCGTTTTCTCTGTAGGGAAACACATACACGGAGAAGGCGGGACCACTTAAACCGGGGGCTCAGGCCTTAGCCACTGACCGGCGGGCCCCGCTGGCAGGGTCTTCCTCCACCTCCCGCCAGCATAGGGGAGGGGCAGAGGGGCCCAACCGAGTGCACGCCGGCGGCTGCCCCGGTGGCCGCGGCCACCTGCAGCGGTGCTCCAGCCATCGGTGCGCTTGGGAGACCTGCCGCACCTGCCTGGGTGGTCTTCGTGCCCCATGGGATACCAAGCCCGAGAACTACGTCGCCTCGGCGGAGGAGGCCAATGGTGACAACGGACACGGCACCATATCCATGAGGATGGAGGAGGGGGGTGCAGAGAGGATCATGGAGGTACAGGGTAGTCCCGACGAGTCTCGAAGGAGAGGAGGGCGGCCGAGCTTCGCCAATTTAGCCCGAGGCCGAAGGGAGCTTCGCCAGTCGTGGGGAAAGGAAGAGCGTGCTAGAGGTTCGTGGGCGTGCCTGGAGGATGTCTATGAGGGGGATAAGTGCGCTAGGACCTTCAGGAAGCTCTGGGAAGGAGGATATAGGAGGGTGACAGAGGGGGACTCGGGTGATCACCGGGTGAGCTTCAGGCATGGAGAGCACACGTGCGAGAGCAGCTTGGAGCCATCCTAGTGTCGGGGAGGGGCATGGGGAGGCCGAGGGAATATGCCCGATGCACGGGGACACGCTGCTAAGGCCAGACGCGGGCTGCAGGACAATGTTTGATTCCAGAGCATCATTTCTTCATGCCAATAGCTTGGTCACCATGCCAGCTCTTGTCCCGAGAATGCTTCTGGTCGTCCAAACATGTCTGGCATTCGAGGCACGCATGCAGGAGAGCACTCGTGAAGTTTCAATGTAAAAGGAGTCGGGTGAGGCTGATTTCTACTACAGGTAAGTTTGCAAAAGCAAACTTGGGAGTTATATCAGGGGATTCTAATGGAGAGCATTAAGGAAAATACCTTGTCGAGTGTTCATGGGGATGGAGATACTACATGACCACCAATTCTTAGCTCAGATAGACAAGTTTGCAAAGGTACATGTAGTTCAAGGCTACAATTACTGCCCTAAACTAAGTTCAGATGGTTTGCTCATATTTTCTACATGAGCATGCCATATTTGGGCGTGCCAAGGCGCATTAGTATGCAAATGAGGTTGTAGAAAAGTTTGGGGAGAATTTCTTGAACAGAATAGTGGGAGAGAGGAGAGAGGTGTTGTTCTAGTAAAAAGAGGGGAAGAATAAGGGAGTTACCCCCAAATTATTGGGAAGAGGCCATGGAAAGGTTACTAGGGGTTGAAGGGGGCTAGCCCATGCTGTGGTAAAAATTTAGAGACAAGGTGAATCTTTTGGCGACCACTTTGCTTGTCCACAAGCTTATGGCTGAAGGTGTTTGTGTTGTGATTGGGCTAGGTAGAGGAATCAATTGCCCTTGATATTTACCAGGGTTAAATTAGAAGTCTATTTGGTACTGATTACAAGCCTTGAGTCCAATGAATAAAGTTGACAATGTAAACTTTGAAATCCCTAGGAATGGGCAGAAATGCAGTCGCTTAGATCCATCTAAGAAAAAATATTCTACTTGATTCACCACTTAGTGCGGTGGCATAATTTGAGGATTATAACATGTCCACAAAGTTTGAGAACAATAGGAGACATTTGGCAATGAAGAGCTGCTCAAATTTGGATCTGGATAGAGAGGGTTTTGGGATATTTTGGTGAACCAAAATAATTGGGATTGAGATGAAACTTGGCAAGATGATCACATATATCATATGTGACATGCTACAATTTTCCTAGATTTATTTGAGAATATTACTTATAGAAATATTTCAAATGCTTGAAATAGGCAGAAATGGGTTTGAAGGATTTTTTCCCAATATTTTGAACAACACCATGTGTTTAAACTCTTATATATGAACAATATATGTCCACTAAGTTTTCCTAAATTTTATCAAATTTTTTGAAAGCATAAAAATATTTTTCCTAATAAAAGACCATTTCTGGCCTTAAGAAAAAGCATTAAACAAATTAGTAAATAATCTTTAAAAAATAATATTTTGTAGTTTTGGGAAGTTATATATATAGTAGGTTCCAAATAAATCCTTTGGGGCAAAATATTCCAACCAATTTGAGGACTTGTAGTACAAACCTCAATTTAGGTTTTTTCTTAAAACCTAAATTGAATAAATGCTTTTTGGCCAAAATAATATTTGATAAAAATATTATTAGGTCCTATACACATGTTATGATCATTGGACAAGAGTTTAGATCAAGGTAAAGAGTTTTGAGAGTAGGAGGGAGTTTTATGAATATAGGGCACCGGCAAGCAATCAAACAAGCAAGCAAATAACACACAAGTCAAGAATTCATAGGTACTTAAAAAGTTTAACTGGCCCTAATTTTTGAGTCATGATAACTTAGTCATGAGGCAAAATACAGGGTGTGACAGACCTACTCCCCTTACAAGAATCTCGTCCCTGAGATTGCTAGGCTAGGTGTAGAAAGGATATGAAAATCCAGGAGTGAGGTAGTCTTCACGTTCCCATGCGGCTTCTTCTTTGATGTGATTGCTCTATTGGATACTGAAGTGCCTGATGAGATGTCTTCGAGTGCATCGTTGACTTCGTCTGAGGGTGAACGGGGTTCTAGCAACCTGCGAGGCTTGCCTAATGGTTAAGGGTTTGGTGGATGAGTCTTGGCAAGGCCTGGCTTGCGTGTGTATTCCAAAGTAAGAATACGTGGCCAAGTAGTGTGACTATGTTCTACTCCCGGGGTTTATCACGTTCGTTAGTGACATCTAGATGTCTCACGTTAGAATAGAAGGGGTCAAGGTTGTAGCTTCCCGTTGTCGGGGAAGCCGTTGTCTTCCTTGAAGCACGAGATCTTCAGTCGCAGCTGGCCTTCATCCTCGAGAGTGTTGAAGCGTGTCATCGTGGGCTTCCCGTCAAGACCTTCTGCTTGAGTAAGTTTCCTAGGTAGATTCTTCATTCTTCTTTGGTCGTTTGTCCTCGTCATCGCGAACGCGTGTTTTGGGCGGGTCTTCGAGTGTTTGGTCTACTTATCTCTTAGTAGCCATCGTGGAAAGGGTTTGGGCCAAGCCTCGTCCCTAATACTAAGCGTACAGACTTGGTGTCAAATGGACCCTACCATCTAGGAAGGTTTCTGAGGGGTTCTAAATAAGCTGACTATCCAAAAGTATAGAACAGCCGTCTAGTCCACAAGGTCTTATCCTTGGCAAGCGGAGTGAACTACCTTTGGCCGGTGGTTTACCATGATTGAGTCAGGTCTGACGCCCTAGATTGGATCATAAGGGGATGGTAACAAAGTCATGATAGTCTTCCACTCCACTCTAGGGATCTGAAGGGAGTAGGGACGTCATGCTCATCGTACGCCGTCAAAGTGGTGGAGTGAGGGGTGTTACCAACCTCTCGGTTCTTTCCTAATCAGGTATTGATAGGTGATCCGTTAAAATAAGGGGATCCCTAATCTTCTTGATGTCTTCATCGCACTTGAGCGTTCGTGACTCTTGATATAGTCTAGCTGATGTAGGCAGCTGAGGAGTGGTGGTTGACTTCTCTTGCTTCATCATCATGGCTTTGCAACCGTAGTGGTTCTTCATCTTGCTTGGACAGGAATGTCTTCTGCTATAGGGTGGGTACTTCAAGTAGTCCAACTCTTTTCAAGGCGATTCCTTATACTTGAGAGGCATGGTAATTAGTGTTCCTGGCGATGGTCCAAACAGGACTAAGGTGTTTCTTCTCTTATTGGGTAAATAAGTATGTCATCTCGGAGGGTAACAACCAATTCCCCCAAGTATCACATAAACACATCGCTCATGGGAGGAGTGGGAGGAGTGGGCATTTGCTCCGGATGGTCACTAGTTCGAGGGGGGGGGGGTTGTGATCCAACACAATCTAGTTCTTCATGTCCACCTTCTGTATGAATAGGATTGGTGGTGGTCAAGGTGGAGTATCGACCATGATCTAAGGACTTATAGTCCAAGGCCTATGGTCATAATCCGACCGTGTTCCGTCCCGATGAAGCTTAGGGGGTTTCAAGGAGCTTAGGATGTGAGTGAATGTCTATCATCTTATCCTTGAGCATAGCTTCTTAGATGACAATACTACTACCTACTGCTCCAAACAAAATCACCCTATCTCATTGAAGGTATCATCTCATATAAGTCAACTCCGAGGGCACTCATGCTATCCATATCTCCATGGTTCTAAGAGAAGGACAACCCATACTTTCATACATATACTATAACTAATCATATATCTCCCTATGTAAAAAAGTCCTCAGGAAGGAATACAAGCCGCTAAGCTTGATCATGACACTACAAATACAAGCCGCTAAGCCAATGCCTAAGGTGTTGCATCCCTATGCTATGGAAATGCATAGCAAACCACTCCAAGATCTTGTTTCATTCCTACAAATCCAATAATCGATCCACGAATATCATCCACTATTACATAACCTATTAGTGGTACAAATCCAATACTAATGTCGTCCCATATATCTCCAGATTTCCTGAATCTCAACATAGTATAACCAGCAATTCCCATCATGATGATCTAGCAATCTCCGATGTTAGGTGCATATGGATCCTTGAATCAATTATGACAACCATCCAATATTCCTGGTTTGTCTTCCACCGGGAAACATGGTATCAAGATCAAGATCATTGGACTTATTCCAAATTACTCTGAACCATGTGGTTTAATTGATCTTGAGAACCTATTAGAATCACCTATTGAAATCCAAGGTTTACATCTAGTAAGAATTTCCTACTAGTTACTCCAGTTACTATTGTAACATCATCCATCCACTATCAATATTACTGCCAAAGTCAAGTCATTAATCCACCAAAAATCTAGGCTTGTGATTACAATTGCCTTGCTAAATCCAAATTGACTCAAGGGAGAAGTAAGTTATGCTACTCTATCGACTTGATCCACCAAGTTCGTTCAACATAAAAGTCTCGTAATCCTCCATAGGGTTCAACTACTTCTTTAAGACATCTATTATGGATAAATCAAATCATTGTCCACAAATCGTATACCCTTAGAATGATCCTTCCTATGGCATCAAGGTTCTAGTTCTAGCAAGAATGAAGGGTGTTTTTTCACTATGACCACTAGCTCCATAATGAACCCAGTGCTAAGCAAGCATTTTTGAAGCTCAATAAGTGCTCTGGCAAATCCGTGTATTAAACACGTGATCAGAGGCTTCTGCTGGGGGAGTTTGTGAAGTCTAGGATGGGCTAGGGAGGGGTTTCCAATCTTGGGGGAAAAGCATAACTCTATGGGGTTGTGTCTGGTTGCGTACGTTGTAGTCGAATTCTTCGGTGTCAGTTGTTTGCCGAGGTGAATCCTTGCTGCATCTTGTCTTGCTGGTATTCGGTTGATGAGAGGGGAAAGAGGGAAAGTAGCATAGAGGAGCATGCCTAAGGGGGTGGTGTAGTGCAAGTGCAATCAAACAAGTGCCGAAAAGGCAAAGTACACTTACTACGATAAGGTGGGTGCTTAGTCACGTACTTGTTGCCTGGGGCAAAAGTGCGACTTACACCAAAGAACAAACAAGCAAAAACAAGAAACAAACAATCATGGTTCTATCAGAACCATCATACGGACTCGACTTTGCATGGGGGATACACGACTCATCCTACCCTAGGGGTTCTCGGACTCAGTAGTCGTGCTTGCTTTGTATCTTGGAGAGGAGTCCGCTCAGTCTTCTAGGTCTTCTTCAGGTGTCACCATGTCTCTGGTTGTTGTTCATCGAAATGATCCGGGTTGTTCCTTAAGAGTCCCGGACAACTTCGCGTCTGGTGAGTTGATGACGAAGGTGGTTCCTCATGGTGTCGTTGATGGGTCTTCTGGTGTCTTCATAATCGTGCCAATGCCTTCTTGTCTTTCAAGGCGTCAAGAATTTCAAGTGGGCAATCCTTATGCAATGACATCCACAAGGCATGATAGAGTTCCAACTTCTTGGTCATCTTTATAATATCGACACCGAGAGCTGGGGACGAAGAGAACCGTTTTCCTGCTCACTATGGTGAGGCGGACCAAATGGCAAGGTTCTCATCCACTGATGGTTGCCGACACAACACCGACAAGGACAGGGTTGTTGTAGGATCGAAAGTAGTGCTAGAGGGGGGTGGGTGATTAGACTACTTGACCAAATAAAATCTACCTTTTCCCAATTTTAATTCTCGGTAGATTTTAGCATTCATAGTATGTCAAGTACACCCTACACATGCATGTCTAAGAGTATAGCAGCGGAAAGTAAAGACATTGCACATGTAAGTAAAGAGAGGGTAGGAAGATCAAATGCAACTGGTGACACAACGATTTTTCCCGTGGTTCCGATAGGTGGTGCTATCGTACATCTACGTTCATGGAGTCTTCAATCCATGGAGGGTAACGGTCACGAGTGTTCACGGAGGGTTCCATGAAGAAGCAACCTTGACTATTCCATAACGACTTCCGTCCATGAAGGACTAGCCTCACTATGGGTAGATCTTCACAAAGTAGGCGATCTCCTTGCCCGTACAAACCTCTTGGTTCACTCCACAACCCGAAGTAGGAGTCTCCCAAGTGACACCTAACCAATCTAGGAGGCACCACCCTCCAAAAGGTAATAGGCTCGGTAATGATGATGAACTCCTTGCTCTTGTGCTTCAAGATGATAGACTCCTCAACACACAATGACTCTCTCACAGATTTGGCTTGGTTGAAGAGATGCGATTGGTGGAAAGCAACTTGGGGAGGCTAGAAATCAAGATCCATATGATTGGGGTGGAAGATCTTGACCTCAACACAAGGGTAGATGGTTCTCTCTCATAAAATCAGATAGGATAGGTATGGAATAGTTCTGAGTGCTTCTCTGTCAAGTAAGTGGTGGTGGAGGGGAATATATAGGCATCTCCAAAAATCCAACCATTACACACAAAATGACCAACTCAATGACATCGATGTGTTAATCTCGGTGAGAACGATATAGGAATCTCGGTTGCACCGATAAGGTGACCAACGGTCAGAATGTCCAATCTCGATGATGCCGATTCGACAATCTCAGAGGGACCGAAACTATGAACTTCCATAAGAGAAAGTTGGTAGACTAACTCGGTGGCACCGAATGCAGTATCGGTTGCATCGAAAAGCTAGGGTTTGGCTGATTCTATCTAGTGTTCGGAATCGGTGGCACCGGGATGGAAATGTTGGTTGCACCAATTTTAACTATTTGGCTTAGGACAAACTTTGGTGCGAGAGTTCGTCGGTGTTTTTGGTGACTATTACTTGTGCATGTATGAGCATTTTTTCCACCAACAAAACCTTGCCCCTTTTAATAGTATTGGCTTTCATATGGACTCAAAGTGATTTCTCACAAATATAAAATGTAGAGTCTTCTTTCTTGAAGCTTGGCCAACCTATTTCCTTGCATCTTGGGGTATTCCACAATCTTTTAGCCAACCCATCATTGAACATTTCCTGAAATATACTTGGTCGAAACATTAGTTCAATGACTTATATGTTGTTATAAATTACGAAAACCATCAAGGAAGCAAATATGCTTTCAATCTCCCCCTTTTTGGTAATTCATGACGACATATAGATCAAAGCTTCGACATATGATATAATCAATTGATATGATCGTTGCTTTGAGAAGTATGTGATATGCAAGAGCTCCCCCTAAATTTGTGCGTTTTTTTTAAATTTGCGTTTGAATGCAAATGCACCATCGATTAGGTACATGGGGCACTTCTTCCATGTCACTACAACTTGGTGGTGTGCGAGAGTAATAAGAGTTAATCAACATATCTCAACACAACAAGGAAAGTGAATGATCATCACATAATCATAAAATGATAGGAAATAGTAGCAACACACATCACATCGGATGATCACACGCAAACACAAAAGTATCTCATGTCAAACCAAACTAACCAAATGTTTTGTAAAACCAGCAAATAAAAACAGACGCCCTCTCACTCGAAGCCTAAAATCTATATACAACTTCTCCCCCTTTGGCAATAAGTTACCAAAAATTTCAAAGATATATAGCTAATCATTTTGCGGCTGATCTCCTCCGGTCGTTGATGGCAGAGTCAAGAGAACTACATCGGCGAAGACTTCCGCAGAAGTCCTGGATGGAGCCGGAGTAGATACTGGAGGCACTGGAGCTGCTGGAGCCGAAGACACTATTCCTAGAGCAGAAGATGAAGGCCTCATCTCTAGAGCTGGTACTGTAGGAGTCCTGGCCTTAGTCATGAACTGGGCAGTAGTCCTGACAGGTGTACTATCTTCCTCATCATCAGATGAATTGGAATCTAAAGAGGTGCGACGGATTGGGGCTTCATCAATGTCCTTCTTGAGCTCATTGACTGTCTTAGTCAGCCCATCAACCTTGTCATTCAGAGTTTTCACTCTATCATCAATGATGTTTGCAAGGCTCTCCTGAGTATCCATGATGGTCTTGATGTCCTTCTTCATCTCTAGGATAGTGGTGATCAAAAGATCCAACTGCTCATTCCTGGACTTGGGAACCTAAGCACTAGTGGCTCGATCTTCCTCTGCGTGTGCCTGAGCTGCAGCTGATGTGGGATGGTCTGGGTCCATCACCACAATGTTATCCTCAAAGTCCGGCTGAAATGGAAAATGGGGACTGTCCAAAGCAAAGATGTGCTTCTCAAGCTAAGAATTGATGAGCCTCTGGATATAGGGTGCGTGGCAGCATGAGCGCTTCTGATCAGCAGCAACCCTCTTTATAGTCTTTACTATCAAGTCCATCACTCGAATCCTGGTGTGACGATCAAGATGGATGAGCATGTTGATGGAGTATCCACAAATCATCTTCTCATCTCCAGACTTGGGCATCAAGGTATGCCTCAGGATGGTGTTCATGGTATGGAGGCCTGGCTGGAGAAAGTAGATAGATCCAAGCTTGTGAGATTGCACTTTATCTGTAGGGATATGATTATTGATATCCTTCAGAACATTGTGGCTCTCCTTGGATTCTGTGTAGTCATCCAAATCTCCATCCTGAACCTCTGGGACTCCTAAGATGGTAGCCCACTCATCAATAGAAGATTCATATATAGCTACTTCAATCATCCAAACAATCCTACCATCTTCATAGAAATGTGCAGTGGAGAAGAATTGCATGATCATCTCGTCGTTCCAAGCAGTGAACTCCTTACCAACAAATTTATCAAGTCCAATGCAGTGGAAGTTTTCTTGGACACATGGAAAGTAATCCTCATTATCTTTAATGTACTTCCAGTCAACATATCTCATGTCACTGACTGTTGGAATCTTGTCTAGCAAAACTGTCTCATAGAAGTCTTGTTGCTCTTTGGTGTAAGACTTGTAATCAACAACAGTCTTTCTCCTCTAGGCATACAGATCAATCGCTCTCTATGCCCTCAAGTCTGAATCCTTCCTCTTCTTCATATCCTCAGCAGCTAGGTGGCTGGCATCATGAACTTGAAAGTGAGGTCTGAGCTTAATTAGAACAGTTATAACATCATCATCATCTTCTTCTTCTCTCAAAGTGGACTTCTTGTTCTTCTCAGAAGTAGGTATATCCCTGGTAATCCTCTTGGACTTCCGTGCAACAGCTTTAGGCAACCCATGAGAACTGGGAGTGCCTGGATCTGAAGAGGAACTAGACTCAGGACTAGCGCCTGAACTCATCTCAACATTCTGCTCTGGCAAATTCTGACTATCTGAACCTGACATGCGGACCCTATGAATATAGTATAGAAGATTAGAATAGGATAAGTCATCACAAAATTCGAACATCGGTACAGCCAAAGCAAAAATATTGGAGCCAACGAGACATACTTTCTCTTTAGCCGAAACTTGGCACCCCTTTCGGTTAGACCAAAAGGTGCACTCGGTTTCACCGAGAAAGTTCTCAGCAACACATACATACAAATTGGTGACACAAATTTGCCTGCTTCGGTTCCACCGAGTTTCATCGGGCGGATGGAAAAACCCTAAAAATCCATGATTCTCTACTCTATGGGATTTTCTTTGTGGATGCAAAGCTTTCAAAAAGTGGATAGATGGGAAATATGACCTAATGCGCAATATTTGGATAGAGGAGCGCGACGGGTGCCGAATCCAAACCATAATGTGGCGATGGATCCGCTATGACTGTGACGTTGGTTAAGAAAATGTCGACGGCGGCAATTCCCAATGGCAGAGGCGCTCAGGGGAAGGCAAGGCGATGACCAGGGTCTTCGGGCGGCGGCTAGGGTTGTGGAGGCACGACGTTTGATGAATGAAATTCAAAGCGTCAGGGTCCACTGAATATATACCCATCGCTGTCGCTGACACCGATTTGATATTTTTGGTGTGACCGAGTTTCACAACTGTCAATTGACAGGGAAATTTTGTGTAATCGAGAATATGAAATCGGTCTTACCGAGGTAAGAAATTCAGATCAACCCTAGGCATTCGGTGAGACCAAGAATTGTGGGTTGGTTCCACCAAGATGCACTTGGGAGGTTTTAATGGTCAGTCCTTGATGATACGGAACTCTGGGTGCTCCTCACACAGAGTGATCGAAGAGTACTTTTTCAAATTTTGTGATGCCGCATGAATAGAGTATGAGGTGAGAAAGCATATATAAATAAAGGAGTGCTCCTAGGCATTCTTGTATATCCAATTGGCAAATAAATATTAAAAGCCAAATAGCAACAATTGGATATCCTCGAATGAGTAAATAAATGCAGACCAACATGCTCACACAATAAGATGTCAAATGAAATCATGGCAAACATGCACAAACATAATAGCATCTAACAAGCACTTTGGTGATGAAGAAGTCATATATATATGAGTATATTGACTTAGTAGCCAAGTAAAGTACTTGATCATAGGTCATACTCATCGTTTAAGAACAAGTGGGGTTACCATTTTTACATAAAGCATTTAATTTTATCACATTATTATGAGATGATTTTACTCAAGTCTTCGAGTAAAGCTCCCCCTTGATGTGACATCCCCCCATAGGAGGGACAAACTGGTTTTGTTGATGAAGACTTCATGTTGGTGAGGTAGTGGGGATGCTCAAAGTTGATGAAGATCACCAAGAGTTGGGAGCATCCTTGTTGTTTCATTACTCTTCTCACCTACATGGGTTAGTCCCAGACCACAAGAGACAAATACAAGGATATCTATGGAAATGCAGTGCAAAGCATATGTGATGATGTCCATTGATTTTTTCATTACCTTGTCCCTTGCTTACCTTCGAGGGAATCTGTGACTCCTTGAACTATTGCATAATGTTGATGTTGATTGCAAATAGTTCTTGCCAATAATGAATATGAGTGAATTTCATTGGCGGAGTCACCTCTCAAGAAATTCTGTAGTTCTTCTTCTTGGGGACCCACATCAAGTTGATGGGGATCCTTGGTGTTGAAGTAGCACTTGTAGAAGTTGAGCTTGTAGTAGCTTTGAGAACCCACTTCACCAAAGCTTGGGATTCATCTTCATAAGAGCCAATGTCCTCTTGAAGCTTGTTGTTGTCCTTGAGCTTGGTGTCTTCTGGTGGAAGGTCATCTTGTGCCTCTGTTCCCTTGGGGAGAGTATTTTCATACTTCTCCTTTTGAGGAACAAACTTGGGATTGGGGTATTTACTTTCTTCCCATTCAACTCCATTAGCGTTGAAGTAGCCAACACCACGATTCTTCCGGTATCCCCCGTGCTTGCGTACAATTTCCTCAAATTGTTTGCACCATTCAATACTCTTGTAGATACCTTTCTCTATAATCGCTTTCAAGAGTTCATTTTCTTGCTCAAGTGTAACTTGTCTAAGAGAATAGTTAGTGGGATCAAGATAACAACTAGAAGCAATATCATTGGATTTATCATTTTTATTGCTACTAGTTGAAGAACCTTTCTTTCCTTTGTTACTAGCTTGCTTAGACTTAACTTGTGGCATGAATGTAGATAAGAGAAGTCACCGTACTAGATAAGAGGAAATCTTCTTTTCAAGATCATCATTCATAGCTTTAAGGAACTCATGCTCTTGCTCTAAGTTGAGCTTCTTGAAGCGTAACTTCTCATGTGTCGTTACAAGCTCTCTATGATCTTCTAGAGTTGACTCATGAGCTAACTTAAGAGTTTTTAGTTCTTGAGTTATTCGTTCTATTTCCCACTTATCTTCAACGCACAACTTATCTACACTAGAGTGATTACTAGCAAGTCCATTTTGACTAATATTACTAGATTTTGTCAAATATCAAGTCATCTTCAATTAACAAGTCATCTTCATCACTATTGAAATCAAGATACTCTACGTGTGATACCTTGGGGCCTTTAGCCATGAAGCAACTCCCACTCCCTTCTTTTGGTGAATCAAATAGGTCATAGGAGTTGGTAGTCACTAGTGCAAGTCCGGCAACACCTTCAGCTTGACTATAGTCGGAGTTGGAGTGATAGCTTCTCTCGGAGTGGTTGTCGGATTCGGAGCCGGAAACCTATTCACCAACATGAGCTTCATGTTTCCTTCTTGAGTAGCTCTTGGGGTACTTGTCCTTCTTCTCTGAGTCCCTACTTCTCCTTGAGGGTCTTCGTTCATAAAGAACATCTCTACTCCTTCTCTCTCTTCAAGGTGACTGGTCTGTCGAGCTTCATCTTCTTAGTGACTCTTCTTTTATCTTGTAAGGAGCCGTGCACCCATTGGACTAATGTTTGGGCTTCCCACAATTGTAGCTGTTTCGGTCACGTCTTGACGAACGCTTCTCTTCATATATCGAGTTGAATCTTTGATCTTTGCTTCTATTCTTGTAGAACTTGTTTACTTTCTTGACCATGAAACTTATCTCTTCATTTGTGACAAGGTTGTCGCTTGAGGTAGCAGGAGCATCACTTGTGGCTTTGTAAGCACCGCTAGACTTGTGGTGAAGCTCTTCCTTGTCTTTGAGAGTCATCTCATGAGCAACAATTCTTCCAATCACTTCCATTGGCTTGAGATCTTTATAGTTGGGCATCATTTGGATCAATGTGCAAACTATGTCATATCGATCATCCAAAGCTCGAAGCATCTTCTTGATGTTGAATTTGTCAGTCATTTCTTCGCTTCCTAAACCGGCAATCTCATTGGTGATGAGAGCTAACCTAGAGTACATCTCAGTGACTCCTTCACCATCCTTGATCTTGAACTTGGCAAGTTGACTTCGAAGAACATCCAACTTGGATTCTCTCACAGATTCTACACCTTCATGCATATCAATCAAAGTGTCCCAAATCTCTTTTGCATTCTCAAGACGGCTGATTTTGTTGAATTCTTCGGGGCATAGGTAGTTGAAGAGAATGTCACATGCTTGAGCATTGAGTTTCAACATCTTCAATTCTTCTGAAGTCGCTTTGCGATTGGGTTCCCTACCTTCCGCAAAGAATTCACCTTGCATATCAACACGAACAACAGCCCAAACAGCGGGGTTATGACCAGGCAAATGCATTTTCATTTTGTGCTTCCAACTAGCAAAATTTGTGCCATCAAAGTACGGACCTCTACGGTGATAATTTCCCTCACTAGATGCCAACTTCTCCTAGGTTGTGAGACCAATGCAATGGATACCAATGCTCTAATACCACTCGTAGGATCGAAAGTAGTGCTAGACGGGGGGGGGGGGTGATTAGACTACCTGACCAATAAAAATCTACTTTTTCCCAATTTCAATTCTTGGCAGATTTTAGCATTCATAGTATGTCAAGTACACCCTACACATGCATGTCTAAGAGTATACCAGCAGAAAGTGAAGACTTCTCACATGTAAGTAAAGAGAGGGTAGGAAGATCAAACGCAATTGGTGACACAATGATTTTTTCCGGGGTTCTGATAGGTGGTGCTATCGTACATCCACGTTAATGGAGTCTTCAACCCACTAAGGGTAACGGTCGCAAGAGTCCATGGAGGGCTCTACCCATAAAGGGTTCCACGAAGAAGCAACCTTGACTATTCCATAACGGCTTCCGTCCACGAAGGACTAGCTTCACTACGGGTAGATCTTCACGAAGTAGGCGATCTCCTTGCCCGTACAAACTTCTTGGTTCACTCCACAACACGAAGTAGGAGGCTCCCAAGCGACACGTAACCAATCTAGGAGGCACCACCCTCCAAAATGTAATAGGCTCGGTAATGATGATGAACTCCTTGCTCTTGTGCTTCAAGATGATAGATTCCACAACACACACTCACTCTCTCACAGATTTGGCTTGGTAGAAGAGATAGGATTGGTGGAAAGCAACTTGGGGAGGCTAGAAATCAAGATCCATATAATTGGAGTGGAAGATCTTGACCTCAACACAAATGTAGGTGGTTCTCTCTCACAAAATCAGATAGCATAGGTATGGAATAGCTCTGAGTGATTCTCTGTTGAGTAAGTGGTGGTGGAGGGGTATATATAGGCATCTCCAAAAATCCAACCGTTACACACAAAATGACCAACTTGATGACGCCGATGTGTTAATCTCGGTGGTACCGAAGTGACCAAAAGTTGGCAACTTTTGAATCCCGGTGAGACCGATATAGGAATCTCGGTTGCACCGATAAGGTGACCAACGGTCAGAATGTCCACTCTCGGTGACGTTGATTCGACATTCTCGGAGGGACCGACACTGTGGACTTGCGTAACAGAAAGTTGGCATCCCAACTCGATGGCACCGAATGTAGTATCGGTTGCACCGAAAAGCTATGGTTTGGATGAGTCTGTTTAGGGTTTGGAATCGGTGGCACCGGGATGGAAATGTTGGTTGCACCGATTTTGAGTATTTGGCTTTGGACAGACTTTGGTGGGAGAATTCGTGGGTGTTTTTGGTGACTATCACTTGTGCACGTATGAGCATTTTGTTCACTAACAAAACCTTACCCACTTTTAATATTATTGGCTCTCCTATGGACTTAAAGTGATTTCTCACAAATATAAAATGTAGAGTCCTCTTGCTTGAAGCTTGGCCAACCTATTTCCTTGAATCTTGGGGTATTCCACAATCTTTTTGCCAACCCATCAATGAACATATACTTTGTGGAAACATTAGATCAATGACTTATTTGTTGTTATAAATTACAAAAACCACCAAGGCAACAAATGTGCTTTCAGTTGCTCTATTGGCGATGCATATCCTAACATTGCAGGTCTTGTGCCCTGGTCATCGAAGGATAAGATGGCATCATCCTGGGGCAGTGTCGAAGGTGTCACCATATTCTTAGTCTTAATATTCTCATCCTTCGAGAGGGTATATTTTGCTGGTATCATCTTGTTTGATGTCGCCAACTAGTGTCCACGATATGTGGGCAAGTGTCTAGCAAGGTGGCTTCCTTCTAGGTTACCATGAGGATTTCAAGGAATCCAATGGTTAGGGGCATAGGGTACCATCGACCATTTGCAAGGTTTTGAAATAGCAGACGAGGAGAGTCAAGAGAATAAAGGCAGAAGTGTTGAGGCAAAAACCTTTACTTCCTTTGAAAATTTAGGAGAGGTGAAAAATATAGAGGTTTGGTAACAGATTTTGAAGGGTCCGGAAAAATAGTTTTGTCCTAACAACGCCCATGATAACTAAGGGCTTCCTATAGTCTGGATGGCTCTGATACCAGCTCTATGGGGACCCCGACTCATAAGTCGTGAACACCAATTGCACGTGTACGGTGATCCCAGAGATCAATGCTCACCGAACACACAGAATATGAATAACAAGATTCTTATATCCATTACGTACCGTTTTACTCAATTATGGCCCTTACGGCCAAGTCTTCATGTGATTGCAGCGGAAAGAAAATCTTCAATGATAGCGTGAACCCAATGCCATCTGCCTTAACCCTACATGCATTCTGACTAGGAAGCGTCCTAGCTCACACCTACGTCACCAACGAACTTGTCTCCACGTTCTTGCTCTCATGCCTGGCCAATAAAATAACCAGTGGCAAGCCAATGAGTACTTTGAATGTACTCGCAAGCAACCCATGTTTGGTACAATGTTTAACAGAGCATGGTATAGCACTAAGTAGGTAATTTTGCAGAAAGCTAATTTTGAGTGCGGTGACATGATCAACTCACTTATGTAAGCATGCGTCAATAGTTGATAGACATCTGAGTGAACGAGTTACTGATATCATCATAAGCAGGGGTTGAACAGCTCATGTTCAATCATGTCATCAAGTCATCTGACTTGTCTCAAGTACAATCTTGTACACGCTCACACCAAGTTTTGAGGAAACATCTGGACATAGTTTAAGAAGGACCTCCAACTATCCATGACCATGGACACGGCTATTTGAATAGTTTTACACTCTACAGAGGTTGCACGCTTTACCTACAAGACTCGGGGAACTTCCGTGTCATCCACGACTCGCAATATATTACATACCCGAGGTAAGAACCCGAACAATGCCTTTTCCATGGTGATACTAAAAAAAGAGTCGACTCGTTGGTGCCATTCCTCATGATATACATCACACGTATCATCCATGAGGGCACACAACGGTGTGCCCGGTCCTGTAAAGACAACGCATGGCCTTCCACTCTGGGATGACCCCGTCTCGAGAGTGACCACTTCACTCAGCCACTGGTAATGTAGGCTCCCTACTAGAACCAACCATAGTAATCAAAAAAGCCCCTTCCCATATATGTGTAGAGTGGTCGCAAATGTAAGGTTGGGACGGTCACGAGCCTTAAATCTAATCCGTTTTCGAAAACACACACTCACACAACTTGCTCTGGTACACCACTTCTTTCTCAAGTGGTTACCCAACTCAACATCATCTCCCTCGAGCATTAGTGGCACCCGATGGTTTTTTTTAAAGTCTTTGAAAATACTTTTGTTTCCATCACCATGCATATTCCCATCCCACTTTGCGTAGCATCTACTAAGCATCCTATCTACTGCCACCCGCACAACCCTCATAGGTAGGTAGGGTCATGCGCGATGCAAGTATCAACGGTAAAGTTTCGGCGATATCCCGCCGAAGGAGGGGCACCACATCAACATGATCAATTCATCGAAACATAGAGTGCTATATGACATGCATGAAAAGTTTCTTAACATGGTCAAAGGGCTGCTTGCCTGGTTCAGCAAAGTCTTCGATGTCTTCATACGCTTCTCGTCCAATCCGAGCACTTCGTCTACTTTGTCAACTATCACCAGAAACAACCGCAATAAGAAACACAACAAGAAGACAAATAAAAGTGCTCTATAAATAGGATTTTTATTTTTCTTGGACCCCTTTGGTCATGAGAAAAATAACCAAGGAGGTTTTGGTGGATGTGGGTCAATGGGGAGTTTTGAATGGTGGAAATGAAGGAAATGATGATCCTATAAGATGTTCATAGAAAATATATTTTTAAAAGAAGTGGATGGACCCAATAAATAGGGCATAATTTTATAAGTTTTTAGAGAGTGGTTTCACTTGGTTTGGAGTTGGTATGAAATTCCTAGGAATTTGCATAGTGGGTCACATATGAAGAAATGGCCCACTAATTAACATAGGAGTATAAGTGTGAGAAAAAATGTTCACCACTCAGTGCATGAATATAGATACACTAAGGAACTTGAATCCCTCCATCTGGAGTTGATTTGGAATCTCTAGGAATTTGCAAGGTGGGGCCCTACATGGTTCAAATTTGAATTTGAATTTGAACTTAATAGGAAAGTCTTATGAAAAAACGTGCAATGCACTAATTTGGATAGGAAATGATTTTAGGAATCTGTAGGAATTTGAATCAACTAAACTGGAGGTCATATGAAGTTTCTATGAATTGATTAGTTCGGAAGAAATAATAAAAAACAAAAGGATCATACCGCAAAGGGGCTATAATGCGCATGGGCATCGGGTAGCGAAAGGGCCGATCCAGTATCACCGTCGCGCCCTCATAGCGGTCATGCCGAAGGCGCATTGCCCAAAAGTCATTTTCTCCGTGGGGAAACGCATACACGGAGAAGGTGCAGCCACTTAAACCGGGGGCCCGGGCCTTAGCCGCTAACCGGCGGGCCCCGCTGGCAGGGACTCCCTCCACCTCCCGCCAGCACAGGGGAGGGGCAGAGGAGCCTGACCGAGCGCTCACCGGCAGCTTCCCCGGTGGCCCCGACCTCCTCCGGCGATGCTCCAGTCACCGGTGGGCTTGGGGAGACCTATAGCACCCGCCTAGGTGGTCTTCATGACCCATGGGAGACCAGGCCCGAGCACTGCATTGCCCCGGCGGAGGAGGCCATTGGTGATGATGGACACGGTCCCATAGCCATAAGGGCAGAGGAGGGGGTCGTGGGGAGGAGCATGGAGGTACAAGGGAGTCCCGGCGAGTCTCGAAGGAGAGGAGGGCGACCGGGCTTTGCCAATTTAGGTGGAGGCCGAAGCAAGCATCACCGACCGTGGGGGAAGGGAGAGGGTGATAGAGGTTCGTGGGCGTGCCCGGAGGGTGTCTAGGAGGGGGATAAGTGCGCTAGGACCTTCAAGGAGCTCTGGGAAGGAGGATATTGGAGAGTGACAGAGGGGGACTCGGGGTGGCTGCCGGGTGAGCTTCGGGCGTGTAGAGCACGCGTGCCAGCGTGGCTTGGAGCCATCCAGCGTTGGGGAGGGGCGTGGGGATGCCAAGGGAATATGCCCAGCGCACGGGGACACGCTGCTAAGGCTAGACGCGGGCTACAGAACAATGTTTGACTATGGAGCGCCGTTTCTGCATGCCAATAGCTTGGTCACCATGCCATGTCTTGTCCTGAGAATGCTTTTGGTCGTCCAAACATATCTGGCATTCGAGGCACGCATGCAGGAGAGCACTGGTGAAGTTTCATTGTAAAAGGAGTTGGATAAGGCTGGTTTCTACTACAGGTAAGTTTGCAGCAGCAAACTTGGGAGTTATATCAAGGGATTCTAATGGAGAGCATTAAGGAAAAGACCTTGTTTAGTGTTCATGGGGATGGAGATACTACATGACCACCAATTCTTCTCTCAGGTAGACAAGTTTGCAGGGTACTTGTAGTTCAAGGCTACAATTACTGCCCGAAACTAAGTTCAAATGGTTTGCTCATACTTTCCACATGAGCATGCCATATTTGGGCATGCCAAGGTGCATTAGTATGCAAATGAGGTTGTAGAAAAGTTTGGGGAGAATTTTTTGAACAGAATAGTGGGAGAGAGGAGAGAGTGGTGTTGTTCTAGTAAAAAGAGGGGAAGAATAAGGGAGTTACCCCCGAATTATTGGGCAGAGGCCATGGAAAGGTTACTGGGGGTAGAAGTGGGCTGGCCCATGCTTTGGTAAAAATTTAGAGACAAGGAGAATCTTCTTCGGCCCACTTTGCTTGTCCACAAGCTTATGGCTGAAGGTGTTTGTGCTGTGATTGGGCTAGGTAGAGGAATCCTATGGCCTTGATATTTACCAGGGTTAAATTAGTAGTCTATTTGGTACTGATCCCAATCCTTGAGTCCGAATGAATAAAGTTAACAATGTAAACTTTGAAATCCCAAGAAATGGGTAGAAATGAGTCGCTTAGATCCATCTAAGAAAAACTATTCCACTTGATTCACCACGTAGTGTGGTGGCATAATTTGACGATTAGAACATCTCC
Organism: Hordeum marinum; assembly: GCA_022496015.1. Lineage (NCBI taxonomy): Eukaryota > Viridiplantae > Streptophyta > Magnoliopsida > Poales > Poaceae > Hordeum > Hordeum marinum. Next base: position 340,899,119 of record CM039678.1, read on the forward strand.
ACAAATTTGAGAACAATAGGAGAAATTTGGCAATGAAGTTGTCGCTCAAATTTGGATCTGGACAGAGAGGGTTTTGAGGTATTTTAGTGAACAAAAATAATTGGGATTGAGATGAAACTTGGCAAGGTGATCATATATATCATATGTGACATGCTAGAACTTCCCTGGATTTATTTGAGAATATTTCTTATAGAAATATTTCAAATGCTTGAAATAGGCAAAAATGGGTTTGAAGGATTTTGTCCAATATTTTGAACAAGACCAGGTGTTTAAACTCTTATATATGGACAATATATGTCCACTGAGTTTTCCAAAATTTTATCAAATATTTTGAAAGGATAATTTTTTCCTAATAACAGGCCATTTTTGGCCTTAAGAAAAAGAATTTAAATAAAATAAGTAAATAATCTTTAACAAAAATATTTTGTAGTTTTGGGTAGTTATATATATAGTGGGTTCCAAATAAATCCTTTGGGGCAAAATATTCAAATCAATTTGAGGACTTGTAGTACAAACCTAAATTCAGGGGGTTTTGAAAACCTAAATTGAATAAATGCTTTTTGGCCAAAATAATTTTTGATAAAAATATTATTAGGTCCTATACAAATGGTATGATCATTGGACAAGAGTTTAAATCAAGGAAAAGAGTTTTGAGAGTAGGAGGGAGTTTTATGAATATAGGGCAACGACAAGCAATCAAACAAGCAAGCAAATAGCACACAAGTCGGGAATTCATAGGCACACAAAAAGTTTTAACTGGCCCTAATTTTTGAGTCATGATAACTTAGTCATGAGGCAAAACACAGGGTGTGACAGTGATCTTCCTCACAATGGGGGCATCCATTCTGGTGTTCTTCCTGAGTGTTTGTGTCGGCATATTGGCCCATGGGGGTACCCAACCCTACCTGCCTGTGGCCCAGGACATGGCCCACTTGTCAGCCAGGCATGGCCTGGTGCAGCACTAGTCAAGACAAGGCCCTCGTGAGGACCTTACGCTCACAAGGAAGGATGACATCAAGACCAGCAAGGATGGGCCTCCACAGGCCCCCTCCCGAGCGGCAGAGATATCTATGCGGAGCCCGACCTCAGGAGTCAAAGATCACGCAAGGAAGGATAGGCGGGCGCCAGGTGGCACAGTTTCCTCTTTGGTGCAAAGGTAGCGAGGACGTATGCGGCTTCCCAAAGCGCCGTCCAAAGGTTTCCCTTCAGGTGCAACAAGACCACGACCACCAGCCCCGCAGGACGGATGTCATCGCCGAGCCCACCACTGCAGCACCAACAGCTACTTTGCCGACGAAGACCACCTTTCGCCAGGGCGCGGATGTACTACTGTCCCCCTTCAAAATTGGCCATTGTGGGATCCCTTCCTGCCATTGTGATAAGGGAAGAGGACCTGGGCCACCTCTATATATAGAAGCTAGGCCGCATCGTAGAGGGATCGGATCCCCATCCCAATCTGATCCGTCACTTAGCCACTCAACGCACCACCACAAGAGAGAGAGCCAAGAACACATATTGAGTACCCTCGCGAGGCTCAAGCCACTGTACTAGTTCATCCACCCAAACCTCCACGAGAGTCAATCCACCAAAGCAGGAGTAGGGTATTATGCTTCACAGCGGCCCGAACCTGGGTAAATTGTTGTGTTCATCTCCTTCCTCGTCATCGAGCGAGTTCGCCGTAGTAACCATCGAGTAGCGAGCTAGGTTGGGTGAGGCCGCAGGAAACCTTCACACATACCACTATGTTCAAACCTTAAGGGTTTTGCAGAGCCCGAAATCCGACATTTGGCGCACCAGGTAGGGGGCATGTCGAAGTCTTCCTCAAGCCAATCTCTTCTTCCACCTCACCGCTCCGATGGCTGACGCCCGCCAAGCCCGCGCCGAGCACCGAGCTGCCCGCGTCGCCTAGACTGCACCCGTGGGCCACACCGATGCGTGCTGTTCCCCCTCTCCTGTGGCCAATGCCGCCATGGGCCCGGACGCCCACAAACAGCAAGACTCCTCCCAGCCTCTCACGGCGTAGCGCGACGGCCGCACCGCCACTCCATCAATCTTCCCAGCAACCGGGTCGTCCTCCCATGTCCGACCTGGGTCGGCGCGCAGTTTGGGCGCACTCGCCATGGTGAACGAGATGCTCCACTACCGTCCCACCCGACAGCTATGATGACTTGCTTCGGCGCATCGCACAGCTCGTTAGCATCGCCGCCGACTCTTTGGCCCTCTCCTACTCGCTCCAACCCCAGCGCTCACTGGAGGACAATGGGGCCCATGATGCGCTGCATCCCTTACGCATCCCGACGTCGATGCCGAGCCCATGCGTGAAGCGCGCCCACACGACCAGCCCCACGGACCGCGAGCAAGGGCAAGGGATGAAGTGAGCTGCCAGGTGGTACCCCGACCGCGCGTTGACGCATGCGCGTTCCCCGTGCTGTCGAACCAGCACCGCGACTGGGTAGCGCTCAAAGCGGACCCTCAGGAGCATCAAGACCAGGCCCACCCACACGTGCAGCTGCACCCGTCAAAACAGTGGACTGCCTCGCTATCGTGTCGGAGCTACATCCAACCACGTGGGCCTACAAGTTCAAACCCAATATACCGCCTCGCTACAATGGCACCGCGGACTCTGCCGAGTTCCTACAACTCTACTCGCTAACCGTCCAGGCTGCCGGCAGAGACAACAAGGTCATGGCACGCTGGTTCCCCATGGCGGTCAAGGGCGGCGCACTCTCCTGGTTCCTCAACCTCCCAGTGGGATCCATCGCCTCCTGTGAAGACCTACGCAAGCACTTCGTTGCCAACTTCCAAGGCACCCACGACCGCGCGCTCACCGTGAACGACTTGCAGCATGGGAAGCAACATGATGGAGGGACCCTGAACAAGTACATACAACGTTTCACCACCACGCGACTCAAGATCCCGAAGGCGTCAGATGAGGCCGTCAGCTTCGCCTTTGCTGACGACGTCACGGACACCAAGATGAAAGAAGAGCTCGCCATGAACGACGAGTTGTGCTCCACCTTGGAGATGCTCAACCTTGCAAACAGGTGCGCCATGGCCGAAGAAGAGCGCCTATCTCTCCGTGAGCTTTCGACAACAGAGCTAGAGGAGAAGAAGACCAATCCAAGGAGGCAAAGCGCAAGGCCTTGCTGGTACTCACAGCCGAGCCTGAGACAAAGTGTGGACGAGGCGAGGAGTACCCTACAGCGGGGAGTCCAACCTGCATCTTCCATGGCACCAACAACCACGACACCGCCGACTGCCAGGAGCTCAGGCTGGTCCACGCCGAGCAATTAGGCCGACGCCCCGGATGCACCGATCGCGGCTTCAGATGCGGCGGAGGATGCGATGGAGGCTGCTGGGACAACAAGGACCAGTGCTAGAGGTGGCGCGACCAAGCTCGAGAGGACCATTGGCGCGATGACCCGCCGGAGGGGTCGCGATGCAGCCAGCCTCGTGAGGCCCGCCCTCGTGAGGCCGGCCTGTGTGACAGCCCAAGTGTTGTCCCTACCTTATTTGGCATGTAATCCCATGTATGAACCTTGTGTCATGAGCTATCAGATGTATCTTTGCTCCTTGGCATTCATGTGTTTGCATTCATGCATCATCATGCATCATTGTCATTTCATTTCTATGTGCCATGTTGGTTTTCTTGTGCTTGCTATGATGTATGGTGGTGAGGTGTTGTTGTGTGTGTGTGGCATGTTGTGAGTGGTTGGATCCAAGTGTGTGCATCTCCTCTTATTTCCCCTCTCTTTCCCTTTGCACATCCCCTTCCAATACCCCCTCTTCTTCCTATTCTTATTTATCTTCAGATTCAAGTTGTTTTAAAAATTGTTTAAAAATGTTCATGAGGTGGCCCCATTTGTTGTATGAATAGTGAGTATGATGGTCTTGATGTTTGGGGATTATTGGTTTTCTGATTTTATTTAAACATGGGCTGTCATTTTAAATATTAAATAAAATACTTGTTTTATAATTCAACTTAATATTTTTAATAAAAGGTGCACATTATTTCCTCCTCAAAATTATTTTTGTGTTGCTCGAAACCCTTTTAAATTGCTCTGGGGATTATTTTGTTGTGGCTAGTTTTATTCAATGGGAAAACCCCTTTGTATTTCTCTGTTTTATTTGAGGTGTGTGCGAGAGAGGAGAAGTGGGCCGCGACCCAGCCCAGCTGGCACAACGGCCACCTGCTCCGTCTCCCACCTCCGTCAGGTGCAGAGAGAGCAGAGAGCAGAGAGAAGTGTCGCCGTCGTTGTTAGCGTTCACAGACATCGAGCCCCACCCCCCTTCTATTTACGCCTGGGCGTCCATGCCTCCCTCTAGAGTTTCTCCTCGCCGCTGACGCTTCCCCCTCTTCTTATTCCTCCTTCCTCCCCCTTTTCTGTCAGAGAGCACAAGGCGCAGGTAAGTTCAGAGGAGCAGGTGCTCGTCTTTGTCGTCATCTCCGACGACCTCATCCCTGCTGGTGATGGTGTGGAGCTCGCCGCTGCCGTCCGCGTTCCGTTCCCGATGCTAGGAGGCCTCGGGAGGCCTTCTTCTTCTTCTTCCTCATCGCCGGAGCGTCGCCGGACCTTCTTCCTCTCCACAAGCGTCGTCCCCGCCTCTCGTTCCCCTTTGTCGTCGCCGCTCACGTCCTCGTGTCTCCGTGAGCCCCTCGGTGAGCAGTCCGTCCTCGCTGTCCCTTCTCGTCGCCGTATTTCGCAGTCGCGTCGCCGTAGTGCCGTCGCCTCTGGTCCCCCTCGTCGCGAGATGAGGTGAGGGATGGAGCCCCCGTAGATTCCTCTTTCGATTCCGCCGTGCCCCATCGCCATAGTCCCCTTGCATCGCCGAGGATCACCATCGCCCTGCCGCTGTTGCTCAGTGGAGTGTGAGTGTTAGGTTCAGTTTCGTCAGGTTTCCAGCATGTGTGTGTATTAGAGTGCCGAGTCCCCCCTTTTGTTGAGAATCGGCGTCGTAGCGCAGTGGTGGCCGGCTCGTTCGGTGATCCAGAGGTTAGGGGTTCGACCCCTGAACCTCCCCTTTTTTCTTTTGTTTGCTGTTTTATTTTATTTTCTTCTTGTTTTTCTTTTCTCTAGATTTATATATGTGTGTGTGCATTTACAGTATATGTATGTATGTGTATTTGTTTCCTTGCCATGTGAGTGTGTGTGCACATGTGTATGTGTGTATGCACAAGTGGCATACATACACATGTATGCATATATAGTGTGTGAGTGTGTGTGTGTGGCTATGTGCTTGTGTGTATATGCCTAAGGCATATATGCATGTGTGGGGTATATGTGTGTTTGTGTGTGGGCGTGCCTTGTGTGTAGGTGAGTGTGTATGTATGTTTGTGTGTGTGTGCCACTTAGGTGATACATACACATGCATGTGTGCTAGTGCATGGATGTGAGTGAGCGTGTAGGTGTGTGTATGTGTATGTGGGCATACATGTATGAGAGTGCATGCGTGCGTATATAAACACATGCTTGAGGTGTATGTGCTTGTGTGTGTGAGTGTGCATGTAGGTGTGTGGTGCACCATGCATGGCACTCATGAGTGTGTTCTTGTGTGGCTTGTGTGTATAGTATGTAGGCAATTAGAGGTGTGTGTGTGTTATACATACACACACATGTGAAAGAGTAGCTCCATGTGTAGGTGTTCTCTTAGGTGCATGTTGAGCATGTTTCTCTTCTAGTTAGTTTCATCCTTGTTGTTGATGCTATGCCATGATATCATGTTCCTAGGATGCTATTTAACCTCTTACAACATGTGTCAATAGAGTACATGCCATATTGGTCCATTTTCATGCATGTGCATAAGTGACTTAAGTCATCCATGACTTAATGGGTCAAATTTTGACTAGCTTTTCTCCCTCCTGCTCCAATCAAGCTTATGGATATGAGTAATGATTTTGGTGTAGAATCAACCCATGAATGCATCTGAGAAGTCAGATTTGACTTTGGGGCAACTTCACAAAACTGCATTTTTATGCTGGGATGCCCTTTTGTCCATTTTATATGATTTAATATATACATGATTTTAAGTTCTTGCCAACATGAGTTTGCTAGTTAAAGTTGTTGGGAATGTCCCAGTATTTCTGTTATTTGGGCTAAGTCACCAGTTAAGTGGGAACCATGCTGTTTAGAGAGCAACTTTATGTTTCTGTCCAGCTGCTTAAAATTGACCAAGTCTGGGAGAACTGTTGTTATTGTTTTGCCATGTAGAGTGGGTTTTGGCTTATGATATGTTTGGAATTTGAGCATGATCAGTGCTAGTTATTTGTAGTATATATTGCCTTCTACCATCATATTAATTTTCATTCCAATAGGAGCTTTCTATCTTATTTAACTAGTGTTGTCAACTTGCTACTTTATAAACTCAGATTCCAGAAAACTAGAATGTTCACTAAGTCCCAGAAAACTGTTTCTCATGCCAATTTGATTGTTTCTTGCTTATTGATGTGTGACTCCTTTGCTGGTGGTGTAATTGCATGATTTGGTGATGGTGTGTTGAGTAGATTCTGTCCATGTCTTGTTTGTGGCTGTAGGCTTCCTGTAGCTCAAGCTGTGAGCTTTGCAAATTGCTATGTTGCTGTTTTGTGGAAGATTGTTGTTATTTTATTTTGTGAATTGTTGGAGCTATGCTCCATGGAATTGATTGATTATTGAGTCTATTATGCATGATTTTCCATCACCTAGCCAGTGGCTGTCTTGGAATGCCAAGAATCAGCCCATGGCTTGGTGATCTTGTGTTTTTGCCTCCGTACGTTGTCGTGAGCGTATCGTGAGAACCGTAACCCGTTTCTTGCGATATTTATATGCATTTCTATCTGTTTTGCATGTTGCATCCATATTTTCCATGTTCATGCATGTATAAATAACTTAACATGAGGTTCTATCCAGATTCATTAACTAACAACTTTGCACGTGAAACATGACTAGTTTAGGGTTGCCATGTTAGTATTCTTCATAAATGATCATGCATCATTTTGATTGTGCATTGCACATTGGTTGGATGTTTACTGTTGCTGTTTCTCTTGGGAAGATGCGAGTGTTGATACTGAGTACAAGGACCCAGGAGTGTACCACTACGAGGATCGTGCTACTTGTTTTGCTGAAGAACCAACAGGCAAGATGATCGTACCCGGATCCCGATACTATTTTTTCTTGCTAGTTTCTCGCTCTTATAGTTACAATTGCGCTAACTACCACTTGATATCAGACCCCATGTTGCCATGAAAGCCTCTAACCTCCACATCCTAGCAAACCTTTGATTGGCTAAGTTACCGCTGCTCAGCCCCTCTTATAGCGTTCTTAGTTGTAGGTGCAGGTTGTTCCATGTGATAACATGGATTGGATATCACAATAAATTTTGTTATTTAATTTAATGCACATATATATATATCTTGGTTTTGGTGGCAGGCTTGGCCTTTTGCTAAGTGGTTTGTTCCGCTATTTACGCCATTAGTTCTTTTTTACTGGTGTTATGTTTTACATACTTTGCGCTCCTAACATGCTCGGGGTTGTTATGGGGACCCCCTTGCCTATTAGGTTGAGATTAAAACTTGTCTGGCAAGACTCAACATTGGTAGTACATTTTCTTAACAACTTGATAAAATTTTATAGGGTCTTGCAAACCCGTGGATAATTTAATCAACCCCTGGGCCAGTGCTCCTCATGAGCGTTGGTCCAAACTAGAGCCATGTGCGGGGCCAACCCGGGGCAACTCGGGAGATTTCTATCAGGCCTCCGTATGCTGTGCTTATCCGTCGTGTCCTGAGAACGAGATATGCGGCTCTTATCAGGTTCGTCGACACGTCGGGTGGTCTTGCTAGATTTGTTTTACCTGTATTGAATGTCTTGTGTGTGGAGTCTGACTTTCTTCGTGTTTACTCGAGGTGTTGGAATTCCTTTGGAATTTCCTATGACGATCGCGAGATCCGCGATCGAGGCATTCCCATGGAGTGTGGTTAACTTGGTAATGGATTAGTTGGAGAACCCCTACAGGGTTAAATCTTTCGGAAAGCCGTGCCCACGGTTATGTGGTAGCTTGGATATTTGTTTAACACCCGGTTATAGCAAACTTAAAGTAAACTCTACTTAAAATACACCAACTGTGTGAGTAACCGTGATCGTCTCTGCTCGTGAACATGATCCGAGCGAGAACACAGTGGGGTTGTGATTGACGTAAGTAAGTGTTCAGGATCTCTTAGAGATCATACTAGATTCGACCGACCTTCCTAGGCCACTCATATTTATTTTCATGTTGCGTAAGCTAGCCACCATATATGCTTAGTGCTGCTGCAAACTAAACACCACCCCTTTCCAACCTTTAAGCTTGAATAGTCTTGGTACTCGGGCACACGATAGCTGAGTCCTCTGTGGCTCACAGTTTACTACAACACTCCAGGTGGAGGTGCAAATGAGTACGTGTAGGATGATCTTACCTAGCTATAGTGGGAGTTCGATGAGGAAAGAGGCAGGATGTACGTGATGTATCCGGATGAGTAAAGGACCTGGTCGTGATCTTTGGGGCAGCAAGATAGTTTCATTCGCATCTGTTTTATCGTTTGATTTCGTCCGTAGCCGGACCCTGTTTTAATCTTGCTGATTGAACTCTGAGTGGAATTGTAATTTAGTATGTGGTGAGTGTAAGCCAACTTGTGTACTCATCTCTTCTATAATGTATGATGCAATGTTACTATACTTGCTAACGGCAAAATGCGCCTCTATCCCTTGCGAGGCCCTCGTGTCTTAAAATGGATAGGCGTGCATTTTGGGCATGACAGCCTGCCACCACTACCGCCTCCATCTAGAAGGAAGGAATAGGAAAGGTAGGACGATGGGGCTGGGGGCTTCTAGGAAGTGGGGGCCATAGCCTGCATCCTAGGCGGTGCTCAGGCCCCGGCCTCCAACCGCGTCTTCAAGAAGTTTGTGCGGGAGGTGAACGCGGAACTCCCAAAGTCTGAGGCCATGTGCCCCCTCAAGTGGTCCCAGACTGTCATCACCTTCAACTCGAGGGATCAGCTCAGGTGCTTAGCCATGGCCGGCAAGCTCCCCATGTTGTGCACCCCAACCGTCAACAACGTCCTCGTCACCAAGACCCTCATCGACAGTGGAGCTAGGCTGAATGTCCTCTCCATCGGGACCTTCGAGACACTCCAAGTACCGTACAACCAACTTATGCCCACCAAGCCCTTCTCAGGGGTCATAGACGGCTCCAGAATGCTCATTGGGTAAGTACGCCCGCCTGTCACCTTCGGTGGGTGCTAGAACTACCATACCAAGACCATCGTCTTTAACGTCACCCATATCCACATCCCATACAACGCCATTCTCGGATACCCGGCCCTCACCAAGTTCACGGTGGCGACTCATCATGGCTACAATGTACTCAAGATGCCAGGGAGTGGTGATGTCATCATCGCCACCTGCAATGAGAAGGATGTCATCTGCTCCCTCAACTATGCTTACCGTGCAATTGCCGCTGAACGCTCGGACAGCAAGGAGGACGCCCCACCACGCGAAGATGAACGCAGGGCGAAGAAGGAGCTCACCCTCGCGGAGCGCCAGGGGGATGGAACCTCCAAGGGTGGAGCCTCGCGCTCTACATTTGGGGACGGGGCCAACCCTTCCGTCGCATAGGAAGGCGCGCTCGGCGCCCCCCTTGGGTCGGGCTCGGCGGCTTCCACCCGGGAGGCACCCGGCTTGGCCGGCCAGATAAGGGAGGGGTTTGGGCACAACCTCAAGGCACGTACTAGCACGCGATTGTCAGGACGAGGGGAACGGCGCAAGGCGCCAAGCTCCCGAGAATTGGTCATCGAGGAGATCAGGGAACTTAAGGAGGCACAAACTAGGCAAGGAAGGGGATGCCCTACACAGCCAATCGCAGTCCCCATCATCGGCCTGGTTGACCAGCCGCGCGCCTACGTCAACATGCTTGCCATCAACAGGGCCTTGTCCCAGGGCTGTTTTGGGCCGCACGTGCCGATCACGGGTGGGCCTACACGAACAACTACGTCTGCATGCTATTTGGCCTGGCAAAGGCCGGAGTCATGTTCTAGCGTCTTGCCAGGACATGCTTGCACCTTGCCTACCAAGACGCGACGAGGAGTTGGGGGAGATGCCCGGGCCAAGCATGGGTCCCGAGCCCAGGGAGACGATGGGACCATGAGGGCCGCACTCGTGGAGGCACACAATCAGGCGACAACGGCAGCTTCGGCACTTTAGCGGCATGGCCGCCAGGTGACTTTTTCTTGATTTGTGCCAGGTAACTTTTTGGCTCGTTTCGTTTAAGGGCACGACCGGGCCGCCTCGTCCTAAGGCAACCAGGGCGTACCCCCGCAGCTGCCATGTTTACTCATGTTTTAGTAGTTTTCCATGCATGCAACCTATTTCCTAACGTTTGGCCGCCGACGTACCCCGGCACAGCGTTTTGCTGGCATGAATGTCGTCACTCCCGAGCAGGCCCACCTTTGGCAACCTCCGAGAGGGCAGGCACGACGACTGTGCTCGGGTGCATCCCTACAGCGTCGAAAAATCCAGTGACTGAGCGCTGTTTGGCGGGCTAGCCCTGTTCACTTCATCTCCTGGGGTCACTGGTGTTTGACCCTCCCATGGCCTTAGGGAGGACACTTGGTGGAGGCAACAACAAAGACCCCAAGACCTCAGATAAAGCCATCAACAAGAAGACCCAGGCGCAACCCGCCTTGAGGTAGGGACCTCGCGAGAACAAAGCGCCCTCTTGAGCTCCTAGATACATCTCCCAGTTCTACTTTGCCAGCCACGCATACGAACTCAATGGGATGTACACGCCTGAAGCCCCCTGAGGACGTGGAGGGGTTCCCTCCCATGCAATATGGCAGCCACAACTCTGTTCTGGCGGAGAAGTCAACACTGCCCACCAATGGCTATGCCCACACAATGTGGAAGCCACATCTCCGTGCTGGCGGTGAAGTCAACACTGCCCACCAATGGCTAGGCCCATGCAATGTGCAAGCCCTAAGCCAAATGCTGCGGATAAACAACTGAGGGCACCCTAGCGGTTGCATCCAACCTCAGGAAGGCTCCTTGCGGCCCCATCTCGCTGGATTCCTTGGGATGTACGCGTGAGGGGGCTGCATGGGGGCTAGTACCGGGGCGAGCCTGGTACTCGCCACCTTGCCAGGTCTGCCAAACCCGGTCTTCATGCGCCCCCCTCTGGAAAAGCTAGCGAGGAAAGGTATGGGAGCCACTGGCACTTCAAGGGGGAATCCTAAGCATCGCTACTTAGGAGCCTCACTGGCTCTGTACCCCTCACTCCGTAGGGCCATCCTTGGTGATCCGGTCGGTCCCAGCGGCGACTAAGGTATGCGTGGGGCTGGGACCTGCGGATGCAGAGCTCTGTGCACTCAAAATCGAAACATTAAGGAGGACGCTGGAGCTCGTACATCATGGGGGACTCCTGAGCATCGCGACTCAAGAGCCTCACTGGCTTCATAGCCCCTCACCCCTTGGGTTGTCCTTGGTGATCTGGTAGGCCCCAACGGCGGCTGAGGTATGCGTATGTTCGGGCCCTGTCGACATAGATCATAAGGTGTTCAAACTCAAAACATTAAGGAGGACGCTGGAGCTCGTACATCAAGTTGGACTCCTGAGCATCGCGACTCAGGAGCCTCACTGGCTCCGTAGCCCCTCACCCCTTTGGACCGTCCTTGGTGATCCGGTGAGCTCCAATGGCAGCTTAGGTATGCGCGGGGCCAGACCCTGCTGACGCAGAGCATAAGGTGTTCAAAATTTCCAAGCTAAACCTATCTTCACCATGTTCCCTTCATGTGGATTGCTCGTACGTCAAGGGGGACCCCTGAGCATCACGACTAAGGGGCCTCACTGGCCCCGTAGCCCCTCACCCCTTGGGACAATCCTTGGTGGTCCGATCGGCCCCAATGGCCTCTGAGGTATGCACGGGGCCTGGCCCTACCGACGTAGAGCGACACAACCAGCAAGAAGGAAACAAGGCGAAGAGGGCAATCATGCAGTTCAACAATTATTACAAACATTAATTTTTTTTGAGAATGCAACCAGCTTAATGCCTCCAAGAGGCATGTCGAATGGTGCGGTGAAGAAACAGGGAAGAGGAATTAGGAGGAGCCTCCGCTGCCACTCGCCCCTTCCGCAAAGGACTCGTCGTCGACATCACCGACATCGTCCTCCTCACCACTAACTTCTGCAGTTACAGGGGGCGGTTGAACGGTGATGCGGGTGAACCTCTTCACCAGCGTCTCCACGGAAGCCTTCACTGCTTCCCCAGTGCTGCTTTAGACCTTGGGGGTGACCGGGCAGATCACGGAGTCGAAGTCGAACCCTAGCTCGCGTAGGTGAAGATGGCCGAAGACGCGTGCCGCGGGCTCAGAAAAGAGGTCGCGACACTCGCTGTCCAAGGCCCCTTCCACCTTGCAGTCGACAAATCCTGAGCTCGATCGGGGGAAGGGCATTGAGCTACGCGTCCCTTCTCCTCCAGGCCTCACCTAAAGCCTTTTCTGCGGTTTCGAGCCGGACCTACCCCAGGGCTGCCTCCTTCTCCATCTCGTCCAGGCAACCCTGCACCACGGCACCATCGGCCTTCGCCTAGGACAACTCGGAGTCCCGCTTGGCAAGCTGGGCCTTGTAGGTCTCGAGGGCCTCCCGCTGCACACGTAGTTCTTCCTCAAGCACGGACTTCTCTTCCAAAAGGAACTCCAAGCAGGACTCCGCCTCGTTGCAGTGCCCTTTAGCAGATGGCACATCAGCTAGCACCACCTCAAGGGATGCTTTGTCCAATGCAGCCTCCTTATCGCTCCTTGCTACTGTGGCCTTGGCTCGGTTGGAGGACGCCACGATAGAGGCGTTGACCCGGAGCCACCCGGAGAGGAGCCCCAAAAGCCCGCTCGCATGGCGATTGTCAGCACCTATGAGGGCATCTCAAATGTCCTCTAAGATGTCAAGACCACGTGTCGGGGGCACCAAAGCCCCCTCCGGAGGAGTCGCCTACAAGATTGCATGCGGCGCCCCCTGGGAGATGGGAGCACGAGGAGTAGGAGGCTTAGGAGGCTGCTCAACAACCAAGGGCAATATGGACGCAAACGGGTCGACGGGCGGCCAGCCTCCGGGGGTTGGCGCTTCGGACGATGGCACTAGCATGCCCTCAAGAACAGGAGCGATCACACCAACAAGCATCAGGGGCTCCGGGGCTTCGGGGTGGCGGCCAGGAGGGTTGCCTTGCGAGCCTTCACCCCCTCGTCTGCAGGCACCTCGTCAGGCGACGTCGGCACAACGGGAGTAGGTGGAGCGTTTGAGGACGCCTCTGACTTGACGCCCTCCTTCTTCTTCCTCATCTTCTGCGCGCGGGGACGTTCCTAGTTGCGGGACAAATGAATAATCATTAGCACCCAAGCTACCGAGAGGCAGGTAAGGTTGAACAGGCTACTTACTCATCAACATCGACCCACTTCCTCTTCCCCTCCGCTCCGGCGGTGGCAACACCACCGCAGCGGAGGACAGGGGCACCACACAGCAGCACTGCCACTGGAGGGATCGCCACGGTCGTGGGCTCGCCCACCTGGCCCGCAGGCTACTACTCGGACGGGGGCGAGGCCGACACCTCAACCACCATGCCCGCCGAGGCAGGGTGCACCGAAGGAGACTCGGCCCCTCGCTTGCTGGGGTTCCTTAGACAAGCGGACCACGTGGCACGGGGGCCTGGCACAGCCCCCCTAGGAACAATGGCGGAACGCGGAGAGTGCCCAGCAGAAACTTCACCAACATCGCCGTCATCTTCAAGATCATGCAGGAGCATGCTCTGTGTCGAGGGGGGGCTGTTGGTTCGCCTTCCGATGTCTTCTCCGAATCCTCCCAGTCTAAGGTGTCGTTGGAGGACACCATTACTAGGGAGACAAGGCCCTCAACTGGGGAGAGCCCCCGTTCATCGAAGGCGGGCATCTTGGCAACCAAAGTGGCCACGTTGTCGCGATGGTACAGCGGGGCGCAGGCCTCGGGGAGATCGATGTGGTCGCCGTTGAGTAGGGTCACCACAACCCTACTCAGCTCCTTAGGGTTTATGCCCATGGTCCGAAGCGCGAGGTTGTCGCTGCTACCCTGATTGTCCCACAGGGCCCTAGAGTTAGACTGGAGGGGCGACAGGCGCTCCGTCAAGAACTCCTTCACTATCACCCCAGTCAGCTTCCTAGTGCTGATGTCGCGGGAAATCCGCTCCAGGACGGGCTTGGCCCAGGGGTCAAAAAGCTCGCGGAGCTCCACACGGGAGTCTTCTTCGGTAGCCCCTTCAGCAGCTCCAAGCAGGAGTTGGGACTCACAGGATCCATGAAGACCCGATGGTGCCAGAAGTTGTCCACCTTCTTCCCGGCCTTTCAGAGCATGTTGCCGCTCTGGACAGGAACGAAGGAGACGCATGCCGACCGTTGAGCTCCGTCGTGCACGCGTAAACTAAAGAAATCCCGAAAGAGGGGCACCGAGGGCTTCACGCCCACGAAGGTCTCACAGTAAAAGGAGAAGACAGACATGAGCAGGATGGAGTTGGGTTGAAGCTGAAGGGCCTGGATCCCTTAGTGATCGAGGATGGCGATGAAGAACACGGAGAAGGGCGGGATGAGCCCCACGAAGATGTTATGGAGGAAGAAGGGGTAGGCTGACCTGGATAAGGGCAGCCTCTCTAAGGAGCCGCCCCATATCAGGACCCGCTCGTGCTCGTTGGTCCCGTCCGCCGTCGATGGGAGCACTGGGACTAGGCCGCCATCCCTGGCAATGGAGGACTCAGAGAGTGCCGGTGATATGGGAGTGGAGGCCGAACACTTGGCCTCTGGCTTCTACTTGCAGGCAGGGGCCATTTGCAGGGAGAACGGAGCAACGCCGGATCTGGAGGGGTCTCAGCTAAGGCCGGGATTTGGGAGCAAGAGCAATTGCGAAGTTTCCCCTTCGGTGCGAAGGGAGCAAGGACCTATGCAGATTCCCAAAGCATGCCCAAAGGTTTCCATTCTGGTGCAAGAAGACCACAACCACTCGTCCCACGGAGCGGATGTCATCGCTGAGCTAATCCCTGTGCATCGACAGCCACTTTGTAGACGAAGACCGCCTTTGAGCAGGGTGCGCACGTACTCTTGTTCCCCTTCAAAATTGGTCGTTATGGGATCCCTTCCCACCATTGATATAAGGGAAGAGGACCCGGGCCGCTGCTATATAAAGAATGTAGGCAGCACTATAGAGCAGGGACCCCGGGATCCACTCATCCACCAAAAGCCATAGAGAGCCTCAAACACACGGAAGGGAGCCCTCCGGAGGCTCAATAGCACTGTAATATTTCATCCACTTCACCTCCTCGAGAGGCAATCCACCCAAACAGGAGTAGGGTTTTGTGCTTCATAGCGGCCCGAACCATGGGTAAATTGTCGTGTTCATCCTCTTCCTCCTCATCGTGCGAGTTCGTCGTTGTGTCCATCGAGTAGCGAGTTAGGCTGGGTGAGTCCATAGGATATCTTCGTACACGCCCCTGTGTTCAAACCTGAAGGGTTTTGCGGTGCCCGAGATCCAACATTTGGTGCGCTAGGTAGGGGCGTTTCGGATTCTTCCTCAATCCAAGATATTCTTCTACCTTGCTGCCCTGATGTTTGACGTTCGCTGAGCCCGCGCTGAGCGCCGAGCCACCCGTGTGGCTCAGACGGCGCCTGTGGGCTTCGCCGGTGCAGGACGGTCGCCCTCGCCTGTGGCAAATGCCGCCATGGGCCCCAATGTCCTTGAGCAACGGGACTCCTCTCAGCCGGTCACTACGCAGCGCGACGGCCATACCGCCACTTTGTCGATCGTCCTAGCTTCCGGCTCGTCCTCCCGTATCCGGCCCAGGCCAATGCGCGGCCAGGGCATGCTCGCCATGGCTAAGGAGTTGCTATGCTACCGCCCCATGCCTGACCTCTACGATGACTGGCTTCAGCGCATCGCGGAGCTCGTCAGGGATGCCGGCGAAGCGTCGGTGCTGTCCCACTCGCTTCGGCCTCAACCATCCCTAGCGAACGACATGGCACACGACGCACATTCCCCACCTCGGTGATGAGACGGGGATCCCGAACCTAGGCGGGAAGCGCGCCCCTGCGACAGGCCTCGAGAATCTCAACCGAGACTGGGAGATGAGGTGAGCTGCCAGGTGGTTCCCCGGCCGAGCGCTGACGCGTGAGCATTCCCCACTCGGCCGAACCAGCATCGCGAGCGGGCACTACACCAGGAGGCCTCACAAGAACATCAAGACCGGGACCCTCCTACTTACGCAGTACTCATCGACCCGGTGGGGTGCCTCACCATCGCCCCAGAGCTCTACCCAACCACGTGGCCATGCAAGTTCAAGCCTGACCTGCCTCTGCGCTACGATGGCACCATAGATCTGACTGAGTTTCTGTAGCTGTACTCTTTGAGCTTCCTAGCGGCTGGGGGAGACGACAAGGTCATGGCGTGTTGGTTCCCCATGGCGCTCAAGGGTGACACACTCTCCTGGCTCTTCAACCTCCCGGAGGCATGCATCACTTCCTGGGAAGGCTTGCGCAAGCGCTTCATCGCCAACTTCCAGGGCACCCGCGACCGCGCGCCCACCATGAACGACCTGCAGCGAATCAAGCAGCAAGAGGGGGAGACCATGCACAAGTTTACACAATGCTTAACGGCCACACGTGTCAGGATCTAGAGGGCTTCGGACAAAGCCATCATCTCAGCATTCAGTGACTGAGTCACCGACCTCAAGATGAAGGAGGAGCTCGCCATGAAAGATGAACCATGCTCCACCCTGGAGCTGTTCAATTTGGCGAACAAATGCGCGAAGGCAGAGGAGGGTCGCATGTCACTCGGCAGGCTTCCTACGGCAGAGCCAAAAGAAAAGAAGACCAAGGCAAAGGAGGCGAAGTGTAAGGCCCCAGCAGTGCTTGCAGCTGAGCCTGAGGGGAAATGCAGCAGGGGTGAGGAACACCCCCCAGGAGGAAGACCCACCTGCATCTTCCACGACACAAACAACCACGACAGCACAGATTGCTAGGAACTCAAACTGATCCATGCCTAGCACTTCAGCAGGTGCCCCGATCAAGCTGACTGAGGCTTCGGACACGGTGGTGGCCGCGGCGGAGGCCGCTGGGACAACCGGGAACCTCTTCACGGGTGGCATGATCAGCCCCTGGAGGACCGCTGGCAC
This sequence comes from Hordeum marinum, assembly GCA_022496015.1. Lineage (NCBI taxonomy): Eukaryota > Viridiplantae > Streptophyta > Magnoliopsida > Poales > Poaceae > Hordeum > Hordeum marinum. The sequence continues at coordinate 340,916,300 of CM039678.1, forward strand.
GATCAGGCTCGGGACGACCGTTGGCGTGACCAACCTCATGAAGACCACTAGCACAACAACCTTCCGGAGGGGTCGCGACATGGCCAGCCTCGTGAGGTTCGCCCTCATGAGGCCGACCTAACTCCGCTACCGCCACTACCCAGAAGGCGAGAAGAGGACAGTCAGGATGATGGGGCTGGAGGCTTCTAGGAGATCAAAGTTGTGGCCTGTATTCTGGGTGGCGTCGTGGCCCCTGCATCAAACTGCGCCTTCAGGCAATTCACACGGGAAGTGAACGCGGATCTCCCGAAGCCCGAAGTGATGCGCCCCCTCAATTGGTCCCAGACCATCATAACCTTCAACTCGAGGGACCAACTCAGGTGCTCGGCCAAGGCCGGCAAGCTCCCCATTCTGTGCACGCCAACTATCAGCAATGTTCTCGTCACCAATAACCTCAACAATAGCACAGCAGGACTCAACATCCTCTCCATTGAGACCTTCAAGATGCTCGAGGTGCCTTACGATGCCAACCAAGCCTTTCTCAGGGGTCACGGATGGGTCCACCATACCCATCGGGGAGGTGCATTTGCCCGTCACCTTCGGTGGGCGCAAGAACTGCCACACTAAGACAATCGTCTTCAACGTCGCACACATCCACCTTCCATACAATGCAATCCTCGGATACCCGGGTCTCGCCAAGTTCATGGCGGCGACCCATCACGGCTATAATGTCCTCAAGATGCTAGGGAGCGAGGGTGTCATCACCATTGCTTGTGACGAAAAGGATGTTGTTTGCGCCCTCGAGCGTGCCTACCGTGCTGTAGCAGCCGAGCATTCGGACAAGGAGGAGGATGCCCTGCCCCGTGAAGACCCGCGCAAGAAGAAGAAGCCTCGAGCCCTGCGCTCAGGGACAAGGCCTCACACCCTATCGCATAGGAATGCACGCTCGGTGCTCCTCTTGGATCCGGCCCGGGGCTCCCGCCCATGGAGCTCCGGGTCCGGTTAGTGAGACAGGGGAGATGCACGAGCACAACCTGAAAGCACGGAGGGACGCACGTTGGCCCGAGACAGGAACTCGGCATGAGGCGCTAGGCTCGCAAGAGTCCGTCATTAGAGCAATTGAGGAGCTTTGAGAAGCACGGGCCGAGCAAGGCGGAGGCTGCCCAACACCACCAGTCATAGTCGCCGTCATTGGCACGGTTGATCGGCCACATGTCTGCGCCAACGCGCTCGCGGTTAACCGTGCCGCAGCTCAGGGCCCCTTTTGGCCAGCACGAGCCGATCATGGATGGGTCAACCCGAATGCCTATGCACGCATGCCCCTCGGACTGGCAAATGCAGGGGCAATGTTCTAACACCTTCATCGTGCCATGCTCATGCCTTGCTTGACGAGGCGCGGCGAGGAGTTGGTGCAGATGCCTGGACCGAGCGAAGGTTCCGGGCCTTGGGAGACGATGGACCATTGAAGGTCGCGCTCGTGGAGGCGAGAGATTTGGCTATGACGACAGCTTCGGTTTTTCAGCGGCTTGGCCGCCAGGTGACCACTTTTCGTTGGCTATTGCAAGGTAATTTTTTGGTTTACTCCGGTTGAGGGCGCCCGTCGGACTGCATTATCCTTAGGAGGACAGGACATAACTCCGCAGTAGCTTCGTTTATGCGTATTTCAATAGTTTTCCAAGTATCTGATCTGCTTTCTAATGTTCCACCTTTCTTGCGTGGCTCCTTGCCATCGTGAATGCGCCACACCACTATCTGTGATTTGGTGTTTCACAAGGGATGTGCGCCTCGGCCATTCCGGGGGCACCCCGCAACGGAGATGCGAAGCCCTGTTGCCTCAGGGACTAGCATCTTTGGGCGGCTGTGTCATGCCCAAAATGCACACCTATCCATTTTAAGACACGAGGGCCTCGCAAGGGATAGAGGCGCATTTTTCCGTTAGCAAGTGTAGTAACATTGCATCATACATTACAGAAGAGATGAGTATACAAGTTGTCTTACACTCGCCACATGCTAAATTACAATTCCACACAGAGTTCAATCATCAAGATGAAAACAGGGTCTGGCTAAGGACGAAATCAAATGATAAAACAGATGCAAATGAAACTATCTCGCTGCCCCAAAGATCACGACCAGGTCCTCTACTCATCCGGATACGTCACATACATCCTGCCTCTTTCCTCATCATACTCCCACTAGAGCTCGGTAAGATCATCCTGCACGTACTCATCTGAACCTGTCCCTGGAGTGTTGTAGTAAACTGTGAGCCACAGAGGACTCAACTATCATGTGCCCGGGTACCGAGACTATTCAAGCTTAAAGGTTGGGAAGGGGTAGTGTTTAGTTTGTAGAAACACTAAGCATATATGGTGGCTAGCTTACGCAACATGAAATAAATATGAGTGGCCTACGAAGAACGATCGAATCTAGAATGATCTCTATGAGATCCTGAACACTTACTTACGTCAATCATAACCCCACCATGTTCTCTCTCAGATCATGTTCACGAGCAGAGATGATCATGGTTACTCACACAGTTGGTGTATTTTACTTAGAGTTTACTTCAAGTTAACTATAACCGGGTGTTAAACAAATATCCAAGTTGCCACATAACTGCGGGCACGGCTTTCCAAAAGATTTAACCCTGTAGGGGTGCTCCAAATAATCCATTACAAAATTAACCACACTCCGTGGGAATGACTCGACCGTGGATCTCACGATCATCATAGGTAATTACAAAGGAATTCCAACACCTCGAGTAAACCCAAAGAAAGTCACACTCCACACGCAAGACACTCGATAAAGGTAAAACAAATCCAGCAAGACCACCTGACGTGTCAACGAACCCGATAAGAGCCGTATATCTTGTTCTCTGGACACGACGGATAAGCTAGTGTACGATGGCCTGATAGAAATCTCCCAAGTTGCCCTGGGTAGGCCCCGCACAGTGCTCTAGTTTGGACCAACACTCATGAGGAGCACTGGCCCGGGGGTTGATTAAATTATCCACGGGTTTGCAAGACCCTATGCAATTATGTAGTACCAATTTTGTGTCTTGTCAGACAAGTTTTAATCTCAACCGAATAAAAAAGGGGGTCCCCATAACAACCCCGAGCATGTTAGGAGCGCAAAGTATGAAAAACATAACACCTGTAACAAGGAACTAATGGCGGTAATAGTAGAACAAATGACTTAGCAAAAGGTCAAGCCTTCCACCAATACCAACATATATATGTGCATTAAATTAAATAATATAATTTATTTTGATATCCAATCCATGTTATCACATGGAACAACCTGCACCTGCACCTAAAATGCTATAAGAGGGGCTGAGCAGCGGTAACTTAGTCAATCAAAGGTTTGCTAGGATGTGGAGGTTAGAGGCTGTCATGGAAATATGGGGGATGATATCAAGTGGTAGTTAGCGCAATTTTAACGATAAGAGCAAGAAACTAGCAAGCAAAAATAGTATCGGGATCCGAGTACGATCATCTTGCCTGTTGGTTCTTTAGCGGAACAAGTAGCGGGATCCTCGTAGTGGTACTCTCCTGGTTCCTCGTACTCAGTATCAACACTCGTGTCTACCCAAGAGAAACAGCAACAATAAACATCCAACCAAGGTGCAATGCACAATCAAAATGATGCATGATTCATTTATGAAGAATTGTAACATGGCAATCCAAAACTAGTCATTTTTCACGTGCAAAGTTGTTTATTAATGAATCTGTACAGAACCTCATGTTAAGTTATTTAGAGATGCATGAACATGGAAGTTATGGATGCATCATGCAAAATTGATAGAAATGCATATAAATATCGCAAGAAACGGAGTTACGGATCTCACGATACGCTCACGACAAGGTACGGAGGCAAAATCACAAGATCACAAAGCCATGGGCTAGTTCTTGGCATTCCAAGGCAGCCACTGGATAGGTCATGAAAAATAAATCATAATAGACTCAAGAATCAATCAATTCCATGGAGCATAGCTCCCAATATCCCCAAAACAACAAAACACCAAATCTGCCACTAAACAGCATCATAGCAACTCCTACAGATCACAACTAGAGCTACAGGAATCCTACATCCACAAACAAGCTATGGAAAGAATCTACTCAACATACACATCAATTAATCCAATTACATCACCAGAAAAGGGGCCACACATCAATAATAAATAAGCAATCAAGTTGGCATGATGAATCAGTTTTCTCGGACTTAGTGAAAATTCCAGTTTTCTGGAATCTGAGTTAATAAAGTAGCAAGTTGACAGCACTGGTTAAATGTTCTAGAGAGCTCCTATTGACATGAAACATAACAGGATAGTATAAGAATATAACTACTACAAATAACTAACACTGAGCATGAGAAAAATCCAAACATATCACTAGATACAACCCACTCTACATGGCAAAACAATAACAGCAGATATCCCAGACTTAGCCATATTTCAGGTCGGCAGAAAACAACATCATCATAGCAACTTAACAGCAAGGTAGCCACTAACCTAGTGACTTAGCATAAATAATAAAAATACTGGTACATTCCCAACAACTTTAACTACCACTTCCATGTTGGCAAGAACTTAAAACCATACATAGCTTAAATCATATTAAATGGACAAAAGGGCATCACAGCATAAAAATGCAGTTTTGTGAAGTTGCCCCAAAGTTAATTCTGACTTCATAGATGCATTCCTGGGTTGATTCTACCCCAAATGCATTACTCATACCCCTATACTTGGTTGGAGCAAGAGGGAGAGAAGGGGGGGGGTCGAAATTTGACCTCCTAAGGCATGGATGACTTATGACACTTAACTGCAATAATGAAAATGGCCTGAAAGGGCATGTACCCTATCGATACTTGTTGGAAAAGGTTAATTAGGAACTTAGGAACATGATATAATGGCATATCATCATTGCAAGGATGAAACTAACTAGAAGAGAAACTCTGCTTACTATGCACATAAAGGAGAACACCTACACATGGAGCTACTCATGCACATGTGTGTGTATGTATAACATACACACACCTCTCATTACACCTACACACCACACACACAAGAACACCACACTCAAGCATGTGTGTATATAGGCACACATGCACTTTCATACATGTATGCCCACATGCACATACACACACCACACACTACACTCACTCACACCATATATGGGTGTATGCAAGAAGCACACACAAATAACCTACACTACACATACCCCCACAAGAACACACACATGTATGGGTGTGCAAGGATCACACACACACATGTGCCATGCATGGTGCACCACACACCCACATGCACACACACACACACTCACATGGCAAACCACACACACACACACACATATATGCATACATGTGTATATATACCATTTGGTACATACACACACCACCAATACCATATGCATATGCACTCACTCACATCACAAATAAAACAACACACCCACATGTTGGAAATGCACACACACATACAAATGCCAACACATGCATATGTGCATACACACATATGCACTACACCCCCTACACACAACCGAGAATAAAAGAAATACCACACACACACTCATACATGTGCACACACATACATATAATCAAGAGAGAAAGAAAAACAAAAGAAAGAAAAAGAAAAGGAACAAAAAAATAAAGAGGAGGGTTCAGGGGTCGAACCCCTGACCTCCTGGTCACACTGCACAGGCGCTACCACTTCGCTATCGATTCGAATCTTAACAGAAGGCAGATCGATCTGACTAATACACACACACATATATGCTTACTGACGAAACTGAACCTGAAACAGAGTAACAACGACAGCACGACGGTGAGCACTAACGGAGCGGCTGGTCCTTGCGCGGCACGCGGGGGCTACGGCGAGCCCATCCCTCTGCTCCTCTCGCGAAGAGGGGGACGGAGACGAGCGGCAGGTGCTCGTCTGTAGATGGCGTCGACGGAGCTACGACGAGACCCACAAGCACGGTGACATGGGCATAGGCTTCTCACCGAGGGAAGGAGGCGACGGGCGGCTCGATACGATGGCGACAAAGGGGAAGGAGAGGCAGGGACGCGACGGCGACAAGGAAGAAGAAGGCCGGCGACGCCCTGCTCCTTGCGGGGACGACGACGTCAATTCGCACCGCCGGGAGGTGCTCCTCACCTCCTAGCGATAGGAATGGAACGACGGCAGACCCCACGAGCTGCACGCCATCGCCAACGGGGACGAGACCCACTGGATACGCGACGACGTCGAGCGGCGGAGGCAACGGAGCTCTCTCTGAACCTCCCAGACACCTACGTTGCAGGGGAAAAAGAAGAGAGGGAGGAGGAAGAAACAGAGGAAGAGGGAAGCTGCGGCGGCGAAGGGAGGAAGAGGGAACCCTAGCAGAGCGACATGGATGCCGAGGGGAGGCTTTATGACCACAGACTAACGGCGACGGTCGACGGAAAAGGCGACGGCGGAGACTCCCTGCCCTCTCTGAAGCTGACAGAGATGGGAGACGAGACAAGTAGGCGTCTGCTCGCCTGGGCTGGGCCACAAGGGAATAGGCCCACCTATCCTCTCTCTTTCACAAATAAAATAGAAGAAAACAAAGGTTTTGTTTATTGTTATAAAACCATCCACAAACAAAAATAAACCCTAAGAAAAGAAAAGGGTTTTGGAGAAAGTAAAATATATTTGTGGATGAAATAAAGATCCCTATTTAATAAAAATATTAAGTTGAATTATAGATCAAGTATTTTATTTAATATATAAAATGCAGCTCCTGTTTTAATAAAATCACAAATACAAATAACCCCAAATAATAAAAGAGCATCACTCTAAATTAATAACATGACAAGGGCTACCTCTTAAACATTTTTTAAACAATTTTTAAAACAACTTAAATCTGATGATAATAATCATAGGAAGAGAGGGGGTATTGGAAGGGGATGTTGCAAAGGAAAAGAGAGGGGAAAGAAGAGGAGATGCACACATTGATCCAACCACTCACAACACCTCACACATCACATATCAAACACACTCACCACCATCACATCATAGCAAGACACATGGAGACCAACATGGCAAGAAAAATGAAAGAATGCATGATGAAATGATGCATGAATGCAAACCACACATGAATACCAAGTTGGAAAACATCTCATTGCTCATGACACAAGGTTCATAGATGGCATGCCAAATAAGGTAGGGACAACACTTGGGCTGTCACAGGCTGACCTCGGCTCGGGGCTCCAGCCGCAGTGTAGTGCCTCAACACGAAGTCTCGGGAGGCCCCACGGGCTCCTGAGGCAGCAGCAGATAGGGTCGAATGGGGGTTGCTCGAGCTTTAAAGGGGGCTCCTGAGCACCGCGCCTTAGGAGCCCTACTAGTCATAATGCCACTCGGCCTCCTAATGTCGTCTTTGGTTGCCGGTCGGTTTCAGGAGTGTTGGGGCCTCGCCCCGTGAAGTGCATCCGTGGTTTCTGGTCGTACCTAATGGTGGTGGGGAAATGTGCGGTACCGGGACCTGCAGAGGTAGAGCCACTTGAGCGTCAAAGGGGGATCTCACGAGCCTTACTGGTTATCATTCCACTCGGCCTCCCGATGTGGTCCTTTGTTTCCGGTTAGCATCAAGAGTGTCGGGGCCTCGCCCCGAGAAGTGTGTCCTTGATTTCTCATCATACCTAACGGTGGTGGGGAAACTTCGGGGACCGGGACCTGAAGACGTAGAGTGCCAAAATGGCTCCCAAACTACCTCACTCGACAAGAAGAAATTAGCTGGGCTTCGGAGGGCCCTGTCAACAAGAAGACTCATGCACAAACCACCTTCGAGTTAGGGACCTCGTGAGGCCTAAGCGCCCGCGCGAGCTCCCAGATACACCTCCCAGTTCTGCCATGCCAGCTACACGCACTAACTCTATGGGCTGTACACGCCCCCCCCCTGAGGACGCGGAGGAGTCCCTTCCCTCGCAATGTGGTAGCCACAGCCCAGCGCTGGCGGAGAAGTCCACACAGTCCACCAATGACTATGCCCACGCAATGTGGAAGCCACAACTCCGTGTTGGCGATCAACATGGTCCACCAATGACTATGCCCACGCAACATGGAAGCCCCATGCCCAGCACGGGGGGTTAAACAACTGAGGGCACCCCAGCGGCTTCATTCAACCTCAGGAAGGCTCCTTGAGGCCCCACCTCGCTTCATTCCCTCGGATGTACGCGTGAGGGGGCTGCATGGGGGCTACTACCGGGCCAGGCCTGGTACTCGCCACCTTCCCAGGTCTGCCAAACCTGGTCTTCTAGCGCCCATATCTGGAAAAGTTGGCGAGGAAAGGTATGGGGGACACTCGTACATCAAGGGGGACTCGTGAGTATCCCGACTTAGGAGCCTAACTAGACCCGTAGCCCCTTACCCCTTGGACCATCTTTGGTTTCCGGTCGGTCCAACAATGGTTGAGGTATGCGCGGGCCGAGCCTTGCCGACGCAGAGTTCAAAGCGCTAAAAAAGCTTCTAAAAAACCCTTAATGAGGACGTTGGGGCTCGAACGTCAAGGAGGACACCTGAGCATCGTGACTCAGGAGCCTAACTGGACCCGTAGCCCCTCACCCTTGGACTGTCCTTGGTTTCTGGTCATCCCAATGGTGGTTGAGGTATGCACGGGCCGGGCCATGCCAACGCGGAGTGATAAAGGTGTTTGAAAGTTCTAAATTAATCAAGTCCCCCCCATGTTCCCATCATGAGGGCTGCTCGTACGTCAAGGGGGACTCGTGCGCATCGCGACTCACGAGCCTAACAGGACCCGTAGCCCCTCACCCCTTGGACCGTCCTTGGTTTCCTGTTGGCCCAATGGTGGCTGAGGTATGCATGTCTGAGCCCTGCCGACGCAGGGCATCATAGCAAGCAGGAAGGAAACAAGGCAAAGACAGCAACCACGTGATCAAATAGTTATTACAAAGTTAAAAATCTTCACGAACGCAAACAAGTTTAATGCCTCTATGAGGCATGATGTGAATTGGAGCAAAGAAGTAGGGAGAGGAATCAGGAGGAGCCGCTGTCACTGCTCGTTCCATCCTCGGGGTGCTCGTCGTCGACATCACTGGCGTCGTCTCCCTCGCTGCCAACCCCGACAGCATCCGGAGGCAGAGGAACCGTGAAGGGGGTGAACCTCTTCACTAGCCTCTCCACGGTACTCTTCACCGCCATTGTAGCACTGACGTGGACCTTAGGGGCGACCAGGCGAATCACAGAGTCAAAGTCAAACCTCGGATCGTGAAGATGAAGATGGCTGAAGACACACATAGTGGCCTCTGAAAAAAGATCGCGACACTCACACTCTAGAACCCACTCCACCTTCACTATGGTGCCCTCCAATGCCTCGACAAGCTTCGAGGCAAGCACTGCAAAGCCGTTCTCTAGAGCCGCTAGGGGCTCCGCGAACCCGTCTCGGCAAATGGCATGGAGCGCTCAATGAAGCTTGAGTTCGACAACATGGAAGGTGCTCGGCTCCGCGGCCCTTTTCTCCTCGTCTACACCAATAGTCTTCTCCCTGGCGTTGAGAAGGGCCCTCTCCAAAGCAATTCCCTTCCTCTCTGCGTCCAGGTGCACCCGCTGTGTGTCCTGGCGAGCTGCCACCTGGGACAGCTCAAAGTCTCGGGCAGCAAGCTTGGCTTGGCGGGCCTTGAGGTCCTCCTTCCGTTGATGAAGCTGCCCCGCAAGCTTGACCTACTCCTCATGGAGGGCCTTCAAATGAGCTTCTGACTGTTCACAACACTTGGTGGCAGATGCCGCCTCAGTCATCACCTCCGTGCATGCTGCCAGGGCTGCTGCAGTTTCCCTCTCGCCCTTCGTAGCGGTGTCCTTAGCCTGTCTCCAAGCCACCGCAATGGAGGCAACTGCCCGGAGCCATTCTAGGAGGAGTTCTAGGCGCCCACTCATGGGGTGACCATCGACATTACAGAAGACACTACGGACCTGATCCAAGGCGGCGAAGGCCCAGTCTAGGACATCGCGACCGTGTAGCGGAGGTACCAAGGGCCCCTCTAGAAGGCCCCCCTGTGCGACCGCAGGGGGCGACCCTGGTGAGGCAATGATGCGAGGAGCAGGGGGCTCCTGAGGATGCCCGACGACCATAGAAGTGAACAAATCGGCGAGCGGCTGTCCCTCAGGGGCTAGCCTTCTAGACCTTGAAGTCACCATGCCCTCGAGGGTAGGAGCGATCGCACCTGCGGGCATTGGGGGTGCAAGGGGCTTCACGGAGGTGACCAGGGAGGCGGCCTTGCAAGCCTCCTCACCTTTAGTGACAGACGACGGCATGTCGGTGGGCGTAGGCGGTGTGTCGGAGGCCGCTTTCAGCTTAACACCCGCCTTCTTCATCCTCATATTTGGCATAGCGGCATCCCTGGTCACCAAGCAAAGGAATGATGTTAGTGCAAGAGTCGTAGGTATGCGAACCAAACCAAGTCGGACCACTTACTCCTCCATGTCGACCCACTTCCTCTTCCTCTCCACTCAGGCAACGACGGAGGCGCCCAACCCTCCGTTGGCAGGGGTGCCACCACGCAGGGGAACAAGGGAGCTTCTTGCGGGGGAGGCCGCCGGAGGGATTTCCATGGCCCCAGTCTCACCCGCCTCATCTGCGAGGAGCGATTCGGGCATGGGCAAGGTCGGCACTTCGACCGCCTTACCTGTGGAGGTAGGACACACCGGAGAAGACTCCGCTCCATGCTTCCGGGGAGTCGACACAAATGCGGACCGCAAGGTGCGAGGGGCCGGTCCCAGCCCTTTTGGGGCCTCGACGACGCGAGAGGTGTCAGATTTTGGGCTCTGCAAAATCTTCAAGGTTCGAACATAGGGGCATGTGCGAAGATCCCTTACAGCTTTGCCCGACTGAGATCGCTACACGATGGACATAACGAACAACTCACACGATGACGACGAAGAAGATGAACATGAAAGTTTACCTAGGTTCCGGTCGCTGCGAAGCGTAATACCCTACTCCTACTTTGGTGGATTGCATCTCAAGGAGGTGAGATGGATGAACAAGTACAATGTTTCGGGGCCTCTTGAGGGCTCTTTGGTGGGTGAACTATGGAGTTGGCTTGGATTGGGTTCGATCTGATCTCTCCCTCTCTATGAAGCAGCCTACCCTCTATATATAGCGGTGGCCTGGGTCCTCCTCCCTTATAGGAATGGCGGGAAGGGATCCCACAACGGCCAATTTTGAAGGGGGGCAGGGGTTCATGCTCGCCCTGTCCAAAGGCGTTCTTCACCTACAAATTAACTGTCAACACCGTAGGGGTGGGCTCAGCAATGATGTCCATCCTACCGGGCTAGTGGTTGCGGTCTTCTTGCACTGGAATGGAAACCTTTGGGGCGTGCTTTGGGGACCCACACCTGTTCATGCTCCCTTTGCACAAAAGAGGAAACTGCGCCGCCTAGCACGCTGACGCACGCCTCTCCTTCCTTGTGTCATGCTTGACTCCTGAGGCCGGGCGTTGTGTAGGAATCTCTGCCGCTCCAGAGGGGGCCTGGGAGGCGTCCTTCGTGGGTCTTGTCGCTATTCTTCCTCGCAAGGCTAGAGCCCTCCCGAGGGCCTTGTCCTAAGTGGGGCCGTACCTTGCTGCATTTGGTCGATGAGGTGGGCCACGCCCTAGGTCGCAAGCAGGCAGGTCTGGGTACCCCCGTTCCTAGAACACTGATAATAGCCCCTGCGCACAAGGCACACTCGAGTTGGCTTACGAGCAAAGCTCGGAGGATGGCCCAAAGTGTCGCGGGCCCCAAATGCCTGTGGGCCAGGCTTGGCACGCGCCAAACACCTCGGCGGTGGCGCCTCCACTCCCTGAGGACGTTTGGAAACGCACCCAGTCGAATTTACATGATGCCTGGGAGCAGCGCCGGCCGTCATTGCTTCCCATTAAATGCTGCTTCCCCGGGCCACGCAGATGTGACCCTTCAATGGGCCGCGGGCCCTTGGAACGTGTGGGGGATACCGGGTAGTCTCTCGCTGTATATAAACTGGCAAGGGTGAGAAAATACTCGCCCATCTTCGTCTTCTCTGTCTCCAAACCTCACGAACCGTCCCCTCCTAGCAATGGCGCCGGTGAGGAAGTTTTCTACTAGGGAGAAGGGGAAGGCACCGGGGGTCACCCTCAGAAATGCGCCATGGCACCGGGGGCAGCTCCCAGCGAGCCCAGCCTTGCTCCAGCGCACCGCGGCGGCCGCAGGGGAACGCTGTCTAGCGTGGGCAGCTGCGGCGGCGAGCGTGGCGGCGTCCGAGGAATACTGTAATAGTTCATCCAGTTCACCTCCTCGAGAGGCAATCCATCAAACCAGGAGTAGGGTTTTACGCTTCATAGTGGCCCGAACCTGGGTAAACTATCGTGTTCATCCTCTTCCTTGTCATCGTGCGAGTTCATCATTGTGTCCAAAGAGTAGCGAGTTAGGCTGGGTGAGGCCACAGGAGATCTTGGCACACGCCCATGTGTTCGAACCTTAAGAGTTTTGCGGAGCCCGAAATCCGACAGTCGCACCATAGAGAGATCGCATTCGCATCCCGATCCGATCCGACACTTAGCCACTCAACACACCACCACAAGAGAAAGAGCCAAGAAAACATCTTGAGCGCCCTCACGAGGATCAAGCCCATTGTACTAGTTCATCCACTCAAACCTCCACGAGAGGCAATCCACCAAAGCAGGAGTAGGGTATTACGCTTCACAGCGGCCTGAACCTGGGTAAATTGTGGTGTTCATCTTCTTCCTCGTCATTGAGCGAGTTTGCTGTAGTAACCATCGAGTAGCAAGCTAGGTTGGGTGAGGCCGCAGGAAACCTTTGCACATGCCTTGTGTTCGAACCATAAGGGTTTTGCGGAGCCTGAAATCTGACAGCGTCCTAGCTCTGCACATATTTTGCATGCACAAATCCCCTTTACACCATTGCAACGGGGTTTCTCGGTGTTGGTGACAACATGAGATTTTTGCAGAGTCACCCTGAATTTTTCCCATGTGATTGTTTCTTGCCTTCCATGGATAGCTTCATGCATCTTCCACCAAGATGCAACACCTTCTACAAAGTACCGAAGAGCATAGTCGACCATCTCATTCCTTGCAACATGGTCACTCCTTATGTGATCCTCCATGTTCTGCATCCATTCTTCGGTCTCCAACCAAGTCATCAACCCAGAATACACGAGTCCAGCTAGATTCATCATCTATTGGGTTCAAGGTTTTTGGGATGAGATGGGTAAGAGAGAGAGAGGGAAGGGATACAGACAACTCAAATCCACACATTCTTAAAGTTCAATCAAACTATAGAATCACCACTCACATAAGGTTGGTATGGTCAATCACACAAATCACAAAGACGTTTATCTTATTTTCTCTCATGGTGGGGCTACTACTAGCCTAGTTTATACCACGTCTTCATCTTCAGTGGGCTTCTTCAGGTTCTACTTGATCTTCTCAAGTTATTCTGCTAGATTGTCCCTATTTTGACTCGGAGTTTCCAATGTCATCAATATAGTTCCAGGAGTTGGTTCTTGAGCTTCTGGATTTCAATATCACCGGCATGTGCCATGGCCTAACTATTCTCCAAGTCCTGACAAAGCTTCTGAATCTCAGGATCATGTTTCTTACTCGTACTCTTACTCGTCGTAGAAACTTATCTGCAACGAAAGACATTGCAGCCGTGTAGGTCATTACATTGAATGTACCAACAAGACCACCATAGAAGAACATAAAATAAAGACTATTCTATATGCAATAAGGCTTTGTGGCTCTGTGCCTGAGTTTTGCATAAAATTTGGTTTTATTTTGTTTTCCTACAACAAAGGAATATCAGAAATCTTTACTTATAGAGTTATCTATCATGACATGGTTCCACCAACCGATGTCTCAATGCTCACAAGCATCGTAAGTTGCCCACAATTAGTTATCAGTCTGGTATTGAGAGTCCATAGATAGATCCAAGCCCAAAGGCTCAAATTGTCCGTAATCGGGGACACGGCTAATCGATTAGGTTTAACTCTGCAGAGTGTTGTGTACTTTACCCACAAGATTAGTTCCCTCCTTGTATGTCCTTGCACTGCCGATTGTTTGAGAACAGGACGAACGAAACATGGTCTTTCAAAGTGTTTCCCTGACTACTGTTAGTGCCCATCCAATACAAACGTCGACTACATCTCGTAGCACTGCCCAGCCAGAGTTACATCAAAGACTAACCAAGCCAGAGCCCATAATGACTTGTGGCTACGCAGGTAAGCTTCCGGGCATGATGTATTCATCCATTTCTTTGAGTCTGGGTGAATCTTTCCGCAAGATGTCATGGAGCTTCTCCATGCATCCCGGCCATCCACTGGTTACTCCAGGGTGCCCATCAAATCCATCCTTCACCCAGTAGTGTGTATTGAAAACTTGTTCTCGAGTCTCGATGTCTTGAGGTCTTGAATATGCATGCCTTGAAGATGTCTTCATGAAGTTGGCATTTTGACGTGGAATCCTCCTTCTCACACCACTCATGAACACTCATACCAGACCACATCTACTTTAGCATAGCATTAAAATAACTAGCATTCCTGGGGCTTTAGTAACAAGTGGTGAGTTCCTACCTCATGCATTCTACTCAACTACAAGAATTTCAAATACACCACTAGAGGGATTTGTTGAATGATATCACTACATGCGACAAAACATAGGTATGAAAAATAGATGGTCAAAGTGAACTTGCCTGGTAGGGTTGAGGAAGATAAATATCGCTCTCAAAAATAACTTTATAGAACTATTCATCACTATCCGATGAAATCTATAGATTCAAACATTGCACTCATAAGAAAACGCTTGTAGCAATCAATACTATTGAACAATAAGCAACTAAAGGACTAAACACAAATAGGGTTGTGATGAAGGAAATACTTAAGACAAAAATTAAAACAATAACACATCATCAAAACAACCAAAGGTAGTTTTTCCTACAAATAATCCTATTTTCAATGGATATAAAACAAAAGTAAATGTAACAGAAGTATTTTATTAGATATTCTACTAGCAAAAAGAATTGCTTTTGAAGAAAAACTAAATACTATGGAATAACACACTAGACCACTTAAGTTTTCTCGTTATAATAAACTTAACAACAAGTAAAACAAATAAAATACTAAAATAACAGAAAACAAAAATATACAATAACTAAGTTAACAAAATGTAAAATTTATAAAATAATTTATGAAAATAATTTCAAAATAGGAAATCCAACTACCAATGAAATCAACTTGTAAGTTATTATGATACTAGAATTGATTTCATGCTATCAAAAATAACAAATGACATCAAAATAAACTTGGCTGAAATACTACTTCTAACAAACAGAAAACAAAGTAAAACTTGTCAATTAATACAAAAAATAAAACAAATTAAAAGCAATTAAAAGAAAAGAAATAGAAATAAACCTAAAAAGACCTAATACTGAATTTGTTTTCCTTGAAATCCTATGTTAAAATTCCCTAAGAATTCTCAAATTGGACAGAAAGATAAAACACACTAATACAAAACAGTCGCAAAAGGAATCACTCAAAAATATGTGTTTAAACTCAAGTTATAACAAAACAAGTTTGAATTCAAATCTGTTTGATTCTATATTTAAATTATTCAAATATGGTCAAACTTTATATCTAAAGAAACTAGATAAATTTTTGGACACAATGCAAAAAGAATCACTAAAAAACAAGTAAAACATAAAAGTTAAAGCAAAAACAAAATCAGTATCTAATTTGTCTAAAAACTAAAAACATAAAAAAACCGCATCTAACGGACAGGGTACACGTGGCTAAGCCCAATTGGCTCCCGGATGTGCATGAACTAAGGTTACCGACGGGCGGCCGATCTGTACAAGAAAAAGCTTCGCATTTTAAATGTTATAATCTGGATCGTAACATCCAGATCCTACGGTGTTGGTGGGGGAGCTCACTATGGGTGGTGGTCATGGTGGTGGTTGTCTTCGATGAGATCAGAGTCGCCGGCGTGCGAGGTTGTGCTCCGGGTCGTTTGGTGACTCCTTGCGTCAGGGAGGCCTAGTGGAGCACGGGGACAACAATGGTGGCGGTTGGGCTTGGCTTACTCCAGCGAGAGATTTGGCGAGGCAGGGGCACGAGTGCTGGGTTTTTGGGGTGAAACGAGTCATGGAGGGAAAGGGTTTTATAGGGGGGTCGACTTGGGCACGGGGCGAGGCCAGAGAAGGCTGGGGAGCACCTCGGGATCGGATTCGCGGAGGATCTCGGAGACGGGAACGAAATCGGGGCGGGGAAGGAAGGCGAGCACGCGAAGAGAGAGAGAGAGAGAGAGAGAGGGCTCGTTGGGTCCCGCGTGACGGCGTGCGAGGAAGGGGCTGATCGAAACGGTTGGCCGATCTGGTCGAGATTTGGCTCGGCGCGCACAGTTGTGGGCTCGGCCCAGTAGTGGCTCGGCTGGGCTGGGTCATTTGCTAGCCTGGTCGCCGGTTTATAATAACATTTCCTTTTCTTTTTTTAACATAGAAAGCAAACAAAAAATAATAAATAA
This sequence comes from Hordeum marinum, assembly GCA_022496015.1. Classification (NCBI taxonomy): domain Eukaryota; kingdom Viridiplantae; phylum Streptophyta; class Magnoliopsida; order Poales; family Poaceae; genus Hordeum; species Hordeum marinum. The sequence continues at coordinate 340,932,797 of CM039678.1, forward strand.
AACAAAGACTTCATATAGGCATATGATATACAAAAATTTTTAGGATACGATTTCCCACCACATGAACATATTTTCAATGTCAAACAAAATTCTCACAAATTTAAATAATTCAAATTGTGCTACTGTTCCAAATAGAATGCTAATAGAACATTTTGAAAAAACCAAAATGATTTCAAATTCATGTTTCTCCATTTTTATGTTAAAGGGAATCATTTTACCATGTTTTCCATATATATTTTATTTTTGAAGAAAAATAAATTTTGAAAATCACTTCAAGAATGGCTTTGAAATCCAATATGAAATATTTTCCAAATATTTTTTTGAGTTTTATAAATTCAAAAATAATAATTCAAATGGTCCCTTGTTTGGAGTGTCATATTTCTTCTCTCAAGATTTTGAATTTGGGCAAGGGGATTTGAATTCATTCAAACTTTGAAATAGAGCCAAAAAATGAAATGGATTCAAACAAAAAAAATAGTAGTTTTCAAATCCACCTTTCAAATCGTTTATTTGGAAGAAGTCATGTTATCTTTTCTCACTGGTTCGGATTGAATGAATTTGAATTTCACAATCTAGGGGAAAGTCATGTTATTCTCTCTCATTCAAATGTTTTTTTTAAGTTTCAAATTTCACTCAGATTCAATCACTCAATCAAGCAATCAATCCTTCAAAATGTTAATATAAAAATTCCAAAATTTGGGATGTTTAAGAACGTATCCCTTCTTTCGTCTCAATCCATTCGTATGTCACTTTGAGCTATATTTTTATTCATCACATGATATGAGTTTTGGTCAAAGCGTCGTTTGCATTAGTTTTCTTTAGTTTTAGTTTTTAACAATCATTGTTTTTTGGACACACCCACTTGAGAGAGACACAAGATCACCATGATTTACTAGAATACTCTTTGTGATTCACTTACATCTTTTGAGCTAAGTTGGCACTCTAGTACTTCACCTATATCTTTTAGAGCATGATGGCGTATAGATTTAAAGATATAATTGTACTCCTATTCTTCACTTATAATTGTTTGAGAGTTAATGAATAGTGATAGTAATTTTCATGGGTTATAATACTAGTCAAAAAATAATAGGTATTCAAGGAGTGCATAATCAAAACCTTCATGTAGCACAGAAAAGATAAATTGTGAGTGAATAATATTAATGTAGTAATGCGAAAGGGCATGATTTGATGATCATTGGTTAGTAAGAAGGTTGTGAATCAAAGGGTGTTAACTTGTTGTTCATCTAAATACTTTTTATGGCATGGTGACGATGTGTGAGGATTCTTATTACTCAATGAAATCGTAGTGTTGTTTAAGCCGGAGGCACGTGATGGTTAACTCCTCCCAACCACCTCCCTAGGGGCATGGGAGTAGTACTTTGCTTTGAGAAAGATAATAAAATCTTGTAACAAGTATGTGAGTTCCTTATGACTAATGTGAATCCTTGGATATATGCACTCTCACCACCTCATATTTCTAGCCTTTTCCGTACCTTGCATTGCCCATTCTTACCTCGTGGATTGGTGCAACCTTTGCTGGTGCATCCAAACCCCATGATATGATACCCTCTATTGCACATAGGCCTCATTATATCTTCCTCAAAACATCCACCATACCTACCTATCATGGCATTTCCACAACCATTCTGAGATCTATTGCCATGCAACTTCCACCGTTACATCATATGACTTGTACTTCCATTGTCATATTGCTTTGCATGATGGTATAAGCTGACATAGTCTTTGTGGCAGAGTTACCGTTTACCATTTTTTGATACATGTACACTTGACCATTGCACATCCTGGCACACTGCCAGAGGCATTCATTCAGAGTCATATTATAGTTTTTCATGTTAAGTTGTAAGTAAATAAAAGTGTGATGATCGTCATTATTAGGGAACTATCTCAGTGAGGAAAAGGATGATGGAGAAAATGACTCCCCCACAAGTCGGGATGAGACTCCAGTCGAAAAATAAAATAAAATAAAAAAGAGATAAAGAAAAAGATAAAAAAGAAAAGAAAAAAGAGAAAATAAAATAAAATAACTTAGAGAAAAGATAGAAGGGACGGTGATACTACCTCCTTTTCCACACTTGTGCCTCAAAGTGGCACCATGTTCTTCATATAAAGAGTATCATGTTTTGTCACTTTCATATACTAGTGGGAATTTTTCGTTATAGAACTTGGCTTGTATATTTTGATGACAGGCTTCCTCAAATGCCTAACGTATTCATGGGCAAGTAAGTCAGATGCACACCCACTTAGTTTAAGTCATACACTTATAGCTCTAGTGCATCCGTTGCATGGCAATCCCTACTCCTCGCATTGATATCTATTGATGGGCATCTCCATAGCCAGTTGATATGCCTAGTTGATGCAAGACTTTCTTCTCCACTTTTACCCCTTTGAATCCTACAACCATATTCTATTCCACCTTACTGCTATATCCATGGTTCACGCTCATATATTGCATGAGTAATAAAAAGTTGAAGCGCATTAAAAAGTAGTGTCAAATTGCCTAACTTAACACCGTGGTACTTGATATTTGTATTTATGTGGTGAAGGTGGAGCCATGCTATGTTAATATGAGAAAATGAATATGGGGTAAACATTCTTTAAGGATCGTATATTTTGAAACTTGATGATTATTTTACTTATGTTGATGAATATTACTATCTCGATGTTTATTACTTCATCATTTATCAATGATCATACCTGCAATAGATTACATGTTGGGTAGCATGTCACTTCATTTTTTCATCATTTACCTACTAGAGAACGAGCATGAATTAAGATTGGGGATGCTGAAACGTCTCCAATGTATCTATAATTTTTTATTGTTCCATTCTATAATATTATCATTCTAGGATACGTTTTGGAAATTTATTTGTTGATTCATATTATTTTTGAGCATTCACCTATTAACCCAGTGCCCAGTGCCAGTTGCTGTTTTCTAGGTGTTTTGGCTTTTCAGATTTTTTGTACCAAGCAAGTCCAATTGCCATGAATTTTTTTGATAATTTTTCTATACCAAAAGAAGACCTGAAAGTTTCGGGAGGAGACCTGAGGCCGCATGAGCGAGGCAACACAGATTAAGGCGTGCCCATGGATGGTCGCTCCCTGTTGTGTGCTGGCTCCCCGTGGAGTCTCCCGACACTCCTCTCTAGCCAATAAATTCTAATATATCAGGAAAACCATGGAGAGCCTCCCAAAACAATTTTTCTGCCGACGCAAGTCTCTGTTCCGCCGTGTGCCCGTGTGGATCCCTGTTCTGGTGCCTTGTGTGAGGGGGATCGATCTCGGAGGGCCTGTACATCAACCTTGCTGCTCCCATGGTGATGTGTGAGTAGTCTACAATAAACCTATGGGTTCATAGTTAGAGCCTAGATAGATATCACTCTCTCTTTCCTGATCTTCAATACAGAGTTCACTGCATCTTTGCGCTGTTCTATTCGATGTAATCACTTTGTGCAGTGCAGTTGTTGGGATCCGATGAATTGTGGGTTTATGTTCAAAATTTTCATGAAATTATGTTGAGTTCCTTGCTTGTCATTCTTCACATATGCATGATTATACGATATCTTTGTAATTCTCTTCGATCTATTGAAATAGTTTGGCCAACTAGATTGATATTTCTTTGGTGGGGGAGTGTGTTGTAGTGGGTTGAATCTAGCAGTGCTCTATATCCCGGCGAAACAAAGGGACAAAACATGTCTTTGTATTGTTGACACTAAGGATAAAATGATGGGGCTCATTCATATTAATTGGATTTACTTTGTCTATATCATGTCATTGTTCTCGAAGCATTACTATGTTTTACTTAATAATCTAGATGCATGCTGGATAGCGGTCGATCGGTGGAGTAATAGTAGTGGATGCTGGCAGGAGTCGATCTACTTTCTTACGGACGTGATGCATGTATGTAATGATCATGGACATGAACAAATATTTCATAACTATAACCAACAAAAAAAATTACCCACCATAAACTTACTTCATGAGAGATGCCACTTTTGGGGAATGTAGTAATAATTCAAAAAAAATCCTACATGTCACAAAGATCAATCTAGGAGATTCTAGCAACGAGAGAGAGGGAGTGCATCTTCATACCCTTGAAGATTGCTAAACGGAAGTGTTACAAAGAACGCGGTTGATGGAGTCGTACTCGCCGCGATTCAAATTGCGGAAGATCCGATCCAAGCGCGGAACGGATGGTGCCTCCGCGTTTAACACACATACAACCCGTGGATGTCTCCTCCTTATTGATCTAGCAAGGGGGGGGAGAAGTTGAGGGAGAGCTCTGACAACACGATGGCGTGGTGGCGGCGGAGCTCGTGGTTCTCCGGCAGAGCTTCGCTAAGTGCTACGGAGGAGGAGGAGGTGTAGGAAGGGCGTAGGGCTACGCCCGGGGGAAGGGTGCGGCTGCCCTCCCACCCACCCACTATTTATAGGGGGAAGGGGAGAGGTGGCCAGCCCCACTAGATCTATCTAGAGGGGGGCGGCGGGTGGGGCCGGCGGCCAAGGGGGGGGGGACTTGCCTCCCAAGTTAGGTGGGAGGCGGCACCACCCCCTAGGGTTTCCAACCCTAGGCACTTTGGGCCCTTGGGGGGCTCACCAGCCCACTAAGGGGCTGGTTCCCACCCAACTTAAGCCCATTAGGCCCTTCGGGGCAGGTGGACCCTCCCGGTGGACCCCCGGAACCCCTTCGATGGTCCCGGTACAATACCGATAAAGCCCGAAACCTTTTCGGTGACTGAAACTGGACTTCCCATATATAAATCTTCACCTCCGGACCATTCCGGAACTCCTCATGATGTCCAGGATCTCATCCAGGACTCCGAAGAACTTTTGGTAACCACATACACTTCCCATTACAACTCTAGCGTTACCAAACCTAAAGTGAGTAGACCCTACGGGTTTGGGAACCATGCAGTCATGACGGAGACACATCTCTGGCCAATAAACAATAGCGGGATCTAGACACCCATATTGGCTCCCACATGTTCCATGATGATCCCACCGGATGAACCACGATGTTGGTGATTCAATTAATCCCATATACAATTCCCTTTGTCCATCGGTATATTACTTTCCCAAAATTCGATCGTCGGTATGCCTATACCTTGTTCAGTCTCATTACCGACAAGTCTCTTCACTCGTTTTGTAACACATGATCCTATGACTAACTCCTTAGTCACATTGAGCTCATTATGATGATGTATTATCGAGTGGTCCCAGAGATACCTCTCCGTCACATGGAGTGACGAATCCCAATCTCGATTCGTGCCAACCCAACAGACACTTTTGGAGATACATGTAGTGCACCTTTATAGTCACCCAGTTACGTTGTGACGTTTGATACACCCAAAGGATTCCTATGGTATCCAGGAGTTGCACAATCTCATGGTCTAAGGAAATGATACTTGACATTAGAAAATCTCTAGCAGACGAACTACACGATCTTGTGCTATGCTTAGGATTGGGTTTTGTCCATCACATCATTCTCCTAATGATGTGATCCCGTTATCAACGACATCCAATTTCCATGGCCAGGAAACCTTGGCCATCTATTTATCAACGAGCTAGTCAACTAGAGGCTCACTAGGGACTTGGTGTTGTCTATGTATTCACACATGTATTGCGGTTTCTGGCTAATACAACTATAGCATGAACAATAGACAATTATCATGAACAAGGAAATATAATAATAACCATTTTATTGCCACTAGGGCATATTTCCAATAGTCTCCCACATGCACTAGAGTTAATAATCTAGTTACATCGTGATGAATCGAACACCCATAGAGTTCTGGTGCTGACCATGTTTCCCTTGTGAAAGAAGTTCAGTGAACGGATCTGCGACATTTAGATCTATATGTACTTTACAAATATCTATATCTCCTTCCTGAATGTAACCACGAATGGAGTTGTAGCGGTGATTGATGTGCTTGGTCTTCTTGTGAAACCTGGGCTCCTTGGCAATGGCAATAGCTCGAGTGTTATCATAGAAGAGAGTCATTGGGCCCAACGCATTGGGAATCACTCCTATGTCGGTGATGAACTCCTTCATCCAGACTCCTTCATGCGCTGCTTCTGAAGAAGCTATGTACTCCGCTTCACATGTAGATGTCGACACAACGCTTTGTTTGCAACTGCACCAGCTGATTGCCCCACCATTCCAAATATACACGTATCCAGTTTGTGACTTGGAGTCATCCAAATCTGTGTCGAAGCTAGCATCGATGTAACCCTTTACGACGAGCTCTTTGGCACCTCCATAAAGGAGAAACATATCCTTAGTCCTTTTTAGGTACTTAAGGTTATTCTTGACCGTTGTCCAGTGTTCCATTCCAGGATCACTTTGGTACCTCCCTACCAAACTTATGGCAAGATTCACATCAGGTCTGGCATACATAATAGAGCCTATGGCTGAGGCATAGGGGATGACACTCATCTTTTCTCTATCTTCTACCGAGGTCGGGCATTGAGTTGTGCTCAATCCCACGCCTTGCCATACAGGAAAGAACCCCTTCTTGGACTAATCCATATTGAACTTATGCAATATTTTGTCAAGGTATGTGCTTTGTGAAAGACCAATGAGGCGTCTCGATCTATCTCTATAGATCTTGATGGCTAATATGTAAGCAGCTTCTCCAAGGTCCTTCATTGAAAAGCAATTATTCAAGTAGGCCTTTATAGTTTCCAAAAGTTCTATATCATTTCCCATCAACAATATGTCATCCACCTATAAAATGAGAAATACTACAGAGCTCCCACTCACTTTCTTGTAAATACAGGCTTCTCCATAAGTCTGTATAAACCCAAACGCTTTGATCACCTCATCAAAAGCAAATGTTCCAACTCCGAGATGCTTGCACCAACCCATAGATGGAGTGGTGGAGCTTGCATACCTTGTTAGGATTCTTAGGATCGAAAAAACCTTCCGGTTGCATCATATACAATTCTTCCTTAAGGAAACCGTTAAGGAATGCCGTTTTGACATCCATTTGCCAGATCTCATAAACATAACATGCGGCAACTGCTAACATGATTTAGACGGACTTCAGCATCGCTACGAGTGAGAAGGTCTCATCATAGCCAACTCCTTGAACTTGTCAATAACCCTTAGCAACAAGTCGAGCCTTATAGACGGCCACATTACCATCCGCATCAGTCTTCTTCTTAAAGATCCATTTATTTTCTATGGCTTGCTGATAATCGGGCAAGTCCACCAAAGTCCACGCTTTGTTCTCATACATGGATCCTATCTTCGATATCATGGCTTCAAGCCATTTGTTGGAATCTGGGCTCGTCATGGCTTTCTTCATAGTTCGAGGGTTCAACGTTGTCTAACAACAAGATTTCCAAGACAGGGTTGCCATACCACTCTGGTGCGGAACGTGTCCTTGTGGACCTACGAAGTTCAATAGTAACTAGAACAGAAGTTTCATGATCATCATCATTAACTTCCTCTCTAGTCAGTGCAGGCACCACAGAAACACTCTCCTGTGATGTGCTACTTTTTGGTTCGAGAGGGGGTACAATTACCTCATCAAGTTCTACTTTCCTCCCACTCACTTCTTTCGAGAGAAACTCGTTCTATAGAAATGATCCATTCTTCACAACAAAGATCTTGCTTTCGGATCTGAGGTAGAAGGTATACCCAATAGTTTCCTTAGGGTATCCTATGAAGACGCACTTTTCCGATTTGGGTTTGAGCTTTTCAGGTTGAAGTTTCTTGACATAAGCATCGCTACCCCAAACTTTCAGAAACGATAGCTTAGGTTTCTTCCCAAACCATAATTCATACAGTGTTGTCTCAACGGATTTAGACGCCGCCCTATTTAAAGTGAATGCGGCTGTCTCTAATGCATATGCCCAAAATGATAGTGGTAAATCAGTAAGAGACATCATAGATCGCACCATATCAAATAGAGTGCGATTATGATGTTTGGACACACCATTATGCTGAGGTGTGCCAGGCGGCGTTAGTTGTGAAACAATTCCACATGTCCTTAAGTGCGTGCCAAACTCGTGACTCAAATATTCTCCTCCTTGATCAGATCGTAAGAACTTAATTTTCTTGTCGATTCTCTACCTCACTCTGAAATTCCTTGAACTTTTCAAAGGTCTCAGACTTGTGTTTCATCAAGTAGACATACCCATATCTGCTTAAGTCATTAGTGAGGGTGAGAACATAATGATAACCACGTTGTGCCTCAATGCTCATCGGTCCACATACATCAGTATGTATTGATTCCACCAAGTTGGTTGCTCGCTCCATTGTTTCGGAGAACGGATTCTTAGTCATCTTGACCACAAGTCATGGTTTGCACGTGTCAAATGATTCATAATCAAGAGACTCCAAAAGTCCATCTACATGGAGTTTCTTCATGCGTTTGACCCCAATACGACCAAGGTGGCAGTGCCACAAGTATGTGGGACTATCATTATCAACCATACAGCATTTGGTATTCACACTATGAATATGTGTAACATCACGTTCGAGATTCAATAAAAATAAACCATTGACCAGTGGGGCATGACCATAAAACATATCTCTCATATATATGGATTAACCATTATTCTCGGATTTAAATGAGTAGCCATCTCGCATCAAACGAGATCCAGATACAATGTTCATGCTCAAAGCTAGTACTAAATAACAATTATTGAGGTTTAAAACTAATCTCGAAGGTAGATGTAGAGGTAGCATGCCGACGGTGATCACATTGACCATGGAACCATTCCCGATGCGCATCGTCACCTCGTTCTTTTCCAGTCTCTGCTTATTCGGCAGCTCCTGTTTTTAGTTACAAATGGGAGCAACCGCACCAGTATCAAATACCCAGAAGCTACTATTAGCGCTAGTAAGGTACACATCAATAACATGTATATCATATATACCTTTGACGTTGTCGGACTGCTTATCCGCTAAGTACTTGGGGCAGTTCCGCATCCAGTGATCGGTTCCCTTGCAGTAAAAGCACTCAGTCTCAGGCTTGGGTCCATTCTCGGGTTCTTCCCGGCAACGGATTTATCGGGCGCGGCAACTGCTTTGCCGTCCTTCTTGAAGTTCTTCTTACCCTTGCCTTTCTTGAAACTAGTGGTCTTATTCACCATCAACACTTGATATTCCTTTTTGATTTCCACCTCCACTAATTTCAGCATCAAATATAACTCAGGAATGCACTTCTCCATCCCTTGCATATTGTAGTTTATCACAAAGCTCTTGTAGCTAGGTGGAAGCGACTGGAAGATTCTGTCAATAACCAAGTCATCCAGAAGATTAACTCCCAGCTGAGACAAGCGGTTGTGCAACCCAGACATTTTGAGTATGTGCTCACTGACAGAACTATTTTCCTCCATGTTACAATTGAAGAACTTTTCGGAGACTTCACATCTCTCGACCCAGGCATGAGCTTAGAAAACTATTCTTAGCGCTTGGAACATCTCATATGCTCCATGTTGCTCAAAACGCTTTTGGAGCCCCGGTTATAATATGTAAAGCATGTCGCACTGAACCAAGGAGTAATCATCACTACGCGACTGTTGGGCGTTCATAACGTCTTGAGTTGCTGGGAAAATGGGTGCGTCACCTAGCGGTGCATCAAGGCCATATAATTTCCTGGATGCTATGAGGATGATCCTCAAGTTACGGACCCAGTCCGTATAGTTGCTTCCATTGTCTTTCAGCTTGGTTTTCTCTAGGAACACGTTGAAGTTGAGAGCAACAATAGCGTGGGCCATTGGACTACAAGATAGATTGTAAAGACAATTTTAGACTAAGTTCATGATAATTAAGTTCATCTAATCAAATTATTTAATGAGCTCCCACTTAGATAGACATCCCTCTAGTCATCTAAGTGATACATGATCCACATTGACTAGGCCGTGTCCGATCATCACGTGAGACGGACTAGTTATCAATGGTGAACATCTCCATGTTGATCACATCTACTATACGACTCATCTTCGACCTTTTGGTCTCTCGTGTTCCAAGGCCATCTCTGTACATGCTAGGATCGTCAACTCAACCTAAGTGTTTCGCGTGTGTAAATCCGGCTTACACCCGTTGTATGTGAACGTTAGAATCTATCACACCCGATCATTATGTGGTGCTTCGAAACAACAATCCTTCGCAATGGTGCACACTTAGGGGGAACACATTTCTTGATATTTTAGTGAGGGATCATCTTATTTATGCTACCGTTGTTCTACGCAAATAAGATGTAAGAACATGATAAACATCACATGCAAATCATAAAGTGACATGATATGGCCAATATCATCTTGCGCCTTTGATCTCCATCTTCGGGGTGCGGCATGATCACCATCATCACCGGCATGACACCATGATCTCCATCATCGTGTATTCATGAAGCTATCTCAGCAAATATTACTTCTACTACTATGGCTAACGGTTAGCTATAAAGTAAAGTAATTACATGGCGTTTTTGATTGACATGCAGGTCATACAATAAATTAAGAAAACTCCTATGGCTCCTACCGGTTGTCAAACTCATCGACATGCAAGTCGTGATTCCTGTTACAAGAACATGATCAATCTCATACATCACATATATTTCATCACATCCTTTTGGCCACATCACATCACTTAGCATACCCTGTAAAAACAAGTTAGACATCCTCTAATTGTTGTTGCAAGTTTTACGTGGCTGCTATGGGTTTCTAGCAAGAACATTTCTTACCTACGCAAAAGCCACAACAATGATTTGCCAATTGCTATTTACCCATCATAAGGACCCTCTTCATCGAATCCGATCCAACTAAAGTGGGAGAGACAGACACCCGCTATCCACCTTATGCAACAAGTGCATGTTAGGCGGTGGAACGTGTCTCACATAAGCCTATGTGTAAAGTCGGTCCGGGCCACTTCATCCCACAATGCCGCCGAATCAAGATAAGACTAGCAACGGCAAGCAAATCGTCCAAATCATCGCCCACAACTACTTGTGTTCTACTCGTGCATAGAATCTACGGATAAACCTAGCTCTGATACCACTATTGGGGAACGTAGTAATAATTCAAAAAAAATTCTACGTGTCACCAAGATCAATCTAGGAGATGCTAGAAACAAGAGAGAGGGAGTGCATCTTCATACCCTTGAAGATCGCTAAGCGGAAGCGTTACAAAGAATGCGGTTGATGGAGTCATACTCACGGCGATTCAACTCGCAGAAGATCCGATCCAAGCGCCAAACGGACGCCGCCTCTGCGTTCAACACACGTACAGCCCATGGACGTCTCTTCCTTCTTGATCCTGCAAGGGGTGGGATAAGTTGAGGGAGAGCTCTGGCAGCACGACGGCGTGGTGGCGGTGGAGCTCGTGGTTCTCCGGTAGAGCTTCGCTAAGAGGTACAGAGGAGGAGGAGGTGTAGGAAGGGGGGAGGGCTGCGCCAGGGGGAAGGGTGTGGCTGCCCTCCCACCCCCTCCACTATTTATAGGGGAAGGGGAGAGGTGGATGGCCCCAGTAGATCCATCTAGAGGGGGGCGGCGGCCAAGGGGGGGGACTTGCCTCCCAAGTTAGGAGGGAGGCGGCACCACCCCCTAGGGTTTCCAACCCTAGGCGCCATGGGCCCTTGGGGGGTGCACCAGCCTAGTAAGGGCTGGTTCCCACACAACTTCAGACCATTAGGCCCTCCGGGGTAGGTGGACCCTCCTGGTGGACCCCCAGAACCCCTTCGGTTGTCCCGGTACAATACCGATAAACCCTAAAACCTTTGCGGTGACTGAAACTAGACTTCCCATATATAAATCTTCACCTCTGGACCATTCTGGAACTCCTTGTGATGTCCGGGATCTCATCCGGGACTCCGAACAACTTTTGGTAACCATATACAATTCCCATTACAACTCTAGCGTCACCGAACGTTAAGTGAGTATACCCTACGGGTTCGGGAACCGTGCAATCATGACCAAGACACATCTCCGGCCAATAACCAATAGCGGGATCTGGATACCCATATTGGCTCCCACATGTTCCACGATGATCTCATCGGATTAACCAGAATGTCGGGGATTCAATTAATCCCATATAATTCCCTTTGTCCATCGGTATGTTAGTTGCACGAGATTCGATCGTGGGTATCCCGATACCTTGTTCAATCTCATCACCGACAAGTCTCTTTACTCGTTCCGTAACACATGATCCCGTGACTAACTCCTTAGTCACATTGAGCTCATTATGATCATGTATTACTGAGTGGGCCCAGAGATACCTCTCCGTCACATAGAGTGACAAATCCCAATCTCGATTTGTGCGAACCCAACAAACACTTTTAGAGATTCCTGTAGTGCACCTTTATAGTCACCCAGTTACGTTGTGACGTTTTATACACCCTAACCATTCCTACGGTATCCGGTAGTTGCACAATCTCATGGCCTAAGTAAATGATACTTAACATTAGAGAAGCTCTAGAATACGAACTACACAATCTTGTGCTATGCTTAGGATTGGGTCTTGTCCATAACATCATTCTCTTAATGATGTGATCCCATTATCAATGATGTCCAATGTCCATGGCCAGGAAACCATGGCCCTCTATTGATCAAGGAGCTAGTCAACTAGAGGCTCTCTAGGGACTTGGTGTGGTCTATATATTCACACATTTATTGCGGTTTCCGGCTAATACAATTATAGCATGAACAATTGACAATTATCATGAACAAGAAAATATAGTAATAACCATTTTATTACTGCCTCTAGTGCATATTTCCAACAGCCACATGGCAAAACTATGACCCCCGGGTATATCCACTTATATATTCAAAAAAATCTTTCCATAACCTTGCTTCCATTATTTACCTTTTTTGCAATTTGTAATTATCAACTATCATCTACACACTTCATTTGCTTGCAAGTAACGAGTCCAAGGGGATTGACAACCCTCTTGTCCGTGTTGGATGCAAGTGTTTGCTTCTTTGTGTGAAGTTGCTGAAGACAAGGGTTGCATGCTACTTCTGTTGGTTCAATAACCTTGGTTCTCACTAAGGTAAATACTTATCTATACTGTGCTTCATCACCCGCTCCTCTTTGCGGAAAACCCAAAGCAGATCACAAGTATCACTAACCTATTAACCTAGTGTCAAGTGCGAGTTGCTATTTTCTGTAAGTTTTAGGATTTTCAGGTTTACCGTAGCGAACGGAGTCTAGTTGCCACAATATTTTTTTGATGATTTTATTTGGACAAAAGAAGACCTGGAAGCTTTGGGAGAAGGACGGGGGCTACACGAGAGTCCCACAAGCCAATAGGGCATGCCCAGGTGGGGAGTTCACGCCATGTTTGGTTTAGGAAGCCCCCTCATCTCCTGGCCCCATGATCTAGCCTATTAATCCTCATATATTCCAAAAGCCATAGGGAGCCACCCGAAACAGTTTTTCCGCTGCCGCAAGGCTCTCTTCCATTGTGTGCCCATAGGGAGCCCTGCTTTGGTGCCCTCCCAGAGGGGGGATCGATCATGGAGGGCCTCTACATCAACCTTGCTACACCCATGCTGATGTGTGAGTACTTCATCATAGATCTACAGCTAGTACCTAGATGCCTATGTCTCTCTGTGTTCTTCAATACAAAGTTCACACATCTTCGTGATGATCTATTTGATGTAATCTCTTTCTGTGATGGGTTTGTTGGGATCCGATGAATTGTGGGTTTATGTTCAGATTGTTCAGGAAATTATATTGAGTTCCTTGCTAGTCCTTTTATATATATGCATGATTATATGATAGCTTCGTAATTCTCTCCGATCTATCGCTGTAGTTTGGCCAATTAGATTGGTTTATCTCCAATGTGAGAGGTGCGTTCTAGTGGGTTCAACCTTGCGGTGCTCAATCCCAATGACATCAATGGACATGACACATATTTGTATTTCTTCCACTAAGGATAAAACAATGGGTTTTATTCATATTAATTGGATTCACTTTGTCTGCATCATGTCATTATTCTCCAAGCATTAGTTTGTTTTACTTAATCCTCTAGATGCATGCTGGATAGTGGGCGATGGGTGGAGTAATAGTAGTACATGCAGGCAGGAGTCAGTATACTTGCTTACGGACGTGATGCCTATATGTAATGATCATTGCCATGGATAAATGTTGCATAAATCTGCGCTTTTCTATCAATTTCCCAACAATAATTTGCTTACCCACCACATGCCTTCTACACGAGAGATGCCTCTAGGGAATACTATGGCCCCTGGGTCTATCCACATATGTATTGACAAATGCTACCATCACCTTGCTGCCATTTATTTGTTTTCTTTTTATTATAAAATTTAAATTTATCCATTATCATCTACACTACTCATTTTCTTGCAAGTAACGAGTTCAAGATGATTGACAACCCTCTTGCCCGTGTTGGGTGCAAGTGTGTGCTCTTTTGTGTGTAGGCGCTGAAGACGAGAAGTTGTGTGATCCTCCCATTGGTTCAATAAGCTTGGATCTCACTGAGGGAAATACTTATGTATAATGTGATGCATCATCCCCTCCTCCTCGGGGAAAAAGCCAACTTAGATTATAAGTATCACTCAGTCACTTGGGTTTTGTAGCGCTGTGAGCACATGCATCAAGCCCAGCCCCCACTAGCAATGCAGGCATGAGGAAGGTTACGAGCATGAACTACTGCTGTAGTAAAAAAGGTTACCCAACACACAAGATGCTTTACGAAATAACTTTATTGCTACATGAAGGAGTACATTACAGAACCAAAAACAGGCAGTGATGTCGTGTTGGACACGGGTCAGCTTCAGGATGTGGCCGCGAGGCGCCCCTCGAAAGATAGACAAAAATGCTGTCTCCATGGACACAGGTCAACCTGAAGATGTGATGTAGCCAAAAGCGCCCTCATGTCAAAAGTCTGCCATGACTGAGCATGGGGCCCCACTGGAGCGTGTGCGTGAAGCTCTTGCGGACCCGTGGCGATGCATGAAGAGAGACTCCCTGGGCATGTACAACCCCCAGTCATTCTATACTCCATGAGATCACAAATGAACTTGCGGAGATGTTGCATGTTACATGTGTTTTGTATAGGAACACCCTCCTCCATATCCAGTCGTGCTGTGCCAGGCCGGGAAACATGGACGACCATGTACAGGCCTTCCCACATGGGTGAGATCTTGTGGAGTCCTTCTTTGGAGAGGATCCATCACAGGACAAGGTCGCCAGCTTCAAGGGTGCGAGGGCATATGTTGCGGCTATGATAGCAATTCAATGCCTGCTTATGTTGGTTGCTCGAAGGGCACCCTAGAGACATGCTTCCTCGAGGAGGAGGGTATCAGCTTCCCGCAGGTCATCTTAGATGTTATCGTTGAAGGCCAAGACCCGCAGGGACCAATGCTGGAGCTCAGTGGGAAGGACCGTTTCCGCCCTGTAGATGAGGAAGAAGGGAGTTTCACCGGTAGGCTTGGTCTTTGTTGTGCGTATTGACCAAAGCATGGACGGGAGTTTGTCGAGCTAGCCTTTGCCACCGGCTGCGAGCTTCTTACTTAAGCTTCTTGTCTTGATGCCTTTGAGGATTTCAACATTTGCACTCTCAGCCTTGTCGTTGCTTCATGGGTGCGCCATGGAGGCATAACAGATCTGCATAACGAGGTCGTCACAGTTGGACCTCAAGAGGCCATTGGTAAATTGTGAATCGTTGTCGGAGATGATACGATTGGGGGCGCGGAAGCGACACACCAAGCTCCTAATGAACTTTACAACTGATTGTGCTGGGATGGAGTGGACATGCTCCACTTCCGCGCACTTGGTAAACTTGTCAATGGTGACGTAGAGATAGCAGTAGTCTTCAGTTGCACGAGGAAAAGGAACCAGAATATCTAGCCCCTAGACCACAAAGGGCCACGTGAGGGGGATAGTCTAGATCCCTTGTGTTGGATGATGAGTCTGCTTGGTGTGGAATTGACAGACTTATCAGGATCAGACAAGCTCGATGGAGTCCTCGAGTATTGTAGGCCAGTAGAAACCACTGCAGTACCCATTGCCCACGAGGGTGCGTGACGAAGAATGATGTCCGCAATCTCCGCTGCGGATGTTGGCAAGCAGCTAGGAACCTTGCTCCTAGGAGATGCACATCAGTGTCATGCCATTGGGGCACCTTCTGTAGATATCCTCGTCTCAGAGGCAGTAAGATGCAGCCTGGTGGGCCGCACACTCTGCCTCAATGTCGTCTACTGGGAGAGTGCCATTCTCCAAGTAGATCCTGAACTTCGCAGCCCAGTTCTCCTCCTGCAGCTAGTGCCACAAGCAGGAAAGTTCTTGAGGGTGGGACATAGTTGGGTGCGCTTGTGGAAGGCACGAGAGTCAGCTCCTCCTGAGGTGGCATGGAGCTGACAGCTGGTGGCGTGGCAGATCGCTTCAGGAGCCTTTCTTTGAAGATGCCATGGTCTTGAGGCTCGCAGCGTGATGCTTTCTTGGCAATGTCATCGGCTTCCTAGTTTCCACTATGAGATATGTGTTGTAGTTCCATGCCTAGGAAGCACTTCTCGAGTTTGCACATATCATCGAGGTAAGTAGCCATGTCCTCATCCTTGGGTTTGTAGCTCTTGTTGGAGAAGTTGACGAGAAGCTATGAGTCACCTTTGATGATTACACGCTTGACGCCATGCGCGACGGCAACCTTGAGTCCACCTATGAGGCCCTGATACTCAACAACGTTGTTGGAGACCTTGGCATCATGCTTGAAGCGGAGTTGTACTGCATAGTAGATCTTATCTCTCGTTGACGTAGTGATATCATGACATCCCCATGCCCTGCCGGGAGAATGCTCCATTGAAGTGGATAGTCCATCCATCAGTGGCATCCTATAGGAGGGAATCGGTCTCAAGAGTCTCGTCTTGGTGCGGGTTCATCCACTCCACCATGAAGTCAGCCAAAGCCGCAACCTTGATTGTGCTTGTAGTGGGGGAATTCCAGCACGAAAGGCTCCAGCTCAACATTCCATTCCGCGGTGCGGCCTATGGTGTTGGGGCTGTAAAGTACTTGCTGTAGGGGGTATGATGTGATTACCTTGACGAGATGTCCTTGGAAGTAATGTTGTAGCTTCCTAGAGTCGACAAGGAGTGCGAAGAGTAGCTTCTGTTGCATGGGGTATCACTCATACGCATTTGGCAGCATTGTACTCATGAAGTAGACGGGATGATCAATGAGGTGCGTGGTTGTGGTGGCCATAGCTTGGGCTTCAGGGAGCTCATTAGGTGGCTCTTCTGGGATCTCTCGAAGGGGTGCCTCAGCAGGCACTGCTGCAATCTCATGAGGCTCTAACGACTCCTAAGGAAGCACCGGAAGAGTAACCTCAGGAGGCATCGACTCGAGAGGCACCGGCTCGGAAGGCTTCGACTTGAAGTGGGCTTCTTCTTCATAAGGACTTCCTCCTCTCGTTCCACCACCAGGGTCGCGTTGCCTGTCTAGGGGTGGCTGCCAAATACAAGCGCAGAGGCTTCCGAGGTTGCGGGGAAACCATGACGGGAGGCTTTGTCAGGTACTTTTTGAGGTCCTTGAGAGCTGCATCACCTTCAGGGGTTCTCTTCAGGAGCTTGAAGAAATGCAGATCCCTCTCACCGAACTTGGAGATGAAACGCTTGAGCGAGGCTACACTTCATGTCAGCTTGTGCATCTCCTTGAGGTTTCAGGAAGGACTCATCTTCTTGATGGCTTGGATCTTCTCAAGGTTAGCCTCAATGTCACGATGGGAGACAGGGAAGCCCAGGAGCATACCTGAAGGGAAATCAAAGTCACAATTGGAGGGGGTTGAGCTTGAGGTTGATCTTGCATAGGTTGGAGAAGGTCTCCTCGAGGTCCGTGATGAGGAGCTCTCTTCGTGCATCTTGATAACGATGTCGTCGACGTAGGCCTTGACATTCCTTCCCATTTGAGGCCCTGATATGTCTCCAACGTATCCATAATTTTTTATTGTTCCATGCTATTATGTTATAATTCTAGGATGCTTTTTGGGTGTTTATTTACCAATTAATATTATTTATGAGCACTACCCTATTAACCCAATGCCCAGTGCTAGTTTTTGTTTTTTTGCATGTTTTTGCCTTTTCACATTTACAGTACCAAACGAAGGACAATTTCCATGAAAATTTAATATGATTTTCTTGGACCAATAGAAGACCTGGAAGCTTCGGGAGGAAACTAGAGGCCTCACAAGGGAGGCACAAGGAAACCGGGCACGGCCAGGGGCATAGGCCACGCCCTGTTGGCTCGTGCTCCACTTGGCGGCCTTCCGATGCCCGTCTCTAGCCTATTACTTCACATATATTCCAAAAATCGTAGTGATCCTCCCGAATAACTTTTTCCACTGCCGCAAGTCTCCGTTCCGCTGTGTGCCCATCTGGAGCCATGTTTCGGTTCCCTACCGGAGGGTGGATCGATCACAGAGGGCCTCTACATCATCCTTGCTTCTCCTATGGTGATGTGTGAGTAGTTCCCCATAGACCTACGAGTCCTTAGTTATTACCTATATGGCTATCTATCTCTTGATCTTCAATACAATGATCATCACATCTTCACTTTGATCTATCCGATGTAATCCTTTTGTGCGATGCGTTTGTTGGCATCCGATGAATTGTGGGTTCGTGTTCAAATCATTAATAAAATATATTTTATATTCTCTAAAATATATTATGATTATTGTGTGCATGATCATCATAGCTTCGTAAATCTCTCTAATCTATTGGTTTTCTTTGGCCAAATACAATTATCCATCTTTTGTGAGTGGGGTGTGTTGTAGTGGGTTCAATATGACAGGTTTCTATATCCGAGAGACAGTAGGGGACAAGATATGTCTTTGCATTGTTGTCACTAAGGATAAAACAATGAGGTTAGTTCATATTAATTGAATTCTCTTTGTCTACATCATGTCTCCAAGAATTACTCTATTTTACTTAATACTGTAGATGCATGTTGGATAGCGGTCGATGGGTGGAGTAATAATAGGTGCAGGAAGGAGTCACCTATTTTCTTAAGGACGTGATTCCTATATACACATGATCATTGCCGTGAATATCACATAACTATGCGCTTTTTTATCAGTTGCCCAACAGTAATTTGTTTAGCCACCGTATGCTTACTTTCATGAGAGATGCCACTAGGGAAAACTATGGCCCCTGGGTATATACACTTATTTGTTTATAAACACTACAATACTGATACGTCCCCATCGTATCCAATTTTCCAAACTCTTTTGCCCTTGTTTTGGACTCTAAATTGCATGATTTGAATGGAACTAATCCGGACTGAAGCTGTTTTCAGCAGAATTGCCTTGGTGTTGACCTAAAAATTTATGGAGATTATTTTTGGAATTAGTAAAAAATATTGGCGAAAGAATCAACCCGAGGGGGGCCACCCACAGGTCACAAGCCTGCAGGTCACAACCACCCCCTGGCCCCGTGTGGCAAGCTTGTGGCCCCCCTGTAGCTCCACCGTCCTCAATTCAACCTCTATATATTCCTATTCGTGGAGAAAAATAAAGGAGAAGAGTTCATCGCGTTTCATGATATGGATCCACCGCCACCTCCTATTCTTCCTCGGGAGGCCAGATCTAGAGTGCGTTTTGGGCTCCGGAGAGGGGAAATAAACACCATTGTCATCACCAACCGTCCTTCATCACCATTTCCATGATGCTCTCCGCCGTTCGTGAGTAATCGCATCATTGGCTTGCTGAACGGTGATGTGTTGCATGATATTTATCATGTAATCGAGTTAGTTTTGTGAGGGTTTGATCCCTAGTATCCACTATGTTCTGAGATTGATGTTGCTATGACTTTGCTATGCTTAATGCTTGTCACTAGGGCTCGAGTGCCATGATTTTAGATCTGAACCTATTATGTTTTCATGAAGATATATGTGTTCTTGATCCTATCTTGCATGTTATAGACACCTATTACGAGTTATGATCCGCATCCCCCAGGGTGACAATAACTAGGATTCTTTCCGGTGATTACCGTAGTTTGAGGAGTTCATGTATTCACTAAGTGTTAATGCTTCGGTACGGTTCTCTATTAAAAGGAGGCCTTAATATCCCTTAATTTGCATTAGGACCCCATTGCCACGGGACGGTAGGACAAAACATGTTAGGCAAGTTCTTTTCCATAAGCACGTATGACTATATATGGAATACATGCCTACATTACATTGATGAATTGGAGCTTGTTTTGTGTCACCCTATGTTATAACTATTACATGATGAATGTCATCTCACATAATTACCCATCACTGATCCACTGCCTACGAGCTTTTCACATATTGATCTTTGCTAAGTTACTTTTCTATTGCTACTGTTACAATAGCTACAAAACTGCTACTGTCAATTTTGCCATGGTTACCGCTACTTCCATACTACTTTGCTACTAAATACTTTGCTGCAGATACTAAGTCTTTTAGGTGTGGTTGAATTGACAACTTAGCTGCTAATACTCGAGAATATTCTTTGGCTCCCCTTGTCTCGAAATAATAAATTTGGGTTGAATACTCTACCCTCGAAAACTGTTGCGATCCCCTATACTTGTGGGTTATCAAGACCTTTTTCTGGCGCCGTTGCCCGGGAGCATAGCTCTATTCTCTAAGTCACTTTGGATTTATATCTGTTGATCACTATGAAGAATCTGAAAGATCCAAAAACCAAGATCTATCCCACTACTATGAGGGGAGGTAAGGAACTGCCATCTAGCTCTGCACTTGATTCACCTTCTGTTATGAGTAAATTTGTGACACCACCACCTACTATTGATTCTGATATGTCGCAAGTAATTGATGATGCCACTTATGCTATGCATGATGCTTATGATAATTCTTTGCTAGATAATACTATGCCACTGGTGAATTTCTTGATGAACAAATTGCTAGATTCAATGCTGAAACTGATGAAATTATCAAAACTGAACACTATGAGTCACCTACTAGACCTAGCACTCCTAGATATGAATTTCCCAATATACCTAAGGGTTATGTTATGGAAGGAGAGGTATCTAGGGACTTTCTTTCTTGTAAGTATAGAGATGATCTTAAGAAACTGCTATGCAAGTGGAAAGAAAAATCTTTTAATGCTAGAATGCAATATGATCATAAGTTTGCTACTTCACCTATCTTTGTTACTGATAAGGATTATGAATTCTCCATCGATCCTGAGTTAATTACTTTGGTTGAATCTGATACTTTCCATGGTTATGAATCTGAAGCCGTTGTGGTACATCTTACAAAATTGAATGATATAGCCACCCTATTTACTCATGAGGAAAAAAATCGCTATTACTATATTCTTAAGTTGTTTCCTTCCTCACTAAAGGGTGATGCTAAGATATGGATTAATTCTCTTGCTCCTGGTTGTGTGCGTAGTCCCTAGGATATGATATATTACTTCTCTGAAAAATATTTTCTTGTCCATAAGAAACAAGCTGCCTTGCAGGAAATATTTAACTTTTAGCAAATTGAAGAAGAGAGTCTCCTAAAAGCTTCGGGGAGGCTTTTCCAATTACTTAATTCTTTTCCTGATCATCCTCTCAAGAAAAATGAAATACTTGATATCTATTATAATGGACTTACCGATGCTTCTAGGGACCACCTAGATAGTTGTGTTGGTTGTGTTTTCAGGGTATGAACTGTTGAATAATACATTGAGCAATGATAATGATTGGACTATTCTCAAACCATCTCCAAAGACAACTGAGAAGAAAAGAGATATTCTATTTCTCAATCTTGAAGATATGCAAGAGGCAAAGAAATCTATGAAAGAAAAAGGTATTAAAGCTGAAGATGTTAAGAATCTACCACCTATTGAAGAAATACATGGTCTTGATAACCCGACACAGGTAGTAGAGGCAAATTCTCTTCGTGGATTTGATGAAGGTGATTTTCCTTATAATAAGTCTGCTAGCCTATGCTTGGATGAGTTTGATAACTTTGTTATTAAGGAAGAAAAATTTAATGCTTATGTTAGTAGACAATTGAAACGTAATGCTTTCATGCTTGATCGCTTAGGTGATTATATGAGTAGAACTATCAATGATCTTAAACTTATTAGTAAACATGCTTCCATAGTAACTACTCAAGTAGAACATGTACTTAAGGCTTAGAATTATTTGTTTAATGAGATGAATAGTAAGAACAATGATCATTCTGTTAGAATTGTGACTAGAGGTGGTAGAATGACTCAGGAACCTTTGTATCCCGAGGGCCATCTTAAGAGAATTGAGCAAGATTCTCAAAAATGTAATACTGATGCACCTAGTCGTTCGAGTAATAAGAGGAATAAGGATGATGATAGAACTTTGCATGCTTCTAGTGAACCTTTTATAGATACACCTGAAAACCCAAATGATATTTCTGTTTTTGATGTTGAGACACAATCTAGTGATGAACATGAGCCCAGTGATAATATTAATGATGATGTTCATGTTGATGCTCAACCTAGTAATGATAATGATGTGAAGATTGAACCTGTTGTTGTTCTTGATAATCCACAACCTAAGAATAAAAGATATGAAAAAAGAGACTTTGTTGCTTAGAAGCATGGTAAAGAAGAAAACCATGGGTTCAGAAACCCAAGCCCTTTACTCCTAAACCATCCAAGAAAAAAGATGATGAGGATTTTGAGCACTTTCTTGAAATGCTTAGACATGTCTTTTTGCGTATGCGCTTGACTGATATTCTAAAAATGTCTCCTTATGCTAAGTACAAGAAAGATATTGTGAAAAATAAAAGAAAGATATCGGAAGCTGAGATTTCCACCATGCTTGCTAATTATACTTTTAAGGGTGGAGTACCAAAGAAATTTGAAGATCTAGGAATACCAACTATACCATGCCCTATTAAAGTGAATTATGTTAAAACTACTTTAAGTGATTTGGGAACTGGTGTTATAGTTATGCCTTTATCTTTATATCGTAGACTTGATTTGAATAACTTGACACCTATTGATATCTCTTTGCAAATTGCTGATAAATCAACTGCTTTACCCATTGGTATTTGTGAGGATGTGCTTGTCGTAGTTGCAAATGCTACTATCCGAACGAACTTTTTTATTCTTGATAATCCCGAGGATGACAGTATGTTGATCATCCTTGGTTGTACCTTTCTGAATACTGCAGGGGCTGTTATTGATTGCAACAATGGCAATGCCACTTTTCGTATTAATGGTAATGAGCATACAATACACTTTTCGAAGAAACAACCTCAAGTTCATAGTATCAAGTCCATTGAAAAATTTCAACAATTATTATTGGAGACTTTGAATTCCCTCTTCCAACTCTCAAGAAGAAATATGATATAATTATTGTTGGGGATATGCATATCCCCATTGAGGTAACTTAGTGTTATTCGAAAATTCTACGGTTTCATGTTACTCGAAAGAAGTTTGTTAATAATACTTGATCAACCTTATTGATGGATTCCTTTTGATGAGCATGAGATGGATCAATTTAGAAAGCACAACTTTCTTTACCCAACATTTACTTTTAGTTAGTTAGAGTAAGTAAAGTGAAAATTCTATTATTTCTCTGTTTTCTGACTTTTCCGTCCAATAAAAAATGACCTAAGAATAAAATTTCTTCAAATGCCCTGAAAATGCAGTATAATGTTTTCTGCAATATTTAAAAATATCATGCACTGAGTACACATAAGGGGGCAGCACCAGTGGGTCACAAGCCCACAGGGCGCGGCCAACCCCCTGGTCGTGCCTGGGTGGCTTGTGGGTCCCTCGTAGGCCCCCTTCAATTATATCAGAGCCAATCCACTTCGTCTTCCTCGAGAAAAAATTCCAACATTGCTCAAACCCGTGTTCTAGCTCATTTTGCTATCATTTTCGATCTCCTTGTGCAAAGCTGCATTCACAAAACTATTTTAGGAGATTGTTCTTTGGTATGTGACTCCTCCAATGGTCCAATTAGTTTTTGTTCTAGTGCTTTACATATTGCAAATTTTTGCTGCTGTGGTGACCTTGTTTTTGAGCTTGAATGTCAAATTTGTATGGTCCCAAGTAGTTTTGATACATGATATAGGCTCTAGGCACTTATGGGAGTAGTTGCGATAAGATTTGTTGAGTTTTGTTCACCTTTATTTTGAGTCACTAAAAATTTCAGAACTTTTCAGAAAAATAAATGATGAGGAGATTGTTAAGAGGATCTTCAAGCGGGAGTTCTAAAGAGGATGAAAATAAAATGAATAAGAAATCCAAGTACAATATTCCTCGTGTCACCGAAGTTTGACCATGTGTATGGTCAAGTAATGCATTCCTGAGGGCGGCCGAAATTTTTGATTATTTCTATCATTTGGCCAAGAATGCAGGCATCACCGACTTCCTCAACGATAAGTGTGACCAGTACCTCTTGCTCACTAATACCTTTGTGCAAAATTTTCACTTTCATTATAGGGAAGACCCTCCTACGATAGAATTTCATTTATATGATGTGCCTAAGAAATGAACCATTATGACTTTTGCAATGTTTGCAAAATACCCTATGAGGGCAACATCAGGGAACCACGTCCTAGAGACATGGAAGATTTTATTGCCGCAGTCACGGTAGGAGAAGAGAGAGGGGTGTTGAAGGCAAGATTAGCTAGTTTTATATTTTTCCTGTTCTATGTTGTTATTCATTATTTGCGGGTAGATGTTTAGTTGGTCGTGGGGAGATTGGAGGCCTTAGTGCTCCTGACCTCGCCATTCTTCGCCACGCTTTATTTGCTGGTAGAACTTTTAGTCTGGCCGCTATGGTGGCCCAACCGTTGAACTTAAACTGTTCAAAAGGGCCCATATTCGGAGGTATCTATGCATCTCGTCTAGCCAAACACTTTAAGATACCCATTAGGCTTGACGAGGAAGAGGAAATACTGCTACCCTTGAAATATATGGACTATGACAGTATGGTAACACATGACTTTATTAGGAAAAATGATGATAGGAGGCTGCTTTACAACTTAGTGTTTAGTCAAGATACTTGTGAGATTATTGTTCTGCCTCCTTCTTCCATGTTCGATATTCATTCTGGCAGGGACACTATTATGCCAGAAGACATTTACAGATATTGGGGTCTGTCGCAACCCCCAGCACCTGAACTAGCACCACCCCTTGATCCGTATCCGGAGCCAGTTTTTCAGTGGGAGCCACATGAGCTCGCCAACCAATGGAACCCTCAGGACCCTCCGAAGTATCCAGGAGAGGGTTATTTCCAGCCATGGCCCTAGACCAACTTAGGCCAAGAGCCTAAGCTTGGGGGAGTACGTATTTCTCACCGACATTACATTCGTGTTTACACATTCATTTTAATAGTTAGTTGTCATACTCTTTCATCGTACCATCCATGGTAGTTTATTTCTTCTTTCCGCTTTCTTCTTGTGTGTTTATTTAACCTTGAGAAAATCAAAAAAATAGTTATAGCTTTAACTTGTAGTTTGTTTAGTTGTATTACTAAAAGAAAATCAAAAAAATCTTGTTCTTGTTTTGCTTGTTGGGAGCTTTCACATGTAAATAGTTTTTATCGTTCTTGTTTTGAATTTCTTTCTTTGGGTCATAATGAGAAGACCGCAATGAAAATGTAGAGTGGCTCTCATATGCATTATTCTTTACCTACTGGAGAGCCCATATTACCTTGTCTTCTCCTTTGAGTTATTGTTTGCAGATTGCAGCTTAGTCCAATGCACGCGAACTCTTATTATTATTCACACCATTCGGTCATGCAAGTGAAAGGCAATGATTACGATATATGATGAAAAGATTGAGATGGAGAAAAGCTGGTATGAACTCAACCTATTTTGCTTTTGTAAATATGATTAGCTCATCATTCCTAATTCAGATCATTATAGGTGAAACATATTTGGAATGACAATTAGAGATTATAGTTACTCATGCCATGCTCAATTAGCTAAGAGTGGACAATGGTTTGTCTTGAGTACCAACATGCATATTAAAATGGTTGTGATGTAGTATGATAGGATGGTATCCTCCTCTGAATGATTCAAGTGGCTTGACTTGGCACATGTTCATGCATCTAGTTGAAACAAAATCAACATAGCCTCTATGATATTTTATTCATGGTAATTTATATCCTACTCATGCTTGCATTCAATGTCGGTTAATCTCAAAGCATGTTTATGACTGTTATCGCTCTCTAGTTTGTCGCTCCCAGTCTTTTGCTAGCCTTCACTTGTACTAAGCGGGAATTCTGCTTGTGCATCCATTACCTCAAACCCAAAGTTGTTATATCTGAGTCCACCATACCTACCTATATGAGGTATTCACCTGCCGTTCCAAGTAATTTTGCATGTGCAAAACTCTAAACCTTCAAATAATATTATGTTTTGTATGCCCTAATCGTTCTTGTAGCGACTAGGGGCGGTTAGTCTCTTCCATGCTACGTGGGTTATTCTCACGATATGTGTTGATTCACTATCATTTATGAGAAAGTGGCTGGTATTCGGAATGCCCAGTTCCATGCTCAAAATCAAATCAAAATATAATGAAACAAAAACCCCCAGGACCGTGTTTGTATGGACGGTACCCATGAATTTGGCTCGACGTGGAGTGTGATTGATTGGTGGAGGGGGAGTAATAAATTTATCATTCTGTTTGGAAACTGCCTATAATGTATCTAGCATGGAGGATGGTGAAATCTCTTGGTCATTATGATGACAATGAAAGCATACCGCTCAAAATTCCATGTTTTAAAAGTCGAGCTCCGGCACCTCTGAAAATCAATGTTTCCCTCTACGAAGGGACTATCTATTTACTTTATGGCTGAGTCATCATCTTCTTACAAAAAGCACTAGTTAGAGAGCACCACCATCATTTTTATGCTTTGTGATTAATTGATATTGAGTATGAGTATGACTGGATCTCTTTTACCATGAATTACAATGTCTAGTCAGTCCTTGTTCTTTAGAGGTGCTCTGCATTTATGTTTTGCGGTCTCAGAAAGGGCTAGCGAGATGCCATTATATCATATTGTATCATGATTTTTTTCATAAAAGTGTTGTCATCTGAGAGTTATTATTATTGATCGCTAGTTGGTTATGCCATTGATATGAGTAAATGTGAGACCGAAATGTTATTGTGAACGTGGTTAGTCTATAATCTTTGCTGAAAATCAAAACATCAGTTAGACATATTTACAACAACAAGATCAAACAGAGTTTGTAAAAGTTTTTATTTATCACTTCACTTTATAAACTGAATTGCTTGAGGACAAGCAATGGGTTAAGCTTGGGGGAGTTGATACGTCTCCATCGTATCCACTTTTCCAAACTCTTTTGGCCTTGATTTGGACTCTAATTTGCATGATTTGAATGGAACTAACTCGGACTGACGATGTTTTCCACAGAATTTCCTTGGTGGTATTTTTGTGCAGAAATAAACGTTCTCGGATTGACCTGAAAATTTATGGAGATTATTTTTGGAATTAAGAAAAATGCTGGCGAAGGAATCAACCGGAGTGGGCCACCCACAAGTCACAAGCCTGCAGGGAGCGACCACCCCCTGGCCACGCCTGGTAAGCTTGTGGGCCCCATATGGCTCCATCGACCTCAATTACAACCCTATATATTCCTACTCATGGAGAGAAAAATAAAGGAGAAGGGTTCATAACGTTTCACGATACGGAGCCGCCGCCACCTCCTGTTCTTCCTCGGGAGGCCAGATTCGGAGTCTGTTTTGGGCTTCGGAGAGGGTAAATCAACACCATCGTCATCACCAACCATCCTTCATCAGCAATTCCATGATTCTCTCTGCCATTCGTGAGTAATCCCATCATAGGCTTGCTGGACAGTGATGGGTTGGATGAGATTTATCATGTAATCGAGTTAATTTTGTTAGGGTTTGATCTCTGGTATCCACTATGTTCTGAGATTGATGTTCCGATGACTTTGCTATGCTTAATGCTTGTCACTAGGGCCCGAGTGCCATGATCTCAGATCTGAACCTATTATGTTTTCATGAATATATATGTTTTCTTGATCCTATATTGCAAGTTATAGACACCTATTACGAGTTATGATCCACATCCCCCAGGGTGACAATAACTGGGATTCTTTCCGGTGATTAAAGTAGTTTGTGGAGTTCATGTATTCAATAAGTTTTAATGCTTTGGTCCGGTTCTCTATTAAAAGGAGGCCTTAATATCCTAAGTTTCCATTAGGACTCCGCTGCCACGGGAGGGTAGGACAAAAGATGTCATGCAAGTTCTTTTGCATAAGCACATATGACTATATATGGAATACATGCCTACATTACATTAATGAATTGGAGATAGTTCTTTGTCACCCTATGTTATAAATGTTGCATAATGAGTGCCATCCGACATATTTTTCCATCATTGATACATTGCCTGCAAGCTTTTCACATATTGATCTTTGCTAAGTTACTTTTCCGTTGCTACTGTTACAATCGCTACAAAACTTCTACTATCACTCTTGCCATCGTTACCGCTACTTCCATACTAATTTGCTACTAAATACTTTGCTGTAGATACTAAGTCTTTCACGTGTGGTTGAATTGACAACTCAGCTGCTAATACTCCCGAATATTCTTTGGCTCCCCTTGTGTCGAATCAATAAATTTGGGTTGAATACTCTACCCTCGAAAACTGTTGCAATTCCCTATACTTGTGGGTTATCAAATACCTTTCTGCTATTATTTAGTTTTTATTTCATTTTGTAATTTACAATTATCTACTACTAACCACACTACTTACAAGCTTGCAAATAACGAGTCCAAGGGGATTGACAACATTCTTGCCCGCGTTGGGTTTAAGTGTTTGCTCGTTCGTGTGTAGCCACTAAAGACGGGGGTTGGTTTTTACTCCTATTGGTTCGATAAACCTTGGTGCTCTACTGAGGGAAATAATTACCTATATTGTTCTGCATAGCACATTCCTCTTCGCAGAAAACCCAACTTAAGTATCAAGACGGATTTTTGGCACCGTTGATGGGAGTATCATCAACCTACTATCAAGTAACTTCACAAAAATTACCATTCAGTTGTTAATCTTTTTATTTGTTGTTATATTTTGGTTTGTTCATAAAATAAAAAATACAAAAAATATTTATCTTTGCTAGTAACTAGTTTGCTTCTTTGCTTGTCATACTTGCTAGTTTAGTTGTCTGCTTGTTACTTTGCTTGCTCGGTCTCCATGTCTCAAGATAGTACTAAGTTGTGTGACTTCTCAAATACTAATAACAATGATTTTATTAGTACTACTATACCACCCACCACTAGTGCGGAGTTTTATGATATTAATGTTGCATTGCTGAATCTTGTCATGGAAGAACAATTGTCGAGAAGTCCTAATGAGGATCCCGCTGCTCATCTTAATACCTTTGTTCAATTATGTGATATGCAAAATAAAAAGGACATGGATAATGATGTGGTCAAATTAAAATTATTTTGTTTTTCACTATGATATAAAGCGAAATCTTGGTTTTATCTCTATCGCGTAATAGTATTGGAACATGGGATAAGTGTAAAGATGCTTTTATTGCCAAGTATTTTCCTCCATTCGAACCATCACACGGACTCGACTTCGCATGGGGGTTTCATGACTTATCCTACCATAGGGGATCTCAGACTCAGTAGTCATGCTTGCTTCGTGTCTTGGGGAGGTGTCTGCTTTTCTTTAGGGTCTTCTTTAGGTGTCGCTATGTCTCTCGTTGTTCTTTGTCGAAATGATTCGGGTTGGGGCCTGGAGATTCTTTGATGACTTCTCTCTAGTAAGGTCACGATGAAGGTGGTTCCTCATGGCTATCATTGACATGGGCTTCTGGTGCCTTCGTAATCGTGGCAATGCCTCCTTGTCATCCAAGGCGTCCAGAGTTCCAAGTGGGCAATCCTTTATGCAATGAGATCAACATGGCATGATTGAGGTCCAACATGTCGGTCATGTTGATGCTAATATCAGCACCAAGAGCAGGTGACGAAGAGAACCATTTTTCCTTCTCACTATGGTGAGGTGGACAAAATGGAGAGGTTCTCATCAACCGGTGGTTGCCGATACAACAACGGTAAGGACAAGGTTGTTCTATTAGCAATGCATACCATGACACTACATGTCTCTTGCCCTGGTCACCGTAGGCCAAGGTGGCATCATCCTAGGGAAGTTTTGAGGGTGTCACCATCTTCTGAGTCTTGATACCCTCATTCCTCGAGAAGGTAGCTTCTGTTGCTATGTTCTTGTCTGGTGTCACCAACTTGTGTCCAAGATATGTGGGCAAATGTCTGGCAAGGTGTCTTCCTTCCAGGCTACCCACGAGGATTACAAAGAATCCAGTGGTCAGGAGCATAAGGGTAACAATCACCATTTGCAAGGTTTCTAAAATTATATGAGGAGAGCCAAGAGAAAAATGGTGGAAATGCAGAGGCACAATCCTTCAGCTTCTTTGAAATCTTAGAAGAGGTAAGAAATATGGTAGTGTTTGCAAGTGATCTGAAGGGTCTGGAAAATAGTTTTGTTCTAACTAACGTCCATGCTAACAAAGGGCTTCCTAGTCAGGATGGCTTTGATACTAGCTCTATGGGGACCCTGACTCAAAAGTCGTGATCACTTAATGTACGTGCATAATGATCCCAGAGATCAATGCTCACTAAACATACAAAAACTGAATAACAAGAGTCTTACATCCATTACGTACCATTTTACTCAAATCTGACCTTTATGGCCAAGTCTTCATATGTTTGCAACGGAAATCTTCAACAATGGCGTGAACCCATGCCATCAGCCTTAACCCTACACGCATTCTAACTAGGAAGCGTCCTAGCTCACATGTTCGTCACCAAGGTACTCTTTATCATATCCTGTTCTTTCATGTCTGGCCAATAAAATAAAGGATGACAAGCCAATGAGTACTTTGAATGTACTCGCAAGCAACCCATGTTTGGAACAAGGCAATAATAATGCACGATATAGCACTAACTAGGTAAGTTTGCAGAAAGATAATTTTGAATGCAATGACATGATCAATTAACTTGTAAAAGAATGCATGAATAGGTTGCAGATATCCATATGAACAAGTTAAAGATATCATCGTAAGCAGGGGTTGAACATCTCATGTTCAGCCACCAAGTCAAGTCATCCGACTTACTCAAGTATCATGTTTGTTGGACACACACACACACCAAGTTTGTTAAAACACTAGACATAGCCCAAGAGCGGTCATCCACTGTCCTTGATCGTGGACACAATTATTCGAATAGTTTTACACTCTGCACAGGTTGCACACTTCAGCCACAATACTCGGGGAACTTCCATGTGAAGCCATGACTCCTGGTATATTACATACCCGAGGTAAGCACCCGAACAATGCCTTTCCCCTGGCAATACTAAACGAAGAGTCCACTCGTTGGTGCCATCCCTCGTGATGTACATGACACATATCATCCATGAGAGCACGCAAGAGTGTGCCCGGTGTCTGTAAAAACATCCCATGATCGTCCTTTCCGGCACGACCCCGTATCGAGAGTGACCACATCACTCCCGCCACTAGTAATGCAGGCCCTCTGCTAGTACCCACGAAAGTAATCAACAAGGCCCTATCCCATAAGGGGTATTGTGGTTGTACATGTAAGGTTGGAGTAATGGTCGCAACTTAAACCAATCCGTTTTTGAAAACAACACACTCTCTCTTGATTTGGTACACCACTTATTTCTCAAGTGGTTACCTAGCTCAACATCATCTCCCTTGGGCATTAGTGGGACCTGATGGGGCTTTTGAAAAGTCTTTGAAAACACTTCCTTTCCGGCACCATGCATATTCCCCTCCCACTTGCGTAGCAACTACTTAGCATCCTACCTACTTCCCACCTGCACAACCCTCATAGCAAGGTAGGGTCATGCTCAGTGCAAGTATCAATGAGGAAAGTAAAAAAGGTAACCCAATACGGTGATCAAAATTTCATCATGATTCAATGCAATGGAAATAAGTGCCATATGTCATACATAAAATGGTTTCTTAGACATGGTCAAAGGGCTACTTGCTAGGCTCAGCAAAGTCTTTGAGGTCTTCACAAACTTCTTGGCCATCTCCAAGCACTCTGTCTACTTCGTCAACTACCGCCAGAAACAATCACAATAAGCAACACAACAAGACGGAAAATAGAAGTGTTATAAAATAGGAAGCTTATTTTTCTTGGAGACCTCTGGTCTCAAGAGAAATACCTAAAAGAGAATCTATTTTGAGATGCATCAATAGGGGTTTTCAGATAGGACAATGGGATGCCAAAAAACAAAATGGTGATCTTATAAGAAGTTTAAATAAAATATTTTTATAAAAATGAGTGGAGGCAGTCATCAAATAGGGCATGATTTTAGAGACATTTACAAACTGTTCTTACTTGTTTTGGAGTTGGTATGAATATTCTAGGGTTTTTCTATATGGAACAATGCAAAAAGGGAGCTATTTATTTGTCCTACCAGAAATAACGCATGGGAAAAATGTTAACCATGCCTAGATAAATAGGGTATGATTTTATAGAAACCTAGGAACTTGAAGGACTTCATTTGGAGTTGATATGTATGCTCTAGGAATTTGCGAAGTGGGGTTTTTCATGGTTCAAATTCAAACATAATAGAAAAGTTTACTAGGAAAATATGCAATGCACATATTTGGTTAGGCCCTGATTTTAGGAATCTGTAGGAATTTGAATCATCAAATTTGGAATTAATATGAATTTTCTATGAATATTTGAATCCATCTAGTAAAAGAAAAAGGGCAAAGGATTTTACCGAAAAGGCCAAAAGAGGCATTGGGCGTGGAATAGCCAACCGGGCCGGACTAGTGGCTCAACCATGCCTGTAGGGAACGTCGAAGGTGTACTCTGCGGAGTTCGCCTCCTCCTCGGGGAGGTCGAATCAGGAGGGGGCACCTCCGCTTAAGCATCGGGCCCGACCAGCGGGCAACTAATAGGCGGGCCCCGCCTATCAGGTTTATGTCCTTCCTCGCACATCCGCGCATGACTGAGGGTAGAGAGCGGCCCAACGGCAATTTTCAGTGTCTATGGACACCTATGGCGACGCCCGGGCTGTTGGAGGGCTCAGTGGACCGTCATGTGTCCATCCATGGGCGGCACACATGCCGGTAAGGGCCACCGTGGGATACATTGGGTGACCGTGTAGGAGATTGTCGACCGTCGCCAGCTTCGGTGTCCTGGCGTCTTGGGAGAGATATGGAGGATACAGGGAGGCTTTAGGGTGGCTAGGGTGGCTCGGAGTTTGTCAGGGGGAGAGGGGAAGCCCGAGGTGATTCGAATTTAAGCCGAGGCCAACGGGGAGGCTCCATCTATGGATATCTATGGAGGGCACAACAGGGGGAATTGGTTGGTCCAGGAGATCCATGGGAGAAAGAGGGATCAAAGGTGCTGGGAGGGGTGCTGTAGGAGGCCTTATATGGTTGGGGCGCAAGTCCACTGTCGACGGCACCCGTGGCCATGGCACGACTGCTGCTAGGGGTCACACGGTGATCGAGGGGGTGTCTACGGGCTTCGTGGACAAGGTCCACATCTAGGGAGAGATAGAGGGGGAGCGTGTCCAGGGGGTAAATTGAGGGTTTTACCATGTCAATAATTGAACTATGGCCATGCCAAATTTACTGGAGGTGAAAGGCAACAACTGGGAGTTATGGTAAAAAATATAGGTCAAGGAGAATAGTATAGGAGATCAAAATAGTAACTTCTAGATTCTGCCAGAAGGTGTTTGATGTAGTTTTCACCTAGGTTTATGGTTCTCATTGCTATGAAATTTAACAGGATTTAATGGTGGATGAAAATGAGGTTGGTCACCAATTTTCAGACCATTTCATGGAAGTTGATAACGCAAATTCTATAAACCCTAGAAATGGGTAGAAATGGATTTGCATAGATCTAGCTATTCAAATCCATTCTCCTTAATGCACCACTTGGTGTGGATGCATTATTAGAGCATTAGAGCATGTCCACAAAGTTTGAGAATAAATGGAGGCACTTGTAAATGTAAAGTTGCTCAAGTTTGGATCTCGATGGAGAGGGTTTTGAGGGGTTTTGGTGAACCAAAATTATTTTGATTGGAATGAAACTTGGCATGCTAGAATTTTTTTGGATTTATGCGAGTAGTGCTTTGCTTCGAGAGAATGACACATCTCCTATGCATCGATAATTTATGAAGTATTCATGCCATATTCACCTGTGATTACAATACTTTTATATGGTTTTAATGCACTTTATATGATTTATTTAGAACTAACCACGACTGACGTTGTTTTCAACAGAACTACCGTAGTATTGTTTTCTGTGTAGAAAATGAAAGTTCTCAGAATCACCCAAGACTTTTTGACAATTTTCTGGAACAAAAGAGGAACTAGACGCTTCGTGGGAGGGACATAAGAGCCACGAGGTGGGCACCACCCACCAGGGTGCGCCAGCCCCGACCGGCATGCCCTGGTATATGTTCCTCACCTCGTGACCCACCTTCGTGTGAAACAACGCCAAAAATTCCTATAAATATAGAAACCATCATAAATAACCCAAGACTTCTCGTTCCTTCGTAGCAACTCTCTGTATCAATGAGAAACCAATCAGGAGGCGTTCCAGTACCCTCCCGGAGAGGGTAGATCATCTCCGATGGCCATTTTCGT
Organism: Hordeum marinum; assembly: GCA_022496015.1. Taxonomy (NCBI): domain Eukaryota; kingdom Viridiplantae; phylum Streptophyta; class Magnoliopsida; order Poales; family Poaceae; genus Hordeum; species Hordeum marinum. The sequence continues at coordinate 340,967,402 of CM039678.1, forward strand.
CATCCTGGTGGAGGCCATGATGAGGAGGGAGTATTCCACCCTTGGGACTGATGGTTTGTACCAGTAGCTATGTGTTCAATCTCTCTCTCCCGTGTTCTTGAGATGGCACGATCTTCATATATCATCGTCTTTGTTAATATAGTTGGATCCCATGGTGTTTTCCCCTCTCTATCCTGTCATGATGAATTGAGTTTTCCCTTTGAGATTTTGTTATTACCGGATTGAATACTTTTATGGATTTTAGAGAACTTGATATATGTCTTGCATGCGGTTACCCGTAGTGACATTAGGGTATTCAAGTGATTCACTTGATATATGTTATGGCGTCAACTTGCGGATTCCGATGACCTTGGGGATCTATGCATAGGGGTTGATTGCATGTCTCCATACCTTGTTCTCCGATAGAAATCTTGGGGCACTCTTTGAGGTTCTTTGTGTTTGATTGAGTATTATGAATCTGAAATTGTTTTGATATGTATCGTATAATTAACTCATGGATACTTGTCGTGACATTGGATTATCTAGGTGACATTAGAGTTGGTTGATGCGTATCATACGGTGTTATTTTAGTACGAACTCTTAGATAGATTGATCAAAAATGATAACTTGTTGTTATTTTAGTATGAACTCTTGAATACATCGACCGGAAAGGATAACTTTAAGGTGCTTTCGTACCCTACAAACAATTTCTTCTTATGTTCTCCGCTAGATAAGAACATTGCAGTGATTCTTCGTTGCACGTTGTGGGATGGTTATGTCATCCAATTATATTAGTATTGTTGAGAGATTGCAGCAGCAAAAGTACGGACCGCAAACCTTGTTTTCAAGAATTGCAATACCGTTTTCAAGCATTGTTTTTTTATTGTTACTATTACAAAAATCAATATCTACTATCATTACTACACTTGTATCACCATCTCTTCGCCAAACTAGTGCGCCTATACAATTTGCCATTGTATTGGGTGTGTTGGGGACACAAGAGATTTCTTTTATTTCATTGCAGGGTTGCTTGGAGGCCCAACACGAGTCTAACAAATCAATATCTACTATCATTACTACGCTTGGAGGCCCAACACGAGTCTACAAGAATAAAGTTGCGTAGTAGACATCAAGCTCTTTTCTAGCGTCGTTGTCAGGGAGGTGAGTGCCTTAAGGTATATATTTAGATCTTTCAATTAAATCTTTTAGTTTCTTGTTTTGCAATAGTTTTGTTTTATAGAATAAAACTACAAAAAATGGAATTTAGATTGCATCATTTGTATAGTCTTTATAATGTCTTTTGTTAAAATAAGGATACAGAAAATTGTGCTCAATTGGTAGAGGAAGAAGTTATGAAAATGCTTAATGAAACTACTTGAATGATGATCATGAATGTAATGTTGCTAGTATGAATTTTATGAATATCCATGATGCTAATGATATGCAAATCCAAGCTTGGGGATGCTATGTTTGATGAAGATGATATTTTTAGTCCCCAAAGTTTTGATGAGAAAATTTATTATGATGATGGCATGACTCCTATCTTTGAATTATGATGATGACATGTACGCTATGAAGATGATAGTAACAATGAAACTTGTCATCATGATTTTAATATTGAATGTGGTTATGTCAATCAAGTGTGCCATGATAGTTATTTTGTTTTGTTTGCTCCTACTACAATGAATGAGAAGAAAATTGCTTATGTGGAGAGTGATAAATTTGGTATCCTTGTAGATCATGAAAATAATGTTGTATGTGATATTTATATTGTGAAATTCCTTCATGATTCTACTCAAAATTATTATGAGGGAGGAACATATGCTTGTAGGAATTGCAATAATATCAAGTTTCCTCCCTATGTGTTCAACATTTTGAAGTTATGCTTGTTTTTCCTTCCTATGCTAGTTCATTCTTGATCCCAAAAAAAATTTTCTCACAAAATCCACATGAATAGGAAGTGGGTAGAATTAAATTTTCTTGTCATGAGATTCATGATGCTCCCTTTCACGTTCCAATTACTATTTTTTATGTGAGCATCATTAAAATCATCATGCTTAGCTAAAAGGCTTTAAAGAAAAGCGCTTGTTGGGAGACAACCCAACACTTTTACTTTATGTTGTTGAGTGTTAACATTATTAATATACTATATTAATCATGTTTTGTGTCTTTTATTTCAATAAACTGCCAAGTAAAGCCTTTGGGATGACTCACTAGATGAGTAGAATTCATGCTGAACCAAAACAGAAACTTTTGACTCTAGTACAGGAATTTTCATTTTTTACTGGAGAGTTATAATGATCTTAAATACTTACATAGAGTTTATATACAAATTATTCAGGTTTTCATAATTATTCAAAAAAATTAGAGACATGAAAGTATGGCTATACTACAGATCGTCACAGGCAGTTCTGTTTTTGACAGATTCTGTTTTGCAAGGATAGTTTGCTTGTTTCAAGTGTTTCCATAGCTTATATTTGGTGATATAAATTGTGTAAATTATGTAATAAAGTAGGTATTATGTGAGAACAGTTATTAATATTGTATTGACAGTACGTAAGTGAATGATCTATATTTACTATACTAACCCATCTCGGGAAGTTTCGTTAAGTTTTGTGTGATTGAAGTTTTCAAGTTTTGGGCGAGATACCGATATGAGGTGAATAAGGATCAGAAAGGACCTAAAATTGGGTATTCCCAAGTCACCCCTAATATAATATCCAAGGAATACTAAAGAACCTAAGCTTGGGGGTGCCCCGGAAGGTATCCCCTCTTTCGTCTCCAACACTATCGGTATCTCTTACTTACAACTACACTTTTATTCGTCATATAATTTGTGTATCTTGGCACGTCATTTTATTTTATTTTTATCTGTTACATTTTATTTATAATATTTTTTGTTCAACAAAAGCTTCAAATAATTGCCTTTTAGGATGCTTGAATTACATGTTTGATGTGTGCTGTATAAAACAGAAACTTTTGCTGTAGTGTTTGAATTTTAATATTTTACTGGAACCTGGAAAGTTTCTGAAATTTTAACACAATGTTTTAATATAATTTTTTAATCACATTCTAAAATTTCAGAAGTTTTTGATTTACATAAGTACACTAGTTTAATAGATGACTACAGACTGTTCTGTTTGGACAGATCGCTGTCATAGTTTCGTTATCTACTTATCCTATAGTTTTCATGTCTTATATTAGTATATATAAATTTTGGAAATTATAGAAAACATTATATTATGTTTTAAAATTATTGTGCAGCTTGTCTTGGCACTACATTAAGTGTTGATTTGTTTTTATGTGTACTAACCTATCTCACGTGTTCTTTTCGAGTTTTGTGTGGATGAAGTTTTTGAGAATAGGTGAAACCGTGATATGATAGGATTTAAACAGATAGAAAAGATTAAGATTGGGGATTCCCAAGGCACCACAAGTAAGTATTTAAATAAGTCTCAAGCATCTAATCTTGGGGATGCTACGTATCCCACCTCTCTTCATCAAACAAATATCGGTTAGCCTATGTTGAGCCTAAATTTTTATTTGTCCACATTGTTTGTGCTATTCTTGGAGTGTGATTTTATTTTGTTTTGATTGATGTTTTAATAAATACTTAGATCTGCAAATATTTATTGAGATATAGAGCCCTCTCAAAGCTACTTGATTGTTTACCTACTCATTGATCTTCACTTATATCTTTTGAAGATTAGTTCGATGTTTAGTTCTTTACTCTTGTGCTTCACTTATATACTATGAGTAAATTGTGAATAAATTAAATATCATAAATAATAAATTATCAATGTGCTTTATTCTTAGTAGTAGCTTCACATCTGGTTTATAAAATGAAATCTTTTGAAGATTGATAGTAACAATACTGGTCATACAAGCAATTCGTGAATGATAAGTATAAGGAAGAGAACTTTCACATACAAATATATTATATTGGACACCTTCTATGATTGTGAATACCAATTAATTATTTTCAAAGTTGAGAAAATTAGTTGAAGTTGGACAAGGAAGACAATGCAATGAGATATGGTTGTGTATAGTTGCATAGAAGTTATATTTTCATGGATCCTCCAACATGTGGTGTTTGCTTAGGATCTTTTGCTAGCCAAAAATTCGTACTAAGTAGAGATACTACTTGTGCATCCAAAAACCCTTAAACCCAGTTTCTTTCCATGAGTGTCCGCCATACCTACCTATGGATTGAATAAGATCCTTCAAGTAAGTTGCCATCAGTGCAAAAAGGCAATAAAAATTGCTTCTAAATGTGTTTGATCATTTAGTGCAAGAGAAAATTGAGTGTTGCATGAACTTGTGATAGCAAAGTAATAAAAGCAACAAACTACATAACGAAGGTTGCAATCATAAGGGCCAATATAACGTGACGTTATTTCATATTAAGTGATTGTGCATACAAAACAAAAAGCGCATAACAACCTCTGCTTCCCTCTTTAAAGGGCCTATCTTTTACCTTTCAGTATTTACTTTTATGCAAGAGTCAATTGTATGAATTCTCATTTCAACCTCAATTATTATCTAGTTGGCAAGAATCATGTGGTAGGGAAATATATATGCACATATGGCCAATCAAATATATGTGATCATGGCTTATTATTCTTGACAATTATCTCTATGATAAGTGACTTGGGAGGCGAAATATTAAGCCCCTATATTTCTATGTGTTCCATGGATGCCATTTGTTCTAAAAATATGATTTGGGTACTAGCAATCATAGAATACTATGTGATGATTGAGTATGTGGAGATCTTACTTAGACTTTGTTGAGAATAAGTTGAATTGCCATTTGTTGGTGACTAAGAACATATGTTGTTAAGTTTCAAGAGAATTCATTGTTTGAACCATAACATGTGAATTGGTGGCTACTTTATCATGATGAGTTTTATGAGAAAGAGTTGTTATTATGAAGCTACGAAAAGTGATTGAAATTATCATTGATCAAACTTATGCACTATGGTAGCATTCACACTTCATAAATTATTTATTTTATCATTTACCTACTCGAGGACGAGTAGGAATTAAGCTTGGGGATGCTGATACGTTTCCAATGTATTGACAATTTATGAAGTATTCATGCCATATTCAGCTCTGTGTACAATACTTTTATATGGTTTTGATGCACTTTATATGATTTATTTATAACTAACCTGGACTGACGTTATTTCCAGCAAAATTACCATGGTGTTGTTTTTCATGCAGAAAATGAAAGTTCTCAAAATCGCCCAAAACTTTTTGACACTTCGTGCAGAGGTCCAGAAGAGCCGCGAGGTGGGCACCACCCACCAGGGCACGCCAGCCCCCCCAACACCCCTGGTGTATGTTCCTCATGTCGAGGCTCACCTTCGCGTGAAATCAACGCTAAAAATTCCTATAAATATAGCAACCATCAGAAATAACCCTAGACTTCTCGTTCCGCCACCGCAACTCTCTATATCAATGAAAAACCAGTCTGGAGCCATTCCAGTACCTTGCCGAAGAGGGTAGATCATCTCGGGTGGCCATCATCATCATATCGATAGAGTCCATGATGAGGAGGGAGTAGTCCACCGTCGGGGCTGACGGTTTGTACCAGTATCTATGTGTGCAATATCTCTCTCTCATGTTCTTGAGATGGCATGATCTTGATGTATCACGGGCTTTGCTAATACAGTTGGATCACATGGTGTTTTCACCTCTCTATCTTGTTGTTGTGAATTGAGTATTCCCTTTGAGATTTAGTTATTACCGGATTGAATATTTTTATGGATTTGAGAGCACTTGATATATGTCTTGCATGCGGATAGCCTTTATGACATTGGGAATATTCAAGTGATTCATTTGATATATGTTATGACGTCAACTTGTGGATCCGGTGACCTTGGGGATCTATGCATCGAGGTTGATTGCACGTTTTCATACCTTGCTCTCTGATAGAAATCTTGGGGTAATCTTTGAGGTTCTTTGTGTTTGATTGAGTATTATGAATCTGAAATTGTTTGATGCGTATCTTTTAACTAACTCATGGATACTTGTGATGACATTGGAGTGTCTAGGTGACGTTAGAGTTGGTTGATACGTATCATATGGTGTTATTTTAGTACGAACTCTTAGATATATTGATCGAAAAGGATAACTTTTTGTGATTTTAGTATGCAGTCCTGAATAGATCGATCAGAAAGGATAAATTTAAGGTGGTTTAGTACCCTACAAACTATTTATTCTTATGATCTCCGCTAGATAGGAACTTTGGAGTGATTCTTTGTTGCACGTTGAGGGGTGGTTATGTGATCCAATTGTATTAGCATTGTTGAGAGATTGCACTAGTGAAAGTACGGACTGTAGGCCTTGTTTTTAAGCATTTCAATATCGTTTGTGCTCACTTTTGTTACTTGCTACCTTGCTGTTTTTTATTGTTACTATTACAAAAATCAATATCTACTATCATTACTACACTTGTATCACCATCTCTTCGCCGAACTAGTTCACCTATACATTTTTCCATTGGGGACAAAAGATATTTATTGTATTTGGTTGTAGGGTTGTTTGAGAGAGACCATCTTCAGTCCACACCTCCCACGGATTGATAAACCTTATGTCATCCACTTGGGGGAAAATTGCTACTGTCCTACAAAACGCTGCGCTTGGAGGCCCAACACTAGTCTACAAGAATAAAGTTGTGTAGTAGACATCAGAGAGCTAATAAAACCTTGAAATAAGTATGTGAGTTCTTTATGACTAATGTGAATCCATGGATATATGCACTCTCACCTCCACATGTTTGCTAGCCTCTTTGGTATTGTTCATCGCCCATTCTGACCTCGAGGATAGATGCAACTTTCGCCGATGCGTCCAAACCACATGACATGATACGCTCTGTTGCACATAAGTCTCATTATATCTTCCTCAATAAATCCACCATACCTACCTATCATGGCATTTCGATAGCCATTCCGAGAGATATTACCATGCAACTTCCATTGTCACATCATATAACTTATACTTCCATTGTCATATTGCTTTGCAAGATCAAATAGGCTGACATAGTATTTGTGTCAAAGACACCATTCATCATTTTATTATGCATGTTACGCTAGATCATTACACAACCTGGTACACTGCCAGAGGCATCATATAGAGTCATATCATCCTATCAATTTTCACATCAAGTTCTAAGTAAATAAAAGTGTGATGATCATCATTATTTAAGGCACTACTTAGTGAGGAAAGGATGATGGAGACAGATTCCACCACACGTTAGGAAGAGACTCCAGACGAAAAATAAATAAATAAAAAGGGAAGAGAAAAAGAAATAGAAAGAGAAATAAAAAATAAAAAAGAGAGATAAACAGAAAATAAATAAATAAATGAGAGAAAAGAGAGAAGGGACAGTTCTACTACCTCTTATTCCACACTTGTGCCTCAAAGTGGCAACATGTTCTTCATATAGAGAGTCTCTTGTTTTGTCCCTTCCATATACTAGTGGGAATTTTTCATTATAGAACTTGGCTTGTATATTCTATTGCCGGCTTCCTCAAATGCCCGAGGTCTTCATGAGTAAGCAAGTTAGATGCACACCCACTTAGCTTCAGTTAAGCTTTCATACACTTATAGCTCTGTTGCATCTGTTGCATGGTAATCCCTACTCCTTGCATTCATATCAATTGATGGGAATCTCCATAGACCGTTGATACACCTAGTTCATGCAAGACTTTCTTGTCCACTTTCACCCCTTTGAAACCTACCACCATATTCTCTTCCACCTTTATGCTATATCCATGGTTCACACTCATATATTGCGCAAGTAATAAAAAGCTAAAGTGTGTTAAAAAGTACTATCCAATTGTATGACTTGACACCATGGTGCTTAGCATTGGTATTTACGTGGTGAGGACGGAGCCATGCTATATTTATATGATTAAATGAATAGGGCATGAACATTCTTTATGGATCGTATGCTCTGAAACTTGATGACTATGTTGCTTATGTTTATAAGTAATACTATGTTAATGTTTATTAATTCGTCGTTTCTCAATGATCAAACCTGTAAAAGATTACATGTTCGGTAGCATGTCACTCAAAAATTCTATTTTTATCAATTATCTACCAGAGGACGAGCAGGAATTAAGCTTGGGGATGCTGATACATCTCCAACATATCTATACTTTTTGATTGTTCCATGATATTATATTAGCATTAGGATGGTTTTTGGATGTTTATTTACCAATAAATATTATTTTTGAGCACTAACCTATTAACCCAGTGCCATGTGCCAGTTGGTGTTTTCTACATATTTTTGGCTTTTCAGGTTTACAGTACCAATCGAAGTCCAATTGCCAAGGAACTTTAATATGATTTTTTGAGCAAAAGAATACCTGGAAGTTTCGGGAGGAGACCAGAGGCCTCACAAGGGAGGCATGAGGCAACGAGATGCGGCCAGGGGGTATGTCGCACCCTGTTGGCTCGTGCTCCCCTCGGCTGCCTCCCGATGCCCCTCTCGGGCCTATAAATTCACATATATTCCAAAAACCATAGAGATCCTCCCAAAACACTTTTTCCGCCATCGCAAGTCTCTATTACGCCGTGTGCCCATCTATAGCCATGTTCCGGTGCCTTGCTAGAGGGGGAATCAATCATGGAGGGCCTCTACATCATCCTTGCTGCTCCCATGGTCATGTGTGAGTAGTTCCCCATAGACCTTCGGGTCCATAGTTAGTACCTAGATGGTTATTTGTCTCCCTCTCTTGATCTTCAATGCAATTATCATTGCATCTTTGCTTTGATCTGTCTGATGTAATCCTTTTGTGCGACACATTTGTTGGGATCCGATGAATTGTGGGTTTATTTTCAGATTATTCATGAAAAATATTTGAGTCTTCTCTGAAATCTATTATGATTCTTATGTGCATGATCATCATAAGTTCATAAATCTATATGATCTATTGATTTTGTTTGGCCAAGTACATAGATCTATCTTCAGTGAGAGGCGTGCATTGTAGTGGGTTCAATCTGAGGTGTTTCTATATCCCAGTGACAGATGGGGACATGATATGTCTTTGCATTGTTACCACTAAGGATAAAACTATGGGTTTAGTTAATATTAATTTAATTCTCTTTGTCTACATCATTGTTGGAGATATGCCATGGAGGCAATCAAGTATAATGATATTTCTTATGTATTTATGAATAAAGATAGTCCTTGGACATTATTAGTGATGTGTGTATTAACAAGTACATGACTTGTTTGTGAGACCATGCATTGTATGATGGCTATCCTAAATGGCCCCTAGTCGAAAGGGTTGTGTGGACCCGCAACCAATCATAATAGCATATGACACGGTGGATGGTCCAGTCTCACTGGCCATGTAGCATTGGATGCTAGCCGGATAATATGGACTTAGAAAGATCTGGTCGGATTGGACGTAGTCGGATCCAAGTTGAGATAAGGTCTGAGTTGGATAGACCCTACTATGAGACGCAGCGATAGGTCATCCATGAGTCACTAGTACAACATACGTTCTATGTCCTAAGACCGAGATGGCACATGGACTTGGGATGGTGACAGACTTGCTTTGGGCCGGCCAAATGCTTCTCCGTGACTGGGTAGCTACAAAGGTTAATTTCGGGCTTATCCAAACCCATGTTGTGAGACATGGTCAAGCAACATGGGATTTGCCCCTCCGATCAGGAGAGATATACTCTGGGCCTCCTTAAGTGATTCGACCTGGATAAACATGGCCATGTGACGAGGATTATGAGATAATCTGAATGTTGGTCGGATTCATCACAACGAGAAAGAGGTCGTGCTGCAACAAGGATGACCATGTCGCCTTGTGCACGACAACATATATCGTGTGGCAAAGGGAATAGAAGCATGAAGTATAGGTTTGCCTAACCAGCTTCATTGGCTATTTGGAGTTGGATGTGATATGACTTGAAACCAAGTGAACGAGAACCTAAGGGGTTGCGTGCTTAAGGGAAGGAACGCATGGGCTTTATGATCCGTGTGAGGCCCAAGAGTTGAGCCCACGACAGATGCCTATATATATTGGAGGTACGGCACACCCATCTGGTTGATCGCTTCAATGCCATCATTAGGGCTTTGCATGTGTTGCAACTAGCCACCTCCATCGACCGCCGACTGTGCGATTGGATCTAGCAGTATGCCACACAGTGTTCCTTCTACACGCGCAGATACCGTTAAAGGCGGTGCACTTGTGCTGCGTCGAGAAACCTCTATGTGGGATTCAAAGACCGATTGTTTGAGGGAGAGGATCTGGTGATCGACTGCTCGTGGGAGATCGGATGTGGAGGAGATGGACCACGCAAACGCGCTGCCCCAACTCTACTTTTTCTGCACGACACTGCACGTCTAGTGGTTACGATCTGTGATCCATATCCATAGCATGATCTTGGATGTTCTGCGAGTAGGTAAATTTTAATTTGCATGTGATGCACCTACGGTAGAACCCAATGGTGTTATCAGAGCCTCTGCTATAGGTTTTGGTTTCAGATCGGATGCATATGTGATATGTGGTGGCGATAGATGAGATCTATCGTCATTCATGAATCGGCTATATGCACGGTTGATGAGATCAAGTGCACATCAGGATTGTTGAGGCAATGTTTTCTGTCAGTTGGAATCGGTGAGGTCGTGACACAACCTACCCCTACTGGTCACTTTCCACCATCGGGGTTAACTGTGAAATGTAAATCTGAATCGGGTTCGCGATGATCGATGAGATCAGTCATATCAGAAAATTTGGCGTAATCAGTACCGCCGTGTGCGTAGCGTCGTATATTTCGATGATCACACGAACCGGTAGAATGCAATTCTATGCACAACTTTGTTTTGCAGGTTGGATGTGAATAGTATGGCTCATATGTATGTGACGCATGTGTGTAATTTAACATGACCAACATGTCATAATTGTCAGTCGGCAAGAGCCAAAGAGTTGTCATTATATTGTATAACAACCTGCGTGTCGACTTATGATTCTGTGTAAAATACATTAGTAGTTGTAGTAGTTCGAGGACAAAGATCAAATTCGAGGCTTTGGCGTCCCGACATTACAAGCAAGATGGAGTTCCACCCTGGCCATCGGAGTTGGAGCCGGCCATCGAAGCGCATCCATGAAGGATCCATACTATTTCACATATTCGTGTTTATATGTGATTGATATAATTCTTGTTTCTATGCATGTTATAATGGTAGAAAGATCCCTCGTTAATATCAAGCACATTGCCATTCTGGATGTTGCACCTTCAGACGTCAAGTACGTCTAGTAGCAGGCTCAGAAAATTGAGGTGCAACTAGGTGTCCCTGAACTAGAGGGTTCGTCTTGGACACGGACATGCACCGCATCAGGTTAACTTGACAAGGCTATCAAAACGGTTTTGGGCCTTGTGGCAAAGAAGGTTGTGAGTCGGGGTATAAGATACCTACCTGACCAACATGAGTCATATAGAGATACCATTAGCAGGGAGTTTCTTACCGGATAAGCAAGTTGTCTAGCAGTGATGCTAAAGCTCACTAGTCACTTGTGCTAGTCAGATCTTGAATCACTGAGAGTTTGGTGAGGGGTGGCAACTTCAGTGGGAGAAGTTCTGTTTATGGCTTGAATTACTCTACATAAACACATTACATAGTGATTGCATATTTTCTGTTGTAGATCAATGGCACCACCTGCTCAAAACTTCGCATTTAATTCAATTCTGGAAAAGGATAAACTGAATGGAACAAACTTTACCACCTGGTATAGAAATTTGAGGATTGTTCTCAACCACGATAAAAAGGAACATGTCCTAGAGGATCCAATTCTAGAGGTACCTGTCCATAATGCTAATTCCACAACCAAGAATGCCTACCAAGAACTGATTGATGAACCTAGAGAGATCAGCTACGTCACGCTGGCTTGTATGGAGCCCGATTTGCAACAACATTTCGAAGATATTGCGGCTTTTGATACGATCGTGAGTCTCAATAACATGTTTCAGGTGTAGGCTAGGACCGAAAGTTTGAACGTCTGGTGATCCTTGATAGATTGTAAGCTGAAGGAAGGTGATCCACTAAGCCCGCATGTGATCAAGATGATCGGATACGTGCAAGCTTTGGATCGGTTGGCCTTCCCGCTCTTGGATGAGCTAGCTACTAATGCAATTTTGGGTTCTCTTCTAGCTGGCTATGGGACGTTCATCTCGAACTATCATATGCACGGTATGGATAAGAACCTCAGTGAATTGCATGGGATGCTCAAGGTGGAAGAGCAAGATATTAAGAAAAGCACACATCAAGCGTTGATAGTGCAGAACTCGGCTAAGTTCAAGAAGAGTTGGTTGAAGAAAAAGGGGAAGGCAAAGGGCACGGAGAAGGTTTCTCCTTCGCTGGACCGAAGTCTTGACCAAACTCAAAGACCATTTGCTTTCATTGCAAGGAAGCTGGTCACTGGAAGAGGAACTGTAGCAAGATCCTAGGTAAGCATGGCAAGAAGGCCGCAGATGCTTCTTCAGGCAAAGGTACACTTGTTACATATGATATAGACATTTATCTTGCCAACATACCTAGTAGCTCTTGGGTATTTGATACCGGATCGGTTGTTCATATTTGCAACTCGATGTAGTGGCTGGTAAGAACTAGGTGTGTGGCACAATGGGAGATTGACACCAAGGCTGGGAACAAAGTAAGAGTTTCTACATTGCAGGTGGGCACGATGCAGCTCCAGCTTCTTTCTAGATATTTTTGGAATTGACTAATTGTTATTACATTCCCGCACTTAGTCGGAACATTATTTCTGCCTGATGCTTGATGAGTCAAGGTTATGAATTCAATTTAAAGGACAAGGGTTGTTCATTTTATTTGAATGGAATGTTGCACGGCTATGCACCCATGGTAGATGGGCTATTTATTTTGAATCTAGAAACGGAACCAGTCTATAACGTGAATGTCAAGAGCCATAAGCCTAATGAGATAAATCTGACATACAATTGGCATTGCCAACTTGGAAACATTAGTCTAAAACGCATGAAGAAGCTCCATGATGATGGACTCCTAACTTCGTCTGACTTCAGGTCGTTCGAGACATGTGAATCCTGCTTGCTAGCCAAGGTGACCAAGTCTCCTCTTGCAAAGATTCGCGACAAGGCGTTCGAGCTGTTGGAGCACCACTGCCAGAGGTGGCTATCAGTACTTTGTGACTTTTCTGATGACTTGAGTAGATATGGATATATCTATTTGATGAGACACAAGTCGGAAACTTCTGAAATGTTCAAAGAGTTTTAGAATGAGGTTGAAAATCAGCTTTGCAAGACGATAAAAATTCTAAGATCAGATCATGGAGGTGAGTACATGAGCCACGAGTTTGTTGATCATCTAAAAAGCCGAGGTATAGTACCTCAGCTCACACCTCCAGGTACACCACAGAGAATAGCATGTGAGAATGGAGAAATCAAACCTTCTTGGACATGGTCCGATCAACGATGACAAAATTGGATTTACCCTTGTTATTTTGGGGATACGCTCTAGAAACTGTAGTTTTCACACTTAACAGGGTACCACCAAAATCCGGAGACAAGACACCACATGAGATGTGGACTGGGAAGAGTCCTAGTTTGTATTTTCAAAAGATTTGGGGTTGTGAAGAATTTATCAAGTGACTCATATTGGACAAGCTTACACCCAAGTCAGATAAATGCATATTCGTGGGAAACCTTGGGATACAACTTCTACAACAGAGAAGAGAACACAGTGTTTGTTGCTCGGAACGGTGTTTTCCTAGAGAAGGAGTTTCTTAGTCCAGAGGGCAGTGGGAGAAGGTGCGACTCGAACAAATTCTAGAGCCACTCGAGGACGACTGGACTAACGATGTGATCATACGGGAGTCAGTCCGAGAACCCATAGTGTAGTCGGCATCGGAGCCACGGAGGGTAGAAATATTGCGTAGAGTGTGTGATGTGTTGTTTCTACAAAGCGATGAGCCGGCCACGTATGTGGAAGCGATGGTGATCCCAGATTTCGAGGTATGGCTTGAGGCTATGAGATCTGAGTTAAAGTCCATGGATGACAATCAAGTCTGGGACTTGGTTGATCCGCCGCTTGGCGTAGTGGCCATTGGTTACAAATGGTTCTTTAAGAAGAAAACTGATGTGGATGGAAATGTTTAGATCCATAAAGCTCGGCTTGTCTCTAAAGGTTATGGAAAAATTCAAGGAATTGACTACGACGAGATCTACTCATCAGTAGAGATGCTAAAGTCGATAAGGATCATACTAGCTATAGTTGCGTATTTTGATTATGAGATATGCCAGATGGATGTCAAAACGGATTTCCTTCACATAAATTTAAACGAAGATGTATGCATGATACAACCCAAAGGTTTTGTCGATCCAACTAATGCTCGTAAATATGCAAGCTCAAGAGATCCATTTATGGATCGAGGCAAGCAACCTAGAGTTAGAATATTCGTTTTAATGAAGTCATCATTGACCTTGGTTTCATGAAGAACAAAGAGGACTATTGTATATATAGGAAGTGTAGTGGGATCTTGGTAGTATTTTTGATTTTGTATGTTAGATGACATACTGCAGACCAGAAATGATGTTTCGATGCTGAACTCAGTCAAGGAATCATTGAATGGGAAGTTCTTGATGAAAGACCTTGGAGAGGTAGTGTACGTTTTAGGCATCAACAACTATAGAGATAGATCGAGGAGGCTGCTTGGCTTGAGCCAGAGCATGTACATAGACAAAGTGTTGAAGAGGTTTACATGAGTTAGGAAAATAAAGGGTTCTTGCCCATCTCACATGGTATAAGGCTAAGCAAGACTCAGGGTCCTACGACTTCTAATGAGCGAAACCAGACGAGTAGGATTCCATATGCCTCGGCAATAGGATACATCATGTATGCCATGCTATGTACATGGCCTGATGTTGCCTATGCAATAAGCTTAACAAGTAGATACAAGCCGACCCGGGTGAGAGTCACTGGGTAGTGGTAAAAACTATCTTGAAGTACCTAAAAAGGAGCAGTGCGCTGGAAAAGTTCCAAGCAAGATACAGTGGCCAACTCCACAACAGAGGCCGAATAGTTGCAGCTTGTGAAGCCGCAAAGGAAGGTGTTTGGACTCAGAAGTTTCTAGAAGATCTTGGTGTGTTTCCGGGCTGGTCAAAACCGTTGGACCTTTATTGCGATAATTCAGGTGCGATCACACAAGCCAAGGAGCTGAGACAATATCACAAGACCAGGCACATAGACCGAAAATATCACTCGATACAAAAGCTCATGAAAAATGGTGATACTAAATTATGCAAGATTCATACGGATGCAAATGTTGCAGATCCGTTGACTAAGCCTCTTCCGCAACCTAAGCATGAGGGGCATGTTAGAGCTATGGGCATTCAATGTCTATTTGATTGACTCTAGTGCAAGTGGTAGACTATTGGAGATATTCCCAAGAAGAAATCATGTATGATGATATTTCCTATGTGTTTATGAATAAACATAGTCCTTGGACATTATCAATGATGTGTATTAACAAGTACATGACTTGTTTGTGAGACTACGCATTGTATGATGACAGTTCTAAATGGCCCCAAGTCGAAAGGATTGTGTGGACGTGCAACCAATCAGACTAGCATATGACACAGTAGATGGTCCGGTCTCACCGACATGTAGCATTGGATGCTACCCGGATAATACGGACTCAGAAAGATTTTGTCGGATTTGACGTAGTCGGTTCCGAGTCGAGATAAGGTCTGAGATGCATAGACCCAACTATGAGACACAGTGATAGGTCATTAGTGAGTCACTAGTACAACATATATTCTATGTCCTAAGACCTGAGCTGGTGCATGAATTCGGGATGGTGACAGACTTGCTTTGGGCCAACCAAACGCTACTCTAGGATTGGGTAGTTACAATGGTAGGTTCCGGGCTTGTCCAGACCCATGCTGCGAGACATGGTCAAGCAAGATGGGATTTGCCCCCTCCAATCAAGAGAGATATACTCTTGGCCCCCTCGGGTGATTTGAGCTGGATAAGCATGGCCATGCGATGAGGATTATGAGATTATCCGAAACTTGGTCCGATTCACCAAAACGAGAAAGAGATCGCGCTGCAACAAGTATGGCCATGTTGCCTTGTGCATGACAACATATATCGTGTGGAAAAGGGAACAAAAGTGTGAAATACAGGTTCGCCTTACCAGCTTCATCGGACATTTGGAGTTGGCACGCTTTGCTAGAGGCCACTACGGACTAAATAAGTCAGATGTGATCTAACTTGCGACCAAGTGAATGAGAACCTAAGGGGTCATGCACTTAAGGGAAGGGACATGTGGGCTTTAGGATCCGTGCGAGGCCCAAGAGTTGAGCCCGCGACGAATGCCTGTATATAGTGGAGGTGCGGCACATCCATCTGGTTGATTGCTTTGGCGCCGTCATTAGGGATTTACATGTGTTGCAACTAGCCACCTCCACCCGCCGCCGACTGTGCGATCAGATCTAGCAATCCATCGCACGGTGTTCATCCTACACGCACGGATACCGTTAGAGGCTGTGCACTTGTGCCGCTTCGGCGAACCTATATGTGGGATCCGACGAACGAGTATTTGAGGCAGAGGATCCGGCGATCGACTGTTCATTGGAGATCGGACGAGGAGGTGACGGACAACGCAAACGCGCTCCCCCAACTCTACTTCCGGTGCATGGCACTGTGCGTCTAGTGGTAACGATATGTGATCCATCTCCGTAGCATGATCTTGGATGTTCTGCGTGTAGGAAACTTTTAATTCGCATGTGATGCACCTACGGTAGAAACCAATAATCATTTCACTATTCTCCAAGCATCACTCTTTTTTCCTTAATACTCTAGATGCATGTTGGATAGCGGTCGTAGGGTGGAGTAATAGTAATAGGTGTAGGCAGGAGTCGACCTATTTGCTTAAGTATGTGATTCCTATATACACATGATAATTGTCGTGAATATCACATCACAATGCACTTTTCTATCAATGGCCCAACAGTAATTTGTTTACCCATTGTATGCTTACTTTCATGAGAGATGCCACTAGGGAAACTATGGCCCCCGAGTCTATTCACTTATAATTTGAAAAATGCTACAATATATTGCTACCATTATTCACTTTTTATTTTATTTTGTAATTTACAATTATCTACTACCAACCACACTACTTACAAGCTTGCAAATAATGAGTCCAAGGGGATTGACAACCCACTTGCCCTCGTTGGGTGCATGTGTTTGCTCTTTTGTGTCTAGCCGCTGAAGATGTTGGTTGGTTTTTACTCCTATAGGTTCGATAAACCTTGGTTCTCCACTGAGGAAAATACTTACCGATATTGTGTTGCATCACCCATTCCTCTTCACGGAAAACCCAACGTAGATCACAAGTATCAGGCCCTAGGGCTTTGTGCATTAGTCTCTGGAAGGTGGCTCCTCCACTCTTCAAGCTGAAGGGCAAACAAATGTAGCAGTACACTATGTAAGGAGTAAGGAAGACAATCTTATCTTCATCTTGTTTGGCCATCTTGATCTGATGGTAGCCTGAAAATGCATCCAAAAAGCATAGTAGTTTGTACCCAGCTGTGGAGTCTATGATTTGACTGATGCGCGACAGTGGGAAGTGGTCCTTGGGGCAGGCCTTGTTGAGATCAGTGAAATCGATGCACACTCGCCCCTCTCCACTATGCTTCTGGAGCACGACAGGATTGGCAACCCACTTTGGGTGGAGTACCTCACGGATGAAACCTGCCTCTTGAAGCTTCTTGGTCTCTTGAACGAAGAACTTATGTTTCTCTATTGCCTGGTGTCGTGCCGTTTGCTTCATGGGTCGTGCATTTGTACACATGGCTAGGTGGTGCTCGATCACCTCCCTTGGCACTACGGGCATGTCTGATGGTGTCCACGCGATCATATTAGTGTTTGCCCGAAGGCAGGTGACGAGCTTGCCTTCCTATTTGGCCGGGAGGCCACTGTCATTGGTGATGGTGGGACCGGAGCCGCTACCGTCCAGCGACACTTTCTTTGTCTCGGTGCGTGCCTAAGAAAACATTGGATTCTTCTTGGAGGGTGCTGACTCGATGTCATTCTCGTCAACATGATGGAAGTGGCGACCACCTTGTAGGCGCTCTCAAGGGTGCACACTGCATCCTTCTTAGCACAGTGGATAGTGATGGTGCAGCCGCTTCCCGGGAGCTTGACGGTGTTGTTGGCATGATGGGTCACTTAGGCATGCTGGGTCACTAACATGAACTTGGCGAGTGCAGCATAGCCTGGGATGGCATTGTAGGGTAGGCCGATGTGTGCCACGTCAAAGTCGATGAGCTCGGTGTGGTAGTTCTTGCTGTCGAAGGTGATACGAAGATGCACTTGCCCCAGGGGCAGGGTGGAGTCGTCAGTTGCACCTGAGAAGGACCTCGTCAGCATGAGGCAGTCGTAAGGCACATGAAGCCCCTCAAAGGTCTCCACAGAGAGCACATTGAGGCCTGCGCCGCCATCAATTAGTGTCTTGGTGATGGTGACGTTGTTGACGGTGGGTGTGCATAACAGAGTGATCGTCCCCACATCCCTAGTGGACTTGCGGTGGTCGGTGGAGTCGAAGGAGATTGAGAACTGCGATCATTTGAGGGGCATGGAGACGTCAACTCCATTGAGGGCATCGTTAACCTCACATGAGAAATGCTTGAAATGGCGGTTGGAGGCACGAGCCTAAGCTCCTCCAAGGATGCACGCCACCTCGCGAGGTTTCTGGTAGCCGCCAACGTCCTTGTCCAGCAAGTTGATCATGTTGGCACGAGGTGGGTGGCGTTGGCTTGAGGAGGATTGGCCTTCTGCCCGCCTTGCCGATAATTGTTGTCATTGCAGTCTTTGTCGTTGTTGTGATCGTTCCAGCGACCATCGCTAAAGCTTCCGCCGTGGCCTCTAGCATGATCATTGTGGTTCTTGTGCCTGCCTTAGCAGTCTCACTGGAGCATCTTGAGCTCGTGGCAGTCCTTGGTGTGCTGAGTGTTCATGATGTGGAATGTGCACGCGGGAAGACTATCTTTCCTAGGCGCGGGCTTGTTGTGGTCACGTCGATGCTTCTGCTCAGGCTCTGCTACAAGCACAATGAGGTCCTTGCGCTTGGCGTCCTTGTTCTTGATCTTGGCGGCGTCAAGAGCTGCATTTGAATTATTGTGGGTGTAGAGACGTCCTTCCTTAGCCTTGCCACATTTGAATCGTTCTGAGGTCAAAGAGCATGGCAATGATGTCGATCTTGTCATTCATGGCGTATCTTGATGTCTGTGATGCTCGCGGAGAATGTGGAGATGATCACGACATCAGAAGCACATGGGAACTTGCCACACACTTGGCTGATGCGCTAGATGTATTTGTGGAGGATCTTGCCAGGAAGCTCGCACATGACATATAAATCAATGAGAGTGAGGGAACGCTTGTATGTTCCCTTAAATTTGGAGATGAATTGTGTGCACAGCTCAGACCAAGAGGAGATGGAGCCCTCGAGGAGTTTCATTAGGCACGAGCGCACAACGTGCTTGAGGGCCATGGGAAACAAGTTCACCATGAACTCGTCGTCACCGCCCACGGCTTCGATGCCCATGATGAAGAGTTGTAGGAACTCCATGGGGTTTGGAGAGCCATCATAGCGAGGAGGCACCTCCGGCCTGAAAGGTGTGGGCCACACCATGCGGCACAACTCGGGGGCTGATACGTCTCCAATGTATCTGTAATTTTTTATTGTTCCAGTTTATTATACTATCATTCTAGGACATCTTCTAAGAATTTATTGTTGTTTTGTATTAATTTTTTTGCACTAACCTATTAACCTAGTGCCTAGTGCCATTTGTTGCTTTCTCCTTGATTATAGCCTTTTAGGAACACTGTGATAAGCGAAGTCCAACCCCCCCGAAAAATTGATGATTTTTTTGGACAAAAATAAGACCTGAAAGCTTTGGATGGAGACCGGAGGCCACACAGGGTGGCTCCAAGCCAACAAGGGGCGCCCAGTGGGGTGGTCACGCCTTGATGGCTTGGGGACACCTCCCATGGGCTATGGCCCTAGTCTCTTTGCTAGAAATTCACATATATTGGGAAAACCAAAGCATTTTGTCCGCCAATGCAAGTCTGTGTTCCTTCGTGTGCCCATCTGCAGCCCTGTTCCGGTGCCCCGCCGGAGGGGAATCGATCATGGAGGGCCTCTATGTAAACTTTGCTGCTCTCATGGTGATGTGTGAGTTGTTCACCTCAGACATATGGGTCATGAGTTAGTACCTAGATGTCTATATCTCTGTCTATGTTCTTCAATGCAAAGATCACCGCGATTCCTACAATGATCTATCATATGTAATCATCTTTGCGGTGTGTTGTCAGGATCCAATGAATTGTGGGTTTATGTTCAGATAATTCATGAATAATATTGGACCCTTCTCTGAATTCTTATATGCAATATTTTTATAGCTTCGTAATTGTCTCTGGTCGATCGGTTTGGTTTGGCCAACTAGATTGATTTGTCTTGAGTGGGAGTGGTGTGCTGTAATGGGTTCAATCTTACGATGCTCAATCCCAGTGACAGAAAGGGACATGAAACATATTGTATTGCTTCCATTAACGGTGATAAAATGGAGTTTATTCATATTAATTGGATTTACTTTGTCTACATCATGTCATCATCCTCCAAGCATTACTTTATTTTTACTTAATACTCTAGATGCATACTGGATGTCAGTCGACTGGTTGAGTAATAGTAGTAGATGCAGGCAGAAGTCGGTATACATGCTCATGGATGTGATGCCTATATACATGATCATTGCCATGAATAAGTATTACATAACTATGTGCTTTTATATCAGTTGACCAATAGTAATTTGTCTACCAACTGTATGCTTTCTTCGAGAGAGAAGCCTCTAGCAAAAACTATGGCCCCGGGGTCTCTTCGCAAATACTATTATAAAAAATCCTAAAATATTGCTACTATTATTTACTTTCCTTTTATTTTCAATTTATATTTATCAATTTATCTATTTATAACTACTTATTGCGTGCAATTAATGAGTTCAAGGGGATTGACAACACTCTTGCCCGCGTTCTGTGCAAGTTTGTGCTCTTTTGTGTGTAGGAGCTGAATACATGAATTTCCGTGGTTCTCCTAGTGGATCGATAACCTTGGTTCTCTACTGCTGGACGAAACGCCGCCGGCGAGAGCGGTGTGGTTCTTATGCCCTATCGGGGCAACACCCTAGAGAGTGTGGTTCTGGTGCTTGATCTGCTGCTCGAGGAACATGTGCACGTCGAGGGGCCGCGCGACGGATGATCTAGCACCTTGGATGTGCGTGGGGTGGCGAAGATGCTCCATGGGACGGCACCAGAGCGCGTGCACTAGGACTCGGCACATCGCCCTCGCTGGGCAGAGGAGGTGGAGTAGGAGCATCCTGCTCTGCCCTTGTGCCTTGTGATGGATGGGAGGAGGTAGGGAGTTGGTGAGACTCGGGGCGTCTCTGGCGATGTTGACAAGCTTGATGATGCATGCGAGCCAGGCGTCATAGCCGGCTAGAGTTGGGCAGTAGCGCAATAGTTCTTGTCCATTAGGAGTGCGTCTTGCGGAGCTGGCAGGGTGTGGCGACCGCTCGAAAACTCCATGGTGGTGTGTGCGGGTAAGGGGGTTTACCTGCATGAAGGGATGGATGAACGAAGCCTGCGTCTCCCTGGCCACTGGCTTGGTGGCAGCACGAGGGTTCTAGCGGCAATTAGCGTTAACGATGGGCTCCATACAAACCATTTGGGTCTTGCGTGTGTACCGCTCGCGGCGCGCCTCGGCCTTGTCGATGTCGAGCGGAGTTGACCAAGAAGACACGAAAGAACCTCCCCTGCGTGGCACGCCAAATGTCGGTTATTTTTTTTGTGCCGACGGGAAACCTCTCAACAACCTAGTCTGAACACTAGAGAGCTAAGTGAAATCTACCCCTCGACAAAGATGAATCTACGCGCACAGAGCTTAAAGGAAACACACGGATTTATCTAGGTTCGGGCTACCTTGTTGTGTAAAAACCTACTCCCAGTGGATGGATTGCTCTTTCGTTTGACAAGGACTACAATGCTGAGGGAGGAAGAAGATCTTTTGAGGAAGAATGAAGTCCCAAAAGATGCTCTCTCTTCTCTATGGTGACAGCTTGCACCACTTATCCTTGCCTCGGACCACTTTCCCTAAAACATTGGCCGGAAAAGGCGACCACAGAGCGACAATTCGAAGGGGTACAAGTGTGTAGTCTTCCCTGACAAAGTTCGTCTTCCTGCAAAAGGGCTCATCCATGACGTGCTCGTGGGCTCACCCATCCTGGTGACCAGTGTCATATTGGTATGCTTGCATCAAGGAGGTAAGTCTGGGGACTCGTCTTGGAGGAGGACAGCTCCTTGCTGCCCTTTTATCACAAATGGGAAATATTCTCTGCATGCTCCCGCTGGTGTCATCCTTGTAGTCTCTACCACCCTACCACATCACCCACGTGGTGGGTGCGTGATCATGTTGATCAGAACAACATGGACTCTCCAAGTGGAGATCTTTGCAGGAAGCAGCCTCGCGGGGAAGGCCTTGCGGAACCTCTACAACCTGTTGACATGTGTTCTAGGGGCCCTCTTAGAGAGATAAAGAGCGTCGTGGAGCCGGAGCCTCGTGAGGTCATCCTGGAGTCAAGAGACAAGACGCCTACCAGGCTAGGCCATCTTCACATAGCTGACTGGATCGGCAGTAGATGGGCCGTGGTACCCTGGTTCCACTAGACCGACAGTTCTTGTCCTACTTTCTCTGACAGAAGTCTATGGATACTCTTTGAAGTTCTTTGTGTTGAATTGAATATGATGAATCTGAAATTGGTTGATGCATGTCAAATAATTAACCCATGGATACTTGTGGTGATATTGGAGTATCTAGGTGACATTAGTTTTGATTGATGCGTATAATACGATGTTATTTTAGTACAAACTCTAGGGCTGTTTGTCACACCTATAGGAATAGCTCAATAGATTGATTAGAAAGGATAACTTTGAGGTGGTTCTACTAGCTACAAGAATTTCATCTTATGTTCTCCACTACTTATGAACGTTGGAGTGATTGTTTGTCGCATGTTGAGGGATGATCATATGATTCTGTTATGTTAGCATTATTGAGAGATTGCACTAGTGAAAGTATGAACCCTAGGCCTTATTTACAAGCATTAATATACTATTTGTCTCATTGTTTACCACTTTTTACCTTCTTATTTTTATTTATTCAGATTATAAAAACCTATTTCTACTATTCATACTACACTTGTATCAACATCTCTTCGCTGAACTAGTGCACCTATACAATTTTCCATTGTGTTGTATGTGTTGGGGACACAAGATATTTCATGTATTTGATTGCATGGTTGTTTGAGAGAGAACATCTTAAACCTACACCCCCTAGGGATTGTGTCATCGGTTTCCCACGATAGATGCCATGGGTAGGCTTATCGAAGGTGGTTGGGGCCGGAGGACGGCGAGGGGCTCCGGGAGCGGGATTAGGCACAAGTGGTGACGGACACGCGATGTACCCTGGTTCGGGGCCGTCAATGGAAGGTAATACCCCTAGTCCTGCCTGATCTAGTTGATCGATGGGTGAGGTTACAATGGTGCTCCTTGAGCTGTTGGCTAGAGGTGGCAGAAGGAGCAGCCGGCTCCTCTTCCCTTGCTACGTGGGTGAATGTGGGATGAAGTGTTCCTTCGTATGCGTGCTTTATTGCTTGCCCCTTTGCATGGGGGGCTCCGAGGGTTTTATAGTCCAACCCTCCGGATTACAATATGAATAGAAGGCTGCAGGAGGGCCCCAACTGGCAGCCTCTCTAGCCGGCTATGGGGCCCCCGGCCGTAGGGTCCCGTCATCGGTTCGGCCGACCGGCTGTGAGGTCCCGTCGAGGGCCGGAGGCGCCGGCCCGGTAGGTACCAGCGCCGGTCGCTTCACATCACGGGTCGTTCTTCGGGGCGTCGTCTTGCGGTGTCCGGCCGAGGTCAGCATTCTGGCTGGCTGCATTGTAGCCATGCCGGGGCAGGTAATGGAGTGGTTGAAGGCGTGTCAGCACTGTTGGAAGCCCGGTTGCGGTCAGTCGGAGTCATAGGCATTGTTGCCTCCATTGTGGCCATACGGGCGCTGACCCCCGACGAGATGGGGGCCACTGTTGTCATGCTCGCCTTGGCCATGGCATCCAATGTGCGTCCAGCTCGGGGGCCAAGGGCTCCCGCTCCTAGCCGGCAGGATTATCGCAGCCGGTCGAGCATAGCCGGCAAGACCTAACCGGCATGGCGTGGCCGACGGGGTGCAGCCGGACTGTAAGGGGAGGCGGCTCACCCTTCAGTCGTTTCAGAAACCTGGAGTTCAGAGTTCCTTTAGGCTGCCCTAGGGTTATCCCCCCGACAGTAGTCCCCGAAGAAGTGGAGACCCGCCGCCGAGCCACGACAGACCTCGCCGGCTTGAACATCGTTTCAGCACCAACATATCTTAGCAGCCGGACGTCAGCGGGTGAACGTCGGCCGGCTACGTAGCCGGCCGGAGCTTCATGCGTCGCCCTAGGCCCCCTGTCGGGCAGAGTAGCCGTGCTATGTGGGAGATGTTATAGGTTGCGGCCTGACAGGCCATGCAGCGGACAAGACTGGGCCGCGGGGCGGAGCCCGCCACGGTCACGCCCTCGGCCCACGCGCATGGATCTTTTGTAGCTTGGGCCATCAGTTGGCGTTACCGAGTGCAATAACTTCAATTCCGCATGCGGTGGGCATCGTGGGTGTTGTGCACAATGAATCCACCCCCATGACCATCCGCGTGGGGTATAAATGGACGGGGAGAGGGATAGAATGGCACATTTGCTCCCCTCTCCCCCGTCGCCTCGCTCCTGTCGCCCTACCCCACCCACTTCGAGAGAAAGAGAGAAAGAGGGAAAAGCCTGCGCTCCTTGTTGCGCCTCCGTCGACGCCGTCGAGGATCCGCACCGTAGCCGAGGTCTGGCGCCCGCCGCGCCCCCAAGCCCCTTGGGATGTCATGGCAAGCAAGGGGGGTGGGACGGCAGCAATGTTGACGAACAGTTCATCGAGCACCTCCATCACCGCCGCAAGCTTTCGTCGGAGGAGCTCGTAAAGGCGCACGTTGCTGGGATGGAGAATTCCCTAGCCCTATGGGATCGCGAGGTGGTCGTCTTGGCTGAGCCCTTCCTCTGCGGACTCATGTTGCCCTCGAGTACATTCTTCCGGCGGTTCTTGACGTGGTTTGGCCTGCAGCCACAACATCTCGCCGCCAACACTGTCTTGCAGTTGGCAGCCTTTGTCACCCTCTGCGAGGGGTATTTGGGAGTGGATCCGAGGCTCCACCTCTGGTTCTGGCTCTCCTTCCCTAAGCGGCACATGATGAAGGACCCGGCGATGCAGGAGAAGGTTATGACCGCCTACGGGGGTGCCCTGATCCACATCCGCCAGGGAGCCGGCTTCCCGAAACTCCCGCTGCAAGAGTCGGTGTAGTATTGGCAATGGGGGATCTTCTATGTGAAGAAAGTGAAGCTGGAGGAGGACCACATCAACTTCCCCATGTTCGTTAATCAGCCGCCGATGGCAATGCTGAACTGGCGGACGGCTCCGCCCCAGGACCCGAGACGACGGACCGGCTCTACGAGTGTCTGCTGGTGATGAACGGGCGGATCCCTATCGGCTCTCCACCAAGGAGCTGAAGCCAGTCCAGGTGGCAATAAGGGTGAACACCATCTCGACGGCGAAGCTGAAGGTGGGGGATGGCAGTGGGGGAAGACCCCGTACAGCCGGAGCAATCTGGTGTTGTCGGTAAGTGACTAGGTGGCTCACGCTCCCTTTCTTCTTTGTAGGTATCGCCTTGTTTTGACGGTGACAGAAACTCTTCCGCCTGCAGGTTTTTCCGGAGCTGCAGAACTATGGGGAGCCGGCCGCCGACATGGTGGACTCGGACCCCGAGGTGGTTGAGGACGCCGACGACATGGAGCCAGCGGACATGGAGCGAGCCGGCGCAACCGAAGCCAGCGAAGCCAGGGAAGCAGAGACGGTGAAGGAGGCGACCGAATAGACGGGTGAGTTCCCTCTCCGGCCGTATTTGTGGGATTGGACCGACGATAATGCTGAGTCGGAGGAGTCACACGATGCAGAGGCTTGAGTGGACCCCAAGGCCACGGAGGGCGACGTTACGATGCCGAGGAGGCGCCTTCGCCGGGGCGGCCATGAGCCCAGCCGGGACGACACAACGGTTGGTGGCAAGGGAAACAGGCGGCTAGCTCTAGGACGACATTCAAACAGGCAGTCGCAGAGCAGCCGGGCAGCAGCCGTGGAGGCGGCGGGCAGAAAAGGCGGGTTGCCCCGATGGGCCCCACAAGGAGGGCAATGCCCATTGTCGTCGGGTAAGCTTTTCTCCCTGTCGCCTTGCTCCTTTAACTTTACTCCGCCTCCCTTTCTTATCCTGCTCGACCAGGGAGGCGCGCACCCTGGGAAGGACCCCGGGAAGCGACATCACATGGATGGCATCGCCGAGAACCGCCGAGGAGAGGGAGCGCAAAGCGTCGCATGACCTGGAGGCGGCCCAGTAAGATCTGCGTGTCGAGGGGCACCGCCTGTGGGAGGACGCGACAAAGAAGCAGTCATCGTCGGGAGGAGTTGGCGGGGAAATGGCCGGCCAGTGGTGGGAGCCGTTCCCCCACGACCGGTGAGGGAGTCCTGGATTAGGGGGTCATCATATGGCCGAACTATTTTTTATGGGCCGGACTATGTGGGCTGCAAGGAGAGCATCGGATTACTAGAAGATCACCACGCCAGATGGAAGCTTCAAGGAGCCATGATGTATTCTCCAAGCTATTAGTCATAGTTAGGCATGTTTATCTCTTTGGCATGTAACCAACCGTGTGTAAACCCTAGGCATCCTTGGCATCTATATAAGCCAGAGGGGTTTATGGTATAGATAGAACATCTTATCTAGTGTTAGCTATTCGATCTCAAGGTAGATCAACTCTATAATCCCCCATACCATCAATACAATCAAGCAGGATGTAGGGTATGACCTCCATAGGAGGGCCCGAACCTGGGTAAACCTGTGTCCCCTTCGTCTCTTGTTACCGTCGATTCTAGTCTCACAGTTCGGCACCCGCTACTCGAGATCCGCCGTTTTGACATTGACATTGGTGCTTTCAGTGATAGTTCCTCTGTGAGCACGGAGGGAATCGATGGCTCACCTCGTCATGATTAGTTAGGTCTGCATCGGGGGACTCTCGCCCCCGACTAGGTTCTCACCGGCAAAGACATCTTGTCGCATGCTAGCCCGATCAGCCATCGTGGCTGTACTGGAAGCTTTCCCCCAATAAGTGTATCAAGTTTGGAACCCTAGAGTTCATGGCTGATGCATGGGGAATTCTGGTTCTAATGGAACCATAATCTTCGAAAGAAAACCTGTAAGTTTGGACGCTTTGACACCGAAAACGTCAGGACCCCTGGTTGGATAGAACACATATCCGCCTCCGCGTAGCTCTGGAACTGTCACGGCTCTCGATGAATCCACTCGTATCAGCAACATGCATCCTGCCATTGCCTCGTTCTTGAACGAGTTGTTTGATCGAATCAAGGCTATGCGCATATAGGATGACCATGTTCCGATCTATGATCAACTCTTGATTGGACCCGATGATAGGGAAATACATGTCCCTCCGGTCACCCACCTAGTCGCTGCTATCGAGTATCCGACTATGGATCCTACTCGACAGTCGGAATCGAAAACTGTCTATACTTCAGACCTCGATCACCAAGACTCTATCGGTGAACTAGAGACGGGAAATCATTCTAAAGTTGGACTGTCGCCGGTCCGTAACCCTTCGCATGATTCAGGAATCATAGTCCCAAACACTCGTGGCGTCGGGGGATCGAGTTTTTTTCCCACCGACCGCCCAAGACGACCATTGAAGTATAGCGCCAAAGCCCCTGTCATCGGACCTTCGGGACACCAGGTAGCTACAAGGAGAATCGGTTCACCACTTTTGGGCCAGACTCCTACTCGCTAGGAGCAGGGTAAAAAGTCTTAGTGACCAAGACATAATGGCAATTTTCACTAGTAATTGCCGTGATGAAGGGTTTCGTAATGCCCTGGCCCGCTGGTGCATAAGTGACTTTTCGGAGTTGTCCGATTTAGTACAAAAGTATTGTGCCATGGAGAGCGTCTGGCAATCTGAACAGTTGTTCTCGGAACAAATTTTCTCCGAACACCCTAGAGGAGATCGGAAAAAGAGTATACCTCATACATTGGATAAGCCTTGCCCCGTACATTCCATGTTGTTAAACACGTACCCAACTCAAAGCCTTAGAGCTTGTTGAGTCATCAGGCAAGTCGCGAAAAGAGACGAGGCCATCCTCGAGACATCTCCGTCGAATAGGCGCTCTCCTCTGCCGCCTGGATTCAATTCCGAAATCCTTACGGTCTATGAGACCTTTCCCTCGAGGAACAGGCGCAAAAGAGCCCTTAGGGAGCTTGAGCAAGTCTACCATGTGGCAGCCGCTAGCCTGTGGGCAGACATACCGATCACTTTCGGGGCCACCAACTAGCCGGCCATTCTTCCCGGTCACTCACCGGCCACATTAGTCTTGAACCCCATCATTGATGGATACAGTTTAAATAAAGTGCTAATGGATGGTGGTAGTGGTCTTAACCTTATATACGAGGCCACCATGGAAAAAATGCAATTCGACCAATCTCGCATCGAACACAGCAGCACAACCTTCCAAGGAATTATCCCAGGGAAGGAGGCACGTTGTTCCGGATGTATCATTCTACACGTGGTGTTCGGTACTCCCGAAAACTATCGATCCGAAGAACTTCTCTTCCACATCATCCCTTTCCCAAGTGGTTATCACGCCCTATTGGGACATGAGGCTACAAAGTTCTAGGTTATACCCCATTACGGGTACATGAAACTCAAAATGACAGGACCAAACGGAGTGATGATGATCGCCAGTGATCCGAACATAGCCCTTCGGGCTAAAAATACAACGGTAGCACTCACCCTAGAGGCATTAGCAGAAACTTTCGCTGCCGAAGAATTGACCGCCTTACGGTCAACAGTTAACAAGGATGATGTGGCCCTTATCAAAAGGCCCAAGTCCATGACCTTCAAACCTACAGAGGAAATCATTAAATTTTAGGTACATCCGACGGACCCCAATAAAACAGCGTCCATCAGAACCCAGCTCGATCTCCTCATGGATGAAGCACTGCGGAATTTCCTCCCCAAAAATTGGGACATTTTTTCCTGGCATCCTTCCGATATGCCTGGAATCCTGCGTCGGCTCGCTAAACACAGCTTAAACATCATCCCAGGCTTCAAGCCCATGCAACAGACTCTGCGCCGTTTCTCCGAGCCCAAACGACAGTCCATGGGTGAAGAATTAGCCAAACTACTCAAGGCCAGATTTATTCGGGAAATTAAACACCCTGAGTGGCTGGCAAACCTGGTAATGGTACCTAAGAAAGACAAGTCCTGGCAGCTCTGTGTCGACTTCAAAGACCTCAACAAAGCCTGCCCCAAGGACCCTTTCCCCTTAGCAGACATAGACCAGTTCATTGATGCCACATCCGGACATGATTCACTATTTCCTCGACGCTTACTCTAGATACCATCAAATTAAAATGAAGGAATCCGATGAGGCAGCTACTGCATTCATCACCCCCTATGGGCCATTTTGCTTCAACACGATGCCTTTTGGGCTAAAAAACGCTTGGGCCACAAACCAGCTCATGATCCAAACCTTATCTCGCGACTCTGATCAGTAAGACTATCGAGACATATGTGGATGATGTGGTAAGCAGAACCAAACACGTCGGCCAGTTGATATACGACCTATTGCAAACTTTCGCTAGTCTCCACGAATATGATATATGACTCAATCCGAAAAAATGTGTACTTGTAGTTCCCTCTGGTAAGTTGCTTGGATTCATCATCTCCCATAGGGGAATAGAGGAAAATCCAGCTACAATCCGTGCTCTATTAGAACTTGCAATTCCGAAAGAGCTGAAGAATGTACAGAGGTTAGCTGGGTGCGTAGCGGCGTTAAGCCGCTTTATCCCCTGCTTTGGAGACAAGGCTCTGCCGCTCTCTAAGATGTTGAAGCGGACCAACAACTTCGAATGGACCGATGAGGCAACGGTTGCGTTAGAAGAAATCAAAACACTACCGGAAACCAATCCCATACTCACCGCACCAGGCGCCGGTGAGCCCATGTTGTTATACATATCGTCCACCAACAAAGTCTTTAGTGTGGTGCTCATCATTGAACGAGATGAGGAGAGACATATATTCCAGATTCAGAAACCGGTATATTATGTGTCCCAAGTGCTAACGCAGTGCAAGTCCAGATACCCACATTACTAGAAAATAGCCTACACAACATTCATGGCATCGAGGAAACTCAGACACTATTTCCAGGAGTGCGCCGTAATGGTGGCATCTGAGGTCCCCTTGAATGATAAAATCAACTACAGGGATGCCACCGGCTGCATAGACAAATGGGAAATTGAGCTCCTTCCCTTTGAAATAACCTAAAAACCATGTCGTGCCATTAATCCCAGGTACTAGAGGACTTCCTAGCTGAATGGAGAGAAGTCGAGCACCCCAAGGAATACAATGCATACTCCCACTTGATAATGTACTTTGATGGATCCAAAACCTTGGCCAGATGAGGGGCTGGAGTTATTCTCACATTAGCCACAGGCGACAATGTGCGGCACGTGTTACAAATCATGTATGTTGATTCCAACAACGCAGCCGAATACGAATCCCTTCTTCACGGTCTTGAAATGGCGGTATCAATGGGCATACGACGGCTAGAGGTATGTGGAGACTGAAACTTAGCCATATCCCAAATTAACGGCGAGTTCGACACTAAAAATCCGAAGATGGCGGCATATAGAAATGTTGTCCTCAAGATATCTGCTCAATTCGAGGGGTTGGAATTCCACTACGTCGCTCGGGACAACAACCAAGCCGCCGACATACTGGCCCGTTTGAGCGCCAAGCACGATCCCGTCCCGAAAAATGCCTTCCTGGACAATGGTGCCGTTCTGAATACGGCAGACGAAGTTGTTCCCCCCATAAACGAGCCTGGAGATGGCATTATCGGTGGCTCCATGATGGATGAAACGCCCTCGGCTCATGAGGTGATGGTAGTAATGGCGCCATGGACAGAGCCCTTCCTTGCTTACCTGTTCAGAAGGAACTCCCTAACAATCAAACCGAGACATGGTGCATAGTTTGGCGATCCAAGGCTTACAAAGTACATGAGGGTGAGTTATACAAGAAAACCACAACCGGAATATTATAGCGGTGCATATCTGAGGAAGAAGGACGGGATCTTCTCGCCGAAATCCACGCTGGCATGGGCGGGCATCATGCCGCGGCAAGATCCCTTGTCAGCAAGGCCTTCCGGGCTGGTTTCTTCTGGCCTACAGCTTGGACGGACGCCCAATTAGTTGTTCAACATTGCGTAGGGTGTCAATTCTTCGCAAATCAAGGTCACATGCCCCCAACTGCTCTTTGGATTATTCAGATCACTTGTCCTTTCTCGGTCTGGGGGCTGGACATGGTCGGCGCCTTAAAGGAGGGACCAAGAAAAATAAATACCTCCTCGTCATGGTTAACAAGTTCACCAAATGGATAGAAGCAAAGCCCATTAAGTCGGCTAAATCCGGACCAGTGATCAAATTTATATCAAGCGTAGTACATCGCTAGGGTGTCCCGCATAGTATCATAGTGGATAATGGATCCAACTTCATGGTCCAAGAGGTCAAGAACTGGTATGCAAAAATGGGCACAAAGCTCGATTATGCGTCGGTCTATCATCCGCAGACCAGTGGACAGGTCGAGCGAGAAAACGGCCTCATTATGAGCGGCATTAAGCCATGTTTGGTCCGATCTCTTAACGAGTCTGACTGTCATTGGGTGGAGGAACTCAACTCCGTTCTATGGGTCCTACGTACCACCCAAACAGATCAATGGGTTACACACTATTCTTTATGGTCTACGGGACAGAGGCAGTCCTCCCTTGCGACATTATCCATGACGCACCAACAGTGCGCATGTACGATGAAAAAGAGGCCGAGTTGGATCGGCAGAACCACTTAGACGCCTTGGAGGGAGAGCATGACATAGCTTTAGCTCGCTCCGCTCTTTAGCAATAGCAAGCTCGGCGTTACCAAAGTAGGGAGGACAGGGCAAAAGCATACAACGTAGACGAACTCGTCCTATGGCTCTCGGAGAAGTAGAAGCATAAACTCAAACCCAAATGGGAGGGTCCTTCTACCATCGACGAAGTACTCGTGGGAGGTGCCTACTGTCTTCCGAGTCCATTCGATAACCGCCTTGAACCAAACCCATGGAACACAAATCGTCTTTGGCGCTTCTACAGATAAACCGGTGTCGTCCCACTCCCCCACATTTTTTCCTTTTTTCCTCATTATTTTTTGCCCTTTTTCTTCTTCTTCTCTTCCCATTCTGCTATTAAACGGGGTCAATTTCTTTTCTTACCCCATGTCTGGCTAGACTAATCCTGTACTAAGGATTATCAGCATACACCATAAAATGTTATATCCGAACACAACACGTGGGGGCTTCTTCTAGTCAGCCAACCTTTTTTATTTTAAAGTATTTTCCTCACACTTCCCGTGCACACATGTTTCTTTTGTCATGCTTTAGCCATCATATGCACCAATTCAAACTAAGACTTTGCCAAGCTGGGTTGCCTCGCTCCTGTGATTACTTTCTATGTTCCCGATTGTTTGGCTAGATAGTAAAGGGAGCACCTATGCGATTGCTACAAGCGGGTCATCTAGGCACGTACCTCAGACGGGTGTAGCCGAAAGCTAGATATCTTATGTAGTCAATTGGTCGGCTATGAAGGAAACACCTTATACGACTCCGGTCGTTATCACAGTTGTTCAGGACTTTTCTTCCCAAAGAACACTTAGCAGCATACTAAAAGTATGCGGACTTCCATCTACGATCTTCATAGAGCCCCGATGAAAGGTATCGATAGAGGCACTATTTTCTTCGGAAGATGTTTCTTACGCTTAGCAGTAATATAACATATCTTTCTTTGTGCTTTCTGTCTATTCATACCACATGGCCGGATTGCCTGGTTCCCCGAATATAGTCCGTTCTTTTAGAGGAACGCATAAGGAGGAACACTCCTGAGCTATTTTCCCGGGAGGGAGAAGCCGATGGCCGGTTAAGACAAAGTTTAAAACACCAAGTGTCAATACACACGTACATATAAATTACATATGTGGCTGATGATCGAGATTATCGATCGTGGTGTCAAGGGGGCGGTCTGCTTGTGAAAGATGGGCGGTAGGCATCACCTGGTCATAAACCAGGCGGAGTGTCACCTCTTTTCCATTCGATCCCACAGGACCAACACGTGCCATATGCTCGGGGTTAAGTCTGGTGAGATGGAGCTTGATCATTGCCCATGCTTCTCGCGCTCCCTCATGGCAAGCTGAAGTCTTCCACATCTCGAATCTTCTTCGAGGCCCCTTGAATCGATCGATGAGTGCGGCTAGCCCTTCAGGTGGCTGTTCGGCAGGCCATAGAGCCTTCAACATTCCTGTCATTGCCTTCCACACACACCTGTGGAGAGAGTTCAGCTCCTTCAGCGGGTCCCCTTGGTATGATTTGATCTCCTCTTTAGGATGCCCGGACAAGAGGCATGTACATAAGGCAACGACATGTTTATTATTATTGACTACATCAGATATATTTGCCGATAACAGGATGGTACTTACCGAACATACCCCTCTGAAGTTTTCGGTTTTCTTCTTGAGATGGGGCCAATTGAATCTTCAAGATCTTAATTTCCTCAGCCCGCTTTTGTACAATAAGGCAATTGGCTTGGTTCTAGGACTCTGCATATCTCTGAGAATCTCAAGCTTCTTCCACGTGCCTTTCCATGCGCCCTATGGATTCGGTTGTTATACGGAATTCGTGTGTCAGGCACGATGATGCATTAAGATCAGCAGTAAAATGTACACTCACCATGGGCCTCCCGCGTGAAACTCTTTACTTGTGCCAGTTCGGCCTTCACGGCATGTACTTTTGCATGGCTCTTCTCGAGCTCCTTGGACACTAGCTCAGATTGTTGCTTTGAGGCATGTGTTAGCAGTCAAATAGTACAGAGATCCTTTATTCGGTTATTTCAAGCAAAATTAAGGCTCGGGGCTACTGGGCTTGCACAAATGTTTGGATTCTATAAAAACTGATCACTTACCTGAATGTTGGTTGCTATCAACTTCATAGCTTCGCCGAACCCAGCTTGGGCGGCACCAAGCTGCGCGTGTACTGAGGGTAGGGTGTCGAAGTCCTGTTCAAAGAAAATTGGATGCCACATGGCTTCAAATCATTGCCGATGATTCATGGCATTCTCCACCTCCGATTTGGTGATAGATACACCATCTTCGGATTAGGCAGGCACCGAATTAGCTATGGGGGCTTCCATAGCTGAAGCCACATGGGCGGCGGCTGTGGGGACCCCGACTCATATGCCGTGATCACCTAATGCACGTGTACAGTGATCCCAGAGATCAATGCTCACTGAACACACAGAAGCTAAATAACAGGAGTCTTACATCCACATTTATTGTCTTACACAAATAAAGACCATGAAGGTCTAGTCTTACATAGATAGGGCCATAAGGGCCAAACACTTAAATAGAACAAATGGCGGAAATCTTGATCGAAAGCGTGAACCCATGCCATCTGCCTTAACCTACAGGCATTCTGACTGGGAAGCATCCTAGTTCGCATGTTCGTCACCAATGAATTCTTCAACATACTCCTGTTCTTCCATGCCTGGCCAATTAAATAACCAGTGGCAAGCCAATGAGTACTTTGAATGTACTCGCAAGCAACCCAAGTTGTGGAAAAAGGTAATGATGATGCAAGATATAGCACTAAGTAGGTGATTTGCGGAAAGCTAATTTTTACTGCAATAACATGATCAAGTAACTAGGTTAGCATGCATTAACAGTTGGCAGATATCCATATGAACAAGTTATAGATATCACCATAAGCAGGCCATTGAACATCTCATGTTCATTCATCATGCCAGGTCGTCAGACTTAGATCAATTGTCATGCTAAGTCATCGGACTTAGCTCAAGTACCATCTTTGTCCAACACACACACACTCCAGTTGTGAAAACATTTGGACGTAGCACAAGAGCGGTCATCCAACTGTCCTTGACTGTGGACACGGCTATTCGAATAATTTTACAATCTGCAGAGGTTGCGCACTTCACCCCCAAGACTCGGGGAACTTTCGTGTCATCCACGACTCAAGGTAAATTGCATACCCAAGGTAAGCACCCGAACAATGTCTTTCCCATGGTGATACTAAACAAAGAGTCCACTCATTGGTGCCATCCCTCATGATATACATCACCCGTATCATCCATGCGGGAATGCAACAGTGTGCCCGGTGCCTGTAAAGACAGCACATGGCCTTCCACTTCTGGGACGATCCGTCTCAAGAGTGACAACTTCACTCTTGCAACTAGTAATGCAGGCTCATTGATCGCACCAACCATAGTAATCAACGAAGCCCCATCCCATAAGGGGTATCGTGGTCGTACATGTAAGGTTGGAATGACGGTTGCAACTCATAGCAATCCGTTTTCGAAAACCATAGACACTCACCTGCTCCGGTAGACCACTTCTTTCTCAAGTGGTCACCCAACTCATCATCATCTCCCTCGGGCATTAGTGGCACCCGATGGGTTTTTTGAATAGTCTTTGAAATCATCTCTTCCCTTCCATCACTATGCTTCAATCTTGAACCCACTTGCGTAGCATCTACTAGAAACCTAACTACACCCACCCGCATAACCCTCATAAGGTGGTAGGGTCATGCACAATGCAAGTGTCGACGGTAAGTTTCGGAAACAACCCACCGAAGGGTTCACTACTCCATATGATCAAGTATA
The DNA here is from genome assembly GCA_022496015.1 of Hordeum marinum. Taxonomy (NCBI): domain Eukaryota; kingdom Viridiplantae; phylum Streptophyta; class Magnoliopsida; order Poales; family Poaceae; genus Hordeum; species Hordeum marinum. The sequence goes on from CM039678.1 coordinate 341,003,415, forward strand.
ACGAAGTAAAGTGCTATATGACATGCAATGAAAAGGGTTTCTTAACATGGTCAAATGGCTGCTTGCCTGGCCCAACAAAGTCTTTGGGGTCTTCAAAGTCTACGGGTCCAACTCCCTCGTCAATAGCGCAATCTATCGTCGCGATAAATAGCGATAAAAATAAGCATCACACAAAAACAGGGCACACAAGATAATATTAAAAATGCTACCCTATTTTGATAAATACCAAAAACTATACTATAAATATTTGTTTATAATTTTGTTATGAGAAACATTTTTGAAAATTTTTTAATAGAGGCAGAAGATGCCTAAATATAGGTTTTAAAATAAAACATTGCATGAAAGATTTTCAAATTTTTTATACAAGGAACTATTAAATTCTATGGAATAATCTAGGAATTGTGGTGGAAAAATATTGGGCATTGGATAAATATTGAGCTCTGTGGGATTTTTGCAAAATCCCACAAAAAGAAAGAGGAAAAAGGGCATGGGACCCTGGGCCAGTGCCAGCGTGCAACTCGGTCGACCTAGAGGCCAACCAGCCCAGGCGAACCGGCACGCACGCGCTCGCGTTCAAACCTGATGGCCGGGGCCCCAAGGCGAGTGACAAAGAGAGGAGGAGGAGGGAGGTGAGGATGCTAGGTGGGCCCCGCCTGTCATCTCCAACCTCACAGCAGTGAGGCCGGCGAGCTCACCAGCGATGATGTAGGGCACGGCGAGGCTAGCTGGAGGTGGGAACATGCTTGGCGTCGACCCGCCGTTCCTCTGGAGGTCGGAGAAGTGTCGGAGGCGGTCAGAGTAGCCGGCGGCAAGCACCCGCGGTGGAGGACGCTTCGGGAGAGATCGCCGGGGCCTCTCAGAGCTCCAAACAGGACGGGGTCGAGGGGGAAACGGGTCAGGAGAGTAAGGGGATACCAGCGGGAGGAAAATGGGGACCGGAGGAGGTTGCTACTAGGAGATCAGCGACGAGGTCTCCGCGGCGGTCCTCGGCTCGATCCCGAGCGCAGAGGCTTCGGGAGTTCTCCGGGGCGCACAACGGGTCTACTTTCAAGTGGAGAGAGAGGCCGGAGGGGAGAGGAGGCTCGGGGAGGGCCTTAAGTAGGAAGCCCTTGTTCCACCGAGCTCGGGTGCGCCCGCAAGCTCGTGGCCAGGGCCAGAAGCCACGGGAGAGGGAGGGAGCGAGTCTGGGGTGCATGTGGGCTGGTGTAGGCCAGGGGGTTGAGAGGAGAGAGGCGGGGGAGCGCGCGCGTGTGAGCTCCGCGGTTTCCCGGCTTGGGAGGCCGCGGCACGTGCGAGGGGGGCCAGAGGAGGGAGAGAGGAGGGGGAATAAGGGGCGCGTGTTGCGGACGCCGAGGCCGAACATCTAGCGAGAGGGGCGCGCTCGAGGTGTTCGGAGCCATGCAGTGGGCAACGGCTATAGTGCGTGTCGGCACTGTAGCATGCTCTAGAGCGTGTGTTTGGCATGCCACGGCATGCGAACGGCGTCTTGTGCATGGCCAAGGGTGTCTAGTGTGATCTTGGGGTGCCTAGGCTAGGGAAAAATGCATTGGATGCCCTGGGAGAGAGATAGAATAAGAGGAGAGGGGAGAGAGAGGTCCTGCCAGAGCTGTCCAGAGGTGAAAATGGGGGATTTATCCCATCTTCCTGTGGCCTATGGACTTGAGATTCTTACTACAGGGGCTTCGGCACTACAAGAGGGTGTGGTAAATTTTTGGAGGCATGGGGGAGAGTGAAAGTGGTGAAAACAAGTAGTTTACCATTTCACCAGAAGGTGTTTGATGGGTGTTTGCGCAAGATAAGTTTACCAACTTACTGAGGTATTCAACAGCGTCAAATGGTAGGTAAAAAAGAGATGGATCACCAGATTTGAGCTCAAATGAGCCAAGTTGACAATGGAAACTTTGTGAACCCTAGAAACTAACAGAATCAGGTTTATGTAGATCTAGTTATGCTAATCTATTACCCTTGATGCACCACTTAGTGTAGCATCATTACTTGGTGATAAGAACATCTCCACAAAGTTTGGGGTCAAGGGAAGAAACTTCACAATGTAAAGTTGTTCAAATTTGAATCTAGACAGGAAGGGTCTTGGGATGGTTTCATGAACCAAATCAACTTGGATTGAGCTGAACCATTGCGAGATCATCACCTATGGTAGTGTTAACTTGCTAGAATTTTCTTGGAATTTATTGAGAATATTTCTTATGGAAATATTTCAAAAGCTTGATTTGGACAGAAAGGGTTTTGAGGGGTTTTGCCCATGATTTGAACATGCCCATGAGTTGAAACTCATATATATGGAAAATATATGTCCACTGAGTCTCCCTAAAGTTTCTCAAATATTTTGAAAGCATTTAAATCAATTTTCCCTATGAAAAACCATTTCTGGTCTTAACAAAAAGCCTTTAAATAAATACTAAAAAGTCCTTAAAATTAATACTTGGTGGTTTTGGGTGGTCATAAACATGGTATGTTTGAAGTAAAGTCTTTGGGGAAGAAGGATCCACCTAATTTGAGGACGTGCAGTGCAAACCTCATTTCAGGGGGTTTTGAAGACCTAATTTGGATAAATCCTTTTTGGTCAAAATAAAATTTAATAAAAATAATTTTGGACACTATTCACATGGCATGATCATTGGGAAAGAGGTTTGGGTCAAGGAAGATGAATATGAAGAGGGATAGAATCTAAGAGTGCCACATACCATAATCAACAAGCAAAGAAGCAACAATCCAAACAAGCACAATCATTGAAAAAGTTTTAATTGGCTCCAAATTTTATAAATCCAAACATAACAAGGTGATATAAACACAGGGTGTGACAGCAGCTCGTGGACTTCGGGTGTCTTCGAACACCCGGGTAACCCCCTCAGTAGAAGAGGGTTGGGCATTTTGCATAAATATTTCAAATAAAACGATTCCGAAGGATCTCTGTTGGCCTCCGACTCGGCCGCAACTTCGGATGCCGGTGGATGGCATGCGAATCGGCGGTGTTTGGGAGTCGGGACCGGCGCATTCGATGTGCTCTTGGTGGCTGGCCTCTTGTGGGAGGAGTTTGTCTTCTTGTCTGTGGCAGCGAGGGACAAGGACCCGGGGTAATCAACTATGATAGCCACCGGGGATTCGTCGATGTTGTCCTGGAAATAGACTCCGTCTTTAAAATCAAGTAAAAGATCCGTGTCCTCATTGAATCCCGGATTGTTGTCGTGAGCATGGTTCTCGGGCTAAGGAGCCGGACAGTTGACTGTCTCGATGAACTCCTCCATTCCTGTTCATGCCAGGATTTGGTCAAATAGAATGCGGAACAAAAATCCTGAACTATGTTCATATTTGGAAGAGAAAGGCTTGCCCATTCGATAGGATTCTAGGCCGAATATCCTTCCTTGGTTGCCCGCCCAACAAAGTCTTCCTGCTCTCCTTTGTATAGGTCAGCAAGTGCGGCGGCTAACGCCGTTTTATCGGTGGGCCCTTGTTTTCGGGAGCGCGTGGTGTCGTTTGTCCCACTGTGTTGCCATAAGGGGTGTACTCTCTGTTGGAGGGGCTGTACACCTCGGGAGACGGCGGCGGCCATGATGTCTATCATGGTCAGTCGATGGTGTGCGAGAAACCGCACCTGCGTGGCGTCGTGCTGCACTTCGGCGCTTTCCCCTGGGACGAGCTCCTAGGTCGCTAGTTGTACCTCTTCTCCGGGAGGATGTCGGAGTATTCGGGAAGACTTGTCCGAGTTGGCTCGAACAGGGGGACATCTTCGATGTAAAACAATTCCGAAGTCCACACTTTTGATTTCTTTGGTGTGCCCATTGGATACCCCGTCCCTGCTATGCGGCACACTTTGGCTCTGTGGACCTCCAAAATTACCTTGTCCTGAGTTCGGGGGACGAGCCAAAAGTATTTCCTCCACAAATCGAAATGTACTTCGCACCCTAAGAACATCTCGCAGAGAGCGACGAAGCCCGAGATGTGCGAAATTGACTCTAGAGTAAGGTGGTGGAGTTGGATCCCATAAAACTCTAGCAGCCCCCTCAAGAACAGATGGATTGCGAACCCGAGGCCTTGGAGGAGGAAGGGGACGAAGCATACGTGCTCCCCTTGTTAGGATTTGGGAAACGTTCGTCGAAAACCTTATCGCCGTAAGTAAGCAGACCTATGTGGGTTGCCATCGGATCTGAAGAAGGAAGATATCCCTAGGTCTCCAGGTTGCGAAGCCGCAGGAGTGTGACAGACCAACTACTCCGGTCTCCTGGGTGTGAGCCGTAGGGGCGTTTGGAGGAGCTGCGGGTGTTAGCCATGTTTTGGGTAGAGCTTCCGCTGAGAGTTTCTTTCGATGAGGAGGAAGATAACATGGTCTGAGGCACGATTTTGTGTGGTTAAATGGGTGGCGCCTCTGTTACGGACGGGTATGATTGTGAAAATCAAGGACCACTCGCCTCCCCACGACGCGCGAAAATTGAGGAACACATGCAGTTATTATAATGAACCTGCGCCCGCGACGCTCGGGATTTTACCAAAGACTGGTCGACTGCCGAATAAAGAGGGACTCGCCTCGCAAGCCGAAGATGATGACATGAGGAGATTGACCGGATATATATCAGCACTGAAGGCTAGTCCGGGGGCAACTGAGGGAGTCCTTGATTAGCGGGTCCTCGGATGGCCGACCAATTGTTTATGGGCTGGACTATGTGGGCTGGAACGTGAGCATTGGACGATTAGAAGATCACCGGCGCCAGATGGAAGCTTCAAGGAGCCATGACATATTCTCCAAGTTTTTGTCCTAGTTAGGCATGTTTATCTCTTCGACATGTAACTAACCATGTGTAAACCCTAGGCATCCTCGGCATCTATATAAGCTGGACGGATTTAGGGTATAGACAGAACAACTCATTTAGGGTTAGCTATTCAATCTCGGGGTAGATCAACTCTGTAACCCTCCATACCATCAATACAATCAAGCAGGACGTAGGGTATTACCTCCATAGGAGGGCCTGAACCTGGGTAAACATGTTTCCCCTTCGTCTCCTGTTAGTGTTGATTCCAGTCTCATAGTTTGGCACCCCCTGCCCGACATCCTCCGGTTTTGACACCGACGGCCGGGAGAGGCGGTCCAAGGATCACCAGGACCCTACGCGGCGGGCGGAAGCAGACGGGAAGGCCGCGGAGGACCCCGTGTTGGCGTGGCCTGCACTGGTGGCGGAGAAGAGACAGATCGCGGCACGGATCTGATAGGGGCAGATGATGTGCCGCGAGGGGTGGAGCCCCCCCCGTAAGTTGAAGTTTTAGCCCCGGGGGCGCTGACTCCAAAAGTGCCGCCTCCGAAGTCTTCGACTCCATAAACGCCAACTCCGGATGAGCCGGCTCTGGAAACACCAGTGCCCAGGTCGACGCAGGTAGGAGCAACCGGAGTCGAAGTGCCGAGGAGGGAGGTCGAGGTGCCCGAAGGGTCGGGCGGTACGGGATCCTCGTCCGGGGCGCCCGGCACGATGGTGTGTGGGGGGGGAGTAGGTCCCATGGTGATCTCAGGCAAAAGGGGCCCGAAGATGGGGGTTGGCTGCAGCAAAACTGGGCTGCTGCCGACCACCCGGCCATTGGGGACCCTCCAAGTGCCCTTGGGGCGGCGGTGTCTGCCTCTATTGAGGCGTTTGCCACCTGTCGCACCCAGACAACGCAGGACGCCCGGGCCGCCAACGACTGGCTGGTGCAGCTGGAGCGGTCCGTTGCGGTAAGCTCCTATATTTTCCTTCTTTTCTTGTTCCTAGCGTTTTCCCCAATGGGGGCGCATTAGCGCACCCATTGGGTGTAGCCCCCAAGACTCGAACCGGCTGGGGCATAGGTGGGTCGAGTCTAATGTTGGGTTGTATGTTTGTTGCTTGCAGGAGGCGCATGACTGCTGGCTAACCGCATACAACTTCCTACTGAGCTAGTACTGGGAAGCTGAGGGCCGGCTGGCCACCTTGTCCAAGGACCTGCAAGGTAAGACCCTTGCAACTTTTTAGGGCAGGGGTGTAGCCCCCGGGATTCGAGCCGTCCGCCACGGAGGTGTGACGAATTTCCTTTCTTTTCTTGATTTCTAACGGAGGGTTCTTTGCCATGGCAGTGACCAACGCCGACACGGTCGACCTTCATCTCCAGGTCATGGATCTTGGTCACCAGTGGAATCTCCTTATCACGGAGTGCGAGAAACTACACCAGAAGGTGAGCCGGGTGCAGGCGGAGGCGGTCGAGCATGAGACGGCCCACCGTCGAGAGCTGGCGAACCGCGAGACGGTTCTTCATCAGCAGTCTGAGGAGCGAGAGAAGGTCCTCCTCTAGGAGCTGGAGGCCAAGGATGCCACACTAGCAAAAGTGGCCAACGAGGCGAGGCTGCCCGAGGTGAGCCCGAGCGCCGGCTCTAGGAATGGTTGGCCAGGGAGTGGAGCTGTAGGAGCAGGGGCACAGGGTGGACCGAATGCTGAGCGGTAAGTCTTTGCTGTCTCATCCTTTCTGTGTGTTTCTTATGGGTTTTTGGTTTGATTCTTTGTTCATCCCTCATCTTCTTCTCTGCTTAGGGCTCTTCTCTAGTACAGAGGATGTCGCAGAGGTGGCCGTGGACGCCCATCGTGAGGACCAGCGGGCACAGGGGGTCACCATTGGGCCGCTTGTCCGCTGGCCCTTGGATGAGGTGGGGATCGCTGCCAGGGTGCGGCTGCAGGAGGTCGTGCGAGCCCTGAAGCGGCTCCAGGTGGCCGGCGAGGTGCTGGTCCGCACCCTCTAGCTGGGCGTGGTGGATCCAACCTCCATGAGCTAGCTGTCGAGGTGGCTAGAGTTCAGGACTACACGGGTGAATGCCTGGAGGACCTCCGCGGCACACGCCAGTATGGGCATAGCCCTTCGCATTGCGAGGTCATGGTACCCCGAGATGGACCTAAGTCTGCTCACGACTCAGCATGCTGGCACTGCTGCGGATCTTGTGGCGGTGGCCGACGTGCTGGCCGTGCGAGCAAGCGATCTTGTGTCCTTCGCCGCGTGGGATGGATACTTCCCCGAGTGTAGGGTAGATGGCATGGTGGTTCCGGTCGACTAGTACGTGCTCGTACCGGGCAAACTAGAGGGTAGCGCCGCTGAGACAGATGGTGAAGACTCCAACTCCAGTACCGACAACTATGCCGACTCCGAGATGGCTCGGGACTCAGAGGTGGGAGCCACCGCGGGGGGCGACGGAGGATAAGATGGCACAGCCGCTACCTAGAGCCATTTTATCCTTCTTCATTTTGTTAAAACTCAATTCCACCTACTGGGGTGTAGATGTAATGATCTCATGGCCGTGGGACTTTTTAAGTTTTATGATGCTTTCGGTTGTTGCAACATTGTTTTATGCACGCCGGCTCATCCTGTACCCTTTTTTCCCTTTTGGTTCCGTCTGCTCAAACACTCGTCCCCCTTGGTTTCGGCCCCGCCAATCCGCCAGTCGGGAGCCGGTCTGTAGCTGGGACGGGGCGTCTGCCTCGAGGGAGTCGGTTTTGAGTTTGGAAACCACGAGAGTTGTTTGGGTAAGGCAAGTGACAGAGGCGAGAGAGTGCTCCGGCTAGACATAGCCGGCGATCCCCTTGTGAACGATTTTTCGTGTGTGCCAAGTGTCGCCGCCCCAAGGACCTGTCAGCCGGACAGCCGGGAGCCGGTCTGTACCTAGGAGGGGTGGGAGGGCTTATTTAGTTCACATTACTTGATCGGCTTCGGGGAAGGATTACAGGACTAACCGGCGAGCCCCCGGGACCGGGAGCCGTGTTTGGGAGTCGGTGAGTGAGTCGAGAAAACTTTGGAAGGAAACGAAAGGGGCGTGTCCCAAGAGCTGGCTTGGGGCACCCGTTGCATTCATAAGCCCAAAAAGGGAAGGATACATACGTACATTGGTTTTTAGCAGTAAAACGGGCGGAGGAACGTTGCATTCCATGGGCCCTCCGTCTCCTCGCTGGAGGCGTCTCTCTTGTGCTTCTGCGGCTTCTGGGCGTCTATCAGGTACTATGCGTTGTTGTGCATCGCCATGCTAACGATGAACGGGCCCTCCCATGTGGAGGATAGCTTGTGCTGGCCGGATGTTTCCTGCATCCGCCTGAGCACCAAGTCTCCTTCGCGGAAGGAGAGTGGCCGGATCCGCTTGCTGTGGTAGTGCCAGAGCTTTTGCTGGTAGATGGCCGTCCAACTCAAGGCCAGCTCGCATGCTTCTTCGAGTAGGTTGACACTCTCTTATCTTGCCTCCTTCATGTCCTTCTCTGTATACAAGGCAACCCCAGGCGATCCGAATTCGATGTTGGTGAGGAAGATCGCCTCGGACCCATATACGAGAAAGAAAGGGGTGTAGCCTGTTTACTGGACAGGCGTGGTCCTGAGGCTCCAGAGGACAGTCGGCCGCTCTTTGATCTAGCAGCCGGATGATCTGACCAGCAGCGCGACGAGCCGGGGCTTTATGTCGTCTAGGATCAGGCAGTTTGTGCTGTCGACCTGCCGTTTGACTATGGGTGAGCGACCGATGCCAAGTCGATCTGGATGCCTTGCCTGGCGCATAAACGTGCTAGCGCTCCCTTGACGAAGTTTGTGCCGTTGTTGGTGATGATGCTGTGGGACATGCCGTAGCGAACTGTGATGTCCTCGACAAACTGGACGGTCGTGGGGCCATCCAACTTTTCGATCGGCCTAGCCTTGAGCCACTTAGTGAACTTGTCGATGGCTACCAGCAAATATGTCATGCCGCCTCGTCCGGTCTTGAAGGGGCCCACCATGTCCATCCCTAAGATGGCAAAGGGCCACGAGAGGGGGATGGTCTGGAGGGCCGTAGCTGGCATGTGGCTCTACATGCTGAAGCGTTGGCAACCTTTGCAATTGTCGACCTGCCGCTTGGCCTCCTCCAATACAGTCAACCAGTAGAAGCCATGGAGGAATGCCTTGGCCACCAGGGGCCTGGAGGCGGCATGGTGCCCACATTCGCCCTGGTGGATGTCGAGGAGGATCTCTTGTCCTTTGTCCGGCTCAACGCACCGTTGGAAGACGCCGGTGGTGCTGCGATGATCCAGCTCGTGGTTTATGATGTTGTAGGCCGGGGCTCGGCGTTGGATCTGCCTTGCCGTGACCTCGTTAGGAGGGAGCTCGCCGCATAAGAGGGATGCCAGGATGGTCTTGGCCCATGAGGGAGTCGAGACGGGAGCCAGCTCAGGTTCGAACGGGGCATTAGAGGCAGTGGGAGCCCTAGGGTCCGGCTCGCCAGCCCCCGAGGCCGGCTCAGCAGCCCCCGGGAGTGAGGCAGCAGGAGGGACGTCGATTTCCATCATGACGGCTGCGGGTTCGAAGCCGGACGCTTCGGAACCATCCGACTCGACAGTTGGAGCTGGTGGCATCGGTTGGGCAGCCGGCGCTGATGGCACCGACTGGGCCGTCGGAGTCGTTGGAGCCGGTGGTGCAGCTAGTGCTGATGGTGTCGGTTGGGTAGTCGAACCTGCCGATGGGCCGACTACGCTTGCCGGCACTAATATGGACTCCAACTCGAGAGAGGGCTTGATCAACGGTTTGAGTAGCCGTTCGAGGGAGACGACATTGGGATAGCCTGCCGGGTGGAGCTGATCTTTGCCAGCATATCATCCGCCTCGTTGTCCACGAGGGGGATGTGGTGGAACTCACATCCCTCGATGGAGCCAGTGTGATGCTGGACGAGGAAGCGATAACTGGCCATGTTGGCATCTATGGCGTCCCATTTGCCAGAGACATGCTGCACCACAAGGTCGGAGTCGCCGAAGTATAGGATGCGCCTAATGCCAATCTCCTTGGCGAGCCAGAGGCCGTGGACGAGCGTCTCGTACTCGATCATGTTGTTCGAGGCGGCAAAGTGGATCTGAAGAGCGTACCTGAGTTGGTCTCCCTTCAGGGAGGAGTGGACGATGCCGGCTCCCAGGCCGGTCCTCATCTTCGATCCGTCGAAGTGCATGCGCCAATGTGTGGAGTCTGGGGGAGGCGGCATGAATTCGGTCTCCACCCAATGGACGAGGAAGTCGACCATCGCCTGTGACTAGATGGCCGTGCGCGGCGCATACTAGAACTCATGGTCGAGGAGGGCGATGAACCATTTAGCGATCCGGATAGTGGAGTCCCGACCTCTCATGATCTCTCCGAGCAGGGCCATGCTCACCACGGTGATGGTGTGGTCTTGGAAGCACTGCTTGAACTTCTTAGGGGTGAAGTATATGTCATAGCACATCTTCTGGTAGTGGGGGTAGTTCTGCTTGGAGGCGGAGAGGACCTCGCTCAGGTAGTAGACGAGGCACCGAACCGACATCGTTTTCCCCTCCTATAGCCGCTTGACCACTAGGACAACGCTGATGACGCGCATGGTAGCCGCGATGTAGGCGAGCAAGGGCTCCTTTTCAGCCGACAAGGCTAGGATGGGTGCGCTGGTGATAGCTCGTTTGAGGCCGCGGAAGGCCTCGTCTACCCCGTTGGGCCAGTCGAACATGGCTAGCTTCTTCGAGGAGTTATGGCCCGGCTCGTCAAGAGCCGTCTTCCGCAGGAGGCCGTAAAGGGGCAGGGCCTTCTCTCCCAGCCGGCTAACAAACCGGCTGAGAGAGGCGAAGCAACCGGTGAACTTCTAGACGTTACAGAGCCGAGTCGGCCTGGGCATACACTCGATCACACTGATATTCTCTGGGTTAGCTTTGATGCCACAAGCAGACACGAAGAAACCCAGGAACTAGCCGGCTGGGACGCCGAAGACGCACTTCTCCAGGTTGAGCTTCATATTGTATTCACACAAGTTGGCGAACGTCTCCTGAAGATCATCGACAAGGCTGAAGTGCTTCTTGGTCTTGAAGACGATGTCGTCAACGTAGACATGGACGTTCCTGCCTATCTGATGCAGGAGGTCTTTCTACATCCAGCGTTGGAAGGTGGCGCCTGCATTCTTCAGGCCGAAGGGGGTGATGAAGGGGGTGATGAAGGAGTAAGCCCCGAAGGGGGTGATGAAGGAGGTCTTCAGCCGGTCATTCGGGTCCATCTTGATCTGGTGGTAGCTAGCCGTGGAGTCGATGACTTGATTGATCCACAGGAGGGCGAATGGGTCCTTGATTCATGCCTTGTTCAGGCTGGTGTAGTCTATGCACATGCGCTAGGTCTTATTCTTCTTCAGCACCAGGACTGGGTTGGCCAGTCAGTCCGGATGGAGAACTTCCATGATGAAGGCGACTGTGAGCAGCCGGGCGATCTCTTCTCCTATAGTGCGCCGCTTCTACTCGGAGAAACGACACAGGGGTTGCTTGACCGGTTTTGCATTCGGCCATACGTGAAGCTTGTGCTCGGCGAACTTCCTCAGAACACCCGGCATGTCCTTGGGGAACCATGCAATGATGTCTCGATTCTCACGGAGGAAGTCGACGAGCTCGCTTTCCTATTTGCTGTCAAGGCGGGAGCTGATGGTGACGCACTGCTTGGGGTTGGTCGGGTCGAGCGGCACATGCCTAGTGTCCTTGGACGGCTGGAATGAAGCATCGCCGACCGACTACGACAGAGGAGCTGACACGGCCGGCTGGCTAGCGGCGAGAGCCAAGAATCGGTTGAGCTAGTGCTTCTCCTCTGCTATCTCCAGCTCTTTGGCCAACTGGCTACCGTCTCACGCGCACTCGATTAACATCTTGTAGTCGCTAGCCATGGTGTTGATACCCTTGAGGCCTGGCATCTTGAGCTTGAGGTAGGCGTAGTGGGGAACCGCCATGAACTTGACCAGAGCCGGGCGGCCTAGTAGCGCATGGTAGAGACTGTCGAGGTCCACCACCTCGAAGCATATCACTTTGCGGCGAAAGTGGTTGTGGTCGCCGAAGAGAACAACGAGCTTGATCTTGCTAATGGCGGAGCAGGACTTTCACGGGACGATGTCGTGGAAGGCCGTTCGGCTGGTGTGCAGATCTTCTGCCTTGAGCCCCAGCTTTAGCGTCCTATCGAGGTAGAGGATGTTGATGTTGCTGCCGCCGTTGATTAACACCCGCAAGAAGCGGCCGGTGCGCCTCTTGGAGGCGATGGTGGGGTTGAGGACGAGGGTGTAGCGGCTGGGATTTGGCATCACGGCCGGGTTGTCATCTCAGCTCCAAGTAACCGACTTCTCAGACCAGCGCATGAACTGGGGAGTCATGGGCATGGTGGCATTCACCTCGCGGTGCAGCCGGCGCTGAGCATGCCTGTACGTCTCTTCACTAGTGTAGGAACCGTCCCGGTTGGGGCACTTGTCGAGTAGGCAACCATCGTTCTGGACCAGAGCCGGAGCAGGCACCGGTGCGGGAGATGGATCCGGCACCATCGCGGGAGACGGAGCCCGCACCGGTGCTCGGGCAGGTGGCACTGTTGGAGAGTGTGCATGGAGGGCTTGGCTCCAGAGTGATTCTTCCAAGGGAGGTCAAGCATTTGCTCAAACATGAGCTTGGGCTGCCAAGCAACCTTGCCAGTGCGCTGACACTGGCTGGAAGGCTGGGCCACCGGCTCCTCTTCCTCAATGGTGGCAACCAGCCAGCTCCTGTAGGGGACTTGGGCTAGTCGGCTTTGCGCTTGTTGTTCTACGGCAGCTGATCGCAACACAGCAGGCCTCGGTGCCGCCTTGGCGTGCGTGCTTGTCTTGACCCAGGTTGCGGAGTCCGCTGTGGTGTACTTCTCCGACTTGTCCATGAGTTCTGCCAGCATAGTCAGCTCGGAGCACAAGAGCTTGTGCTTGAGGTAGGTGTCATCGCGGTATCCTTCGATGAAGTACTGGATGGCTTGCACCTCATGCACTCCTATGCAGGAGTTGCAGAGCTCGGTCCATTGGGTGAGGTAGTCACGAAGGTCCTCCTCCGGCCCCTGAACGCGCATGGCCAGTTCATGGGGACGGCCTAGCCACTTGTAGGTGCCAGTGAAGTTGTGGACGAACGCTTCCTTGAAGTCAGTCCAGGTGTTGATGCTGCCAGCTGCTTGGCTATTAAGCCAGGTGCGAGCCGACCAATCAACATGAGAGGAGCGTAGCGGACGGTTACACGCTTGTTCCCCCTGGCGATGCCGACCGCGCTGGTGTAGTCGATCAGCCAGTCCTCGGGCTTGGCGGCCTCATTGTAATTCGGGGTGTCCCAGGGAAACGTGAAGCCGATTGGGAACGGCTCATTACGGATCCGGGGGCTAAGGCTTGCTGGACCGATTGATCCCTCCTCCTCAAGGAGGACCGACTGTGCCAACCAGTCAAGGCGGACGCGCGCGTCATTCTCGCTATGGGGGACCCACGGTGCGAGCCGAGCTGTGAGCTCCGGATGGACGGCCGCCGGGACAGACCGCGTTGGCTCCTGTCACGGGGGCGGAGTGTGCACGCGGTTGTGCCAGTTGCTGCCAGCCGGCACCTCATCGCGGTGGTTGTTGCGAGCTGGATTGTTGTTGTGCCAGTCGTTTCTGGGCAGTTGGGCGCGCCAAGGTTTGCTTGCCTCGGCCCACTGGCTGGAGACGTGAGGGTAGCAAGAGTGCTGAGCCGGCTGACGGCCAGCAGCCCCAATGCCATCGCCCTCAGGATGTGGACCCTCGGAGGTGGGTCCACCAGGGGTGAGCAGGAGCTACTGCTCGTTGGCGGTGTCAATGAGGTCTTTGATGTGTCACTCGCATGAGACGTGCTATTTTCCTACCAAGGTAGCCAAGTCATCATAGGCGACCTTGGCGGCCCGCAGGTTGGCTGCAGGGGTGTCGTAGACGGGCAGGTTACCACCGAGGATGTCTGTGACGACGCGGCCATGGTCATGCATGGCCCCACTCCGGCTGGGCTCGATGTCGGCCAGGGTAAGACCGTATGCGGAGATGACCTCGCGCGGAGAGGCCTCCGTCTGGCGCCGCTCATCCACGATGGCACTAACGTCCTCGAACAGCAGGCGGCGAGCAGCCTCCAATTCGGCTGTGATGGCATCGGGGTTCACCGTCGGGGCGATGGGAGTGCTCAAATCCCTAAGGGTAGCGTGGAGCGGATCTGAAGTACCGGCGCGGGCAGCGGCTGCGTTCGCGCTCGGCCCGTGCTCGGCCATAGGAGGTGGAGGAGACGGTAGCCACTACTCCCATGCAGACACGGGAGCCGTTGGACTCGGCCGTGACGAGCGCACCAACGGACGAGGCGGACCAGTGTAGTTGAGCACTTGGCTAGGGTACTCGTCGGTAGTTGGCTCATTGGTGAGACTCAGCTTGCCGAAATGCTCGGTGAGCGCGTCGATGTCGAGGATGGGGTCGACATCGTTGTCCACAAGGCCTGCCAGAGCAAGCCCCACGAGCACGCGGTTCCGCCCGGACGCGGGGCGACGAGGGAGGTGGTTCAGGATCCCGCCCGGAGTGTGAATCCAGGTGGCGCCGTGTATGGCCCCATGGCGGGCACCAACTGTCATCATTTTCTCATGACAAATGCCATGGGTACGCTTGTCGAAGGTGGTTGGGGACGGAGGAAGCCCACGGGCTCTGGGAGCGGTATTAGGTACAAGTGGTGATAGACACGCGATGTAGCCAAGTTCGGGGCCCTCCGTGGGAGGTAATACCCCTAGTCCTGCCTGATTTAGTTGATCGATGGGTGAGTTTACAATGGTGCTCCTTGAGCTTGTCTAGAGGTGGAAGAAGGAGTAGCCGACTCCTCTTCACTTTCTACGTGGGTGAATGTGGCAGCCTCTCTAGCCGGCCATGGGGCCCCCAGCCATAGGGTCCCGCATCGGTAGGGCCCACCGGCTATGAGGTCCCGTTGATAGCCGGTGGGGGCTTGCACAGTAGGTCGTAGTGCCGGTTGATTCAAAACATGGGGCGTCCTTCGAGGCGTCGTCTTGCGGTAGCCGGCCGAGGTCAGCGGTATGGCTCGCTCCACTATAGCCACGCCGGGGCAGGTAATGCAGTGCTTGAAGGGGAGCTGGCACTGTTGGATGCCCGGTCGTGGTCAGCCGGAGTCAGAGGCATTGTTGCCTCCACTGTGGACATACGGGCACTGACCCCCGACGGGATGGGGGCCACTGTTGCCACGCACACCTTGGACATGGCATCCAATGTGCGACCAGCTAGTGGGCCAGTGGATCCCGCTCCTAGCCGGCATGCTTATCGCAGTCGGTCGAGCGTAGCCAGCAGGACCCAGCCGGCATGGCATGGCCGGCAGGGTGCAGCCGGACTACTGGGGAAGGCGGCTCGCCCTTCAGTCGTTTTAGAAAGTTGGAGTTGTGAGTCTCTTTAGGCTACCCAGGAGTTATCCCCCCGACAAATTGATAAACGTTAGGTCATCCACTTAAGGGAAAATTGCTATTGTCCTAATAAACTCCATGCTTGGAGGCCCAACAGAGTCCACAAGAATAAAGTTGCAAGGTAGACAACAGAGCTCTGATCCGACTCATAATCTCGATTCTAACAAGTTTGGTTGAACCTACTAAAAGCACGTCTCTCGCTGAACATACATCAATCAAACTTCTCCGAAGTAGACCGATCGATTGGAAAGAAATACATAGTGATAAAACTACGCAAATAGGCATGCTCAAGAACTCAAAATAGAACAACGAATAATCTGATCATAAACATTCATCGGATCCCAAAAAACACATCGCAAAATATTACATCTGAATAGATCATTCTATTAAAGATCGAGAGAGAGAGAGAGAGACAGAGAGACTGAGAGAGAGATCTGGCTAATGCTATGGACTCGTAGGTCTTGTAGGGATGACTCGCACAACATCATGGAGGCAACAAGGTTGATTAAGATGGCCTCCCCAATGCCCGATAGTGTACCGGAAAAGGGCTCCAGATGGGATAGTGGCAATAAAATTGTTTTGGTTCTCGCTCCGAGGGTTTTTGAATATATGGAAAATTATAGGTCAATAATTAGGGCAAATGGAGCACCAAGGGAGCCACAATGCACCTCGGCACGCCTAGCCCCTAGTGTGTGACCCACTGTCTTCTAGGCCCACTATGGGTCGTCTCGCCTCCTCCCAAAGCTTATAGGGTCCCTTATGTTCTAGTGTGTTCCATCGTGTTTTCCCTTCGGTAGGTATCGTTTTTCTATGAAACAAAAAACATGCAGAAAATAGGAACTAGCACTAAATTTATAGGTCAGTCCATAAAAATAATACAAAATGACATAGAAAGCGTACAAAAGTGGTAATGTAATAACATTTAACAATAAAAGAATAAAGATACGTTGCGACGTATCACTACACCACACGATCGTAGTTGGTGAACTCTGCGTTGAGACGAACAATATTGTTGTCCTCCTTTTCGATGGAGTTCGACATGGTTTTCATCCATTCCCGAATGACCCTAAGGCATTGGTGACAGTCACGATTATCTTAAAGCCATGATTCAAGCGATGAATCTGCGTTACATTCTCCACCTGTAACTTTAGTTGCAAAGGGCAGGCTGAAGGGTTATGGCTTTGAGTAGCAGTATGTGCCTAGTTTGACTGGAAGTACCACAATTATTTAAGGAGGGTCTAAAATGTAAAAAGAGTGTGAAATGAGCATGGAAATAATGCAAATCAAGGAGAGGGTCAAGAAGCCGAGGATATGCGGTTCTTGATAAGTACAACAAATGCATGCCGGGGGGATTAAAGGAAGAAGCGCCATGAAGCCAAACGACGTCGGGTAGCACAGACCGAGGAATAACCTCCATAGAAATAAGCCCAACGCCCATTGAAACACAAGGGTAAAGTATCTGGCATGCCGAAATCGAAATATACAAGTCGTCCACCACCCTGGCAAGAGCGCACAAGAGATACGTCTCAAACACAGCGTTGCCCCATATCGGAAGATACAACCCGACATAGTGGTGCCCGATATGTCTCCAACGTATCCATAATTTTTCATGTTTCCATACAACTACATTATCATTTTTGGATACTTAATATGCATTTATATGTTGTTTTATAACATTTTTTGAGAACTAGCATATTAACCTAGTGACTAGTGCTAGTTGATATTTTCTGCTTGTTTCCGGCCTTTCAGGAATACTGTACCAAATGAAGTCCAAATGCCATGAACCTTTTTGATGATTTTTTTGGACAAATATAAGACCTGGGAGGTTCAGAGGGAGAACGGAGGCCACATGATGTGGCACCAAGCGAACAAGGCGTGCCCAGGTGGCTAGTCGCGCCCTGATGGCTTGGGACCACCTTGCGATGCCTCTTGACCCAACTCCGCCACCATAAATTCTCGTAAATCAGGTAAAGACTAGAGAGCCATCTAAACTACTTTTTTCATTGTCGCAATTCTTTGTTCCATCGTGTGCCCATCTAGACCCCTATTTCGGTGTCCTGCCGAAGGGGGGGTCGATCATGGAGGGCCTCTACATCAAACTTGCTACTCTCATGATGATGTGTAACTAGTTCACAACAAACCTACCAGTCCATGGCTAGTACCTAGATGGCTCTATCTCTCTCTCTGATCTTCAATACAAAGTCCGGTGCGATTGCCGTGGTGATCTATTTGATGTAATCTTGTTTGTGGTGTGGTTGTTGGGATCCGATGAATTGCGGGTTTATGATAAGATTATTCATGAAAATATATTGAGTCTTTTCTAAATTCTTATATGCATGATTGTTGTAACTTCTATTTCTCCGATCTCTAGGTTTGGTTTGGCCAACTAAATTGATTTATCTTCAGCGGGAGTGGTGCCTTGTGATAGGTTTAATCTTGTGATCCTCTATCCCCGTGACAAAAAACGTCAAGACACGTATTGTATTAATGCCATTAAGGGCATGTACAATGATGCTATCTTAAGAATGTCATATAGGATAAATGCTATGGTGGAGGAGAGAGAAATCATAAGATAAGGCTTGTCTTCCCTTATTTAGGAGATGATCTCTTAGGACAATATGTCTCACCATGTTTTTGGGAATAGATATTTTTTAAGATAAGGCTAAGAGATAATTCATTGTAGACATATTTACTTGTCATCTCTAAATTACATGCAAGCCTTAAGATAAGACTAACTTATCAACCATTGTACATGCCCTAAGGGAAAAACAATGGGGTTTACTCATATTGATTGGATTTAGTTTGTCAACATCATGTCATCTTGCTCCATGCATTACTCTATTTTTACTTAATACTCTAGATGCATGCTAGATAGCGGTCGATGCATGGAGTAATAGTAGTTGATGCAGGCAGGAGTTGGTTTGCTTGCTTATGGACATGATGCCTATAAACATGATCATTGTCGTGAATAAATATTTCTTTGAGAGAGAAGCCTCTTGCAAAAACTATGGCCCCAGGTTCTTGAAAAATTATATTAAAAACTCCAAAAATATTGTAGGAATTTATTTACTGTTATTTTATTTTATATGTATATTATCAATCTATCACTACTTATCGCTTGCAAGTAACGAGTTCAAGGGGCTTGAGAACCCTCTTGCTCGGGTTGGGTGCAAGTGTCTACTTTTTTCTGTGTAGGTGCTGATCACGGGAGTTCGCATGCTTCTTTCATTGGTTCGATAACCTTGGTTCTCACCGAGGAAAATACTTATCTCTATTGTGCTACATGTCCTGTCCTCTTCGGGGCAAATCCCAACGCAATTTACAAGTAGCAGGAAGAATTTTTGGCACCGTTGCCGGGGAGACATCATCAAATTATTATCAAGTACCATCACACAAATTATCATTCACTTTTTCTAATTTTTGTTTGCTTTTATATTTTACTTTATATAAAAATCAAAAATCAAAAAATATTTCTATTTCCTTGTTTGCTTATTTATCTAGTTTACTTGTTTGCTTGCTCTAAGTTGCTATTATGTCGGAGTTTGTCATCAAGAAGGGTGAGGATATAAATACCTAAAGCAGAAATTTACAATAATTTAGACACAAAATGTTTTGTGGTAGGTTAAGGGAATATCATAGGAAAAAACATTATTCAAGAATTCTTCAATTGCACGAGATCTTTGGTTGCAATGACATTCCTATTCTTCAAAGAAAAAATAGTTATTTCGATGATATTACAGTGCTTGTGCTCAAACTTCAAAGAGGATTTATGTGTACTCATACAACCTTGCAAAGACTTTTCTATGAGTTACCCATTATCAACAACCCTAAGTCTAAAAAGATAGCTACTCTTATCCTCATGAATGAATTTGATTATATAGTGTGAGAGGCTCGAGTGAACTTTGACTTTTATAATATGACTCATTAACATCTTGTGATAGATGAAATTTTATATGATGAAGATTATATCATGAGATGTGCATTTCTTGATAATCATGCTTATGACGAAAATACAAAAAAAAAATTCCTCCTTTGTATATTATCCAACAAGTTTTCAATGGTATTAATCAACAATATTCTTGGATAGTGAGGGGGAACCAACAAGGGTATGTGGAAAGTCACCTAGAAAATGCTAAGATTTTAATAAATTATGTGTTTCCCATTGTTTTTGAAAATGCTCGTGGTAAACACACGCCCCAACTTGCAAAACTCAAGGAGGACAACATTTGATATTTTGCATTATGCCTAGCTAGGGGCTAAAATGATAGCGCTTGTTGGGAGGCAACTCAATAGTTATCTTTAAATTTTTTTTACTTTATGTGTTTGTGTGTTTACATGATTATTTATTCTGTAATGATTGTGTATTTAAGTTTTAGTTAGTGTTTGTGCCAAGTAAAGCCTTTGGGATTGATTTGGAAGATAGTAGAATTTATACAGTGGAAAAATAGAAACGTTTGCATCTAGTGCAGGATTTCTCTCATTTTACTGAACGTCTTTTTGATTAGAATTTTTTAAATTATTTCTATACAGATTTACCAGGTTTAAATAATTTATCAGAATTTTTTCGAGTTACACATGTATGGTGTTTGTGCAGAGTATTACACACCGTTCTGTTTTAGACAGATTTTGTTTTTGCTTGCATAGTTCGCTTGTTTGTATGACATTATAGATTATATAGGGGGTACAAGCCATGGAGAAGTTAGAATACAGTACCTTATGCAATAATAAAATATGAATAACTTTATATCAGTACCTAAAGTTTTTGATTTACCTATTATACTAATAGATCTCACGAGTTTTTGTGTGCTAAAGTTTTCATGTTTTGGGTGCAATCATGATGGATGTAGGAATAAGGAGGGGCATGAGTCTAAGCTTGGGAATTCCCAAGGCACCCTAAGGTCAAATTCTAGGAAGACTCAAGCGTCTATGCTTCCCCTTTTTCGTCTCCATTCCATCGGTATGTCACTTGGAGCTATATTTGTATTCATCACATGATATGAGTTTTTCTTCGACCGTCATGTATTTTAGTTTGATTTATTTTTTGTTTTACAGAATCATTATTTTCTAGACACACCTATTTTAGAGAGACATATGTTCATCATGATTTGTTAGAATACCCTATGTTCTTCACTTATATCTTTTGATCTAAGCAGTTGCTCTAGTGCTTCACTTATATCTTTTAGAGAATGGTGGTGTGTAGATTTTATTCAATTAATTGAACTCTCATGCTTCACTTAAACTTGTTTCAGAGTCTAATAAATATTAACAGTAATTTTTAGAGGTTATAAGACTAGTCCAGAAAGGATAGGTACTTATAGAGTGTATGATCAAAACCTTCATGTTGCTCACCATAAAGGAGAAATTGTGGGTTAATGCTATTGATGTAGTAAAATGAAAGGGCATGAGTACATGAGTGTTGGTTAGTGGAAATATTGGTAGTTAAAGCATGTTACATGTTTCTCGTCTAAATATTGATTATGGCATGATGATGATGTGTGAACATTCTTATTCCTCGTTGAAATCCTAGTGTTGTCTGGGTCGGAGGCACACGATGGTTAACTCCTCCCAACCTCCTCCCTAGGGGCATGCGGTAATACATTACTTTGAGAGACCTAATAATGCTTTACAATAAGTATATGAGTTCTGTCTGGCTAATGTGAATCCATGGATGTATGCACACTCATCTTTCCATATAATTCTAGCCTCTTGGGTACTGTGCATTGCCCATTCTCACCTCGAGGATCGGTGCAGCTTTCACCGGTGCATCAAAACCCCATCATATGATATGCTCTATCACAAATAAGACTCCTTATATATTCCTCAAAACATCCACCATTCCTACCTATTATGGCATTTCCATAGCCATTCCGAGATATATTGCCATGCAACTTCCACCGTTATATCACATGACTTGTGTGTTCATCATTATATTGCTTTGCTTGATCAAGTAGCTGACATAGTATTTGTGGCATATCCACCGTTCATCATTATTTACATGTTACGCTAGATCAATGCACATCCTGGTACTCTGCCAGAGGCATTCATATAGAGTCATTTCTTTTTCATCATTGAGTTGTTATATTGAGTTGTAAGTAAATAAAAGTATGATGGTCATCATTATTAGAGCATTTTACCAGTGAGAAAAGGATGATTGAGTACTGATTCCCCCACAAGTCTGGACAAGCTCCAAACAATAACAACAAGAAGAACAAAGCCTTTAGTCCCAAAAAAGTTGGGGTAGGCTAGAGGTCTAACCCATATGATCTCGCAACCAACTAATGGTTATGGCACATGGATAGCAAGCTTCCACTCACTCTTCTCCATGGCTAGTTCCTTGGTGATGCTCAAATCCTTCAGATCTCTCTTTACGAACTCTTCCCATGTCATGTTCGGTCTACCCCAACCTCTTCTGACATTATCAGCATGCTTTAGCCGTCTGCTATGCTCTAGGGCTTCTGAAGGCCTGCACTGAATATGCCCAAACCATCTCAGACGATGTTGGACAAGCTTCTCTTTAGTTGGTGCTATCCGAACTCTATCTCATATATCATTATTCCGGATTATGTCCTTCCTTGTGTGGCCACACATCCATCTCAACATGTGCATCTCAGCCACACCTAACTGTTGCACATTTTGCCTTTTAGTCGGCCAACACTTAGCGCCATACAACGTTGCGGGTCAAACCGCCGTCCTGTAGAAATTGCCTTTTAGCTTTTGTGGCACCCTCTTGTCATAGAGAATTCCAGAACCTTGGTGCCACTTCATCCATCCGGCTTTAATTCGATGGTTCACATCTTCATCGATATCCCCATCCTTCTGTAACATTGACCCCAAATATCGAAAGGTGTCATTCGGAGGCACCACCTGCCCATCAAGGCTAACATCATCCTCCTCCTCGTTCCCGGTAGTACTAAAAGTGCACCTCAGTACATGATTTTAGTCCTACTAAGTCTAAAACCTTCCGATTCCAAGGTTTTCCTCCATAACACCAACTTCATGTTGACACCCGCGCGACTCTCATTGACTAGCACCACATCGTCCCCAAAGAGCATACACCATGGGATATCTCCTTGTATATCCCTTGTGACCTCATCCATCACCAAGGCAAAAAGATAAGGGTTGAAAGCTGACCCTTATGCAATCCTATCTTAATCGGGAAGTCATGAATGTCACCATCACTTGTTCGAACACTTGTCATAACATATCGTACATGTTCTTGATGAGGGTAATGTACTTTTCTGGGACTTCGTGTTTCTCCAAGGACCACCACATAAAATTTTGTGACATCTTATCATAGGCCTTCTCCAAGTCAATGAACACCATATACAGGTCCTTCGTTTGCTCCCTATATCTCTCCATAAGTTTTTGTACCAAGAAAATGCCTTCCATGGTTAACCTCCTAGGCATGAAACAAAACTAATTTTTGGTCATGCTTGTCATTCTTCTTAAGCGGTGCTCAATTAATCTCATATAGCTTCATTGTATGTCTCATTAGTTTAATGCTACGGTAATTAGTACAACTCTAAACATCCCCCTTGTTCTTGAAGATTCATACTAATATACTCCGTCTCCATTCTTCTGGCATCTTGTTTGCCCGAAAAATGAGGTTGAAAAGTTTGGGGTAGGCCAAATGAAAAATGGGGGAGGCAAAAGGATCCCACCAACAAAAATGGGGGAAAAGGAAAAAAATATAAATATAAATTTGAGAAAAAGAGAGAAGGGACTTTGCTACTATCCTTTACCAAACTTGTACCTCAAACTGGCACCATGTTCTTCATATAGAGAGTCTCCCGAGTTGTCATTTTCATATGCTAGTGCACACTTTTCAATATAGAACTTGGCTTGCATATTCTGATGGCGGGATTCCTCAAATGTTTGAGGTCTTCGTGAGCAAGAAATTGGATGCACACCCAATTAGATCCACTTGAGCTTTCATACACTTATAGCTCTAGTGCATCCGTTGCATTGGTAGTCCCTACTCCTCGCGTTGATGTCGATTGATGGGCATCTCCATAGCCTGTTGGTCCGCCTAGTTGATGCGAGACTTTCTTTCCACTTTGACTCCTTTTGATATCTACCACCATATTATATTCCATATGCTATATCCATGGTTCACGCTCATATATTGAGTAAGATTGAAAAGGTTGAAGCGTGTTAGAAATATGATCCTGACCGGACACTGTGGTGCTCATGATTTCTACTTGTGTGGTGAATATGGAGTCATGCCATGTTAATATGATAAAATGAGTGGGGAGTAACATCCTTTAAGGATCATATGTTTTGTAAGTTAACGATTATGTTGCTTATGTTTATGGATATTATTATGTTTATGTTTATTAGTTCGTTGTTTCTCAAAGATTGTACCTAAAAGAGATTACATATTGGGTAGCTTGTCACATCAGAAATTCTGCTTTTATCATTCACCTACTCGAGGACAAGCAGTAATTAAGCTTGGGGATGCTGATACGTTTCCAACGTGTCTATAATTTTTGACTGCTCCATGCTATTATATTACAATTCTTGGATAGTTTATATGCATTTATATGCTATTTATATC
Organism: Hordeum marinum; assembly: GCA_022496015.1. Lineage (NCBI taxonomy): Eukaryota > Viridiplantae > Streptophyta > Magnoliopsida > Poales > Poaceae > Hordeum > Hordeum marinum. The sequence continues at coordinate 341,027,175 of CM039678.1, forward strand.
ATTTTTTTGAGAACTAACCTATTAATCTAGTGCCCAGTGTGAGTTGTTATTTTCTGCTTGTTTTTTGCTTTTTAGGAATACTATACCAAACTAAGTCCAAATGCCATGAATTTTTTTAATGATATTTTTGACAAATATAAGACGTAGAAGTTTTGGATGGAGACCGGAGGCCACACGAGGTGGCGCCAAGCAAGCAGGCACGCCTAGAGTGTGGTCATGCAGTGATGGCTTGGGAGCACCTCCCAACGCCTCTTGACCTAACTCCGCCACTATAAATTCTCATAAATCAAGAAAACACCCGAGAGCCAACCAAAATAATTTTTCTATCGCCACAAGTCTCTGTTCTGCCGTCTGCCCATATGGAGCCCTGTTTCGTTGCTTTGTCGGAGGGGGGATCGATCATAGAGGGCCCCCACATCAACCTTGCTACTTCCATGATGATGTGTGAGTAGTTCACCACAGACCTATGGGTCCATATCTAGTACCTATATTGCTCTCTCTCTCTCTATGATTTGCAATACAATGTTCACCTCGATTCTCGCGATGATCTATTCGATGTAATCTTCTTTGTGGTGTGTTTATTGGGATTTGATGCTTTTTGGTTTATGATCAGATTATTCATGAAAATATATTGAGTCTTTACTGAATTCTTATATGCACGATTGTTATAGCTTTAGTATTTCTATTCGATCTATCGTGTTAATTTGGCCAACTAGATTGATTTATCTTCACCAAGACTGGCGCATTGTGATGGGTTTAATCTGGCGGTGCTCTATCCTCATGACAGAAGGGGTCAAGACACGTATTGTATTACTGCCATTAAAGGGAAAATTATGATGTTTATTCATATTGATTGGATTTACTTGGTCTACATCATTTCATCTTGCTCCAAGCATTAATTGTTTTACTTAATACTTTAGATGCATGCTGGATAGCGGGCGATGGGTGAATTAATAGTAGTAGATACAGGCAGGAGTTAGTATACTTGCTTATAGAAGTGATGCCTATATACATGATCGTTTTCATGAATAAATATTTCATAACTATGTGCTTTTCTATCAATTGACCAACATAGTCTACCCACCGTATGCTTTCTTGAAGAGAGAAGCCTCTAGCGAAATTATGCCCCTGGGTCTTCACAAAATATATTACAAAAAATTATTGCTCCCATTTATTTAATATTATTTTATTTTATATTTATATTATATTTCTATCACTAGTTATCGCTTGAAAATAATTAGTTCAAGGGGCTTGACAACCATCTTGCCCACGTTGGGTGCAACTGTCTGCTCTTTTGTGTGTAGGTGCTCATGGCAGGAGTTTGCGTAGTTCTCCTATTGGTTCGATAACCTTGGCTCTCACTGAGGGAAATACTTATCTCTACTATGCTGCATATCCTCTCCTCTTTGGGGAAAAGCCTAACGTAGTTTACAAGTAGCATCACCTAACAATCGACTAATGCATGACTACGCCACCCGCGCACCAGCACATCGGGAACACTTAATAGCATGCCAATGTGCATTCGAGAGGTGCCTGCCCAAGCTCTCTAACCACCTGGCTGTTCGGCTCCCACGCCTAGGCTTATTTGGATGTCAGGATGCTACATTTCCCTTGCCCTAGGTGGGCCAGCTCATATAGTCGAAAGGCGTGTAACTTGGGAACCCTTGGGTATGCCCATGTGATTCGACACCCTTCATGTGTTTGGTCAACCTTTCTGGTCAGGCCCCTAGTGCTGGCGGATTTCCTCACTTTCATAGGGTGCGTAATATGCATGCATGGGGTGGGATCATGCTATCGGGGACCCATGTCTGTTTGGCCAACCTATGTCGCCGCATCATGGCCCGCCTTGATGTCGATCATGGACACACACGACGGCAATCACCTCAGTGACATCCTGTTGACAGAGACCATAGCGATGACGTCCATGGTGGAGCAAGCATGGTTTGACAGATAGCTGGGTCGAAGTCTTCCGGTGGCCGACCATGATACGTCCATTTCGTATCATGTTTTCCCATTGATGTTTTCCATTTAGGACAAGCGAGGTTTAAGCTTCGGGCGTGTTGATGCATTTGCATCATATTTTTTTGTTGATATTTATTATGTTTTGAATCATTATTACACTTTATGATGCAATCCTAATGCCTTTTCTCTCTTATTTTGCAAGTTCCATAAAAAAAGGGAGATTTTTGGTAGTTGGAATTCTGGACCGGAAAAGACCACCGACGAGCTGGATATTCTTTAGAACTCCAAATGAGCTGAAAATTTACGGAGAATTATTTTGGAATATATCAACATTATTGGCAAAGAAATCCAACAGTGGGGGCCCAACAGATGCCCACAAGCCATGGGGGCACGCCCTACCTCCTAGGGTGCTCCACCTAGGCTTGTGGGCCACCTAGCAGGCCTCTCACGCCCATGTTCTCCTATATGATGTGATTTTCCCAAGCAAAAATTAGAATAATACTTTCAATATGAAGCGCCACTGTCTCGATACGGAATCTGGGCAAGAGCACTTCTCTCCGGCTAAGCGATTCTGTCGGGGAAACATCCCTCCAGGAGGGGGTAATCGAAGCCATCACACATCACCAATGCTTCCTCCATTGTGGGAGAACCAATATTCATCACCATCTTCACCAGTACCATCTTATCCCAGACCCTAGTTTATCTCTTGTGTTAAATCTTTGTCTCCAAACCTCAGATTGGTGGTACCTGTGGGTTGCTAGTACTGTTGATTACATATTGTAGTTGATGCTAACTAGTTTAATTGATGGAAAATTATATGTCATATCCTTAAGCATATTCATTACACATTTGAACTTGAACATGATGATGCTTCATTAGTAGTTACTTTCATTCTTGAGTACATGGGAGACGTCTTGTCTTAAATAATCATGCGATGTTGGTATTCGTTCGATATTTTGATGATATGTATGGTCCTGTTCCTTTAGTGGTGTCATGTGAATGTTGACTACATGAAACTTCACCATATTTGGGCCTAAAGGAAATCATTGTGGAGTAATAAGTAGATGATAGGTTGTGAGAGTAAAAGAAGCTTAAACCCTAGTTTATGAGTTGTTCCTTAAGGGGCTGATTTGGATCCACGTGTTTAATGCTATGGTTAGCTTTATCTTAATTCTTCTTTCATAGTTGCAAATGCTTGCGAGAGCGTGTGTTGTTTGTTCAAGTAAGAAAAACACTGTAGCACCGGTCCACCCACATCTCAAATTATCAAAGTAGCGAGAGCGAATCAACTAAACATGATGAAACATGACTAGATAAAATTTCCATGTTTCCTCAAGAGCACTCTCCTTCATATCAGAGTATGTGCCGGCTTGTCCTTTCGGCTTACAGAAACTTGCGTACCAAAACCACTTGTCATTTCCTTCTTCTCCTTGTTGTGTTCGACACTCTTATTATCGGAAGGACTAGATTGATAACCTATAATTGTGGGCCATCGATACTCTTTTCTGACGCCGTGTCCAGGGAGTGAAGCGCCTTTGGTAAGTGGAATTTGATAATGGAATACTTTTGTTACGTGATGAAATTTATTGTCACTTGTTACTAGGGAAGATAATACTTTGAGGGACTTGTTCAGGGTACCTTCACCTCGTCTAGAAGTGGCAAGATCCACTCCTCAACCTACTGAACCTATCAAAAATGTTTACTATGCAATTCCTTCGTGTATGCTAGAGAAACTGCTTGCTAATCCTTATGCGGGAGATGGAACAATAAAATCTTGTATGCACTTGATTTATATACACTACTGTAGGATGCTGCTAACGCGACACTGCAATAAGAGACCCTTCAACAAAACTGTGTGCGATGCATCATCACAAATGTTATAGTTCAACCTCCTTCGCCAATGGCATGAATCGTGTGCGATGACATATCAATCAAATACGATTCAAAAATTCATTGCATGTGCGATCCACGGCAGATAGTTTATTCTTATGGACCGTTTGTGATTAGATAAGATAATAGAAACAATTAACAAAACTAAGTATGTTTGCGAAGTACGACACATAGTTCACTCGAATAAACTCTTTGCACTGGTCCAGCAGAACACAAACGGGTTAGCGTAAGAGGGTGTGTGTGATCCGTAGCAATCGGTTCATTCAACATAATTGTATGGGAAGACCAATAATGACCGAAACGATTCATTTGGACTAGTTGTGTTTGTTGCGGGAAGATAGTTGCTGCCAAACAATTGTCAGCAATTGGTGAAATCATTACGCATGGTACGTAAAGAAGTGACGTTTTCCCATATTAATATCGTAGAAATTTTATTATTATAACCCGTATGACTGCGCATCACCTGTTCTTTCTCTCTCACCTCTTGTCACTGCGTTTTCGCCCGAGGATTCTAGTGCACGCTTCAGCACCGCATTGGCATTTCTCTTGTCCACGTTGCCGCACGAAACCGCGCATGTTCCTGCGCAAGCTTCTACAAGCGTATCCATCAAATACGATCTAAAAAATACTTATGTGTGCGATGTTTGGCAAATAGTTGGCCTAGATAAACTGTTTGCGATTGGATAATACAATGCAAATGCTTATGAAAATACAAGTGTGTGCAATGCACGACATATAGTTCACCCCGATAACTATTTGCACTGATCAAGCAGAACACAAACGATTGTCCAGATGATCACGTGTGCGATAGACGACATGCAGGTTACTGGGATGAAATGTTTGCGATGGGGTAAAATAACATAAAGAGTTACATAGATCAATATGGGTGTAATAGAGATCATACAGTTCATTGGGATGAACTGTGTGCTATAAGCAAAAATAACACAAACGGTTTCTTAGATCAAGATGTGTGTTATGTACACAGGCTTGGATGTGTTCTGGGCAAACAGTTGCTGATGAAGAACTGTCAGGGACTGATGAAATCACCACCGAAGGTTTTGGTTGTTTATTCCGTATGCGATGCAATTTTCTCAATATGCATGCAAACATCTATGCTCTGTTTAGAAGAACATGATTGGATAACAAAATTAAGAATCCAATACACACATAACACTAGCGCACACCTTAATAAACTATTACATGCATAATAGCCTTATCCCTCTGAAACTACGAACATTTCTACATAAAGGGAGTATAAGAATTGAGAAACGATCAGCAAATCATCTACTTCTTGTGACGCTTGCCGCCAGCGCTCTACTTGTGACCCGATCCCTCGCTGTCTTCAGGTAGGGGGCACTTCCTCATGTCAATGATCCACCTGAACATCTCGTAGCATGTGTATACTTCTTTGGCCGCGGTCTGGAGGTGATATTCATCTAGTTTCTTCACCCAGGCCATGTGCCAGACAAACTTGTTCTTGTTGTAGTCAACATTCATGTCAGCGTAGTAGCGGTCGATGATGGTCTCGGCCAGGTCAACATGGAATTTCATGTTCTTATTGCTGCCCCAGTCCCTGTAGTGGCCGCGGATGTCGACAAGATTTTGACAGGCCAAGCCTGAAGTTTTAAGCACCTTTGGATCATGGGCGCTGTCCACTATAGCGACCCTGTAGTCGAGGCTGTTAACAAACCTATTGAAATGATCGCAAGGCACTGTGGCCAGCCAGTACTGGGAGAGGAGGACGTGATGGCCCACGCACAACTGGGTGACGACAGCCTTCTGATCATGTCCGGCACGACATCCGATGTAGCGAGGTCGAAGCCGACCACTTTATACTTGTCATCCGCATCAAGTATCCGCTCCGTAGTGTCGATGGAGTCCTCCATCATCCCCGGGTCGTTTGTGTACACCACCGTGAGGTCTGTCTTCCTCGTGTGGGTCTCCACAAGATGCACGCCAAAGTCCATTGGAGCACTGCTAGACATCCTCTTTGTATGCGTGCCTAGGGTGTGGTTATTGTGTTGTGAGGCGCGATCGAAAGCATGAATAGACTATGGTTAATAGCCGTGGGTAATGGTGGCTGAATGTCCTGGAAAACCGGCATGTCCGGATGGCAGATTTGGTAGTGCGTGATTTATTCATGGAGCACGTAATTGCATGGGGCAACGCACGTGGTGCAACCTCATGCATATGGATCCCCGAACGTGATCGTGGGCCGGCCCCAATCACTGGCAGAGCGCGCGCAGAGGGGAGCGGGAGCAGAGCATGCGCAGGGACATGAGAGCAAAGCATGCGGTGTGACGCGAGGTTGAACCGGACGACTTTGTACTTGTCCTCATCAAGTAACAGGTCCATTACACTGGAGTTCTGCATACCTATCGGATGTTTGGTGTGCACAACGAACTGACAGGGGTTGTCCACTACGGCATGCATGGTGAACCAACGCTCGTCGTTGGTAGCCACTGGGAGCACCATTGGAGCCACGCAGGATACCCTCTGTCATGGTTCTGTTTCTTAAGGTCTGGATATTAATCGCCAATTGCATATTGATGTATAGGTAATAATCGTCCATTGCATACTAAGAAAAAGATAGTACTACCGAAACAACTGAACAAGAACATATATGATAGGTTCATACTGATATTACTACTAGTCTTGCAACTTCAATATTTCTGCAAAGGGATCTGCCACTGACATGTCATTTATGGTCTTGGCATTAGGACTTCCGAATAGTCTGTCAAATGAAGTTACAAAATGAAATTGTGCTTCTGTAGAGAGTTTTCCATTATGTCCTAGTCGCCGGAGCTGATCATCAAACCATTCTTTTTTGCGCAAAAATGTAGGGGAAAATCTCATTATCTTTAGAACACTTGCTCTCACAACAAAGAACCTAGTGAATATAATCTCCGGTAAGGGCCCTCGGTAGGAGTTCAAGTTAATTTCTGAGAGGTGGAGATCAAGACATTCAATGGGATTGTTATATTTTATCACATTATACACTACCGGGACTAACTGTATCTGCGAAAGAAGAGAATGTATTAGTGCTTGGACACACAATGGACCTCTTACGATTTGTAGGGTTTCAAAATTCAAACTCCCTTGTGGTTAAAATTTAACCTGATAGAGCATCACCTCTATATATAGCTTCTCCAGGCATGGAAAGAATCTTAGCCATCTAACAACTTGGTCCAGGTCGGGGCCGATAGATTCTACTACTAAGACCTTCACTCCGCGTAGATATGGGGTCAAGCTTGACGATATCTTTTTCTGGATGACAAACAAACATACATCTTTAATAGAGAGAGAAAAATGTTAAATAAATAATGAGAAGAGTGTGATTGTTGTACTTGGACGATTATGGATCCAAAAACAAGTTCACATAAGGTGATGGGCGAGAAGCCAAACACTGTCAATTTTGGCGCATGAATGACCCTGATTCTTATTGGACCTTGTCGATCAACAACTAGTAATCTCTCAAATAAAGGCACATCCACAATAACCATTTGGTGCTTCACCTTATGTGATTTCCTATTGCAACACCAGCAATACACACAAATTGCCCGAAGACTCATGGAGGTGATGTGGAGACTACTCAACCCATTGATCATCTGAATACGAAGGTACTCGATCATAGTACAGCCGCGGAGTAGGCGCTCCATGTCGTCGTTGGGGATGCAGACGACGACGAGCTCAAGGTGCGTCAGTCGAGGTAGCAAAAGCGAGGGATTGGCGTTAATCTGGGGGAAATGGCAGTTTAGGAACCTTGCGAAGTGTAGTGTTGGTGTGAGGGGTAGCGCAGAGAGTGGTAGCGAGCGCATATGTCCATCATTAAAATGGACCTCCTTGAGATGAACTAGGGTTGGAGATAAGATCCACTCATCAAGCTTGGCTCGGTCCTTGCCATTGGAACAAAACTTGCCCGTGGTAAGGCCTTTGATTGTGCCACAGTGTGTGCCGAGGATCTAGGATAGTGCATCCAAGCGTTTGCGATATCCAGCGCAAAGCATGTGCTCACTGATGATGCGTAGCGGGGCGCAGCGCCATAGGTGGCGTAAGCGCCGAGGGAGGATGGTTGTGCGCACGCCATCATTGATGGGGAGGAGGAAGATCATGACTCTCCACATATCATCGGGGAAGCTGCTGATGAAGTCTATGCCTATTGGAGGTACTTGTGTTTCTGGTTGAGCCCACCTCCGCTTGTTGGCAACCTCAACATCCACATCCAGAGAATGGCTGCCGGCATATCTTTCTGTCAAGAGTGGAGAAGTGGGAGGATAGTGATTATGTAGCTAAATAAGGGTAGACGAATAGTGCATTAGTACTTGGAAGTTACTACTTACTAGGTGGGAACAGTTTTAACAGATTAACAAGAAATCCCAATTGGTTGCTGAAATACTACACAGATACATGGATATTGCTACACAAGTCAACGTGCAGATACTAAAACAACACTTACTTCCAACATAGCATGTACGTAGAATGCCATCGGGAAAGGTAGCATTTATCGTTTGGTAAGGCTCGTTTAGGTGCAGCTTAATTTTACCGTCAGCTTTCAGTACATAAAACTTAGAATTTTTTCCCAAAGGCGTTCTTGAAAGTAGGAGTGACAATCTTCATCAATTTTTACAGAAGCAACAATTGTAAATCCATGGTTTGTGCTCAATGTGAACTCCCTGGAGTCTTCACTTATGTAAAGGCAAAGATTTAGCGCTAAAGTTGTCGTTGCATCGCAAGGGAAGTGCTGCAGGAAATGATAAGATTGTTATAGAATATGGTAACGTCACAGTATGAGAGTAGTACTTAAAAGGACATCATATGCACATCAGTTGATTTGAAAGGATAAAAAATTGCAAGTAAACAAATAATGTAACCATGATGTTGTGCAAATATATAGGAGAGTAAACGAAAGAAAAATAGAACATTAATTTGCATAATGTAGAAGGAGAAAGATAAGAAGATGACGAAACCACATTTGACGTAAATGCTGCATGTGTCACCTTTTATCCAAATGTAGCACTCTATAGTATAGGTTCAGAAAAAGAATAGGCCATGCATGTCAACCCAGGTAGTGTGAGATTGAGCATACCCTGCAATGCTTTAGGTCATCTGGTACGGTGAGATGGAACTCCTCGGTTTTTTGGACGAGTCCAGATAGCCCTGATGTGTCCTTGCACTGTATGTTCTATGAATAAAAACCCTCAAACCAGCTTGAAGAAACATGAATCCATGGCGATTTTGGACGGGTGATTAAAAGGGGCAGACGAATGGGGACAAGAGATGAGCGGAAATATTTTATTAGATTAGTTACCTGCTTCTTCATTGGGAAAAAACCCAGTACCAAAGATTCTCCAATCGGGCGAGCGGGTTTGAAAGAGAGCAGCATCGAGAAAGTCAGTGCCGATAGGCTGCGGCAATCGGCAGTGGAGATATGTGGTGGTTTTTTGTGGCAGCCAGCGGCGGTGACATGCGTCGCACTAGGTGGTTGTCACGGGGATAGGCGGTGACATGCATGGACAGTCCCGGAGTACTAGTGTTAGTGTAGGTGCTACTGTGGTTGGGGAGGGGGGAGGGGATCAGGCGAGGGTTTGTGACGTGTGGGTGCTGAGGGTTTTTTAAGTGGTGTTGAGGGATTCTGTATAGCTTCGGTGACATAACTGCACCTGCCTTTGGGTGTATGACATGTGGACTAGCCACCTGTTGGGCCCACATGTCATACACACAAATGGAGGTGCATTAAGTAGCTGAACTTAGTCCCCTAGAATAATGTGTTTCGGAGGAAACAGTTTATTAGATCCAACCGTGTGTGATAAATCCTAAAAATACTCACAATTAAACAAGCACTCCTGTGTGATGGAAATACCGCATAATGAAAGTCGTCGCACAGTTTCAATCTCAGGAAAAAATATAATACACAAGCATAGATATAATACACACAAACTAGATAGACTCAATCCAACATATTTTTTCGAAACAGTCAATCCAACATCTCATCATGATGCTTGATGGTTAAGATTCTCCAGGAACTAGGCGTATGCGGTGTGCACTATCCTGGCAGAATACTTCTTCTTGAAGGAGCCAACGGCTCGTCCTCTAGCATGCGCCAGAACACTCGAGTACGTGTTGTTAATCTTATGGTTGCAAAACGGGCATCCATAGCCCCCATTCTTCCAGACACGCTTGTCATACTTTCCATCCATAAGCTCTCTGAGCCTTTGCCTCTTGAACATCTCCTAGACGTCTTCATCCTTGTTGTCCACATTGTCAGATAGCACCTATACATAGTAAAAAATGTGACGTCCATATATTTTTATAATGCGAATTCGCAAGGCAAAGTGTATGAAACATACTAGCTGTACCATGCAACAATGTGAACCCTAAATCGAACTGATTAGATGCCAAAAGTTGGCATGCCATGTTTTGGTAGCAAAACAATAAGCCTATCATATGTATTTAACAAAAATGGCTATATATGACCAACTAGCTCTCCATTCGAGTCGTTGTTGTCGCTGGAGTGTTCGTCGGAGTTGCGGTGAACCACCGACTTTGGCTAGGGAAGCAAGACGGCAGCGACAACGTCAAGGCCACGCTGTTGTCCGCGCTATATGTCATTTCCGATGATGGCAATCTCTGTGCCCACCTTCATGTTGTGCTCGGGTGTTTTGCCGGCACTGACATGGTTACTCCCTTGTAACGCCCAAGATGCTACCCTATCCTTATTTTGGCACGAGGGCCCCGACAGGGATAGAAGTGCATCTCGTCGTTTCACAAGAATGGATATCATTACAAGTAAATGTACAGAAGAGATGATTATATGGAATTGGCTTACACTCGCCACAAGCTACATCAAGATCACATCAACACAACAACATATTCAAGCATCATACATAAGAGAAGGAGTTTAGGGATGGAAATGGGTAGGGTATGGGCGGGTACAACCTTTTTCTGCCCAAACCCATACCCACAGAAAATTTCTATACCCACCCATTCAAATACCCATGGGCGTAAATTGGCACCCATGCCCATACCTATCGGGCATCCTATACCCAATGGCTATTCAATGGGTATAATATATAGCATTAATTTGTTTGAAAGGTAGATAAATGGCTTTGAAATGCAAGTGATGATGGGCGAGTAGTACTACACTGACTCAAACTTATAGGGTGATGGCCTCTCAGAGGCATCAAGGGAGTATGAGCGTCCGATGGTGAAAGCCCTACACAATGGGAGGTAGTGGTGGGAATGGATCGAGAGTTGCACATGCATCCAATAGAAAAGAGTTGAGATATCATCTTTTCGAGGAGTCACATAGGACATAAGATGAGTGGCGAGCATGTTATTACGGGCCTATGAGCTATGGATGATTAAAGGAATCGAGACTTAGGGTGTGCCATATGAGTTGGATGTTGACCCCACGTGTCATAGGAGTTATTTTCATTTACTAAGTTTTTCTAGGTATCCATTGTGTTACCCATGGGCGTAATTTCATACCCATACCCTACCCGTATATTTTGCGCATATGGATACCCATTACCCGTGGGTATAAAATCTCTCCAAGTCATGCCCATGCCCATTGTTTTCGGGTAGGATACCGATGGGCAAAACTGCCATCCCTAAGAGAAGGGTCTAACTACGGACGAAAAACAAACGATAAAATGACATCCATCCTTGCTATCCCAGGCTGCTGCCTGGAACCCATCCTAGATTGATGATGAAGAAGAACTCCAAATCAAACAAGCATCATGCTCACGTAAAATCATCACATTACCAATACCTAGAACTATTGTTGTAGTAATATGTGAGTCACGAGGACTCAGCAATCTCATTTCCAAGGGTATCAAGACTATTAAAGCTTAATGGGTGAGGTATGGTTAAGTGGTGAGGCTGCATAAAGCAACTAAGCACTTATTTGAGTGGCTAACTTATGAATACATAAAGTAAAGTGGGTGGTCTATGCATAACGGGCGTGAACTAGTAATGATCACTAAGTGATCCTGAACACCTACTTACGTCAAACATAACCCCACCATGTTCTCTCTCAGATAAGGACTCACGCGAAGAGACAATCATGGTTACGCACACGGTTGGTGTATTTTATTGAGTTTACTTGAAGTTTGCTATGACCAGGTGTTAAACAAAGTTTCCAAATGGCCACGTAACCGTGAGCATGGCTTTCCGGAAGATTTAACCCTGCAGGATGCTCCAACTCATCCATCATAAACTAATCGCATGCAGTGGTAATAACCTCAACCAGAATCATGTGATTTCCTAGGAAATTCTATTGGAAAACCTCAACCAAGAGATAGCCCGAAGTATTTTCGAAATTCCTCACACAAGACGTTCGAGAAAAAAAAAACAAATCCAGCAAAGCCGCCCGATAGGCCAGATCCCAATAGGAGCCGCGCATATCTCGTTCTCAGGGCACTACCACATGGGAAAGCCTACGAGTAAAACCAAACCTCGGGTTGCCCCGCGTTGGCCCTGCGGTCTTCCCGTTTGGACCAACACACATGAGGAGCACTGTCCCGGGTTGTTGATTAAATTATCCGCGGGTGCCGGCGGATCCCTATGCAATTTTATTAGTTGTTAGGCAAATGTAGTACCTATGTTGGGCCTTGCCAAACAAGTTTTATCCTAAAACGAAAATCAAGGGGGTCCCCATAACAAGCCCGAGCATGTTAAGAGCACTCAATATGGAACATAACACCGGTACACAAGTAACTAGGGGCGGAAAAAGTCAAACAAAACACCTAGCAAAAGCCCAAGACTTCCACATTTTACCAAGTATATATGTGCATTAAATTAAATATCAATAATATTGTGATATAACAAAAGAATGTCCATGTTATCACATGGAAGCAATTGCACCTGCAGCTAGAAACACTATAAGAAGGGCTGAGCAAGCGGTAACATAGCAAAACAAAGGTTTGCTGGGATGTGGAGGAGTTAGAGTCTTACCATGGCAATGTTGGGAGACTTGTCCAACAAGTGGTAGGTAATGTGACATAACAATAGAAGCAAGACAACTAGCATGGCAATGATAGTAGTGGTATCCTGGGAAATGTTCATCTTGCCTGAGATCCCCCTTGGAAGAAGAACGAAACCGTGAAGAATACGGCCCGTGAAGTAGATGACAAAAATCCTCACACTCCGAATGCTTTCGGAACTCTATCGAGAAGGAACAATCCAAAAACAAGAATCAACACATGGTACAGCACAACATATGCATGACATGGTGCGCAAAAAAATATGATGCATGTCTGGTTTAAGTATGCAAGGCATGGCAAGCACAACAATCAACTTCTACACATTAAGTGAAGCCCAATATGCAACGAGTTGCATATTGACGAAACTTCACATTTGAATTATTTAGTTCACTCTTGTTAGGTACACAACAATATTAAATATTGGTAAACATGGCAAGAGGTGAAGCATAAGTAAACTATACTATCCAGGCATATTAATGAGGTCGGAAACAACATATAACTCTTCCAAAATGACCTCATATGCATTTTACGGTTCTCGTGCAGATCTGTCCGAAGCATATTTTATTGTTGTTAAACAGAAAAATAAATTCCACCATGTTATTCTACACATTTTTCTAAGCAAGTTACATATATAAAAAAAATTAAATGGAGCTACGGTTTGTTAGTCATGAGAAAAACGGTTTTAGCATGGCAATTTTGCAAATTACATGAAAATAGAAAGTTAAATATTTTTTATCATTCATGGAAGTGGGATATTGCGAATCTACACGAAATTCTAAACATTATACATATTTAAATCATTTTAATCTGATGAACGGTTTGTGAGTGATCACCATTCTAACACAAGGGCATAATTTGAAAAAAATGCATGTTTTTGGTTATTTACAAATTCACGGAACACCAACAACAAAATAGACCAGAAAACTACTACGGGCTGAATCTGCAGCACAGTGTAGTGACCCGAGACTGGATCAGGCAAAAGCGGCCATGTGTGCCCGTGTGAGGACGACACATGGGGCCAAGATGTCACGACAAAGCACCAAAATACCAAGACAATAAAAAAAAATTGAGGAGGCTGGGTCTCGAACCCAGGACCTCCTGGTTCAAACCGAGCAAGTAGACTAGCTAAGCCGGTGTTGCGGATTCTGACAAAGAAAGGTGCACAACATTTTGAACTAACTAAAGGCGGACCTTGGCAACGCTTGCAGCAGCTGGTGGGGAGATGCAGGCGAGGGGCAAGCCCGGTTTGGGCATGGCGTGGCCGAGGGGTCCATTCTGGCCAGGGCCATCACAAGATGGCGACCAGCGGTGAGGACCCGTCGCCATGGTGAGCTCCTGATCGAGTAGAGAAAGCTGAGGCGAGGCCATGCGGCAGGAGGCGAGCACGGGAGGTCGGGGCAGTCAAACAATGCAGGGGACGTTGAGCGGAGGCGCCATATCCGGTGGTGGAGGAGGTCCTTGGTGATGCTCGCGACGGTGTCCTTCCATGGCGCTGCTCCTATTTTTGGTTTGTAGGGAGAGAGATAGGTCGGAGGAGAGAGAGAGCAAGGGAAGGAAAAGGGGCGAGGTTGGTTATCTTCATAGGTGAGGCTGGTTGCAGTGCTCGCAGGCGACGAATAAAAATGGCCACCCAAGCTTATTCTTGGGCAGGGGCTCGTCGAGGTTGCGCCTTGGGAGGACTTGAGGCGTTGTATCACAAGCACATGGCATCTGCTGAGCTCTTGGGTCACGTGGCCAAGGTTGCTACGGGAGATTGGATGTGTCCGGCTGGATGGGGGGCTCTGCTGCCGCACGAGCTGGTTGAGGGGGCCTCGGGCCTATGATCGACAAGAGAGATGGAGGGATTGGGTTGGTGATGACCCACAAGTATAGGGCATCTATCATAGTCCTTTTGATAAGTAAGAGTGTCGAACCCAACGAGGAGCAGAAGGAAATGACAAGCGGTTTTCAGTAAGGTATTCTCTGCAAGCACTGAAAGTATCGGTAACAAATAGTTTTGTGATTAGATAATTTGTAACAGGTAACAAGTAACAAGTGTAGCCATTGTGCAGCAAGGTAGCCCAATCGTTTTTGTAGCAAAGTAAAGGCCTGGACAAACTCTTATATAAAGCAAAGCGCTCCTGAGGACACATGGGAATTTCCGTCAAGCTAGTTTTCATCATGCTCATTTGATTCGCGTTCGTTACTTTGATAATTTGATATGTGGGCGGACTAGTGCTTGGGTGCTGCCCTTACTTGGACAAACCTCCCACTTACGATTAACCTCTCTATCAAGCATCCGCAACTATGAAAGAAGGATTAAGATAAATCTAACCATAGCATGAAACATATGGATCCAAATCAGCCCCTTACGAAGCAACACATAAACTAATGTTTAAGCTTCTATCACTCTAGCAACCCATCATCTACTTACTACTTCCCAATGCCTTCCCCAAGGCCCAAATAACGGTGAAGTGTCATGTAGTCGACATTCACATAACACCACTAGAGGACAGACAACATACATCTCATCAAAATATCGAACGAATACCAAATTCACATCATTACTTATAACAAGACTTATCCCATGTCCTCGGAAAAACGTATCTACTCACAAAGCATGTTCATGTTCATAATCAAAGGAGTATTAATTATCATAAAGGATCTGAACATATGATTGTCCAACAACTAAACCAACTAGCATCAACTACAAGGAGTAATAAACACTACTACCAACCCACAGGTACCAATCTTAGGTTTGAGACGAAGATCAGATACAAGAGATGAACTAGAGTTTGGAGAGGAGATGGTGCTAGCGAAGATGTTGATGGATATTTACCCCCTCTTGATGAGAGGATCGTTGGTGATGACGACGGCTTCGATTTCCACCTCCGGGAGGAAAGTTTCCCCAGCAGAACAGCTCTGCTGGAGCTCTAGATTGATTCTGTCCAAGTTCCGCCTTCATACGGCGGCGCTTCATCCCAAAAGCTTCCTTTTGATTTTTTCCAGGTAAAAACCCTTCATATAGTAGAGGATGGGCATCGGAGACATACCAAATGGGTTACAAGCCACCGAGGCGCGGCCAGGGGGGTGGCCGAGCCTGGCGGACTTGTGACCTCCTGGTGGGCCCCCTCTGGTAATTCTTTCACCCAATATTTTTTATATATTCCAAAACAATTCTCCATAAATTTTTAGGACTTTTGGAGTTGTGCAAAATAGGTCTCTCATATTTGCTCCTTTTTAAGTCCAGAATTCCAGCTGCCGGCATTCTCCCTCTTAATGTAAACCTTGTAAAATAGGAGAGAAAAAGGCATCACTATTACACCATAACGTGTAATAACAACCCATAATGCAATAAATAACAGTATAAAAGCATTTTGCAAAATGTACGGATCAACTCCCTCAAGTTTAGACCTCGCTTGTCCTCAAGCGAAAGACGAGATCGATAAATATGTCCACAAGTTTAGATATAGAGCTGTCGATAAAATAAAATACGGACATGAGGGCATCATGATCATCCTTAAAACAACAATACTTATTGGTATATGATTTATTATGCTAAATTAACAATCTATTCACAAGATAATGTATGAACCAAGAACTCTTATTGACAACCAACAAACTATGCTCTCTCTCTCTCAGTCATTGAAGCAATTACAAATTTATCATAACATCGGAAAGAGTCAATATAAGAAGTTATAAAGGAAATCCACACACTCAATCATCTTTTAGTATTCCATAATTGCTAACACTCACACAATACTCATGAGATCAAAGCTTCAATCGGACACAGAGAAATATAGGGGCTTATAGTTTTGCCTCCCAACTATTCACCTCAAGGGTGTTGTCCACAATAATAACTCATGATCACCCACACCCGAGTGGATATATGCGTCCAGATCATTCTCCAACACATAATGCTATCCAACAGAGAAAGGCGAAATATAGAAAGTGGTGAATACCACCGTGACTCTTGCATAAAGGTGATTACTAAAAAGGTAAAAGTAACAGATAGTCCCTTCGTAGAGGGAAGCAGAGGTTGGCATGAGCTTTTTGTTTTTGGATGCGCAAACCCTTAATGCAAACGATCGCAGTATTGTATTGCCCTTTATGATAAGAACGTTTATTATGCAGTTTGTCGCTTTTATTTATTTGCCATCACAAATTCGTACAACGCTTATCTCCCTTATAATGAAGATCAAACAAATTTAGGAGTAATTCTTATTGCTTTATGCACCGATGACAACTTACTTGAAGGATCTTATTCGATCCATAGGTCGATATGGTGGACTCTCATGGCAAAACTGGGTTGAGGGTATTTGGATGCACTAGTAGTATCTCTACTTGGTGCGGATATTTTGGCTAGTTTTGGCTGGAAGCAAGAACTACATGTTGAAGGATCTATAACCATATAACTTCTATTCGGAAGTGAGCAAACATCACCCATTATGTTCTCTTTCTTGTCCAGCATCTACTTCTTAGCATATAATATTTTAATGAGTGCTCACAATCATAAAGTATGTCAAAGATAATATATTTATATGTGAAAGTCTCTTTCTTTATCACTTCCTTTTTAATTGCACCAATGACCAATTACTATGTTTGTCAAGTCCCAACAAATTTCAACTGACATACTTCTTATATGTAAAGTCATTACTCCCCATAAGATCATTGTATATACTCTTTACTTTTATTCTATTCTACTTTTATTTCTTAATTATTTCTCAAGATCATAGTAAACAAGCAAAGCCCTCACATCAACACTACTTTTTATCATATAACTCTCGGACTAACTTACATAAGGGGAAGAAAAAGTAAAAACTCAAAGATAGATCATAATAAAATTTTATTCTACTAGATCAAGACAAAATCAAAAAGGGTCGAACTAACAAAAAACAAGAAAAGGAAAAAGGTGTGATGGTGATATGATGTCGGGGCACCTCCCCCAAGCTTGGCACAAGTCTTGGGGAGTGCCCATACCCATGTGCTTAGATGTCCTTCTTCAGAGGTGATGGTACGATATTCTTGGCAATGATACCCCTCAGAATGCGATTCTCCTCCTCAAGCTTGTTATTTTAGTGCCTGAGATCCATTATTTCCTTGTGAAATTTTCAGTGATGGTTGGAGATCCCTTCACCCATGGATGTTTCATTGTTCTGGGTGGAAAGACAACACTCTTTTTCATGCTTTCATAAGTATGAAATTTAGCATTGGGAGTCCGAATTCGGGATTGCTGAGCTCTGAAGTTCCTCCAACATGGCTCCAGGTTGTGGATGAGAATAAACTTCTTGGTCTTACTCCATGGCATCCACCCTTTTCAAGTCGTCCTCCATATCCTCCTCCGTGGTTTTCCCAAAGTGGTTAGCTTCAATGTATGCTCCGGGCTCCTCTGTCGGGTGAGAAACACCACTCTCCCCGGTCGACTCTTGCAAAGACATCTTGCTCTAAATCTGCCGCATAAATAGCTCAAACGAAAATAGGAGGTATTGTCGTGATACAAAAGTACAAACCTCTGGCAGGTTATATAATGAATGCTTGCCGACGCAAAGGAGTGTACCACAAGAAAGCGGAGTCCGGAGGGCACACGGGGTGGTGACAAGCGACCTAGGCACGGCCAGGGGGGTGGCCGCGCCTGGCAGGCTTGTCACCTCCTCGTGCGACTTCTGGACTACCTTTAATTTTCCTAATTTATTACAAATTCCAAAATGGATAAAAAATGCTATTGGGAAAGTTTTGGAGTCGGTTTACTTGCCGTACCACATACCTATTCCTTTTTGGAGTCCGAAACGTTCTGGTAGGTCTCCCTAATATACTCCTCTAGAGTTATGGTATTAATAATATTGCTTTCAACATTTATGGGAGTACCTGACATAAAATGCTTGATTCTTTGCCCGTTTACCACCTTCAGATTTTTGCCTTCTGCGTTGTTGATCTTGATGGCATCATAACGATATACTTCCTCGACAATGTAAGGCCCTTCCCATTTGGAGAGAAGTTTTTCCTTCAAAAAATCTTAAACGATAATTGTATAGCAAGACATGGTCACCTACACTGAATTCATGCTTTTGTATCCTTTTATCATGCCATCTCTTAACTTTCTCTTTAAACAATTTGGCATTCTCATAGGCCTGGGTTCTCCATTCATCAAGTTTGAAATCATAGTTGAGCTCTTTGATTGCCCAATAAGCTGTATGCTCTAGTTCTATAGGTAAGTGACATGTTTTACCATAAACCATTTTATACGGAGACATACTCATAGGGTTTTTGTAAGCAGTTCTATAAGCGCATAATGCATCATCAAGTTTCTTAGACCAATTCTTTCTAGATCTGTTAACAGTCTTTTGCAAGATCAATTTAATTTCTCTATTTCTTAATTCTACTTGACCACTAGACTGAGGATGATAAGGAGATGCAATTATATGATTAAAGTCATACTTAGAAAGCAATTTACGGAAAGCACCATGAATAAAATGTGAACTACCATCAGTCATTAAATATCTAGGGACTCTAAATTTGGGGGAAATAACTTCTTTCAACATCTTAATAGAGGTGTTATGATCATCACTACTAGTTGGAATAGCCTCTACCCACTTAGTAAGATAATCAACAGCAACTACATATATGAGTATACCCGTTGGACGTTGGAAAAGGTCCCATATAATCAAAACACCAAACATAAAATGGTTCAATAACAAGAGAGTAATTCATAGGAATTTCCTAACATCTACTAATATTGCCAATTCTTTGACATTCATCACAAGACAAGACAAACTTACGAGCATCCTTGAAAAGAGTAGGCCAATAAAATCCTGATTGTAATACCTTATGTGCAGTTCTATCTCCAGCGTGGTGTCCTCCGTAGGCCTCGGAATGACACTTGTATAGGATCTGTTCATGTTCATGCAACATCTAATAACACCATCTACTCCTTATTTATAAAGGTGTGGGTTATCCCAAAAGTAATGTCTTAAATCGTAGAAGAACTTTTTCTTTTGTTGATATGTGAAACTAGGCGGTATAAATTTAGCGACAATATAATTAGCATAATCAGCATACCAAGGAGCATTACGTGAAGCAATTATGACAGATAATTGTTCATCGGGAACGCTATCATCAATAGGTAGTGGGTCATCAAGAACATTCTCTAACCTAGACAAGTTGTCTGCTACAGGGTTATCAACACCCTTTCTATCAACAATATGCAAATCAAATTCTTGTAGGAGAAGGACCCACCTGATACGTCTAGGTTTATCATCTTTCTTTTCCATAAGATATTTAATAGCAGCACAATCAGTGTGAACAGTTACTTTAGAATCAACAATATAAGGTCTAAACTTATCACAAGCAAACATAACTGCTAAATATTCCTTTTCAGTGGTAGCATAGTTTCTTTGAGCACTGTCTAGAGATTTGCTAGCATAATGGATAACGTTCAATTTCTTATCAACTTTTGTCCTAGAACGGCACCAACGGTATAGTCACTAGCATCACACATAATTTCAAAGGGTAGGTTCCAATCGGACGGTTGAACAATAGGTGTAGAAATCAAGGCATTCTTAAGAATTTCAAATGCTTCTACACAATCATCTTCAAAAATGAATGGAACATCTTTTTGCAAAAGATTAGTGAGACCAAAATTTCAAATGCTTCTAAACAATAGAAGTCTTTAATAAACCTCCTATAGAAACTAGCATGACCAAGGAACTTCTTATACCTATGATATCCGTGGGATAGGACATTGTTTCAATAGAATCAACTTTGGCATTGTCAACTTCAATACCTCTTTCAGAAATTTTGTGTCCTAAGACAATACCCTCATTCACCATAAAGTGGCACTTCTCCCAATTCAAGACAAGATTAGTTTCTTCGCATCTCTGCAAAAGTCGATCAAGGTTGCTCAAACAATCATCAAAAGAAGTTCCGTAAACGGAAAATCATCCATGAAAATCTCAACAATCCTTTCAAAAAAATCAGAGAATATAGCAGTCATATATCTTTGAAAGGTAGAAGGTGCATTGCATAGACCAAAAGGCATACATATATAAGCAAAGGTACCGAAAGGGCAGGTAAAAGTGGTCTTCTCTTAGTCCTCTTTTGACATAGGTATTTGAGAGAAACCAGAATAACCATCTAGAAAGCAAAAAATGTGTGTGTTTGGATAGTATCTCCAGCGTTTGATCAATAAAAGGTAGAGGGTAATGATCTTTCCTAGTAACTTTATTTAATTTTCTAAAATCAATTACCATTGTATATCCTGTAACAATTCTTTGCGGGGTCAATTAATTTTTATCATTAGGAACTACGACAATACCTCCTTTCTTAGGAAGACAATGAACGGGACTAACCCATATACTATCAGGAATAGGGTAAATGATACCTTCCTCCAGAAGCTTTAATATTTAATTTCTTACCACTTCTTTCATTTTAGGATTTAACCATCCTTTGGTGATCAACAACTAGTTTAGCATCAGGCTACATATTGATTTTATGATGGCATAGAATGGGACTAAAGCCCTTAAGATCATCAAGAGGATATCCAATAGCAGCACAATGCTTCCTCAGAGTTTTCAATAATCTCTGTTCTTCATGCTCTGAAATGTTAGCACTAATAATAACAAGATATATCTTCTTTTCATCAAGATAAGCATATTTCAGAGTATCCGGTAATTGTTTAAGCTCAAACACGGGATCACCCTTGGGTGGAGGAGGATCCCCAAGTATTTCAACAAGCAAGTTGTGTCTCAACAAGCAAGAAAATCTGATCTATTTTATTCCTTTCATTCATGTGCATATCATTTTCATTGTCTAGCAAATATTGTTCTAAGGGATCAGTAGGAGGCTCAACAATAGAGGCAAGACCAATAATTTCATCCTTACTAGACAATTCTTTATAATGGGATTGTCTACAATATTTAGAGAAATTAAACTCATGAGACATGTCCCCAAAACTTACAATAACAGTTTCCTTCTCACAATCTATCCTGGCGTTAACGGTATTCAAGAAGGGTCCACGAAATATAATGGGACAGAAATCATCTTGTGGGGAGCCAAGGGTCCCCAAATCTTACAATAACAGTTTCCATCTCACAATCTTGTTGACTTGAATATTTTCTTGGCATCTTCGATCTTGCATCCAGTAGTCCCCTAGCAGGCCTTACCGCTGGTGTGGCTACAACTGCCCGTGCACAAGTAAGGGGTACTAAAAGACCCAAACTTTAGTATACCGATAGGAGCCCCCGGGCCTAGGCCATACACGGGTGCGACGCGTTGTTGGGCTAGGCCCAAACAGTGCACGGGCACGCATGGTGGTAGAAGTTTGCGGTTGTAATTATTCCACTTACCACGCCGGGCCGTTTCCTCCACGTGCGCCGCATGTATAGCGGGGAGTTGGCAATGGGAGCCCATGACATAAAGTCCTGATCGCGGCCGAAACTGCAGCACCATGGATTGCGGTAACGGGGCAGTTACCTGTTTGCCCCGTGATCATGGGCGATGGTATTGGTGGATATGGATGGAGATTCTTGGAGCGGGGGAGAGCCAGCCCCCACGCTTCTCCCTATAAATTGGGGGGTAGCGACGGCGATGCTCATTAATCCTTCCTTCCTCCTTGACTGTGAACCTCAAGAGCTTGCCCTTCCACACCCTCCCGATCTTGAGTTGTGCTCGCCCTTAGCCATGAATAGGGGCTAGGGCGGCCACCGTCTTCCGCACCAAATGCGAGGGGTTCACGTCGGGATCATGCCACCGCTTCAGCCATGGAGGCCGAGTGTGGCTCGAGCACGCGTGGTGGAAGAGGCACGAGGGGTCGTGGTCAACGTGGATCCCATGGTCAGGGGAGGCGAAGTGTCGTTCCACCCCTTCCTCCGACGCCAGACCCACTCCTTGATGAGACCCATGCTGAGGGGACGGCGCTGGAGTTTGTCATCAAGTTGAGAGGTCCCCTTCGGAGCCATCTACGCCTCCCTCACCCCTTTGCTAGGGCAATGGAGGTTAATAAGCCGCCTGCTCTGTGGCTGCGGGCACACGGGTGTTGCAATGGCGCCACGCAGGTGGACGTTGAGTATCCGGAGCATCGCGTCATGCTCCTGAGGCGTGGTTGGAAAATCTTTGGCCGTGCCCACAACCTACTGGATGGGCACATTCTCTGCTTCAAGATGGTGGAGGCCGACCTGCTCTCCATCAAGATTTATGGGCGTTCGGGAGTCCGCCTTAGCTACAGCGAGGAAAGCTTGAGCGGTGCCAAAAGTTCCTCCTCGAGCGACAGTGACGAGGAGGACGGTGTCGGTGAAGACGACAATGACGAGTCTGAGCTCCAAGCTGTCAGGTAAGAATACGACGACCTAGGCTCTGATTGATCGTCGGTCGGACCATCACCGTCAGCTCACGCCCCTACATCTCCTAGTGGGGCAATCTTGCTGGGGGTCCTTGTCCCGGGTGCTGCCTCATCTTCCAGTTGGATCTCCCGGTAGGCCCGTGGACTTCGACTTCGTCTTCCCTTCGTGAAGCTTCACCCTCCATGGAGTGTTGGTCCTGGAGGCGTCAGGATGGGCTTCTGTTGGGGGTCTCTTTGTATTTTTCTTCTTGTAACCTGCCCCATAGGGGAGAAAGCCCAATAAAGATTTGTTTAGGAAGATATGCCATCCCGTGTAAATTTCATTCCCTTTGAATGGATGCACGTTACACCTCCTTTCAGATTTCTCTCTGTATGGTATACGCCCTATGCTTTGTCGCAAAAACTTGCCGGCGCACACAGCCCTGCCGCAAGCGCTTTGAGGAACGGATCCTTAGTAGCTTGCTGGAGGTGCCACTGCCGGCAGGATACCTTGACATTTTCAGTGCAGCCACTTAAGTTGTTCAGCAGACTCGAAACAGAGTAAGGGCGCAACCGTGCAGCCGCTTCAACTATTGAGCGGACTCGAAATAGAGTAAGGGTGCAACCGTGCAGCCGTTTAAACTGTTGAGTGGACTTGAAAAAGAGTAAGCGCGCAACTGATCATGACAAGGTTCCTTCGCGTGCAGGTTTCCCATACAAAAGTTGAAATCGCCCAAGGAAAATAACTTTGCAGTAAAAAATTACTTAGATTTTTGCAACTTAGCTTTTTTTGGTTGCAGTACTCCTTTCTGCAAGATGTCAATTCTGAATGTTGCCTGTTGGTGTCCATACCATCTCATCCCCCGGGCAAACTTGCACTCGAGGGAACCTTCTATCCTTTAAGAAAAAGAAAGAAGAGAAAATAGGGATATGTAACCTTGGTGTTTTGTTAGTACTTGCTAGAAATAAGCGTAATACAATATCTGAGATAAACATGCATGTAAGTAAACATGAAAATCAACGAGAATTGTAGGACGCTTGATCTTATTCAACTATGCACTGGGTCTGCACCTGGCTTTGTACAAAGGATTACATGCCTTGACGGCAAGACTTGCACAAAAGATGGTTGCCGAGGGGCCCGACAACCGCGCCATGTGGGTAGAACTTACGAATATGTTCGATATTCTAGGAGTTGCTCACCAGAATGCCATCTTCGGTCTCTAGGCGGGTTGCGCCAGGCCTGGTGACTCGTACTACCCTATAAGGGCCTTCCCACTTTGCCGTCAACTTTTTGGAATTCTTCGCCAACTGAACGCACCGAAGAACAAGGTTGCCTTCCCCAAGGCTTCGGGCATGAACTTTGAGGCTATGGTAGCGGCGCAAAGCTTGCTGGTAGCATGCAGCCCGCACAGTACCCCGAAGACGAT
This sequence comes from Hordeum marinum, assembly GCA_022496015.1. Classification (NCBI taxonomy): domain Eukaryota; kingdom Viridiplantae; phylum Streptophyta; class Magnoliopsida; order Poales; family Poaceae; genus Hordeum; species Hordeum marinum. The sequence continues at coordinate 341,051,729 of CM039678.1, forward strand.
CTTCCTCAAGGAGCGTCATGTCATCTTGCCGCAACTACTCTTTCTCAAGCTCATCATAAGTGAGCACTCGAGGTGACCCATATATGAGTTTCATGGGGATAACTGCTTTCGCCCCATATACTAGGGAGAAGGGTGTTTGGCCGGTGGCTCGATTTGGTGTTGTTCTGATTGACCAAAGAACCGCTGGCAGCTCATCAATCTAGCTTCTTCCGCACTTGCGTAGCTTGTTGAAAGTTCTTGTCTTAAGACCTCGCAACACTTCAGCATTCACCCTTTCCGCCTGGCCGTTGCTCCTTGGATGAGCGACAGAGGAAAACACATCTTGCCGCCATGGTCTAGGACATATTGCATGAAGGTTCGGCTTGTGAACTATGTGTCGTTGTCGGTGATGATCCTATTTGGTACACCAAATCAACAAACTAGTCTTTTCAAGAACTTGACGGCTGACTGTGCTATCACCTTCCTCACTGCTTCCACTTCTGGCCACTTTGTGAACTTGTCTACTGCGACGTACAAGAACTCAAAGCCCCCGGTAGCACAGGGAAAAGTGCCCAAGATGTCGAGCCCCCAGACCAAAAATGGCCAGGAGAGAGGGATTTTCTGAAGAGCTTCAGCTGGTTGATGTAGTTTGTTTGAATGGAACTGGCATGCTTCACACTTTGTTACTAGTGCAGTTGCATCCTGGAGAGTAGTGGGACAAAAGAAACCTTGCCGGAATGCCTTACCAGCAAGAGTTGTTGATCCAATGTGGGAACCACATATGCCTCCATGTATCTCTCCCAACAGCTCTAGTCCATCCTTTCGAGGAATGCACTTCAATTTCACACCGATCGATCTCTTTCTGTATAGGACATTGTCCACAAACTGGTACATATTAGACTAACGGGCTACTTTCTACGCTTCTTCCTGTTCCTCAGGGAGTTCTCCTGTTTGAAGGAACTGAACAACGTGTTGTGCCCATGCTGGAGCCTGGTGCTCGATAGCAAGGACTAAAGGCATGTCTTCTGCCGCGGGAGCGTTTGTCTCCACGGCAAGGACTCGCGGTCCTGCCGGAGCCTATTGCTCCCTGACAAGTTTGGTGTTGTTCTCGACAACTTCCTTGCCGGTGGCTTCTGGGAGATCTACGGGAAAGTACTAGACAGAATTCAACTTCCTTCTATTGTCTTGCCTTGCTGATGGTGCTACAGATGGCTGAGTCAATTGGAGCATAAAAGTCCCTGGTTCCATGGGTAACTTGAGGGAGCACGCTTTGACAGCTCGTCGGCAATGCTATTCTCCACACGAGGAACATGCTCTATTTGCAAACCGCCGAAGTGTTCCTCCAACTTCCTCACTTCATCTACGTAGGCTTCCGTTAATGGGCTCTGAAAATCTTTATTGACTTACTTGACGACAAGCTAAGAATCACCTCTGACAATGAGCTTCCTAATTCCAAGGTCTGGCGCGATCATGAGACCGGCAAACAACCCTTCATTTTTTGTGGTGTTGTTTGTCGACCTCTCTTGGGGAAAGTGCATCTGGATTCTATATTTGAGGTGCTCTCTGGTGGGTGCGACAAATAGCACGCCAACACCGGCTCCTTGTAGGGAGAAAGCCCCATCAAAATACATAAATAGTTCTTGACTTGTTTCCTTGCCGGGGAGAATTGTTTCTTGGATCTCTTCGTCTGGCGCTGGGGTCCATTCTGCAATGAACTCCGCCAACGCTCTACTCTGAATATTCGAAGTACTTTCAAATTTGAGACCAAAGCTTTACAGCTCCAAAGTCCACTCCACAATCCTGCTGGTAGCATCTGGATTTCGTAAAATTTGTTGCAACGGAAAACGAGTAACAATGGTGATCTCATGTGCCTGGAAGTAATGGCGCAGCTTCCTCGAGGACATAAGGAGGTCGAAGAGCAGCTTTTGCATGCTAGAGTATCTTGACCTAGCCCCCTGCAAGAGGGAGCTGACAAAATAAACCTGGCGCTGCACCATCTTCTTCCTCTCCGTTGCTTCAATTATATGCGCAGATCTTGTCTTGTGGGCACCTGACTCTGTCGGGGAAGATCCTGGCTCGTCGCTTCGTAGTCCTGGCTCTGCTGCTGCTTCTTCATCGACTTCTCTTTGCGCCACTAATGCAGCACTAACAACTTGGTTCGTTGCTACCAGGTATAGCGACAACGACTCTTGTGGTTTAGGTATGACTAGTGTTGGCAGAGAGGAGAGGTACCTCTTCAAATCTTGCAGCGGCCTTTGCTTCCGGAGTCCACTTCATTGGACCTGCCTTTTTCAAGATTTTGGAAAAGGGGAGGGCGCGCTCAACAAATTTGGATATGAACCTACTCAGAGCCACAACGCAGACGGCAAGACGACACACATTTTTGACGCGTGTTGGTGCTTCAATCCGCTCAATTGCCTTGATCTTGTCAGGGTTTGCCTCGATCCCCCGTTGAGACACAAAGAATCTAAGGAGCTTGCCTGATGGGACGCCAAACATACACTTCTCAGGATTGAGCTTCAAATTTATCTTGCGCAGATTCGCAAACAGCTCTTCTAGATCTTGTATGAGCGTTGCTTTGTCCTTGGTTTTGACCACTATGTCATCCATATAAGCTTCCATATTTCTATGTAGCTGGGGCACATAACCGATCTGGACTACTCATGCAAACGTTGAACTAGCACTTTTCAACCCGAAAGGCATACGTACAAAGCAATACGTACCACATGGGGTGATAAATGCAGTCTTCTCTTCGTCTTCCTTAGACATGAAGATCTGATGATATCCTGAATAAGCATTAAGAAATAACAGCAAATCGCAGCCGGCAGTGGAGTCCACAATATGGTCGATGCACGTCAAGGTAAAAGGATCTTTTGGACAGGCTTTATTGATATCTGTATAATCAATACACAGCCTCCATTTTCCAATCGACCTGCACACTACAACTGGATTGGCCAACCTTGTTGGATGGAGCACTCCTCTGACCAACCCTGCCACTTCCAACTTCCTAATTTCCTCGGCAATAAATTCTTTATGTTCCAAGGCTTGCTTCTTGAATTTTTGCTTGACGGGCCGCGCGTGAGGACATAAAGCAAGATGGTTCTCAATTACCTTCCTGGGAACACCGGGAATATCAGATGGTTGCCATGCAAACACATCGACATTCGCCTGCAGGAAGGCAATGAGCGCTTTCCTATTTGTCGTCGAGGGTGGAACTTGTGGTGAAAGTGCCCCCCGTAACACCCTCCTTGGCGGGCACCTTCTTAGTTTCCGGTGGAGCTGCCTTGGATTTCTTGCTTTTGCCGATGGATCTCTCTGGAACATCCTCAACAGGAGTGCAACACTCCGAGGAGGTGCGCTTGCCAGAGTGTGTACCAGAGGTCTTGCCGGTCTTCTTCTCCCTGGGAACTTCAGCAGCAGGAACAAGTGCCTTGGTGGTAGGTTCCGCAACCGCCTCCCGGTAGAGTTGGTCGGCGCAGATAAGCGCGCCTTTCTTGTCAGAGTTGATTGTTATGACGCTCATCGGCTCTGGCATCTTCAATACATTGTAAGCGTAGTGTGATGCCGCCATAAACTTGGCCAGCGCTAGGCGGCCAAGGATCCCATTATATGGCAACGGAATCTTGGTGATATCGAAAACAATCTTCCCTATTCGGAAATTCAGGTCACTACCAAATGTTAGCGGTAGTGTGATTTTGCCGTTCGGCTGGCTCCTCCCTGGATTGATCCCCTGGAATGTGCCCATCTCCTCGAGATCTTCATCAGGAATTTGTAGCCTTTTGATGACATTAGGTGAGATCAAGTTCAAACTGGCCCCATCGTCAACTAAAATTTTCATTACCTTGAGGGTTGTGAATTGTCAGTGAGACCAACAATGGCAGAAACCCAACTGCAGTTGTTTGATCAGGGTGATCCTCGGCATCAAAAATGATAGGTGTGTTGGACCATTTCAATAGTTTCCAGGCATCGACAGATGGCTTTGTCGCATTTATCTCGGAAGAATGCAACAAGGCACCTCCATCAATGCACATGATCTTCATAGGTTTTTGAAATTCATGCTCATTGGACTCGTCGTCCTCCTCATTGCCATCATCATCCCCTTCTTCCTTGTCAGGCCCTCGAGCAGGCCTCTCCTTTTGTTGCTTGGCCTTGCTACGGTGACCTCCTCAGCCACCGTGTTTCTTGCCAGACCCCTTTGCGCAATCTTGGGCATTCTCCTTATCTCGCCTCACATACTTAGCTTTCTGCTTCTCAACAATCTGCTCAACTAGCCGACAATTTGGAGATCATGGCCGTTGGTGCGATGGATCTTGCAGTATTGCTTGTCGGAGCCCCTCGGCTTGTCGGGAGCCGCCAAGGCTTAACAAGAGACGCACCCGACAACCTCCTTGCCGGGGCCGTCAACCTTGGTCTTCTTGGCGGTGTCGAGGTTGCTGGATTACTCGACGACAAGCATGGCCTTGCCCTTGTATTTCTTGTTTCGTCGTCGACCTTTGTTTGCCGGGGTGGCGATGTCATCGTCTTGAGAGTCGACTCCAGCACCAGCATCCTCGCCGAGGAGTCTCCTCCCTTCTTCAGCTCGAGCACATCTACCAGCCAGAGCATAGAGCTCAGCAACATCCCTCACTTTGTTCATCGCCAGCTTTTCGCGCATCCTACGGTTGCATGCATTCTGATGAAACACGCTGATTACAGCATCAAGATGAACGTCTCGGATGTTGTAGTGTATATGGCTGAATCTCTGAATATACTTGCGCAAGGGAATGAGATGTAAGTTGCTTTCCTAGCCAGGAGTTTGGTGGCCTCCGGTAAAGGCGCCAACAAACTCATGACACATATCTGCCCAAGAAGAAATGGAATTCTCTGGTAGATGCACCAACCACCATCCGATGTTGGGCTTGAGTACCAACGGGAAGTAGTTGGCAAGTATCTTGTTGTCGCGAGCCCCGACAGCCTGCACCACAATGGGGTAGATGCTCAAGAACTCCAACGGGTGAGTCTTGTCATTGTATTTCTCCGGGACCTCTGGCTTGAACATTCAGGAATTGGGCCACTGGACTCGCCGCAGCTCATGGGTAAAATCCAGACAACCCACCTCATAAGGTAGGTCGACGGGATACCCTGATGCAGGCTTGTCTACAATGGGCCATGTGCGCCTATCAGATTGATAGCACGCTTCCCGCCGCCATTCAATGGTAGTCTGAGCATCTTCTTTGCCTTGCTCCTAAAGAACTTGACATTGACCGCGGAGGTTTCGCGGATCAGACGACGCCGTTGAATCATCACCATAGGCATCGATCTGACGAGTCGGCGACTGCTGTTGCTGTCGCGGAGGAGAGTGCACCATGGTCATGCCACCTTTAGTCTTCCCGCCATCGGTGCGCGTTGGCTCGATGGACTGCCGCCGCGAAGGCTCCGCCCTCTGCAGCCCACCTCTCTCAGCGAATATGAGGAAGATTTGAATAGTAGCTGTTCACTCATCAAACTTCTCCGCAACAGGAGGAAAATTCAGGAGTAGCTGTGCTCCTGCCAATGCTTCCGCTGATGTAGTCGGCGGTGAAAGGTGCAAAGAATGTGAGGTGGTCTGACTCCTAACCGTGTAAAGCTCCATCATGATCCCGCGACTGCGCACCACTTCCACCAGCACCTTGGCGTGCATGTTGGTCCCCTGCAAGTTGACAGTGATGCTCAGGAGCCTTTCCATGGGGACGCCTAGAACCACCAACGTCACGACACTATTGATCGCGCGCGACCTGATAAGGCCACAGAGCATGCGCCAGCGTGGGTGTCTTGGAAGGCGCCCCTCAGTCCCTAGAGTTCACTACGCTGCCTGTAGGCAGCACAACTCTGTCCAGAGATCCAGCGGCGCGTGAGTTCTCATCGCTGCTGCGAACAACGCTGCTCGCTTGGTCTTGATCAGCAGAGTGTTGTGGAAGCTCAATGTCTCCTCCTCCTCCGCCTGCATCCACACTACCGCCCGTCGGAGTAGCCACAGGCACACCAGACATGGATGGATCAACCGCCATGAAACCCTTCTTCTTGGGGGCCATGGTGATGAAGATGATGAAGGAACTGGCACACATATCGCTAGATCAGGTTCAAGCAACCTTCTCCCCCCTACCTGGCGTGCCAAAGATGTCGGGACACGACACCTATGGGATCGTCCGGATCCTTTTACGGTTCGATAGGAAGAGGGTGTGCCCAAAGAGAAGATCTAAGGAGCGACATGAGGGATTTTTACCCAGGTTCAGGCCACTAAGAAGCGTAAAACCCTACTACTGCTTTAGTGTAATATGAGTGTTTGAGCCCTGGATGTAGGAGCGCTATCTGATGAACAATACACAGCTGCTACGTGTGCATCTGAGCTAGAATGATCCTCCCTGTAGCTATGCCTCGGGCCTCATTTTATATGTCCAAGGAGTCTCCACAGTGGCGTATAGTACGTACACGGGGTCTACAGTGGCTATAGTGCTATCATACCTAACACTAATGGCATAGGACAGGCGCATTAAATGCACCGTCTAGCTGTATCTAATCTTCTTGGGGATGGAAAAAGGGTCGTCCCATCGGCGCCGCTTAACCTCTTCATCGCCAGCGCCTTGACATGTACTGAGGAGGACAGGACCTATCTGACAGGCCGGTCGTTGCGCTGGAGCGGTGACGGGTTGGCAAGGTCTTGCCGGGCGTGGATCTTGCCGGGGCTCCGTGAGCCATCCCGACAAGATCTTGCCAGCTTCCCAACTTTTGGTCTTTTGCCTTCTGATTGTTGACTTGAATGTTTTCTTGGCATCTTCGATCTTGCATCTAGCAGACCCCTAGCAGGCCTTGCTGCTGGTGTGGCTACAATTGCCCATGCACAAGTAAGGGGTACTAAAAGACCCAAACTTTATTACACCGACACATACCCGAAGGAATTTCATAATAAATATTTTCTATAGGTTTAGTAGTTTAAGGGACAATTGTTTCTGTTTCTGATCGAGGTGAAGATACCCCGAACAAGCCCCTCAAAGGATTACTTTCCATAGTAACAAGTGACAGTAAATTTTAGCACACTATATAAAAATTTTCCTTACCAAATTCCACTTTCCAAAGGCGCTTCACTCCCCAGCAACGGCGCCAGAAAAGAGTCTTGATAAGTAAGAGTGTCAAACCCAACGAGGAGCAGAAGGAAATGACAAGCGGTTTTCAGTAAAGTATTCTCTGCAAGCACTAAAAGTATCGGTAACAAATAGTTTTGTGATAAGATAATTTGTAATGAGTAACAAGTAACAAGTGTAGCCATGGATCAACAAGGTAGCCCAATCATTTTTGTAGCAAAGGAAAGGCCTGGACAAACTCTTATATAAAGCAAAGCGCTCCGGAGGACACATGGGAATTTCCGTCAAGCTAGTTTTCATCATGCCCATTTGATTCGCGTTCGTTACTTTGATAATTTGATATGTGGGCGGACTAGTGCTTGGGTGCTGCCCTTACTTGGACAATCCTCCCACTTACGATTAACCTCTCTCGCAAGCATCTGCAACTATGAAAGAAGGATTAAGATAAATCTAACCATAGCATGAAACATATGCATCCAAATCAGCCCCTTACGAAGCAACACATAAACTAATGTTTAAGCTTCTGTCACTCTAGCAACCCATTATCTACTTATTACTTCCCAATGCCTTCCCCTAGGCCCAAATAATGGTGAAGTGTTATGTAGTCGACGTTCACATAACACCAGTAGAGGAGAGACAACATACATCTCATCAAAATACCGAACGAATACCAAATTCACATGATTACTTATATCAAGATTTATCCCATGTCCTTAGGAACAAACGTAACTACTCACAAAGCATGTTCATGTTCATAATCAGAGGAGTATTAATTATCATAAAGGATCTGAACATATGATCTTCCACCAAGTAAACCAACTAGCAACAACTACAAGGAGTAATAAACACTACTAGCAACCCACATGTACCATTCTGAGGTTTGAGACAAACATCGGATACAAGAGATGAACTACGGTTTGGAGAGGAGATGGTGCTGGTGAAGATGTTCATGGAGATTGAATCCCTCTTGATGAGAGGATCATTGGTGATGACCATGGCTTCGATTTCCCCCTCCAGGTGGGAAGTTTCCCCGACATAAGAGCTCTGCCGGAGCTCTAGATTGGTTATGTCCAAGTTTCGCCTCGAGATGGTGGTGCTTCATCCTGAAAGCTTCCTTATGATTTCTTTCCAGGTGAAAAACCCTTCATATGGCAGAAGATGGGCGTCGGAGACCTGCTAGGTGGGTCACATTCCACCTAGGCGCGGCCAAGGGGACGGCCGCGCCTCGCAGGCTTGTGACCTCCTGGTGGGCCCCCTCTGGTAATTGTTTCACCCAATATTTTTATATATTCGAAAAAAATTCTCCATTAATTTTCAAGACTTTTGGAGTTGTGCAGAATTGGTCTCTCAAATTTGCTCCTTTCCAGTCCAGAATTCCAACTGTCGGCATTCTCCCTCTTCATGTAAACCTTGTAAAATAGGAGAGAAAAGGCATAAGTATTGCTCCATAACGTGTAATAACAACCCATAATGCAATAAATATCAATATAAAAGCACGATGCAAAATGGACGTATCAGTTGGCCGGCGCAAAAATTGTGGGAGGTGGTCGGATTCCGCTAGTGTTGAGGATGGAACTGGACCGGGAGGATCCCGAGGTGGGTTGAGACATCGGTGGGGGCAGTTGTAGGAATGGGTGGATGGGACAACTCAAGTTAGGGTTTAATCCACTATTAATAGGGACAACTCAAGTTAGGAATGGGTGGCTAGGTGCTTATCTGGACCCTCCTGTTGCGATCGAACGACACCGAACGAAGGAGGGGGTTAGCCGGGCTAGGTTTATGTGGGCTATGAAGAGTGGCCATGGGCTGAGATGAGAGGGGGAGTTGTGGCCCGACGACAACGTTTTAAAACACCGAAAACATCTGACAATTAAACTAATGATGATGCAGCTACGATCGACTATTCGGGTATCAAACGACCTCTGATTGCGACGAAATTTGGCAAGCGGTGTACCTACAATAAAACAAGACCGCACGCCAACTTTCGACCCAATCCAAGAATGTCTTATATGCACTTTTCAAACCAATATTTTGTTGATACAGTGGGCGCGTGAGTGTGTGGATGGCCTCAAAATGGGCATCGACATGAACAGAGAAAACCGGCAACTACGAACAGATGCAAGTTTTCAAAATCTAGTAACGATGCTATGCAGATGATGCGAATGATGCGAAGACGAATGCAACAATCAATCGAATCACACGATGACAACAGAATAAAAGGGAAATCTTCTGAAGCCTCGGTCCCGGTCTGTTACAACTCTCCTCCACCTACAAGAGATCTCGCCCCGAGATCTTAGAATGAGATGGGGAAGAGAAAGAGCAAGAGGAAGAGGTAAAAATTAGTTGCTTCATACACACGAGTGAAACCACGAGAACTTGAAGGATTTCAAGAGATGAAGAATGATATGAGAAACAAACAAGGGTTCAAAAGAAATTTGGGCAGCACTTCGGTAGAAAAGAGAGGAAAAATTGATAAGATGGGAGAACTTGAAGAGAGGACACAAGACTCCGGTTAAATGGACAAGCAAGGAAAGAACATGATCTTGACAAAATGAGATGATAGATTGAAGAGAGCAACATCACAATGCCTCTGAAACAAAAGAATAGAAACTATATCGATGGAAAGAAAGAATAGAGAAGGAAATGACAACTTCTACGACAATTGAATTAAAAAGCATCCTTTCGAAGGAGGATTGAACGGAGTTGATGGGAAATCAACAATGAAAAGATTTAGCTTTATGTGGTCTTAGGAAAACATCCCAAAATTATGAGGTGACAACTGGCCACTAAACCAAACAATTGATTGATTGGGAGCACCAATAGAGGCAAAACTTATTTCACAAGAGGATTCATTGAGACTTGGATGATGATAAACTCCATGATAGCATTGATCTTTAGGAAAAGCTTCAGGTGAAATCCACTCCAAGATAACTCCAATAATGAAATGATGGGTTTAATAGCTCATTCTTGATGATTCCTTCAAGACTCCTCATGGCTCAAGAATGTTATAACACCATCTCAAAAGATTAGGAAGAAATAATAGCACTTTGAAATGCAAGATAAAGAATAATTCAGCCTCTCCAACAAGAGTCTTGATGAATACCTCGAGAAAGAATTACATCCTTAGCAAACCATCATGAAGGACCTCTCAGAGAACACCGGGATGAAAGGACGATCAAAAGAATGAGGTTAAAAGAATAGATTATGATGTTGCAACTATTTGTATGAAGCTTCAAGATGGGATGCTTGATAAAACCTTGGAACTCTGGAAAGAAAAGATGAGAACACTTGAAATCGAGACTTTGATATCATGACCAACTCTGGAACAAAGATTGAAATCACCTTGATGAAACAAGAATAAGATTTATGTTATGCTTATCCTTCATCAAGTTATATTGATGACAAGCAATGGATTTTCCATACCATTTATTCTTCTTGAAAATATCGAATAGAGATGAAACAAGATTGAAGATATGTTGGATGAAACACCAGTAAGAATTCACAAATGAATGAAGATACCATGAATGAATGGAGATACACGAGAACAAAGAGACCATGATCCTCCTAAATAAATCTTGAACGAAGTTTCGGAATAATTGAGAGACTAATGAAGAGACAACAATTCAGAAGAATTTGAGAACGAAAGCTGGAAGCTGAGAACAAAGAAATCTTCTGAAATGATGGCCTTCGGAGGATCAATAAATGAAATCAACTATGAAATACTCTGGATAGATATGAAGGGAATTTCTCATGATCGATTTTTTTTTAGAGGATAGCAACAAGCTGAAACCACGATTTTCAAGAGAATGGACCAAGGTTTAAGTGAAACTCTCCTTTGGTCATCAACATTGAGAATGATGATGAGAAACAACATCTTGAATTACTAAGACCCTCCGAAAAAATGAATAAGGAAAGGTGAGCCAATGATGAAAATAATTTGGAAGCGATCTTGGATAATGAATTTGACTGATGAAAATAATTCTTACATCATACTGAGAAGAACTTGAGGACATCTACGGAAAGATTAGAAGAGCGAGGTAAGATCCTTGGGAAAACCTGTGGGTTATGGGTCCACTCAAAGAAACACCGTTGAAACAATTTCTTAGAAGGATAGATTGCACCGGTACAAATGTAAACTCGATGAGGAGAGAACCTCGAAATAATTTGAAAGGATTTGAATGCAAACACGACTCTTCTAAGATATCCTCCGCACACTAGATAGAATATAGAGAGGTGAATAAACAAGAGAGGATTGAATTAGAATTCCCACATGGGAAAATATTGAACGAATGAAAAAGGTTATGACGAACACGAGAGGTCGAATCAAATCCACCAGAGAAGAATAACAACAAGAACAAAGAATATGAGGATAGGTCTTGAAACTAAAACTCTTGAGAATCTCCACGAAATCACCGGATACAAAATAGAAGAAATGATAGCGGAAGCATCAATGAAGAGAAAGGCACCTTGAAGAGACTTTAATCATCAAAGGAAAGGGCGGGGGGGACAAAGAAAACTTGGGACAGATGAAATGAACTTTGAGAAAGAATAGGAGGATTGATCTTGCAAATATTGAAGAGGATAGAATTATCTTGAAGAGAAGCACACCTGTTGAAAGGAATTATCATGATAACTTGATTGAGCAAAAGGATTATAATTCCTATAGAAAAATGAGGACACCTGTTAGGAAAGATATGATATCACCAGTTGACATCGAAGCACCACGAATTACCATATACAAAAGAAAACAATGAATGGGTCTTACGAAACAAGCCAGAACAAATTCATGACAGAGATTCCGCTCAATATTTTCGTGGTAAGGTTCGCACAGGCTCGATCGTACATTGGATTCTCATATTCAAACGACGCTCGAATATGCTCCCTAGGCATAGCAAACTACAAGGCTTGACGAAGCATATCTGATGATATATATCGAGACTGCCCTCTGTAAGAACGACCATGAACAAACGAATCCACTAGATGGCTAAATCCAACCTCACATCACACATTTGTTAGAAAGATAGCCTAGGTAACTACTTGAATTCCCACCCGAGAACTCCTGAAATCATCCGGTTATGCAATCAGGTCCATGGATACAAAGAGCAAAATCCATCACTCACCTCCTAGCAGTAATACTACGCTCTAATGTCACACATCCGTCAACACATAACCTGAGGTATCGGAAACTCATCTACCTTAGACCCTCAAAAAACACAATGATACTATGTATGGCAGTACATCCGGACTCTCTCCACCAGTAGTGGGGATGCCGGACTCCTCTCGCCACTACTATTATTGAAGCAATTCCGAACATCCTCCGTCCTAAGATACTAAGGAAACTAAATGAAAACAATGGGGCCACAATCCCTTGGAGCTCTACTCCTCGATAACAGGAGGCACCAAGTACAGAACTCCGTCATATTGACATCATAGAGATTCCAAAATATCCACGTGGTCCTAAAATTTTTTTGAGTGAGAAGAGGGTAGAATTAAAAATTCCTAGGTCGTAATTCCTCACCAGAGCATAGAAGAGGAGTAAAAAGAATCCTACTCTCCAATATAACTAGACTCAAAATAGTTTTTCTTTCTAGACTCGACTCTGCCAAGTTCGATCAATCAAGATGGCTCCTAGGTGGGTACATGCTCTGATTCCAACTTGTAATGCCAAGATGCGATCCTATCCTTCTTTTGGCACGAGGGCCCCGACAGGGATAGAAGTGCATCTCGTCGTTTCAACAGAATGGATATCATTACAAGTACATGTACATAAGAGATGAGTATATGGAATTGGCTTACACTTGCCACAAGCTACATCAAGATCACATAAACACAACAACATATTGAAACATCATACATAAGAGCAGGGTCTGACTACGAACAAAAAACTGTAACATCCCAAACTTTGGAATGTTATAATAATTATTAGAATGTTTGTTTGTTTGGTTGAGTGATTGAAAGTGAGTGAAATTTGAAACTTTTTGAAACTTTGGAATGAGAGGGAATGAAATGACTTTCCCAAAATTTTACTCTGCATTCTTTATCCTGAGGAATTCAAATCCATTCCATCACAAAAACCCTAGAGTGAAGATGATATGACTTCTTCCATTTGAGAAAATGAAGAGGGATTTGAAATGGTCCGAATTCCATTTTGAAAATATTTCAAATTCAGAAACTTTATGCAACTCAATGACTTTCATGAGAGAAGATAATATGACTTCTTCAAATGTATGAAATATGAGCTGGAAGTTTAAACCAAATATTTGAAAAAGGGAATTTGAAAACTATTTGAGAATTTCTCATATGGAGTATCAATTTCATTTGAATTCCCTATTTGAATTTGCAAGCATCCAAACCCCTTGCATAGAATTTTGAGAGGAGCAAAATGACACTCCAAAACAGGGGGTATTTGTGAAGTTTTTGAACTAAACCCATCGGGTTATTTGAAAAATATTTGCAAAATAAATAAAGCCAATTAGGCAATTTTCTAAAAAATATATTTCTTAAAGTATTTAATTTGACTAGATAAAAATGTTCATTAAATGGCATTAAATCCCCTGATAATTTTTGTATAATTTTCTTAATTTTTAGGCAAGTATTTATGGCCATTTATTTGTTTTTGATTCACTGGTAAATTAAATAGGAAAATCTTTAGGCTTTAAAAGCCAGCCGGCCCAGCCCTGATTTCCCTCTCCGGAATCACTCCCGACCGGTCGCCCGATGAACACGCCCCTCCCTCTCTCTCTCACTGACGCCCGGCCTCACCGCCCGCTCCCTAACACCGCGCGGTCACCTTCCTCCTCTCCTCCCCGATGACAACGCCGGCGAACCCTCGCCGTGATCTCCTCCCCTCCTTCCTTTCGGACCGCCCCGACCCCTCCTATATAAACCCCTGCCACCCCGTGCTCCTTTCCCCCTCCGAAGCCCCATCCCCGTGCCCTCTCCTTGCTGGAATCCCTCACCGGACCCGAGCGCCGCCGCCGCATTCCTTCTCCCCTGGTGCTCCACCCCAACCACCCCTTCGCACCCGAGCCCACCACAGAGATCGCCGCACCCCCCCGCACCTCCCCAACCACCTGCCCGTGCTCCATTCTCCCTGGAACGCCATAACCACCGCCCTCGCTGGAGTTGGATCCCCACCGAACCTCAAGGAGCTCGTGCCCGTCGCCTCCATCGCCCTCGAGCCTCACCGATGCCACCATGGTCATCGCCGTGCTTCCCCACGTCGACCAGTGCCAACGCCGTCGCCGGAGACCCTCTGGAGCTGTCGCCCGCATCCAGCCGTCGCCGTCGCCGTCGCCGGAGACACCACCGCCGGCAACCCTCCTTGGTGAGCCTCTCCCTCCTTCCCCGTCCGTCCGATCCAGATGAACGGCATGGATTAGACCCAACTTACCCCTTCGGTTCTTTTAAAAGAATCGGGCGGTTTTCTTTTAGTAAATGTTAGCCGAAACGATTTTGTTAAGCTCTGGTCGTCCGCCCGAAACCCTCTATCATGCGCACCTTAGGACCAACCAGGAAGCGACACGTCACCCCCCTGTCCGTTAGTTATAGATTTTTATTTTCTGTTCTATTTTAAAATAGAGTTAGTCCGGATTTTTTTAGCATATCTTTTATGTTTTGAAGTGTTTTAACTTGATTCTTTTTGCATTGTATCAAAAACATTTATCTAGTTTCTGTAGATACCAAGTTTGACTAGATTTGAATTTAAACAGATTTGATTTAAATCATGTTTTCTGAATATCTTGAGTTTTAAAATGTATTTTTGATTTATTCTTTTTGCTACTGGTCACTAGTGACCTTAGTTATCATTAGGTAGAGTTTGAGAATGTTTAGAATATTTTAAAATAGTATTTTCAACCAAAACAAATTCTGTTTAGTTCTTGTTAGGATGATTTCTATTCCTTTTGTTTTAAATTGTTTTAAAATTATTTTCTTTTATATTAGTTGATAAATTTTATAAAGTTTTCTGTTAGAAGATAGTGGTCCTTCAAACCAAATATTATTTTATTATTTGATTGCATGGAATCAATTCTAGTTCAATTATAACTTGCAATAGAATTTCAATTGCTAGTTTGATTTGTTATTTGAAAAATAATTTTAATACAATTTTGTTTTATAAAATACACTTTCTGTTAACTTAGTTAATATATATTTTGTTTTCCGTTAGTACTTCAACTAAATTTATTTTTATGTTATTTATTATTTTGATAGCATGAAATCAATTCTAGTTTCATAATAACTTGCAAATTGATTTCACTGCTAGTTGGAACTCTTATTTAAAATATTTTATAAATTGTTTTATAAGTTTTATTTTCTGTTAACTTAATTGTTTTATACTTTGTTTTCTCTTATGTTAATATTTTATTGTTTTACTTATTAAACACTTTTGTGTTAGGGTGTTGTTTTCATAGTTTTACTTGTTTTTCAAAAGTAATTCTTTTTGCTAGTAAAATATGTACTAAAATATTTTTGTTATATTTTACTTTGTTTTTTTTTGTTACTATTTGAAAAAAGTTATTGTAGAGGAGAACTACCTTAGTTGTGTGCATGAAAACTTTGTTGATTTTTGAGATTTGTCTTAAGTATTTCCTTCATCAACCTTGTTACTTTTGATTTTTTTTGTTACTTCTTGATTGTTAGTATTTGAATGCTAGTATGATTGCTTATATGAATGCAATGTTTGATTGTATAGATTTTCATCGGAGAGTGACGAATAGTCTATTAAGTTATTTCTGAGAGCGATCTTTCTCTTCATCAACAGTACAGGCAAGTTCACTTTGACCATCTTTTCATACCTATGTTTTATTACATGTAGTGACATCATTCAACAAATCCCTCCCGTGGTGTTATTGAAATTCTTGTAGTTGAGTAGAATGCATGAGGTAGGAACCAACCACTTGTTACTAAAGCCCCGGGAACGCTAGTTAGTGCAATGCTATGCTAAAGTAGACGGGGTCTGGTATGAGTGTTTGTGAGTGGTGTGAAGAAGGACTCCACATCAAAACGACGACTTCATGAAGGCTTCTTCAAGACCTGCAAATTCAAGACCTCAAGACTTCGAGACTCGAGAAACAAGTTTTTCAATACACACTACTGGGTGAGGGATGGTTCGAACGGTACCTTGGAGAAGCCAGTGGATTTTCCTAGGTGTTGCTGGAGATGGCCAGTATTCACGCGGAAAGCCTCACCCAGACTCAAAGGGAAGGATGAATACTTCATGCCCGGAAGCTTACCTGCACAGCCACAAGTCATTATGGGCTTTGGCTTGGTTGGATATCATGGTGACCCTGGACAGGCGGTGCTACGAGATGTAGAAGAACGGTAGGAAAGGATGGGCACCGACAGAGTAGCAGGGAAACCCTTTGGAAGACCATGTTTTGGTCATCCATTTCTCAAACACCCTGAACTGCGAGAAATCAAACGGAGGCGACCAAATCTTGTGGGGAACATGTGCAACACTCTGCAGAGTTAAACCTAATCGATTAGTCGTGTCCCCGGTTATGGACAAATTGAGCTTCTAGACTTGGATCTATCTTTGAACTCTCAACACTGCACTGATAACTAATTGTGGGCAACTTAAGATACTTGTGGGCATTGAGACATTGGTTGGTGGAACCATGTCATGATAGATAACTCCATAGTGAAACTCATGATATTCCTTTGTTGTAGGAAAATAAAATCAGCTTTTACGCAAAAACTCAGACACAGAGCCACAAAGCCTTTGCATGTAGAATAGTCTTTATTCTTCTGTTCTTCTATGCTGATCTTGCCGGTACATTCAAAGTACTGACCTACACGGCTGCAATGTCTTATGTTGCAGATACTCTTTCTTGAAGAGTAAGAGTATGATTCAGGGT
This sequence comes from Hordeum marinum, assembly GCA_022496015.1. Lineage (NCBI taxonomy): Eukaryota > Viridiplantae > Streptophyta > Magnoliopsida > Poales > Poaceae > Hordeum > Hordeum marinum. The sequence goes on from CM039678.1 coordinate 341,068,662, forward strand.
TACGGTCCACACTCAACCTGCCGTTGGTGTTATTGGGACTCCACTCCCGTTGACTGTATCCACTGCTATTTTAAGGTATATATCAGTTTTACGTTAATTACATGTGATTGCACTTTGATATATGCATTGATGTACTGTGTGTGCGAGCATACTGATCCAGGGATGGCATAGAAAACATAGAGGCTTGACTCGTTTTGAGTCGGGTCGCTACAGAAATGGTATCAAAGCACACGTGACCCTAGAAACTAGAAAGCCCTTAGGAAATGATTTCTCGAAAAACTTTGTTTTCAAAAGACGTTCTACTTCTCATCCCTTCTGAGTTTTATCAAAGAGTTAGAAAATACCCTTTTCCTCTCGACCACATTAAGGATCAACTGAGGCCACTTCGAGAAGGGCAAGATATCGAAACAACTGATGGTCACTTCAAATTAAAGAAGATTTCACCCTGCATTAGAAGAGTTGAAGCTACACGAGTTGAAGACTGTGAAGACCCAAAGAAATTGAAGACCATGAAGACTTTCCAAGATATTATGCACTTAGGAGACCAAACCCCTGTTGTAATACTTACGGTAGATACGATGATTTGTGAGCTATGTGTAAGTTTTATTTCCGACAGCCACAACAAAAAAATCTATTTTCAAAACCATTGTTTGTATTGTGTGTTTTTCCCCTCCTTTCTCTCTCTTGCATCTCATCCCAAAACCTTGAACCCAATAGATGACGAATAAAGCTGGACTTGTTTATTCTGGATCAATTACTCGGTTAGAGACAGAAGAATGGATTCAGAACATGGAGGATCACCTAAGGAGTAACCTTGTTACAAGGAACGAGATGGTCCAATATGCTCTTCGGTACTTTGCAGAAGGTGCTGCAAATTGGTGCAAGATGCATGAAGATATCCATGATACGCGAGCAACAATCACTTGGGAAGAATTCAAGATGACTTTGCAAGGATCCCATGTGGTTACCAACACCCACAAGCCCCGTTGGAAAGATGTGAAGAAGATTTGTGCCTACAAGATATGTGGAGAGATAGGACACAACCAGGAAGAACACAAGGATGGATGCCCTTACTATGAAGAGAAACACCCTGCAGAGGAATGCCCAACTGGGCAAGTGACATGTTTCTTGTGTGAAGGAACCAATCACTACCCTGCTCAATGCCAAATGTACCCCAAGGTACAAGAAGTCATCAAGCAGTAGAAGAAAGACATGAAGGAAGCCTTCAGAGGAAAGTTAGGAGAACTTGTGATGAAGGAAGATATTGAAGGCCTTGATGGAGAAGGCCTAACCAGATTCTACTCCAATGCCTGCTATTCTTGTGGAGAAGAAGGACATTTCTCACAGGACTGTAAAAAGGAAAGACAAGAGTATCTGGGAAACTTCCCGACAGAAGAAGTGGAGTTTGATCCACGGGAAATTGAAGTTCTGATCAGAGCAAAGAACCTCAGGAAGAGACAAGCCCCTGAATAGAAGGACCTGAGTCATATTAGATGAGTGTAAGGATATGGGCCACTATGCCAATAAATGCCCAAGAAAGGAACCAGAACTCCCAGGAGCAAAAACCAACATCAAGAAGCCCCAACATATGTCAGGAATCTTCTGTTTTCAGTGCAAGAAGACAGGACACTACTCCTATACCTGTCCAGAGAAGAATGGCTAAACATGAGTAGTCTGAGTTTTGGATTTTGGATGTAATAAATTTAATAGGTGGCACTCTTACCATTTGAAGTTATGTAATGGAAGTCTCAGAGTTTGTAATAAATTCATGAGTCAATGGAAGTTTATGGTGTCATGATTTCTCTTATGTTGTATTACATGAGTTGTTACTCTATGACCCAAGATCTCCGACCATTTTCAAGGACATGAGAAAATATGGTCTCTGTAGACATGAGTGCATTTCATTTTAAGTGTGGTAGTAACCACAGGTACCTTTCCGGTTAAGGAGTTTGGATAAGTAAATACAGGTGAAGAAAATGTGGAACCACCTCAAACTATCTGGATGATAACCTTTGTGACAAATTGATTTTGAAGTTGGAATATTGAGAAAAGGAATGATTGTGATGAAACCATACCCAAGGTTAAATAGACCAATGGAAAGGAAAATGAATTCTGCGGAGTGGAATCTAGACAAGAACAAGTCTGTGATTTGTTACCTCAAGGGTATGATGTAGTGAACTGAAGGTAATGTTGGAATATGGAACGATAGTAACCCCAAGAGTGAGATGAAGCTATTCAAGTATTCAAGTGAACCCACAACTCACTGACCTCAGGATCAATAAGGATCAAGCCCCACCTTTGTGAAGGAAGAAACTTGGAAGAAGCTACGACTGATCAGCAAACGTTTTTCTTAGGAGTATACGAAAACCTGAGAGTTGTGAAGAACGATAAATGTTTTTGCTTAGCTTGCAGAATCAATGGATTTATCCGAACTTTGTTCGTTGACAAGAGAAATTTCTGCAATGCTTGTGAGGAAGCCCAAGAGTTAGAATACAAAATTCACTAAACCTTATACAAGGTAATGATTTCAGTGCGACATGGCTTGGCCACCATGACGACTTACTCTTATCATTCTCTTGCTATTCAGAATGGTAAATCTGAGTGGCTTACCCATAGTAAAGAGACGCCGTTCTTTGAAGCTTTTGTTTAAGCCTTAGAAAGGTATGATGTAAAACCCTTGTACATGACAGTGGCTGTCACATGTAGGAATATTACGGTGAGGAATGAAGCCAAGACCCATTTCACTACAGGATACCCACTAATGGTACACCACCATGAGATCATCACTAAGTTACTTAGAATGAAACGCGAGACCTGTCAGTTAAGAAGACCCAGCATCAAAGGAAATGCATGTTGTTATGAGAACGCAAGATTTTGAGTCGAGCAGAAGAGCATCACCAAAGGAGCTATCATGAAGAATGTGAACAGACAGATGCACCCACAAGAATACCATGATTTTGAGAGACCACTAACTCTCATTTTAAGTGTGGTAGACCCCACACCTTCCAGGTCAATGGAGTCTTGTTGGAAGACCCCACACCTTCTTGGTCGGTGGATTTGTTAGAAGACCCCCAAACCCTAACCTTTTCTTTCTAGCCCTTCCGAATCTCGAGCATGAGATTCATTTTAAGTGTGGTAGGTTTGTAACATCCCAAACTTTGGAATGTTATAATAATTATTAGAATGTTTGTTTGTTTGGTTGAGTGATTGAAAGTGAGTGAAATTTGAAACTTTTTGAAACTTTGGAATGAGTGGGAATGAAATGACTTTCCCAAAATTTTACTCTGCATTCTCTATCCTGAGGAATTCAAATCCATTCCATCACAAAAACCCTAGAGTGAAGATGATATGACTTCTTCCATTTGAGAAAATGAAGAGGGATTTGAAAATGGTTTGAATTCCATTTTGAAAATATTTCAAATTCAGAAACTTTATGCAACTCAATGACTTTCATGAGAGAAGATAATATGACTTCTTCAAATGTATGAAATATGATTTGGAAGTTTAAACCAAATATTTGAAAAAGGGAATTTGAAAACTATTTGAGAATTTCTCATATGGAGTTTCAATTTCATTTGAATTCCCTATTTGAATTTGCAAGCATCCAAACCCCTTGCAAAGAATTTTGAGAGGAGCAAAATGACACTCCAAAAACAGGGGGTATTTGTGAAGTTTTTGAACAATAAAACCCATGGGGTTACTTAAAATATTTGCAAAATAAATAAAGCCAATTAGGCAATTTTCTGAAAAATATATTTCTTAAAGTATTTAATTTGACCAGATAAAAATGTTCATTAAATGTCATTAAATCCCTCGATAAATTTGGTATAAAAGTTTTTATTTTTAGGCAAGTATTTATGGCCATTTATTTGTTTTTGATTCATTGGTAAATTAAAAAGGAAAAACTTTAGGCTTTAAAAGCCAGCCGGCCCGGCCCTCATTTCCCTCTCCGAAATCACTCCCGACCGGTTGCGCGATGAACACGCCCCTCCCTCTCTCTCACTGACGCTCGGCCCCACCGCCCGCTCCCTAACACCGCGCGGTCGCCTTCCTCCTGTCCTCCCTGATGACAACGCCGGCGAACCCTCGTCGTGATCTCCTCCCGTCCTTCCTTTAGGACCGCCCCGACCCCTCCTATATAAACCCCTGCCACCCCGCCCTCCTTTCCCCCTCTGAAGCACCATCCCCGTGCCCTCTCCTTGCCGGAATCCCTCGCTGGACCCGAGCCCCGCCGCCGCATTCCTTCTCCCCTGCTGCTCCACCCCGACCACCCCTTCGCACCCGAGCCCACCATCGAGATCGCCGCACTCGCCCGCACCTCCCCAACCACCTTCCCGTGCTCCATTCTCCTTGGAACACCATAACCACCGCCCTTGCCGAAGTTGGATCCCGACCGAAGCTCAAGGAGCTCGTGCCCGTCGCCTCCATCGCCCTCGAGCCTCACCGACGCCACCATCATCATCGCCGTGCTTCCCCGCGTCAACCAGTGCCAATGTCGTCGCCGGAGACCCACTGGAGCTGTCGCCCGCATCCAGCCGTCACCGTCGCCGTCGTCGGAGGCACCACCGCCGGCAACCCTCCTCGGTGAGCCTCTCCCTCCTTCCCCGTTGGTCCGATCCAGATGAACGGCGTGGATTAGACCCAACTTACCCCTTCGGTTCTTTTAAAAGAACCGGGCGGTTCTCTTTTAGTAAATGTTAGCCGAGACGATTTTGTTAAGCTCCGGTCTTCCGCCCGAAACCCTCTATCACGCACACCTTAGGACCAATCAGGAACCGACACGTCACCCCCCCTGTCAGTTAGTTATAGATTTTTATTTTCCGTTCTGTTCTAAAACAGAGTTAGTCCTGATTTTGTTTTTAGCATATCTTTTATGTTTTTAAGTGTTTTAACTTGATTCTTTTTGCATTGTATCAAAAACAATTATCTAGTTTCTGTAGATAACAAGTTTGACTATATTTGAATATTTAAATTTGAATTTAATCAGATTTGATTTAAATTTTGTTTTCTGAATATCTTGAGTTTTAAAATGTATTTTTGATTTATTCTTTTTGCTACTGGTCACTAGTGACGATAGTTATCATTAGGTAGAGTTTGAGAATGTTTCGAATACTCTAAAATAGTATTTCAACCAAAACACATTCTGTTTAGTTCTTGTTAGGATTATTTATATTCTTTTTGTTTTAAATTGTTTTAAAATTATTTTCTTTTATATTGGTTGATAAATTTTATAAAGTTTTCTGTTATAAGATAGTGGTCCTTCAAAACAAATATTATTTTATTAGTTGATTGCATGGAATCAATTCTAGTTCAATTATAACTTGCAATTGAATTGCCATTGCTAGTTTGATTTGTTATTTGAAAAATACTTTCAATAAAATTTTGTTTTATAAAATATACTTTATGTTAACTTAGTTACTATATATTTTGTTTTCTGTTAGTACTTCAACTAAATTTATTTTTATGTTATTTATTATTTTGATATCATGAAATCAATTATAGTTTCATAATAACTTGCAAATTGATTTCATTGCTAGTTGGAACTCTTATTTAAAAATATTTTATAAATTGTTTCATAAGTTTTATTTTCTGTTTTATACTTTGTTTTCTCTTATTTTAATATTTTATTGTTTTACTTAGCAAACACTTTTGTGTTAGGGTGTTGTTTTCATAGTTTTACTTGTTCTTCAAAAGTAATTCTTTTTGCTAGTAAAATATGTACTAAAATATTTTTGTTATATTTTACTTTGCTTTTATTTTGTTACTATTTGAAAATATTTATTGTAGAGGAGAACTAACTTAGTTGTGTGCATGAAAACTTTGTTGATTTTTGAGATTTGTCTTAAGTATTTCCTTCATCAACCTTTATACTTTTGATTTTTTTTGTTACCTATTGATTGGTAGTATTTGAATGCTAGTATGATCGCTTATATGAATGCAATGTTTGATTGTATAGATTTTCGTCGGAGAGTGACGAATAGTCTATCAAGTTATTTCTGAGAGCGATCTTTCTCTTCATCAACAGTACAGGCAAGTTCACTTTGACCATCTTTTCATACCTATGTTTTATTGCATGTAGTGACACCATTCAACAAATCCCTCCATAGTGTTATTGAAATTCTTGTAGTTGAGTAGAATGCATGAGGTAGGAACCCACCACTTGTTACTAAATCCCCGGGAACGCTAGTTAGTGCAATGCTATGCTAAAGTAGACGGGGTCTGGTATGAGTGTTCGTGAGTGGTGTGAAGAAGGACTCCACGTCAAAACGACAACTTCATGAAGGCTTCTTAAAGACCTGCAAATTCAAGAACTCGAGACTTCGAGACTCGAGAAACAAGTTTTTCAATACACACTACTGGGTGAGGGATGGTTGGAACAGTACCCTGGAGAAGCCAGTGGATTGGCCTAGGTGTTGCTGAAGATGGCCAGTATTCACGCGGAAAGCCTCACCCAGACTCAAAGGGAAGGATGAATACTTCATGCCCGAAAGCTTACCTGCACAGCCACAAGTCATTATGGGCTCTGGCTTGGTTGGATATCGTGGTGACCCTGGACAGGCAGTGCTACGAGATGTAGAAGAACGGTAGGAAAGGATGGGCACGGACAGAGTCGCAGGGAAACCCTTTGGAAGACCATGTTTTGGTCATCCGTTTCTCAAACACCCTGAACTGCGAGAAATCAAACGGAGGCGACCAAATCTTGTGGGGAACATGCGCAACACTCTACAGAGTTAAACCTAATCGATTAGCCGTGTCCCCGGTTACGGACAAATTGAGCTTCTAGACTTGGCTCTATGTCTGAACTCTCAACACTGGACTGATAACTAATTGTGGGCAACTTAAGATACTTATGGGCATTGAGACATTGGTTGGCGGAACCATGTCATGATAGATAACTCCATAGTGAAACTCCTGATATTCCTTTGTTGTAGGAAAATAAAATCAACTTTTGCGCAAAAACTCAGACACAGAGCCACAAAGCCTTTGCATGTAGAATAGTCTTTATTCTTCTGTTCTTCTATGGTGATCTTGCCGGTACATTCAATGTACTGACCTACACGGCTGCAACGTCTTATGTTGCAGATACTCTTTCCCGACGAGTAAGAGTACGATTCAGGGTTACGGTCCGCTCTCAACCTGCCGTTGGTGTTATTGGGACTCCACTCCCGTTGATTGTATCCGCTGCTATTTTAAGGTATATATCAGTTTTACGTTAATTACATGTCATTGCACTTTGATATATGCAATTATGTATTGTGTGTGCCATCATACTGATCTAGGGATGGCACAGAAAACACAGAGGCTTGACTCGTTCTGAGTCGAGTCGCTACAAAAACAAATGATAAAATGACATCCATCCTTGCTATCCCAGGCTGCAGCTTGGAACCCATCCTAGATTGATGAAGAATAAGAAGAACTCCAAATCGAACAAGCATCACGCTCACGTCAAATCATCGCATTACATGTACCTACAATTGTTGTTGTAGTAATCTATGAGCCACGGGGACTCAGCAATCTCATTTCCAAGGGTATCAAGACTATTAAAGCTTAATCGGAGAGGTATGGTTAAGTGGTGAGGCTGCAGCAAGCAACTAAGTATTTATTTGAGTGGCTAACATACAAATACATAAAGTAAAGTGGGTGGTCTATGCATAACGGGCATGAACTAGTAATGATCACTAAGTGCTCTTGAACACCTACTTGCGTCAAACATAACCCCACTATGTTTTCTCTCGGATAAGGACTCACGCGAAGAGACAGTCAAGGTTATGCACATGATTGGTGTATTTTATAGAGTTTACTTCAAGTTTGCTATGACCGAGTGTTAAACAAAGTTTCCAAGTTGCTAGGTAACCGGGGGCATGGCTTTTCAAAAGATTTAACCATGCAGGGTGCTCCAACTCATCCATACTAAACTAACCGCATGCAGCGGGAATAACCTCGACCACGAATCCCGTGATTTCCTAGGCAATTCCGTTGGAAAACCTCAACCTCGAGATAGCCCAAAGTATTTTCGGAATTCCTCACACAAGACGTTCGAGAAAGGTAAAACAAATCCAACAAAGCCGCCCGGCAGGCCAGATCCCGATAGGAGCCACACGTATCTCGCTCTCAGGGCACCACCAGAAGGGAAAGCCTACGAGTAAAACCAAACCCTGGGTTGCCCCGCGGTGGCCCCACAGTCTGCCTGTTTCGGACCAACACTCATGAGGAGCACTAGGCCGGGTTGTTGATTAAATTATCCACGGGTGCCGGTGGGTCCTATGCAATGTTATTAGCTATTAGGCAAATGTAGTACCAATGTTGGGCCTTGCTAGACAAGTTTTATCGTAAAACGAAAATCAAGGGGGTCCCCATTGAGGGAGTCCTGGTTTAAGCGGTCCTCGGGTGGCCGACCTGTTTTCTTATGGGCAGGATTATATGGGCCATTTACCGAGCATTGGATTGATCAAAGGCCCTGTCTCTAGGATGGAAGCTTCCAGAATCATGGCGTGTCCTCCATGTTTGAAGTAGTGAATAGGCATGTTTATACCTTCGATGTGTAACCGACCATGTGTAAACCCTAGGTACCCTCGGCACCTATATAAGCCGAAGGGTTTTAGATTGCAGGAGGGAGAACCACTCATCTATGGTTTAGCTATTCGATCTCGAGGTAGATCAACTCTGTAACCTTCATATCATCAACACAATCAAGCATGACGTAGGGTTTTACCTCCTTAGGAGGGCCCGAAGCTGGGTAAACATCGTCTCCTTCGTTTCTTATTACCATTGATCCTAGTCTCACGTCTCGGGACCCCCTACCCAAGATCCGCCATTTTCGACACCGACATTGGTACTTTCATTGAGAGTTCTACTGTGATTGCAAAAGGAATCAATGGACCATGTTGTCATCAACGAAGAGGTCCGCAACATGGACACTTTTGTCCCTGGACAGATCTTCGTTTTCGGCAGCATTGTGCCGCACGCTGACCCGACTGGCCATCTAGGTCAGGTCAGAAGTTTCGCCCCTGATCAAGAGGTCAGATTCAGGACCCTAGAGTTCTCCATAGAGACTCAAGGCGACCTTCTGCTAATCCGGCTCGTAGTCTCACTTGCCATGCCTGAGGACTCCGAGGCCTTGACCTCGACTCTTGCTTTCAATCCTGCCCACAGGGCTCACCCCGACGATGATCAGGTCTTTGGTCCGGATCCGGACATAGGGTCAAATGCCCGAGTACCAGCCCTCGCCGAACACCCCTCTTGGGCGGATGCATTAGATTCTAGCTACGAAAGCTCTGGGCAAGTTGACTCGACCGAGCTCTCGACACTCAACAAGGTTGTAGATCGGATCTCATCAATGAAAATTACTAACGACCCGACCTTGATCTGTGCTCAGATCGATCTCAAGGCGGGTCAAGAAGAATTTTTCATCCCACCCACCGCCCACTTGTTAGCCACTATCGAGGATTTAGCCGACATGTTGGACTATGCCGTAGAGGAGGGAGAATACATGGATGAGGAAGATTGCGCTCCCACCCCTGTTAACACTGGGTGATGGGCTACCACCTCCACGTACGACGTATATATGGTAGATACTCCACATGCTAACAACGAGCACACACCTAAAAACGATGGCGACAAATCGGATGAAGCACTGTCAAGGTGTCGGAAGCCGCATAAACGATCAAAGGAAAAAGGGAAATAAAGCTATCACCGACACCGGGGAAAATGATACCCTGGAGGATCTTGGCGATTCCGAAATCCTCGAGCATCCATTAGAGGACCAGGAGAGGGCGGAGGATCAGCTCAATCTCGATGACCTAAACGATTCTAAGGATGACAACTACCTCCCCCCCTATTGAGGAGGAGTACGGTGCGGAAGCCGAAGAATTCGCCATTCCGATAACCTTGAATATCAGGAACTGTTCAGGAAATAGCTTATAGCCATGGCCGCAGCCTGAAGGTAAAAGAACGACAATTTAACGCCGAACAAGATAACCTCAACAACAGATGGACGAAGATCCTATCAGCTGAGGAAGGATGCGGCACCGGTCTATCGGACCAAGCCAAAAGCTATCCACGCCGAAGGCTGCTGCCACAATTCGATGACGAGCTTACTGATAAGTCGTCTCCTAAACATGCCCCATACGACAAACCAGACCGCCCTCCTCGAGGACGAGATTGGACGGCTGACGACACCGGTTATCGGCCGACGATACCCCGTATAAGGGGAAAGGAGCCAATAGAGCCGGTTGACAAGTTTGACCTGTAACATGACCTGAACTATAGAACAGGTCATACAAGATCCATCTATAGATCTAGAGGGTACTCCCCTAATAGACGGGGTGGGTACCGGCCTTGACTCAACCACAACAATAGAGGTCGGGACCGAAACTGGGCCAAAACAAACACCGATTACCGGTGTGACATAGCTCGGGTTAGAGGATCTGCCCACCCACTGTGCTTCACTGATGAGGTGATGCAGCATCAGTTCCCGAAAGTGTTCAAACCCATGAATATAGAACAGTACGACGAGACATCTGACCCAATAGTATGGATCGAGGATTTCCTCCTCCATATCCACATGGCGCAAGGAGACGATCTCCATGCCATCAAGTACCTACCCCTAAAACTTAAGGGGCCAGCTCGGCACTAGTTAAATAGCTTGCCCAAAAATTCCATCGGGTGCTAGGAAGATCTAGAGGAGGCATTCCAGTCAAACTTCCAGGGCACCTATGTTCGGCCATCGGACTTCTCCGACCTAAGCAACGTTGTCCAGAAGCCAGGAGAGTCCGCTTGGCAATTCTGGAATTGGTTCTTGATCAAGAAAAACTAGAATTTCGACTGCCGAGACATCGAAGCAATAGCCTACTTCAGGCACAATATTCGGGCTGAATGGCTGGCTCGCCAACTCGGCCAGGAAAAACTTAGGACAATGTCCGCCCTTACATGACTCATGACTCGCTTCTGTGCAGGCAAGGATAACTGGCTAGCAAGATGGAGCCACAACCCTGAAGACCCCAGAACCTCCAAAGTTCGGGAAGTGAATGTGAAACCAAAGCTCAACAAGAATAAGCGTTGGCACAACAATAGATGGCAATGACACGGCCGTTAATGCCGGCTTCCGCAATTCCCGACCCGGGCAGCAGAAGAAGCCTACTAAAGGCAATCACGACGGACTAACCCCGCTAGACAAGATCATGGAGAGGCCTTCCAGATCCATGGCACTCAAGAGAAGACCGCCAACCACACCAACCGCAACTGTTGGGTATTCAAACAAGCCGGAAAACTCGCATCAGAGGATCAAGGCATGAGCCCACTCAGGGAGGAATAGGATGAACCTCGCGGTCCAATCGGTGGCGGACAAAAGAAGTTCCCTCGAGAGGTAAAAGCAGTAAATACGATATATGCCACTCATATACCCAAAAAGGAGAGGAAGAGGGCCCTTTGAGAGGTCTACGTCATAGAGCCTGTAGCCTCGAAGTATAACACATGGTCGGCGTACCCGATCACCTTCGATTGACGTGACCACCCGACCAGTATCCGTCATGGGGGTTCGGCCACCCTCGTCCTAGACCCCATCATAGACAGGTATCACCTCACTAAAGTCCTAATGGACACAGGAAGTAGCCTCAACCTGATTTACTCGGACACGGTGATGAAGATGGGTATAGATCTATCAAGGATCAAACCCAGCAACACTACCTTTAAAGGAGTAATCCCAGGCGTCGAAGCCCGGTGCAAGGGCTCTGTAAGCCTGGAAGTAGTGTTCGGTTCACCTGATAACTTTCTAAGCGAAGACTTGATCTTTGACATTGTACTTTTCCGCAACGGCTATCAGGCCTTGCTACGCCGTACATCGTTCGCTCGCTTTAATATCGTCCCACACTATACATACCTCAAGCTCAAGATGCCCAGCCCCAAGGGGTCATTACTGTCAACGTCAACACAGAGCGCTCCCTTCGATCTGAGGAACATGTGTTGGCACTGGCTGCTGAATTCCATTAGAATGATGATCGCAAACGCAAGCATCTGCCCTAAAGGCACGTAAGGCTGGGATGCGAGCTCAGTTTCAGCCTGAAATCCTAGAACTTTCTTCTCCCCATAAATAGGGACTCGATCCCCATTGCACAGCCCTAAGGCTAGAAAAGCACATGCCGAGGTGGCACAACTTTGCGCTCAAGATTCCATGGGCGGCATTGGGGAAACCTATCAAGGGTAAGTGTTTGGCAGTATCGAACTACTACTATTAAGTTTCCTCAGACACACTACAGGTACTATCAAGGACCTTCTAAGGCGTAAAGCTCATCCATACTTTGATGACTTCTCAAGATCTTCTTTCAAAAGGTCCGCTCACCGACAACAAAACCCATAGTGGTATACAACCCCGTAGGAGGCGTAGGAGCGGACAAACGAGATGCCACATCAAGGATGTCAGGTCACCCATTGAAGACCCCTGGTACAACCCCTCCTGTAAAATTTATAATTCATTTTCAAGTGCATGTAAACAGTTCCACTGGATAATAAGAGTTGTTGAGAAAAATACGAATCCATTATACATCGTCGCGTCACTATCTTTTTTGGCACATACTCTATTTTCTCACTCTTCTTGCGAAAATGTTTGGTACACATTATGATGCAACCGGCTAATAGTCCAGGGGCTCGAACTTAAAATCGCCCTAAGCACAATCGATTATGCGCTCGGTGTCTCGGAATTTTCCTTTATATGTATTGGTTCCAAACTATGTCTTGGGTCAATATTGGGTTGCCCGGCTCCTGTGCTTGCCCCTTTACTTTCCACTCGTTTGGCTAAAAGGGCAAGGGAGAACCACTACGATTGTGCTTCGAGCTAGCCTGGTCAAGCACCTCAGGGGAGAAAGCCAAAAACTGACTGTCATAGTATGCAAGAACTGGTCTGCGAATCCAAGCTTATGTGTTATACTAAAACCCTCGTTAGAGGTTATTCCATGTCATACGATTGTTTTGGCATTCATACAAACCATGTGATATCGTCCTTTAGCCACGGTTCATCCGCACATCACAACCTACCAGGGGCTAGTTATCAGCCCCCTGCATTCCTTTTTCGTGCTCCTATGGCTAAGTGAAAGTAATAAAGCATTATGGTCTGATTGCCTTGTCTGCCTCACACTACTGCCATTGGGTACTGATAGTTCGGTTAAGGGTCACAGTGTAGAGGTAGAGACACCCCATGTAGTATCTACATGGGGGCAGAAGCCGACCACTCGCAACTTTCAGTTTTAACGGCCACATAGGAGTTATAGTGAATGCAAAACACTAAAGATATGATAAACCATGCATCATAACCATAAAGCGTTAAAATGTCTTCGAGCACATTACAACGCATTTACTCATAAATGTTTTCTTTCAAGCACCGAGCCTCTATTGCCCGAGCACCCTCCATCACTATGGAGAAGTATCGCTCAGGGCACCTATGCTCCTTTCCAGGAGGCAGAGGACCGGTGGCCATTTTCGTCAGATCAAGCCCCGGCCAGTGCACCTTGGCCCATGCAAAGGCCATCCGAGCTCCCTCTATACAGGAGGAACTCCTTAGTGCGTCGATCCGAGGCGAGACGTTGCTTAGCTTTTGCACTAGGCCAAAGTAATTGCTCGGCAATGGCTCATCGGGCCATAGACGGATACAGAGATCCTTCATGGCCGTATCCGCCATCTAGTGTAGCTCCATAAGCTACTTCAGGCGCTCGATGAGGAGAGGAGAGTGCTCGGAGGCTTCAAATTGCACCCAAAACAGCTGAGCTTCATCTCCTTCTCCCCGCAAAGCATAGAACTAGTTCGCATTCGCTATGCTCTTCTGGAGGTCTGAGCAGGTGCCTGAGGAATGCCACACTTGGGTGAGCAATGCGAACCTGCTATCACCGAAGACACACTGCAGTAAATACGGCTTACCATCCGTGATAGCCTTAACTTGGAGGACATGCTCTTCATAGAACCACCTACCCACCCACACCTTTTGGAGATCGGATTTCAGAGTGGATAGTTCTGTGGCCTGCTCCTTGCCTTTCTTCTCAAGGTCCTTGCACTTCTAGCTCGCGTCCTTGAGCTCCTGGTGGATTTCCTCCACCCGAGCCTCATGCTTGGCACTGGTGGCCGTTAAAGCAGAAAGAGCGGCAATTGCTTGTTTGGCCGCCACCATCTCGTCCGCGGCCTCTTGCTTCGCCCTCTGCAGCTCGGCCTTGAGCTTCTCAATTTCCTTCGCCGAGGTTGTGTAAGTATCAAAAAAATAACCATACTGTGTTGACCGTACGAATCACTAGTGATGAAAATTTTGGATATTACAATTCGGCTTACCTTGAGCCTCGTTGAATCTCTTGTTCAGAGCATGAAGCTCATCTTTGGAGCTCTTGAGCTTCTGATTTAGCTCGTCTAGCTCGGAGGCATTAGCATCCCCCGCCGATGACGAAGCCTAGAAATATCAAACCCCTATCAGATCAAATGGGTTCAAACCTCCGAACTGTCATAAACATGAGCCTATGTTCGGTCCACTTAAGGGTTGTTGGTAAATGCCGAACACATATCATCTCGTACATTGTCCGGACACTAATTTATGTTTGACCCCTAGGTAAATTTTTTCAAACTCACCTAGGGCTCAGGCTCTTGCATGTATATAACGATAAACACAAAGAAATTAATATTCCACAAATAGAGCATCAGGTGGATCACCTGGAAGCCGATCAAGAGACCGTTGAAGGCCTCTTTAGTCCGCTATCAGCGGACTAAGTGCTTTGTAAAACCGCACCCATGAGGGTGTGGTGCTCCTCAGTAATGGAGGTGCTTGACAGAGACTCCCCCATAACTGACCATCGGTTGGTCGGTGGCGCCGGTGGTGATCGGTTAACTCGATCTCTTACCGGGGATTGAACCGGTGCCTTCGGAGGCATGGTGCGCTCCGAAGATGACCTTGGAGGGGACTGGATATCCCTTCGTCCGGTCTCCCTAGTATCCGGGAGGGGCTCCTCCCCCCGGTCTTCGGCGGCCGAGGTGTTAGCCTCGACCATTGCATCGTCGCCCACACCGCTGGTATTCGGCTCCATCGTAACCTGCTAGGATGACACCTCCGTGGTATCCTTCGCGGCGCCCGAAGGAGTGGGATGCGATGCGATCCGGCTCTCCGCTTGTTTGGCAGGTGGGATCTCCCCGTCCAAAATTTACTCGGTGGGGAGAATGTGTGGTGTGTTGCAGATCAGCAGGCACCCACATATTAATAACATTTAAAACGTTGTGTTAATAGCTCAGGGAGTCTTCGGATTCTTACCTTTGAGATGGGGGCTTGACCCTTAGGTTCCTTTGAGGAACCTTCTCGAAGTCTTTGGACTCAGTATCCGAGTCCGAACTATCGGGCAGAATTAAATATGACTGACGCGCCTTCTTTTGGGCAGGAGGAGGTACCTCCTGTGAGGCGTTCGATGATGCACCCTCCTTCTTGCGAGGGGGAAATCGCCTTCCCCCTCATCCTCATGCTCCTCCTCTCTATTGGAGGAGGCATGGGTTTCCTCGGACACAACGTCCGGCTGGTCCTTGATACGGAGGCCTCCTAGGCCTGTCCTCTTCTTCTTCTCTTTCTTTATGGTGCCTTGTAAGGCGCCAGGACGAGCATCTCTGACAACAACTTGGACTTGATGTCTTCGGGATGTGGAGCCGGGCAGTTGATGCACGTGCCTTTGCTCAACCATTTCTATAGAGGTGATCGGAAAGGTGCTTAGATTTTCTTTCACAAAACAGAGCCGATCAATTAAAACCATGTTATACCTGGGAAGGAGGGTTGTCGGCCTGTAGGCCCCGATACTCCTCCTCGGTTGGCCAACTCTCTTGAGGCTTGAACAGCGCTTTACACAGCTTATCCAGAGTGGTGCAAAAGAGTCGATGAACAGTAGGCTCATCGTCAAGCCGATAAGCCCACATGGGAGAGTCCCAATGCTGGCAGGGGAGAAGGAGGTGTTGAATCATGATCTGGACCATGTTGGCCAGCTCTATCTTGCCTTTGATCATCAGGGCGATGCACTTTTACAGGCTATCCACCTCTGTGTCTGACCACCAATCAAGGCCCTTTCGGAGTGATGAGATCAATCTGGTGAGGGAACTAGATCTAAATTTGGCCAGCAGCCCGACCTTCTTCCCTTGGCTCGGTGATATAAAACCACTCTTTTTGTCAAATTTTGATGGTGTTGATGAAGGTGCCGAATGGCCATCTGACGCAGGGGAGCTTGTTGATGACCGCCCCCCCCGCAGTCTGTGTGTTCGCGTGTGACACACTTTGGCTTGATATTAAATACCTTGAGCCATAGTACGAAGTGTGGTTCTACACGCAAGAAGGCCTCGCAGACGATGATGAAGGCTGATATATGCATGAAGTAGTTCGACAGGAGGTCGTGGAAGTCTAGTTCGTAGAAGAACATGAGGCCCATGATGAAGGGGGGTGTCGGTGCACTAGAGTTTTGGGTTCTCTAGTGCCCCTTACTCGTGCACGGGCAGTGTCGTGGGAACGAGCCTGATAGTAGATAGTAGGGGTACAAAGGGAGAGGGCAGAGTCCTAGCTACGGCGAGGGTGTACGCACAGATGTATGAGTTCAGGCCCCTCTCGTGGTGGTAACAACCCTATATCTCAGTGCTCAGGAGCTTTTGTCGAGTGGATGTTCTGATTACAATAGTTGCTAACCCTTGGGCCAGAGGGGAGGGCCGGCTTATGTAGAGTTTGCTGCCCCTCATAATTACCTAGCGTCAAAGGGTATGATCATTGGTTTAAAGAGTGGCGTTACTGGTAACATACGTAATAAATGCTACTAATCTGAAGGGCCTAACGCCTGCCCGTTGGCCTCCAGGGAGTGGCTTCTGATCTTCTGGTGTCGACCGGAAGTGAGGTCTTACGAGTGACAGACGACTATCGAGTGGAGGGAGAAGACACCGAGTGGATTACCTGTCGAGTGACTTGAGCGTCACCGGGAATCCAGTCGGAAGCTTACTTGTGATCTTCAAGTCCTCCAATGTAGTGCCCTTAGGTAGGGTATGTAGGTCATGCCTAGTGCCCTACCCTAAGTACATATCCTCGTCATTAGCCCCCGAATGGATTGGGGTTCGAGTGGTGAATGAGGGTATTGACGCTAGTTCAGAACAAAGCGCCAGATCTTCCGAATGATTTTTAGGTTTTCAACAAAACTTGCGTTGAATGAACTCTCCCCTACTAGCCCGGGTCAATTCAGCCTTGAAAGTGTTCAAGTGAATGTCCACCATCAAATTTATTCCGAATGATCTGAAAGAATCTTTGCAAGGGACGGGTCGGTTTGTCAGACCCGGATCTCGCGGGATATGAAAATTTGGGAAGCGCGCGCGCCTACGACGATGAAGGCACGATCAAAGCAAGTGGGGGCATGATGCCTCAGTTCCTGCGCCGGTCATTTCGACACGTATGGGACGTCATCAGCAGTTGAGATGTCTGGGGATCTTGCGGGTCCACCCATCAGTGAGGCACTCGGTAGGGGTGTAAATCTCGAAGCGCCGTGGGTTGCACAGAATTCCTCTTCACATTTCCTCTCTTCCTCCGCTTCCCTTTGTTGGGGAACGTCGCATGGGAAACAAAAAATTTCCTACGCACATGCAGATCCATCCATGGTGATGAGCATCTACGAGAGGGAGAGTGGATCTATGTACCCTTGTAGATCGCTAAGCGAGAAGCGTTAAGAAACGCGGTTGGTGTAGTCAAACGTCTTCGCGGTCCAAACCACCGAGCATCCCACGATCCAATCACAATCCATCCCGCGATCCAATCATGATCCATCCCGCGAACTTGATCACGATCCGTCCCACAATCTTGACCACGATCCATCTCACAGACTTGATCACGATCCTTTCGATCTAGCACCGAACGGACGACACCTCCACGTTCAGCACACGTACGGCTTGATGACGATCTCCGTCGTCTTGATCCAGCAAGAGGGAGGGGAGAGGAGAGAAGATTTCTCTGGCAGCTTGACGGCACTCCGGCAATGGTGGTGGAGTAATTCCAGCAGGGCTTCGCCTAAGCGCTGCAAAAAAGCGATCTAGAGGAGAAACTATGCATCGGAGGAACGGGTAGCACGTGGCTGAAAAACTAGTGCAAAAACCCTAAACCACCAGTATATATAGTAGGAGAGGAGGAGAGGAGGCTGCCATGGCTTCCCAAGACAAGGCCGTCGGCCGAACATACTAGGAGAGGAGGAATCCTCCTGCAATCCTAGTAGGACTAGGATTGCTCCTTTTTTTTTCCTTTTTCCACCTTTTTCTTATTCGGTTTTCTTCTCGAGCCACATGGGACTTGTGTGGGAGTTTCCACCAGCCCACTAAGGGCTAATATTCACTCTCCCACAGACCATGAAGCCTCTTGGGTCGAAATACCCCTCCCGGAGGCCTCCCGGTACACTACCGATGAGCCCGAAACTTTTTCGGCGACCAAAACAGGACTTCCTATATATTAATCTTTACCTCCGACCATTCTGTAGCTACTCATGACGTCCGAGATCTCATCCGGGACTCCCAAAAACCTTCGGTCACCACCATACATAACTCTATACTACGGAAACGTCACCAAACCTTAAGTGTGCATACCCTGCGGGTTCGAGAACTATGTAGACATGACCGAGACACCTCTACAGTCAATAACCAATAGCGGGACCTTGATGTCCATATTGGTTCCTACATATTCTATGAAGATCTTTATTGGTCGAACCTCTATGTCAAGGATTCAGTTAATCCCGTATGATGTCCCCTTTGTTCTTCGGTATGTTACTTGCCCGAGATTCGATCGTCGGTATCTCCATACCTAGTTCAACCTCGTTATCGGCAAGTCTCTTTACTCGTTCTGTAATACAAGATCCCGTGACTAACACTTATTCACATTGCTTGCAAGGCTTATTGTGATGTTGTATTACCAAGTGGGCCTTGAGATACCTCTCCGTCACACGGAGTAACAAATCCCAGTCTTGATCCATGCCAACTCAATATACACCCTCGGAGATACCTGTAGAGCACCTTTATAGTCACCCAGATATATTGCGACATTTCATACACACAAGGCACTCCTCCGATGTCCGCGAGTTGCATGATCTCATGGTCATAGGAACATATAGTTGACACGAAGAAAAAAGTAGTAATAAACTGACACGATCATATGCTACGTTTTTAGTTTGGGTCTTGTCCATCTCATCATTCTCCTAATGATGTGATCCCGTTATCAAATGACATCACATGTTAATGGCTAGGCAACCTTGACCATCTTTGATCAACGAGCTAGTTCACTAGAGGCATACTAGGGACAATGTGTTGTCTATTTACCCACACATGTAATGTGTTTCCAATCAATACAATTATAGCATGGATAATAAACGATTATCATGAACAAGGAAATATATAATAATAAACACTTTATTTGTTGCCTCTAGGGCATATTTCCAACAGTCTCCCACTTGCACTAGAGTATATAATCTAGTTCACATCACTATGTGATTTACATTGTAATGAGTCGAACACCCAAGTAGTTCTGGTGTTGATCATGTTTAGCCCTTGGAAGAGGTTTAGTTAACGGGTCTGCAACATTAAGATCCGTGTGCACTTTGCAAATATTTATGTCCTTCTCCTCGATGCAATCGCGGATGGAGTTGAAGCGTCTCTTTATGTGTCTGGTCCTCTTGTGAAACATTGGTTCCTTGGCCAGAGCAATGGCACCAGTGTTATCACACAACAGGTTCATTGGATTCAGTGCACTAGGCACTACTCCAAGATCTGTCATGAACTGCTTCATCTAGATACCTTCCTTCACTGCCTCCGAGGCTGCAATGTACTCCGCTTTGTATGTAGAATCAGCTACCACGTTTTGCTTGGAACTGCACCAGCTTACCGCTCCCCTGTTGAGAATAAATACGTATCTGGTTTGCGACTTAGAGTCGTCCGGATCAGTGTCAAAGCTTGCATCGACGTAACCCTTTACGACGAGCTCTTCATCACCTCCATAAACAAGAAACGTTTCCTTAGTCCTTTTCAGGTACTTAAGGATATTCTTGACCGCTGTCCAGTGGTCCATTCCAGGATCACTTTGAAACCTTCCGGCCATACTTATGGCAAGGCTAACATCTGGTCTTGTGCATAGCATTGCATACATGATAGAGCCTATGGCGGAAGCATAGGGGATAACACTCATCTTTTCTCTATCCTCTGTAGTTACTAGGCATTGAGTCTTACTCAGCTTCACACCTTGTAACAAACCCTTTCTTGGACTGATCTATTTTGAACTTCTTCAAAACTTTATCAAGGTATGTGCTCTGTGAGAGTGCTATTAAGTGTCTCGATCTATCTCTATAGATGTTAATGCCTAATATGAAAGCAGCTTCTCCTAGGTCCTTCATTGAAAAACTCTTGTTCAAATATTCCTTCACGCTTTCCAGCATTTCTATATTGTTTCCAATTAACAATATGTCATCCACATATAATACTAGAAACGCTATAGAGCTCCCACTCACTTTCTTGTAAATACAAGCTTCTCCATAAACTTGTATAAACTCAAACGCTTTGATCACCTCATCAAAACTCTTATTCAAACTCCGAGATGCTTGCACCAGCCCACAAATGGATCGCTGGTGTTTGCAAACTTTGTCAGCATTTTCTGGATCGACAAAACCTTCTTGTTGCATCATATACAACTCTTCCTCAAGGAAACCATTGAGGAACGTTGTTTTGACATCCATCTGCCAAATTTCATAGTCGAAATAAGCAGCTATTGCCAACATGATTCTAACAGACTTAAGCATCGCTACGGGTGAGAAGGTCTCATCATAGTCAACTCCTTGAACTTGTGAAAAACCCTTTGCCACAAGTCGAGCTTTATAGACGGTGACATTACCGTCCGCGTCTGTCTTCTTCTTAAAGATCCATTTGTTCTGAATGGCCTTTCGCCCTTCAGGTAATACTTCCAAAGTCCATACTTTGTTTTCATACATGGATCCCATCTCAGATTTCATGGCCTCTAAACATTTCTTAGAATCCGGGCCCATCACTGCTCCTCCATAGCTTGTAGGTTCATTGTTGTCCAACAACATGACCTCCAAGACAGGGTTGCCGTACCACTCAGGAGTAGTACGTGCCCTTGTCGACCTACGAGGTTCAATAGTAGCTTGATCCGAAGCTTCATGATCATCATCATTAACTTCCTCTTCTATCATCGTAGGTTCCATAGAAACATCTTTCTGCGCTGTGCTACTTTCTGGTTGAAGTAAAGGATCAATAACCTCATCAAGCTCTATTTTCCTCCCACTCAATTCTTTCGAGAGAATCTCTTTCTCAAGAAATGTTCCGTTCTTAGCGACAAACACTTTGCCTTTGGATCTGAGATAGAAGGTATACCCAACTGTCTCTTTCGGGTATCCTATGAGAACACATTTTTCTGCTTTGGGGTCCAGCTTTTCAGGCTGAAGCTTTTTGACATAAGCATCACATTCCCAAACTTTAAGAAACGACAACTTTGGCCTCTTGCCAAACCACAGTTCATATGGCGTCGTCTCAACGGATTTCGATGGTGACCTATTTAAAGTGAATGCAGCCGTATCTAATGCATAACCCCAAAATGATAGTGGCAAATCAGCAAGAGACATCATAGATCGCACCATATCTAATAAGGTCTGATTACGACGTTTGGACACACCATTACGCTGTGGTGTTCCAGGCAGTGTCAACTGTGAAACAATTCCACATTGTCTTAAGTGACTACCAAACTCATAACTCAGATATATGCCTCCTCGATCAGATCGCGGGAATTTAATCTTGTTGTTATGATGATTCTCGACTTCACTCTAAAATTGCTTGAACTTTTCAAACATTTTAGACTTGTGTTTCATTCAGTAAATATACCCATATCTACTTAAGTCATCATTGAAGGTGAGAAAATAACGATATCCACCATGCGCTGTAACATTCATCAGACCGCACACATCAATATGTATGATTTCCAATAGGTCACTTGCTTATTCCATTGTTCCAGAGAACGGCGTTTTAGTAATCTTGCCCATGAGGCATGGTTCACATGTGTCAAGTGATTCGAAATCAAGTGACTCTAGATGTCCATCAGCATGGAGCTTCCTCATGCATTTTACACCAATATGACCTAAATGGCAGTGCCACAAGAAAGTGGTACTATCATTATCAACTCTACATCTTTTGGCATCAATGTTATGAACATGTGTGTCATCACTATAAAGATTCAATATGAATAAACCCCTCACATTGGGTGCATGACCATAAACGATGTTACTCATATAAATAGAACAACATTTTTTCTCAGACTTAAATGAGTAACCGTCTTGCAATAAACAAGATCCAGAAATAATGTTCATGCTTAACGCAGGAACCAAATAACAATTATTCAGGTTCATCACTAATCCCGATGGTAACTGAAGAGAGAGCGTGCCGACGGCGATCAAATCAACCTTGGAACCATTTCCCACGCGCATCGTCACTTCATCCTTTGCCAGCCTTCGTCTATTCCGTAGGTCCTGTTTTGAGTTGCAAATGTGAGCAACTGAACCGGTATCAAATACCAAGGCACTACAACGAGAGCTAGTAAGGTACATATCAATAACATGTATATCATATATACCTTGTTTGTTGTGGGCCGCCTTCTTGTCAGCTAGGTACTTGGGGCAGTTCCGCTTCTAGTGACCAGTTCCCTTGCAATGAAAGCACTTAGTTTCTGGCTTAGGTCCATACTTGGGCTTCTTTACAGGAATGGCAACTGCTTTGCCATCCTTCTTGGTTTTACCCTTCTTGCCCGTGCCCTTGACTTTGCCATTTTCTTGAAACTAGTGGTTTTATTGACCATCAACACTTGATGTTCTTTCTGGATTTTAGACTCAGCGACTTTCAACGTCGCAAACAGCTCGACGACTGACTTGTTCATCCTGTGCATGTTATAGTTCATCACAAAGCTCTTGTAACTAGGTGGCAATGATTGGAGAACTCTGTCAGTGATTGCCTCTAGCGGAAGGGCAATTCCCAACTCCGCTAGACGAGTCGCATACCCAGACATTCTGAGTATATGTTCACTAACAGACCCGTTCTCCTCCATCTTGCAAGCATAGAACTTGTCGGAGGTCTCATACCTCTCAATCCGGGCATTCTTTTGAAAGATAAACTTCAACTCCTAGAACATCTCATATGCTCCATGACGTCCAAAACGTTTTTGAAGTCCCAATTCTAAGCCATACAGTATTGCACACTAAACTATTGAGTAATCTCCAGAACGTGCCTCCCAAGCATTCTTAACGTCTTCGGAGGTCATGTCTTTTGGTTGGTCACCAAGCGGTGCATGAACGACATATGATTTCTGGGAAGCCGTGAGGATAATCCTCAGATTACGGGCCCAGTCAACAAAGTTACTTCCATCATCTTTCAACTTTGCTTTCTCTAGGAACGCATTAAAATTCAGGGGTGCTACTGCACGAGCCATTGATCTACAACATAAATATGCAAAGTTTACTTAGACTATTGTTCAATATAATAAGTTTAGTTAATCAAATTACTAAAGCTCCCACTCAAATTGACATCCCTCAGGTCATCTGAGTGTCACATGATCCAAATTTACCAACTCAAGTCCGATCATCATGTGAGTTGAGGTGGCTTCAATGTTTAACATCATCATGTTGATCATATCTACTATATGACTCATGTTCGACCTTTCGGTCTCTTGTGTTCCGAGGCCATGTCTGTACATGCTAGGCTTGTCAAGTTTGACTCGAGTGTTCTGCGTGTGCAACACTGGCTTGCACCCATTGTATGTGAATGTAGAGTCTATCACACCCGATCATCACGTGGTGTCTCGACACGACGAACTTTCGCAACGGTGCACACTCGGGGAGAACACAATTTATCTTGAAATTCAGTGAGGGATCACCTTATAATGATACCATCGTCCTAAGCAAAACAAGGTGCATAAAAGGATTAACATCACATGCAAATCATAAGTGACATGATATGGCCATGAACTTGTGCTTTTGATCTCCATCATGAAAGCACCGACATGATCTCCATCGTCACCGGCATGAAACCATGATCTCCATCATATTGATCTCCATCAACGTGTCGCCATCGGGGTTGTCGCGCCCAACATGCTTCTACTACTATTGCAACCGTAGCGATAAAGTAAAGCATTACATAGCGCTTAATGATTGACACACAGGTCATACAAAAATTAAACACAAACCTATGGCTCCTGCCGGTTGCCGTACTCACCGACATCCAAGTCGTGATAATATATACATCACATGATCATTTCATACATCACATATACCACATCATGTAATTGGCCATATCACATCACAACATACCCTGCAAAAACAAGTTAGACGTCCTCTAATTGTTGTTACAAATTTTACGTGGCTGCTACGGGTATCTAGCAAGAATAATTCTCACCTACGCATAAACCCCAACGGTGCTACACTAGTTGCTTTTCAACCTTCTCAAGGACCGCCTTGGTCAAATCCGATCCAACTAAAGTGAGAGAAATTGGCACCCGCAAGCCATCTATGCAACAAGTTGTGGTCGAGGGAACCGGTCTCTCGTAAGCGTACGAGTACTGTTGTTCCGGGCCACTTCATCTCACAATACCGCAAAACCAAAATCCGACCAAGGGA
Source organism: Hordeum marinum (assembly GCA_022496015.1). Classification (NCBI taxonomy): domain Eukaryota; kingdom Viridiplantae; phylum Streptophyta; class Magnoliopsida; order Poales; family Poaceae; genus Hordeum; species Hordeum marinum. Next base: position 341,093,324 of record CM039678.1, read on the forward strand.
GGAAGCAATCTAAGCATCAACGCCCACAAACCTTTTGTGTTCTACTCGAGATGTCGTCTACACGTATACATGGCTCATGATGCCACTGTTGAGGAACGTTGCATGGGAAACAAAAAAATTCCTATGCACACACAGATCTATCCATGGTGATCAGCATCTACGAGAGGGAGAGTGGATCTACGTACCCTTGTAGATCGCTAAGCGGGAAGCGTATAGAAACACGGCTGGTGTAGTCGAACGTCTTCGCGATCCAAATCGCTGAGCGTCCCATGATCCGATCACGATCCATCCCACGATCCAATCACGATCCATCCTGCGAACTTGGTCACGATCCGTCCCACAAACTTGACCACGATCTGTGTCACGGACTTGATCACGATCCTTCCGATCTAGCACCGAACGGACGTCACCTCCGCGTTCAGCACACATATGGCTTGATGATGCTCTCTGCCGTCTTGATCCAACAAGATAGAGCGGAGAGGAGAGAAGAGTTCTTCGGCAGCGTGATGGTGCTCCAATGATGGTGGTGGAGTAATTCCTGCAAGGCTTCGCCTAAGCGCTGCAAAAAACCGATCTAGAGGAGAAACTATGCATCGGAGGAACGGGTAGCACGTGGCTGAAAAACTAGTGCAAAAACCCTAAAACCACCAGTATATATAGGAGGAGAGGAGGAGAGGAGGCAGCCTTGGCTTCCCAAGCCAAGGCCGTCGGCTGAACCTACTAGGAGAGGAGGAATCCTCCTCCAATCCTAGTAGGACTAGGATTGCTCCTTTTTCCCCCCTTTTCCCACATTTTTCTTATTGGGTTTTCTTCTACAGCCACATGGGCCTTGTGTGGGAGTTTACACCAGCCCACTAAGGGATGATATTCACTCTCCGACAGCCCATGAAGCCTCTTGGGTCGAAATACCCCTCTCGGAGGCCTCCCGGTACACTACCGACACTCCCGATACACTACTAATGAGCCCAAAACTTTTCCGATGACCAAAACAGGACTTCCCATATATGAATCTTTATCTCCGGAGCATTCCGGAGCTCCTTGTGACGTCCAGGATCTCATCCGGGACTCCGAACAACCTTCGGTCACCACCATACATAACTCTATACTACCGAAACGTCACCAAACCTTAAGTGTGCAGACCCTGCGGGTTCGAGAACTATGTAGACATGACCGAGACACCTCTACGGTCAATAACCAATAGCGGGACCTGGATGTCCATATTGGTTCCTACATATTCTACGAAGATCTTTATCGGTCGAACCTCTATGTCAAGGATTCAGTTAATCCCGTATGATGTTCCCTTTGTTCTTCGGTATGTTACTTGCCCGAGAGTCGATCGTCGGTATCTCCATACCTAGTTCAACCTCGTTACCGGCAAGTCTCTTTACTCATTCTGTAATACAAGATCTCGTGACTAACACTTAGTCACATTGCTTGCAAGGCTTATTGTGATGTTGTATTACCGAGTGGGCCCGGAGATACCTCTCCCTCACACGGAGTAACAAATCCCAGTCTTGATCCATGCCAACTCAATAGACACCCTCGGAGATACCTATAGAGCACCTTTATAGTCACCCAGTTACGTTGCGACATATTATACACACAAGGCACTCCTCCGATGTCCATGAGTTGCATGATCTCATGGTCATAGGAACATATACTTGACATGAAGAAAACAGTAGCAATAAACTAACACGATCATATGCTACGTTTGTAGTTTGGGCCTTGTCCATCACATCATTCTACTAATGATGTGATCCCGTTATCAAATGAAATCACATGTCAATGGCTAGGAAACCTTGACCATCTTTGATCAATGAGCTAGTTCACTAGAGGCATACTAGGGACAATGTGTTGTCTATTTACCCACACATGTAATGTGTTTCCAATCAATACAATTATAGCATGGATAATAAACGATTATCATGAACAAGGAAATATATAATAATAAACACTTTATTTATTACCTCTAGGGCATATTTCCAACACCCTTGTCTCCAGCGCCCCTCTCAATTCTCCTCCGATGAGCGAAACCGCCGCCATGACGAAGGGAGCAACCGAGAAGTTGGAGCGCGCGAAGAAGGGGGTGACGTAGAGCAAGGGAAAGAAGCCCTCGACCGCTCGGTTCACTGCGCCGCCAGGGTGGATCACGGGAGTTTCCTCCCCTCGGTGGTCTTCGGAGCGGACCTCGATGGCCTGGTCGCCGACGGCTGGTGGAGGAAGGCGCCTGGAGGTTGCCGGAGGGGGAGCGCGAGCCGGAGCCGCACGAAGGGGAGCGAATTCTTCTCCTTTCCCATATTGAGAGAGGATTTTCTATGCCCCCCCACCCATTCTTCTGAAGGTTCTTGAATTTTTTCGAGGCTCAACTCCACCATTTTCCGCCGAATGCTATCGCCTACCTCTCCGCTTTTGTCGCTCTATGGGAATGTTTTGGCGTAGCATGTCACTCGACGGATCGAGTGACCTCAAATATATCAGGTCCAAATTCGAGTAGATTTAGTTGCAGTGGGGGCACTCTGAGTGCACCCACTGGGTGTAGTCCCCGAGACTCCTGTCGAGTGCTTGCACTAGCAGGGGTCTTAGAGTTCGTCGTATGCAAGATACGTTTGCCCTTGAGCGTACCACTCCAAAGCTACCTTGTAGGTTTTATGGATATCACTAATAAACCATGATATGAGGCTACACAAGGATAGACTGCACTTCACGGAGTGGCGTAACATGACACTCGACGGGTCGAGAGACAGGTGTTCTAGTGATAGCGTAACTTGTCGACTGAAATTTCTTTTCTTTGTTGATTTCAGAGAGCTTGTAACCTCGACACCCAGTACAAGAGCCTTGAACAAGAATGGAACCAGCGGAGATCGAACTTGAAAGCTTCCAACAACAACTTGGAGTGAGTGCGGGCCGAGCTGAAAGCTTTGGGAGGTAACCTTTTGTCGACCCAGACCATTATTTCTTCCACCTTCTGTGCGTTGAACCGAGTGCTTTCACTCGAACAGACGTGCGTGATGAAAACCGTCGACTCCAAGCGCATCTCATCTATACTGTTTCTTTAGATACTATGAGGAAGGCACTAGAGCACGAGGACCAAGCGCTCACTGACGCTCAACGGGTGGCGAGGGAGAAAACCGAAGCCGCCGACCAAAAGCTGGCTGGCGCCAAAAAGCTCGAAGCAGAGAACTGCAAGCTGAAGCAGGAGCGTGTAGAGCTTATTAAGAAGACTAATAGCTGAACAAAAGGAGCAACGTCCTGGAGAAGCATCTAGGGGAGTTCTCGAGTAAGATGTACATCATGCTTGACGGTGAGTGCTCTTGTTGACTGAACTTTGCAAAATCTTTGACGATTGAATCTCATCAATCTTCTTCTCACGCTTTCTTCTCAATAGACTTCTACCAGGACTTTGAGAAGGAGACTGAGGAGTCGAGCCCAACCTGGATCCCACCAAGTCCCCAGTTGGCGATGTGGTGGCCATGAACATGATCAAACTCAACTTCCGACTCCAAGGTGTTAAAGCATATATTGCCCAGCTGAAATTTGCACTTGAGAGGGTCACAAGGAGCTGTGGCCTGAAGACACTTTTCAGCTTGACCTCCCATCAATGATGACACGCTTGAATGATCTCCCCAGTCGAGTGCAAGCTTGGAAGAAATCTGCTGCACGCTGTGGAGCCGACGTGGCGCTCTCCCTCGTCAGGGTTCATTGCAAGGAGGCGGGCAAAGAGAAGCTGAAGGAGCTCCGAATGGTTAACACGAAGAAGCTTCAGTTCGAAGACTTCATGGAGACCTTCATAAACGGAGCCACCAGAATCATGCACGGTATCAACTTAGATACGTTCGTCGAGCCTGCTAGCCAGTCAGGCGCTTAAAAAACTTCTAATCTCTGAGGAAAAAACTTTATTTGCCTCCATATGCGAGTGTAATTGTACCAAGCTTAAAAATCCATTGAGGCCTTAGGCCTGAGCACTTTTTATCGCTTGCTTGATCTTTGCTTGAAGAGCTAAATCTGACTGAATTTGGCTTTTAATCGATCATTCGACTGAATTTGTTTCTTGACTTCTCGAGTGGATAGACTGCTATTCACTCGATAGGGTCTGTAACTTAGTCCAAAGCATGTTCGCAGCTAAGCCCCTGAGCGTGAGGGTTGCACAACACTCGGAGGAGTTTTAGTACTTAGGCAAAGACTAGTTCGCAGCTAAGCTGTCGAGTGGATAGACTATTATCCGCTCGAAGGAGTTTTTAAGTTAGGCGAAAGCATGTTCGCAGCTAAGCTCCCGAGCGTGAGTGTTGCTCAACACTCGAAAAAGTTTAGTACGTCGGCGAAGACTGGTTTGCAGCTAAGTTGTAGAGTGAATAGTCTGCTATCCACTCGATGTTTTTTTTTAACTTAGGTGAAAGCATGTTCACGGCTAAGCCTCCGAGTGTGAGGGTTGCTCAACACTCGGAAATGTTTAGTACTTAGGCGATGACTGGTTCGCAGCTAAGATGTCGAGTGGATAGACTATTATCCGCTCGAAGGAGTTTTTAACTTAGGTCAAAGCATGTTCGCAGCTAAGCCCCCAAGTGTGAGGGTTGGTCAACACTCGGAGAAGTTTAGTACTTAGGCGAAGACTGGTTCACAGCTAAGTTGTCGAGTGGACGGACTGCTATCCACTCGACGTTTCTTTAACTTAGGCAAAGACTGGTTCGTAGCTAAGCTGTCGAGTGGATGGACTGCTATCCATTCAACATTTTTTTAACTTAGGTGAAAGCATGTTCGCAGCTAAGCCCCTGAGTGTGAGGGTTGCTCAACATTCATAGATGTTTAGTACTCAGGCGAAGACTGGTTTGCAGCTAAGTTGTCGAGTGGATGGAATGCTATCCAGTCGACGTTTTTTTTAACTTAGGCGAAAGCATGTTCGCAGCTAAGCCCCCGAGTGTGAGGGTTCGTCAACACTTGGAGAAGTTTAGTACTTAGGTGAAGACTGGTTCGCACCTAAGTTGTCGAGTGGATGGACTGCTATCCACTCGAGGTTTTTTTAACTTAGGCGAAGACTTGGTCACAGCTAAGCTGTCGAGTGGACGGACTGCTATCCATTCGATGTTTTTTAACTTAGGCGACAGGATGTTCGCAGCTAAGCCCCCGAGTGTGAGGGTTGCTCAACACTCAGAGAAGTTTAGTACTTAGGAGAAGACTGGTTCGCAACTAAGCTGTCGAGTGGATGGACAGTGATCCACTTGACGTTTTTTTAACTTAGGCGAAAGCATGTCCGTGGCTAAGCCCCCAAGTGTGAGGGTTGCTCAACACTCGGAGAAGATCCCCAGTGTGAAACTACACGATTGTAGTCGACAAAAGACTGTGGAAGTCTGACTTGCATGGATGAAGTAATTCAATTACACTAGAAATTCGTCTGTCTCTAGGAATAAAAGCGTCAGAGCAGATCTCCTTTCCAGGATCGTCACTCCTCCATCAGCTTCTTGAGGTTGTACAAGTGATAAGCTTCGTTGTTCAACACCTTGGTGATGACAGAGGGACCTTCCCACGCTGGAGCGAGTTTGTGGGGTCGTTGTTGATCAACTCGGAGCACCAAATCTCCCTCATGAAACGATCGACTCTTGACATTCTTCACATGGAAGCGCCGCAAATCTTGCTGATAAATTGTAGACCAGATCAGGGCCATTTCTCGTTTTCTTCTAGGAGGTCGACTCCATCTTGCCATGCCTGTTCAGCCTCAGCTTCAGAATAAAGTTCAACTCGGGGAGAATTGTGGAACAGATCACTCGGCAGGACAGCTTCGGCTCCATAGACCAAGAAAAAAGGAGTCCGTCCAGTCGACCAATTGGGTGTCGTCCTCAAGCCCCATAGGACAGATGGCAATTCCGTCACCTAGGCTCCCACAACATGGTCCAAGTGGCACATAAGTCGAGGCTTTAAGCTTTGAAGGATGAGACCGTTCGCTCGTTCAACCTGACCACTGGTTTGGGGGTGAGCGATAGAGGCATAATCTACCAGAGTGCCTTGAGCGGAGCAGAAATCTCTGCATTCTTCTGAGTCAAAGTTGGTGCCGTTCTTCGTGATGATACTGTGAGGAACGCTATATCGGAAAATTATCGCTCTCATGAATGTGACTGTTGTGCGAGAGATTAACTTCTCAATCGGCTTGGCCTCTATCCACTTTGTAAACTTGTTGACTGCAACTAGTAAGTGAGTGAATCCATCTTTCCCAGTCCGAAAAGGACCAACCATGTCGAGTCCCCGAACAACAAACGGCCAGGAGAGGGGGATCATTTTCAAAGCAGACGCTGGCTTGTGGGACAATTTGCATAGAATTGACAACCTTCGCAGTGATCGATAATGTCTTTGGCCATCTCATGAGCTCGTGGTCAGAAGAAACCAGCTCGGTATGCTTTAGCGTCAATCGTCGGTGAGGATGCATGATGACTGCAAGTTCCCGAGCGGATCTCGTCCACAATCACTCGACCTTCCTTAGGGGAAATACAGCGCTATGTTATGGCAATCACGCTTTCTCTCAACAACTGATCTCCCATCACTGTAAAGGCTTTTGACTTGCGCACAATCTGCCGAGCTTCTGTCTCATCTTCTGGGAGTTCTTGCCAGAGGATATAAGCAATGTATGCCACCATCCAATAAGGGATGATGGCCAGAATTTCCATGACCAAATCAATTATCGCAGGGACATCGACTTCAGTTGGATCAGTGGAGCTCATAGCTTGCGGAGGCTCTTCGGTGAAAGGATCTTCTTGAACCGAAGGAATATGCAGGCGTTCTAAAAACATGTTATTGGGGACAGGTCGTTGAGTGAATGCAATCTTTGCCATCTCATCAGCCGCTTGATTTTTCACTCGGGGAACATGATGAAGCTCCAGACCTTCAAAATCCTTCTCCAGCTTTCTAACTGCATTGCAGTATCCAGTCATGGTAGGGTTTCGAACATCCCACTCTTTCATCACTTGATTGACCACTAAATCTAAGTCGCCATAAACGATCAAGCGCTTGACGCCAAGTGAGATGGCCACGCGCATCCCATACAACAGTGCTTCATACTCAGCTTCATTGTTCGAGGGGTCGAAGTGAATCTACAAGACATAATTGAGCTTGTCACCTTTTGGAGACATCAAGACAACAGCAGCACCGGATCCGTTTAACATTTTAGCGCCATCGAAGAACATAGTCCAGTGTGCCGAGTGGATTTGAGTCGGCTGCTGCTATTCCATCCATTCGACACTAAAATCTGCCAGCGCCTGAGACTTGATTGCTTTCTTGGCTTCAAATCTGATGTCAAAATGTCCAAGCTCAATTGCCCACTTGGCCACTCGGCTAGACGCATCTCGATTGTTCAGAATCTCACATAATGGAGCATCACTGACGACTGAAACCGAGTGGTCTTGAAAATAATGTGCTACCTTCTTTGCTGATAGGTAAATACCATAAACCAGCTTGTGGTAGTGCGAATACCTTTGCTTTGAAGGAGACAAAACTTTAGAGACGTAATAGACTGGTCGTTGGACCTTATATGCTTTGCCTTCCTCTTCTCGCTCGACAGTAAGCACTATACTGACGACCTGATTAGTAGCCGCGATGTACAGGAGCAAGCGCTCTTTGCTAGCAGGAGCGGAAAGCACCAGCTGGGTGGAGAGCAGGGCTTTGAGCTCGACAAACGCTGCTTCAGCTTCTGGAGTCCAGCCGAATGTGTTGGACTTCTTCATCAGTCGGTACAAAGGCAACACCTTCTCACCAAAATGAGAGATGAATCGACTCAATGCTGCTAAGCAATCTGTGAGCTTCTGAATGTCGTGCACTCACACGAGAGTCTTCATTCAGGTAATGGCGTTGATCTTCTCAGGGTTGACATCGATCCCTTGTTCGGAAATGAGAAAACCGAGTAATTTGCTGCCAGGGATGCCGAAAGTACACTTGGCTGGATTCAGCTTGATGTCATACCTCCTCTGATTGGCGAATGTTTCTGCCAAGTCAGTCAGCAGGTCGGAACCTTTATGGGACTTGACAACTATATCGTCCATATACGCCTTGACATTCCGAGGGATTTGGTCGAGTAGACATTTCTGTATCATGCGCATGAAAGTAGAACCGGCATTTTTCAAGCCGAATGGCATGGTGATGTAGCAAAAACACCCGAATGGGGTGATGAAGGCTGTTTTTATTTCATCTGGGCCAAACAAACAGATTTGATGGTACCCAGAGTAAGTATCTAGAAACGACAAGTGCTCACACCCCGCAGTTGAGTCGACAATCTCATCTATGCGGCGAGCGGAAAATGATCCTTCGCGCAGACCCGATTGAGATGTTTGAAGTCGATGCACATACGCAACGACTTATCCTTCTTGGGGACCTTGACTACATTCAAGAGCCACTCGGAGTGGTAAATTTCCCGAATGAACTTGACCTAAAAGAGACGAGCCACCTCTTCTCCGATTGCTTTGCGCTTCTCCGCCACTGATCGACGCAAATGCTCCTTAACAGGCTTAGCCTTTAGGACAACTCTCAATCAATGCTCAACCAGCTCCCTAGGAACCCCCGGCATGTCATCAGGCTTCCATGCGAAGATGTCCCAGTTCTCACGGAGGAACTGGATGAGCTCGGCTTCCTATTTGCTATCGAGTGTTGACGATATATTGGTCGGAGCGGCGTTTGGATCTGTCAGGTGAATCTGAACTTCCTTCACTTCTCCTGCCGACTGAAATGCCGACTCAAAAGCCGGCTTCTTAGAGTGCAGCAAATCGACAGGGTCGGCGGTTTTCTTGTACTCTTCCAGCTCAACCATGCCCATCTGATGGTCAGCAATCTTAGAGCCTTGCTGAAGACACTCTTCTGCCCGCTGTCGATTGCCAGTGACCGTGATCACGCCCTTAGGGCCTGGCATCTTCATCTTGAGATACACGTAACATGGGCGGGCCATGAAATGAGGATATGCGGGTCGACCCAGAATAGCATGATAAGCGCTTTGGAAATCCACGACTTCAAACGTTAGTTTTTCCTTTCGGAAATTTCTGTCATCTCCGAATGTCACATCCAATGCAATTTGGCCGAGTGACCCGGCATTCTTCCCTGGGATTACTCCGTGAAATTGCTTGTTGCTTTCACTCAGTAGGGACATCGTAATGCCTATCCCTTTGAGGGTACCTGCGTAAAGGATGTTCAGGCCGCTGTCACCGACCATGAGGACCTTTCGCATTCGAGTGTACCCCACCATTGGGTCAACCACCAGAGCCTGTCGACCGGGCGTAGCCACATGAGCAGGATGATCTGATTGGTCGAATGTGATGGCATACTGTGACCACTTGAGGTATGTGGGGGTGGTAGGCACGGCCATGTTAACCTCCCCATTGATGACCTTCAACCGACTCTTGCTTTCCACATCGGCAAAAATCATAAGCGTGGCAGTGACATCCAGGAATGTTTCTTTATCTTCATCATCCTTCTCAGGACTCTTGTCACTCGTCGGAATCTCTCTGACGTTCTGAATAAGCAGTCGACACTGTCGAGTGGTGTGTTTGGGCAAAATCAAATTGCCTTCTTCATCTTTCCTCGTGTGGATTGCACACGGTTGATCTGGCACATCAGTCCCTGACTGATTCTTTCCTTTCTTGGGGGCATACTATCCTTTGGACTTCCACTTGCCTTTTGCCTGGGTCGCCAATGCGGCTGCCTCTGCCTGGACAGGGCCATCATCTTTCCGCTTTTGCTTCCGATTGGAATTTCCAACAGCATCACTAACAATTGCTTTTCCTTTGCCGCTATGGAGGCAGTCTTCTTCCTCGCCATTGGCGTACCGAGTGGAAATATCCATCATTTTGCTGAGTGATATATCACATGTTCGCCCAAACTTCAAATAGAGCTCTCTGTACCTTACACCGGCTTTGAAAGCACACACAGCCTGGTATTCGGATACATTCTCCACTGTATGGTGCAGAGTGGACCAGCGTTGAATGTAATCTCTCAGCGTCTCGTTGGGTTTCTGGGCACATGCTGCAGGTCGACCAGTCCAGCAGGGTGCTTGCAAGTACCCTCGAAGGTCCGGACAAACACTCGGGCCAGAACCTCCCAGCACCATATACTGGAAGGAGCCAAGTGATTCAACCAAGCCCGAGCTGAGCCATCCAACATCACAGACAAGTGCTTCATGGCAATGTCATCGTTGCCGCCCCCGATCTGTATAGCCACTTGGTAATCATCTAACCAGGTCTCTGTCTTTGACTCGCCAGAAAACTTCCCGATCCTAGCCGCCAATCTGAAGTTGGGGTAATCTCCGCAGAACGGATGGCTCTGCTGAAACATTCAGGACTAGAAATCACTGCCGAACTGCCACACGGCAAATCCCTATCTTGTCCTTCTCTATAGGCTCTGCCCTTGTCGATCCGCCTTTGGGTGAGGAGGTCGCGAGCATCAAAACCCGCATTCCGATCGCCACAGAGCGAACGCCTTTCGTCCTGGTGCCGGGGCACGTATGGACCACCCCGCAGCGAAGTGAGCACTCAAAGGTGACCTTCGCGGTGAGACTGATCTCTGGCTTGTTCCACACGGAAACCTCCACCCCTACGGTGTAAGGGCGATCCAGGGTTTTGTGCTCACTGAACGGTCTCTGCCCTGGGCGAATTGATGTGTAACCTGTTGCGTGACTATGAAACAAAAAAATTCTGACGCTATGGTGCATCTAGCAAAGCCCTGATTTGCATCAACCCTCTTCCGGCCTCTGATCGTGAAAGCTAAATAGAATCTGCTATCCTAGCAGCGGCTGCAACATTTAACACAGGGGTATGATATACCTCAACGTTGTTATGAGTTCCAGTAGGAAACAACTCCCGCTGACGTTGATCGGAAACTAGTGGGCGCTGGCGAGTGCGCTGGTCAAGTTCTCTCTAGAGCTCCTCCAGCCGAACGCGCGTAGCCTCCAAGGCCTGGACCTCGATGGTTGTACCAATGATGGGAGTATGAAGGACTACGCCATCGCGATGTGGCTGTACACTCAATGGACCGCCGTTCTCCCGTTTGCCGTGGCCGAAGCCTAGCGCTGGGCTTTGATGTGAGCCTGCCATCAGGACCTCCACCGCGGGGTCACAACTCTCACACTCGGAAGGGACGTCAGACGGATCGGAATCCGATTCGAACACGCCGTGTAGGCATTCGGTTGGCTCGAGCGCCGCCATCTGCAATGAAGCTCCGAGTGCCACTGCATGTCTCACCCAGCGCTGGAGTCATGAGCGACCAGATCGCTTGTGACGATGATCAGCGAGGGGAGTCAACGAATAGGGCATCGACACTTGACGCAGCAGCACACCGCAGGGACTCGCTCGGAAGTGCGCGGCCCCATGGATCGGAGCGCCTTGACGTCGAGAGGCACTTCCTGAAGCCACGTCGAATCGTCGGCGATGAAGGTGAGCGCACTGAAACAGATCTCGTGGCCCAGAGCGAAAACATCTCCGGAACACATGCCGAAGGACAAAAAATGTAACCTCACCGGAAGTCGGTTAGATGCCTGTCCCACGGTGGGCGCCAACTGTCGTGGGAACGAGCCTGACAGTAGATAGTAGGGGTACGAAGGGAGAGGGCAGAGTCCTAGCTATGGCGAGGGTGTACACACGGATGTATGAGTTTAGGCCCCTCTTGTGGAGGTAACAGCCCTACATCTTAGTGCTCTAGAGCTTTTGTCAGGTGGATGTTCTGATTACAATAATTGCTAACCCTTGGGCCAGAGGGGAGGGGAGGCTTATATAGAGTTCGCTGCCCCTCATAATTAGGTGGCGTCAAAGGGTATGATCGTGGGTTTAAAGAGTGGCATTACTGGTAACGTACGTAATAAATGCTACTAATGACTAAAGGGCCTAACGCCTACCCGTTGGCCTCCAGGGGGTGGCTTCTAGTCTTCTAGTGTCGGCTGGAAGTGAGGTCTTCCGAGTGACAGACGACTGTCGAGTGGAGGGAGAAGACACCGAGTGGCTTACGTGTCAAGTGACTTAAGCGTCATCGGGAATCCAGTCGGAAGCTTACTTGTGATCTTCAAGTCCTCCAATGTATTGTCCTTAGGTAGGGTATGTAGGTCATGCCTAGTGCCCTACCCTATGTACATATCCTCGTCAGGAAGTAGTAGCCACCCTGGCGGCAAGGCCCAACGGGGAGCCGCGAGTTACAAATACAGAAGAATCGAGAAGACATCCAAGCAATCAAGACCCTAGGAAAGACCTTGCCGGGATGGCCTTTGTAGCCCCGGCAAGGCGAAGCCCCAGCAAGACCCCGCCAGCGCAGAGGCTAGTTGTCGCCCCCCTTGGGCATGTGTCGTGGCGCCGGTGATGGAGGGGCTAAGCGGTGTCGATAGGACAGGCTCCAGTCCCCTACGGTAGACAGTCAAAGATGCCTGACGGTGCATTAAATGCGCCTGTCTTACACCGTCAGTGTTAGGTATGATAGCACTATAGCTCTGTACACCCCGTGTACGCACTGTACGCCACTATTGGGATCCCCTTGGTCACATAAAAGGAGGCCCAGGGCGTAACGGTAGAGGAATTTTCGACTTTTGGGACTCTCATCTCCTAGCTCACACGCGTAGTAGCTCCTTGGAGTGCTCCTATAGCTGGAACCCTAAAAACACCCACAATACAACCAAGCAGGAGTAGGGTTTTACGCACCTTTGCGGCCCAAACCTGGGTAAAAATCCCGTGTGTTGCTCATCAGATCTGCTCTCTATACGAACCATCTTCCCTGCTGAACCGTAATGGGATCCTCCTGATCCCATAGGTGTCGTTTCCCCAACATCTTTGGCATGCCAGGTAGGGGGATAGGTCACATGGACCTGATCTGGTGATTAGCATGCCAGTTTCATCATCATCATCATCGCCATGGCCCCCAAGTGGAATGGTCTGATGGCGGTTGGTCCATCCACGTCCGCTGCCCCCTGTCACTACGTAGACAGGTGAAGGTGTAGACGCGGGTGGAGGAGGTGGAGGGTCAGAGCATCTGCGTCACTTCGATAATCAAGGCCAAAGCAGCGGCGACGCCTGCCACGGAGATGATCATGGCAACGGTGGGAACCCCCGTGTCATTGGGTCTCACGAAAGAGCTGTACCGACTACGGGCGGTACGGTGAACTTCGAGGACGGACGGGTACCTTACGAGATGCCCACGCTGGCGCATACGCCACGACCTTCCCAGGACACGCGTGAAGAGCAGCGTCGCGGTGTTGCTGGTTCCCACCGTCGCCACGGAAAGGCTCCTGCGCATCGCTCCCAAGATGCACGGCACCAGCATGCACGCCGGCATGCTAGCGGGAGTGGCGTGTGATCGCGGGACCGCGACGGAGCTCCTTCTAACACAGTTAGAAGTCAAAGCACCCCGCGTTGTTCGCCCTATTCGTTGACGACCATGTCCGAAGAAGCAATGGCGTGGGCGCAACTGCTCCTAAACTTCCCTCCTGCTACGAAGAAGCTCGACGAGTGGAGAGCCACCAATTAGAGCCTCCTCAGCCTCGTCGACAAGTTTCGATCCTCCGAGCCGGCCGGCGCCAGTGGTGAGAAGGCCAATGGCTGTGTGACCATGGTGCACTCTCCTCCATAGCAACAACGCCGATCACCGACTCGACGAACCAATGCTTGCAATGGTTACTCGACAGCATCATCTGATCTTGGATGCATCGCGATTAGCGTCAAGTTCTGCAGGAACGAAGAAAGGAAGACACTCGGACTGCAATTGAGTGGCAGCGGCAAGCACGCCATCCACCTGATAAGTGCACGGAACCCACTATAGACAAATCCACGCTAGTGTATCTTGTCAGCCTACCTTACGAGGTGGGTTGTCCAGCGTTTACCCATGAACTGCGCAAGTCCAGTGGCCCAACTCCCGCACGTTCAAGCCAGAGGTCCTAGAGAAATATGACGGCAAGACTCATCCATCGGAGTTCCTGAGTATCTACACCATTGAAGTGTAAGATGTCGGGGCTCACGACGACAAGATACTCGCCAACTATTTCCCCTTGGTGCTCAAGCCCAATGTCAAGTCGTGATTGACGCACCTGCTGGAGAATTCCATCACCTCCTGGGCAGACCTGTGCCATGAGTTTGTTGGTGCCTTTCTCGGAGGCCACCAAGCTCCTGGTCAAGAAAGAGATTTGCACATCATTCCCCAGAAGGAGGGCAAGACTTTGTGCAAGTACATCCAAAGGTTCAGCCGCGTACACCACAACATAATAGACATTCATCCTGCCGTTATTATCAGTGCATTCCATAAGAACGTGCATAACTGCTGGATGCAGGAAGAGCTAGCGATGATCTGGGGACCCCGACTCATAAGTCGTGATCACCTAATGCACATGTACAGTGACCCCAGAGATCAATGCTCACTAAACAAACAAAAGCTGAATAACAAGAGTATTACATTCACATTTACCGTCTTACAGAGATAAAGACCATGAAGGTCTAGTATTACATAGATAAGGCCACACGGGCCAAACACTTAAACTTAACAAGAAGCGGAAATCTTGGTCGAAAGCGCGAACCCATGCCATCTGCCTTAAACCTACAGGCATTCTGACTGGGTAGCATCCTAGTTCACATGTTCGTCACCAATGAACTCTTCACCGTACTCCTGTTCTTCCATGCCTGGCCACTTAAATAACTAGTGACAAGCCAATGAGTACTTTGAATGTACTCGCAAGCAACCCAACTTGTGGGACAAGGTATAACAACGCAGGATAAAGCACTAAGTAGGTAATTTGTAGAAAACTAATTTGTATGCAATAACATGATCAAGTAACTTATGTAAGCATGCATCAATAGTTGGCCTATATCCTTGTGAGCAAGTTCCAGATATCATCGTACCCACGGGGTTGAACATCCCATGTTCAGTCATCAAGTCAAGCCATCTGACTTAGCTCAAGTATCACCTTTGTCTCCATCACACACACACACACACCATGTTTGCGAAAACATCCAGACGTAGTTTAAGAAGGACCCCTAACTGTCCACGACCACGGACACATCTATTCAAATAGTTTTACACTCTGCAGAGGTTGCACACTTTACCAACAAGACTTGGGGAACTTCCGTGTCATCCACGACTCGCAGTATATAACATAGCCTAGGTAAACACCCGAACAATGCCTTTCCCCTGGCGAAACTAAACAAAGAGTCCACTCGATTGGTACCCAGCCCACATGATGTACATCACTCGTAGCATCCATGTAGGGACCAATGGTGTGCTTGGTGCCTGTGAGGACAGCGCATGATTGTCCATACCGGCACGACCCCATATCGAGAGTGACCATGCCACTCCCGCCACTAGTAAAGCGGGCTCCTTGCCAGTACCCACCAAAGTAATCAACAGAGCCCCGTCCCATAAGGGGTATCGTGGTTGCGCATGTAAGGTTGGGAGGGTCAGCAGACCTTAAAACTCTGTGTTTTCAAAAACACACCCTCAACTTGTTCCGGTACACCACTTCTTTCTCAAGTGGTCACCCAACAACTCATCATCATCTCCCTCGACCATTTGTGCCACCCAACGGGGTTTTCGAAAAGTCTTTGAAATCATCTCTTTCTTTCCATCACCATGCATAATCCCGATCCCACTTGCGTAGCATCTACTAGCATCATATCTACACCCACCCGCATAACCCTCAGAAGGTGGTAGGCTCATGCACAATGCAAGTGTCAACGACAAAAGTATCGGAAGCGACCCGCCGAAGTGGTCACTACTCCACATGATAAAATATAACAAAAATAAAGTGTTATATGAAATCCAATAAAAATGGTTTGTTAACATGGTCAAAGGGCTACTTGCCTGGCTCAACAAGTCTTTGGGGTCTTCAAAGTCTTCGGGTCCAACTCCCTCATCAATAGCGCAACCTATCGTCGCGATAAATAGCGATAATAATAAGCATCACACAAAATAGAGCACACAAAGCTACTACTAATGATACCATATTCCTAGAAATACTAAAAATATTTGTATAGGGGTTTGCTATGAAAACAATTTTTTAAACTATTTAAACAGAGGCAAAAAGATGCCAAAAACAGGTTTTAAAATAAAACAGTGCATAAAAAGTTTTTAACAAACTATACAAATGGCACTATTAAATTCTACATATTATTCTAAGATTTTAGGTGGAAAAATATTTGTCATTGGACTTATTTTTTTCCTCGTGGGATTTTTGGAAAACAGGGAAGAAAAAAAAAGGAGAAAGGGCATTGTGCCCTGGGATAGATCCAGCCAGCTGCTGGGGCGGCCCACTGGCCAGCCAGGCTAGGAGCACTGGCACCCCCGCGTGCGTCAGGTTTCAAACCTGACGGGCGAGGCCCAGTGGCTAGAGAGAGAACGCGGGAGGGGGAGGTGAGAGGCCGACAGGTGGGCCCTCTGTCGGGTCCTTCTCCCACCACGGGACACAGAGGAGATGGCCTCACCGGCGGCATTGTAGGACTCGGCGGTGATGGGCTGGTGTGGGGATGGGCTCGGGGTCGAGTCGCCGATCCGCTGGAGGTCGGAGGAGCGGCGGCGGTGGCCGGAGTCGCCGGTGACGAGAAGGCCACGGCGGAGGGCTTCGGGAGGAGATCACCGGGGCCGTTCTAGGCTGTAAAAAGAGCAAGGGAAAGGGGGATGGCATCAGTGGGGTGAGGGAGGAGCAACCCGAGAGGAAATGGGGCCGGAGGACCTCGCTAACTGGAGATCGACGGCGGCGATGCCACGAAGGGGTTCGGCTCGATCCCGAGCACAAAGCGCCCTGGGGCTCGCTGGAGTGGCAAAGGGGTTGCCTGGGACAAGGAGAGGGAGACTAGAGGGGACAGGAGGCTCAGGGAAAGCCTTAAATAGGCGGCCCTCTGTCCACCAAGCTTGGGTGCGCCCGTGAGCTCGTGGCCGAGGCCAGAAGCCATGGGAGGGGGAGAGAATGTGTTTGTGGTCCACTAGGACTCGTCCACGACCTGGGGGAGGAGAGAGAGAGACAGGCCAGGGAGCATGCGCGTGCAAGCCCTGCGGTTGGCCGAGCTGGGCGGCGCCGGGCACGCGTGCAGGAGGTTGAGAGAGAGAGGGGGGAAGGGGCCATTGCCCTGGCGTGTTGCAGACGTCGAGGTGCATTGAATGGCGCGTGGGGGAGGCTCGAGGTGGTCGAGTATGGGCAGGAGAGGGAGGTCAACCCTCTGGAGTGCGGCTACGTGCTCCAGAGCGCGAGCTTGGCCAGCATAATAAGGCTTTGGGGCGCTGTGATGCATCCACTGATGTCCAGAGGCTGCGGAAGGGAGTAAACAATGGGAAAAGAGGCATGGGATGCTCTAGGGTGGCCATGAGTGCAAGAGAGAACTAAGAAAAGAGGGAAAGATGCTGTCCAAGGGGTGCAAGTGGGGTTTTTTCCCCCACAATCATGGAGCTAGCCGTTGGTCTTTCTCTTGGAGTTTCTAGGGGTCTAGGTGGAGTTGTGGTAAAAATTTGTCTCAAGGAGAACAAGGGAAGGGGCTCAATTATTGATTCGTGGATTCAGCCTAGAGGTGTTTGATGGAGATTAGTGCAAGCAAATGGGCTTTGCTTGCCATAAGATTTGAGAGGATGAAATGGTAATTAGAATTAGCCCTCATCAACAAGTTTGAGCTTGATTGATGAAAGTTCACAATGTAACTTTTTGGAACCCTAGAAATAACCAGAATCTGGTTTTTGTAGATCTAGTCATGCTAAGGTAATTCACTTGATGCACCACTCAATGTAGCACCATTATTTGGTGATTAGAACATGTCCACGAAGTTTGGGGTCAAGGGAAGAAACTTCACAATGTAGAGTTGCTATAATTTAATCTGGACAGGGGGGTTTGGAATAGTTTGATGAATCAAATCAACTTGTATTGAGATGCAACTTTGCAAGATCATCACCTATGATAATGTTGACTTGCTGGAATTTTCTTCGAATTTATTGAGAATATTTCTTATAGAAATATTTCAAAAGCTTGATTTGGATAGAAAGGGTTTTCCCCATGATTTTGAACATGGCCATGTGTTGAAACACATACATATGGAAAATATATGTCTAGTGAGTTTCCCTAAATTTTCTCAAATATTTTGAAAGCATTTAAATAATTTTTCCCTATGAAAAACCATTTCTGGTCTTAAGAAAAAGCCTTTAAATAAAATATTAAAATAATCTTTAAAATCACTATTTGGTGGTTTTTGGAAGTCATAAATATAGTAGGCTTCAAATAAAGCCTTTGGGGAAAAAGGATCGACCCAATTTGAGGACTTGCAGTGCAAGCCTCAACTGAGGCGGTTTTCAAAACCTAATTTTAGTAAATCCTTTTTGGTCAAAATAATATTTGAAAAAAATAGTTTTGGGCACTATACACATGGCATGATCATTGGGCAAGAAGTTTGGGTCAAGGAAGATGAATATGGACAGGGATAGAATCTAAGTGTGCCATACACAAAAAACTCAACAAGCAAACAAGCAACAATTCAAACAAGCACAAGTACAGAAAAAGTTTTAATTGGCTCCAAATTTTGTAAATGCAATCATAACAAGGTGATATAAACACAGGGTGTGACAGACCTAACTCCCCTTACAAGAATCTCGTCCCTGAGATTCCTAGGCTATGTGCGAAAAAGATAGGGGAACTCAGATCTAAGATAGTCTTCACGCTCCCAGGTTGCTTCAACTTCAATGTGGTTGCTCCATTGGACCTTGAAGTACTTGATGGTGCGGCTTCGAGTGCAACGCTCTGGTTCATCCAAATGCGAACTGGCCTCTCGTGATAAGTGACGTCTGGCTAAAGATCGATGATTTGATGGTCGATGAACTTGTTGAGGTCGGGGTGGTTGGGAACTTGGAGACACTTTCGAAGTTGTTACACTTGAAAGACATTGTGCACATCCGATAGTTCGGAAGGTAGCTCTAGCTGGTAGGCAACTTCTCCGCACGTAGAGGTGATCTTGAAGGGGCCGATGTATCTTGGTGCAAGCTTCCCCTTGACACTTGGTTCCGTTGAGAGGCGTGACTCGGAGGTAAACATGGTCACCGACACAGAAGTTTACTTCTCGGCGGTGGGAGTCAGCGCAACTTTTTTGTCTTGACCTGGTGGTCTCAAGGAGCTCTCGGACAAGTTGAACTTGCTCTTCTGCTTCGCAGAGGATATCTGGTCCAAAGACTAACCCTTCTCCGATCTCTGACCAGTTGAGAGGAGTGCGACACTTGCGTCCATACAACACCTCAAATGGTGCCATCTGAAGACTCGATTGGTAGCTGTCTTTGTACAAGAACTCAACAAACGGCAGGCAATCTTCCCACTTGGCTCTGTACGCCAAAACACAAGCACGGATCGTATCTTTGAGTATCTGATTTACTCATTCTGTCTGTCCATCGGTATGGGGGTTAAAAGCAGTGCTGAAGGAGAGCTTGGTGCCCATGGCTCCTTGAAACATCTTCTAGTACCTTGACGTGAACTGGGTGCCTCCGTCTGACATGATCTCCTTAGGAACTCTTTGAAGACTCATGATACGCTCGATGTAAACGATGGCTAGCTTGTTACCATCATAGGTGGTCTTGACAGGAATGAAATGGGCTACCTTGGTCAGGTGGTCAACAATGACCCAAATGGAATCATGTCTTTTGCTTGACCTTGGTAATCCGGTGATGAAATCCATCCCGACTTTGTCCCACTTCCATTCAGGCACTTTGAGAGGCTGCCATAGCCCAGCGGGTCGTTGATGGTCTGCTTTGACTCTCTGGCATATGTCACACTTAGCAACAAACATGCATATTTCCCTCTTCATGCCATGCCACCAGAACTTTTCCTTGATGTATTGATAAATCTTGGTTCCTCCAGGGTGGATGGAATACAGAGTGTCATGAGCTTTTTGCAAGATCAAGTCCTTGAGCTCCTCTTTGTTGGGTACGCAGATGTGATTCCCAAACTATACCATACCTTGTTCATCTACAAAGAATCATGGAGCCTTGTCTGCCTGGATCTTCCTCTTGACGCCTTCAATAATCTCGTGGCCCTTCTGAGCTTCTTTGATATCATCTATCAAGGTAGGCTTTGCTTCGAGGTTGGCAAGGAATCCAGGTGCAACTAGTTTCAAGCCGAAGCTTTCAAGCTCTTCATATAGGGCGGGTAGCCTTTCCTTAATCATGGCATTCAAGGAACAAGCCTTTCTGCTCAAGGCGTCTGCTACCACGTTAGCCTTTTCAGGGTGGTATTGAACACTGAGGTCATAATCCTTGATTAGTTCCAACCATCTTTGCTGCCTCATGTTCAACTCCCTTTGGGTGAAACTATACTTCAAACTCTTGTGGTCTGTGTATATCTCACATCGCTTCCCCAGAAGGTAATGTCGCCATGTCTTCAGGGCATGAACCACGGCTACCAACTCAAGCTCAGGAGGAGCATGGTTCTCTTCATGAGGGCATAACTATATAGATAGATATGCTACGACTCTGCCTTCTTGCATCAGAACACCTTCAAGTCCGGTTCGCGATGCATCAAAATATATCACAAACTCCTTGTGAATATTGGGGGTGGCCAAAACTGGGGCTATGGTAAATCTCTCCTTGAGCTCCTGGAAGCTTTCCTATGGAAAATCTCTCCTTGAGCTCCTGGAAGCTTTCCTCGCACTTAGTTGTCCATTCAAACTTCTTTCCCTTCTTCAAAAGCTGAGTCATGGGTCGAGCAATGCTTGAGAATCCTTCCACGAACTTGCAGTAATACCCTGCGAGTCCGAAGAAGCTCCTTACTTCCTTCACGGTTGTTGGGGATTGGCACTCAGTCACGGCTTCAATATTGGCAGGATCCATTGACAATCCTTCTAGAGTCAACACATGACCCAAGAATCCAACTTCATGCAGCCAGAATTCACACTTGTTGAACTTGGCATAAAGCAGGTGCTCTTGAAGCTTGTCTAGGGCCATTCTCAAGTGTTTCTCACGCTCTTCTTCAGACTTGGAAAAGACGAGTATGTCATCGATGAAGACGACAACAAACTTGTCCAAGTACTCCATGAAGACCTTGTTCATGAGGTACATGAAGTAGGCAGGGACATTGGTTAATCCAAATGACATGACCGTGTATTCATACAGGCCATACCGGGTTACAAATGCCATCCTCGGAATGTCTTGGGGTCTGATCTTTAGGTGGTAGTACCCAGACCTGAGGTCGATCTTGGAGAACACCTTGGGTCGTTCAACTGATCGAATAGGTCTTCAATCTTGGGGAGTGGGTACTTGTTCTTTATCGTGACTTCATTGAGAGAGAGGTAATAGACAAAAGTCTGATAGTTCCATCCCTCTTTGACACAAATAGAACAGGCGATCCCCAAGGAGAGGGACTAGGGCGAATGAATCCTTTTCTGAGCTGCTCTGCCGGTTGCTTCTTTAACTCAGCCAACTCTTCGAATCCCATTCTATAGGGCTTCTTATAGATGGGCCTTGATCCAGGCATGTCGCGGTCAGGAGGCATTCCAGGAAGCTCATCGGGAATACATCCGGGTATTCACACACCAGTGGCACTTGATCCAACTAAATTCCTGATAGACAGTTAGCCTGAGGGGCTTGAGTGGAGGCAGGGTTAGGAACATACTTGATTTCCACTCCTTGGCTATTGGTCATGGTGAAAATCCTCTTGGCACAATCTAGCAAGCCTTCGTGCTTGGTTAACCAGTCCATGCCTAGGATCGCATCCAAGCCTTCTGACTTCAAGATGATAAGGTCTGCTAGGAAATCTACCTCGTTGATGTTGATTCCAACACCCTTACAACCTATCCCAGACTTCATAACTATTCCTGGGGTTTGTACCAACATACGACTACCCAGGGGTGTAGGTTGCCACTATCTAGAGTGAACATTTGGGTGACAAAAGAATGCAAAGCTCCACAATCAAAGAGTACTATTGCTGGGGTTGAGTTGACAAGGAACGTACCCAGTATGACATCAGGGTCTTCGTGGCTTCCTCAATGGTGACGTGATTCACATGACCCTTGCCATTGCTGGGCTGGTTGCAGGGAGCGGGGTTCCTTGGTGGTGCTCCATGACCTTGGCCTTGGTTCAGCGCATTGGGGCCCGGTGCATCTGGCTTCTTGTTGGGACATAGCCGAGAGATGTGCCTTGGCTGACCACATCCAAAGGAAGTGACTTGCCCGGGGTTGTTGTTGTAGTTCCCACCGCTCTTGTTGCTATTGGGGTTGTTGTAAACTGACCTGGGATTCGCATATTGCTGAGGCTGGTAGCTCAGACGAGGTGCGGGGAGGTCTAGCCTGTTGCAGCTAATAGGTCGGCTTGGCTGGGGCTGGCTGCCAAGGGCGAGGCTTCTGGTTGCTAGAACTACCCTTGCTGATCAACTTGCGCTTGCGAGTGTCGTCTATGGCATGACTCTTGTCTTGTATTATGAGGGCTGTGTTCACCATGTCGAAGAAGGTACGACAGTCACAGACGATGACGTGATAGTGTACGGTGTGCTGAAGTCTTTCCATGAAGTGTTCCTTCTTGGCAGCCTCTGTGTCGACTTCAGGTGCATACCTTGACAGCAGGTTGAACTTCTGTAGGTACTCCTTGACAAAGCCACTTCCTTGCTTCAGCGCTCGGAATTCTCTCTTCTTGATAGCCATGATCCCAGAAGGAATGTGGGCGGTGCAGAATCCTTCCTTGAAGTCATCCCAAGTGATCACACGATCGCCTTGCATGACCTTGAATCCATCCCACCATGCCCTGGCGATACCTATGAGGCAGTGAGAGGCATAAAGCACCTTCTCATGATCCTCATTGCAATTGACCAGTGCAAGGAGGTTCTTGATGGTGCGGATCCAGTCGTCAACATCCAAGGGTTCAGCAGTCTCAGTGAAGGTTGGGGGCGAATTCCTCATGAACTCAGCCAGAGTTGTGCGGCCATTGCCGTTCCTGCCTTGCTGCTGATTGTTCACAAGGACTTGAGCCATCTGCTGAATAGCACCATTGTTGGCTTGTCGTTCCTCCCGGAGAACTTGGAGAAACTGAGATATGGTCATGTTCTCCGGTGGAGCTGGTGGCGGGGGAATGTCGCCTAGTGGCTGCTCCTGGTGTCCTCTAACCTGAGCAGTCCCACTAGTTCCCTGTTGCTGGCTTGAGTTGTCGGCTTCAGGGTTGGCGAAGGATCTATTGTGGGTAGCAGTCACCATCTTGTTTGGATCAGCCAAGTCAAACAAGTGGGATAGACGAGGGGAAAAGTAGCAATGGAAAAGTGCGCCTAAGGGGGTTGGTCGAGTGCAAGTGTGGTACAACAAAGGTCGAAAGACCAACACATATATTAAGACAAGATAGACGATGGAGGTGCTTACATGTTGCCTAAGGCAAAAGGTGCGACTTGCATCGAAATACAAACAGCAAAACAAACAACAAGCACACATGGTTTCATATGAACCATTACACAGACTCGACTTCGCATGAGGGGTGCATGACCGATCCTACCCTAGGGGTTCTCGGACTCAGGTGGTGGAGTGCTCGGTCTCATAGTCACGCTCCACTAGGTCTTCCTCCTGATCATCCTCTAGACGGGCATCGTCTCCGGTCGAGGGGGTCAGAGAATGAGGAGGTCCTTCCCGACGACGCTACGTTGGCAGGTTAGTGAAGAGCTCATGATACTCCTTCGCACTCATGCGACGATGATGTGTGGGTGCATCTCTAGCTAGGGGTACTCCTCCTCGGTAAGCGACAACTGGTTGTCCCTCGGGGGCTCGATCCTTCTTAATCCTGTCTGGCTTCGTCTTGGCTTGACGCAGTAGCTCTCGAGTGTGGTGAAGTTCCTTGCAGAGCTTCACGGACTCCTTAATCAGGTTGTGAGCCAGACTGTCAGTGGAGAGGCTGAAGTAGGTCTGGAACCTGAGTGGTATGCCATCCTCCTTGGATGGAATCAAGGTCCAACTCTCGCCAAGATTATCCTTCCTGTAAGGAAGGTAGCGAGTAGCCGGCTCGTCAGCCATTTCTGCCATGATGTCTCAAAGATGCAGAAGTGCCTTGCATGCAGCTATCTCGACTGCGAGTGCCATGGTCTCCATATGTGGTCCTTCAAAGAACCAGCTAGTCGGGGAGTCGTTGGTCTTCACGACCACATCCACGTGGTACTCCTTCATGACGGCATCGACCCAGTGCTCCTGGTAGAGGTAAATGGGTGGTTGGCAAAACTGGCACTTCTCCAGGCTATCCTCAAGGGGTAGGAGGAAGCCAGATGTCAAGAACTTCGGGTACGATGGCCATCTACAAAGGTTTGAAGGAAGGAGATTCAATAGAGTGCTATGTGAGGAATAGAAGAGGTATGAAGTGCAAAAACTCCTAAGTATAGGTGCTAGGTGTAGATTGAAATTGGTTTCATCCTAACTAACGTCCATGCTGACTAAGAGCTTCCTACAGTCAGGATGGCTCTGATGCCAGCTCTGTGGGGACCCGACTCATAAGTCGTGATCACCGAATGCACATGTACAATGATCCAAAAGATCAATGCTCACTAAACACATAGAAGCTGAATAACAAGAGTCATACATCCACATTTAGCGTCTTACATAGATAAAGACCATGCAGGTCTAGTCTGACATAGATAGGGACACAAGGGCCGAACACTTCAACTTAACAAGCAGCAGAAATCCTGGTCGAAAGCATGAACCCATGCCATCTGCCTTAAACCTATAGGCATTCTGACTGGGAAGCGTCCTAGTTCACATGTTCGTCACCAACGGACTCTTCATCGTACTCCTATTCTTCCATGCCTGGCCAATTCATTAACCAGTGGCAAGCCAATGAGTACTTTGAATGTACTCGAAAGCAACCCAACTTGTGGGACAAGGTATAACAATGCAGGATAAAGCACTAAGTAGTTAATTTGTAGAAAGCTAATTTGTATGCAATGACATGATCAAGTAACTTATGTAAGCATGCATCAACAGTTGGCTGATATCCTTGTGAGCAAGTTCCAGATATCATCGTACCCAGGGGGTTGAACATCCCATGTTCAGTCATCAAGTCAAGCCATCTTACTTAGCTCAAGTATCGCCTTTGTCTCCATCACACACACACCAACTTTGGGAAAACATCCATACGTAGTTTAAGAAGGACCTCCGACTATCCATGACCGCGGACATGGCTATTAGAATAGTTTTACACTCTGCAGAGGTTGCACACTTCACCCACAAGACTCGGGGAACTTCCGTGTCATCCACGACTCGCGGTATATAACATACCCGAGGTAAGCACCCAAACAATGCCTTCCCCTAGCGATACTAAACAAAGAGTCCACTCGATTGGTACCCATCCCACATGATGTACATCACTCGTAGCATCCATGCAGGGACCAACGGTGTGCCCGATGCATGTGAAGACAGCGCATGAGTCCATACCGGCACGACCCCACATCGAGAGTGACCATGCCACACCCGCCACTAGCAATGCGGGCTCCTTGCTAGTACCCACCAAAGTAATCAACAGAGCCCCATCCCATAAGGGGTATCGTGGTTGCGCATGTAAGGTTGGATGGTCAGCAGACCTTAAAACTCTCCGTTTCAAAAACACACCCTCAACTTGTTCCGGTACACCACTTCTTTCTCAAGTGGTCACCCAACAACTCATCATCATCTCCCTCGGGTATTAGTGGTACCTGACGGGGTTTTCGAAAAGTCTATGAAATCATCTCTTTTTTTCCATCATCATGCATAATCCCGATCCCACTTGCGTAGCATCTACTAGCATCCTATCTACACCCACCCGCATAACCCTCATAAGGTGGTAGGGTCATGCACAATGCAAGTGTCAATGGCAAAAGTATCCCAAGCGATCCAACGAAGTGGTCACTACTCCACATGATCAAATATAACGAAAATAAAGTGCTATATGACATGTAATAAAAATGGTTTCTTAACATG
This sequence comes from Hordeum marinum, assembly GCA_022496015.1. Classification (NCBI taxonomy): domain Eukaryota; kingdom Viridiplantae; phylum Streptophyta; class Magnoliopsida; order Poales; family Poaceae; genus Hordeum; species Hordeum marinum. The sequence goes on from CM039678.1 coordinate 341,119,168, forward strand.
GTCAAAGGGTAGCTTGCCTGGCTCAACAAAGTCTTCGAGGTCTTCAAAGTCTTCGGGTCCAACTCCTTCGTCAATAGCGCAATCTAGCATCGCTATAAATAGAGATAATAATAAGCATCATACAAAATAGAGCACACAAACCTACTATTAAAATGCTACCCTATTCTGATAAATACTAAAAACTATACTAAAACTATTTGTCTAAGGTTTTGCTATGAAAATATTTTGAAAAAGTATTTAAGCAGTGGCAAAAAGATGCCAAAAACAGGTTTTAAAATAAAACAATGCATACAAAGTTTTTAACAAATTATTCAAATGCCATTATTAAATTCTACATATTATTCTAAGATTTTAGGTGGAAAAATATTAGTCATTGGATTTATTTTTTTCCCTGTGGGATTTTTGGAAAACAGGGATGAAAAAGAAAAGGAGAAAGGGCACTATGCCCTGGGCCAGTGCCAGTCAGCTGCTGGGCCGGCCCAGTGGCCAGCCAGGCCAGGCGCGCTGGCGCCCCCACGCGCGTCAGGTTTCAAACCTGATGGGCGGGGCCCAGTGGCGAGAGATAGAGCATGGGATGGGGAGGTGGGAGGCCGATAGGTTGGGGCCCCCTATCGAGTCCTTCTCCCACCTCGGGAAACAGAGGAGAGGGCCTCACCGGTGGCGGTGTAGGGCTCGGCGGCGATGGGCGAGTGCAAGGATGGGCTCAGGATCGAGTTGCCGATCCCCTAGAGGTCGGAGGAGCGGTGGCGGTGGTCGGAGTTGCCGGCGACGAGAAGGCCGCGGCGGAGGGCTTCGGGAGGAGATCACCGGTGACATTCTAGGATACAAAAAGATTAGGGGAAAGGGGGGATGGCATCAACGGGGTGAGGGAGGAGCAACCGGAGAGGAAATGGGTATGGAGGAGCTCGCTACCTGGAGATCGATGGCGGGGATGTCGCGGAGGGGTTCAGCTCGATCCCAAGCACAGAGGCCCCCGGGGCTTGCTGGAGTGGCACAATGGGTTGCCTTGGACGAGGAGAGGGAGACTAGAGGGGAGAGGAGGCTCGGGGAAAGCCTTAAATACTCAGTCCTCGGTCCACCGAGTTCGGGTGCGCCCGCGAGTTCGTGGCCGAGGCCAAAGGCCACGGGAGGGGGAGAGAACGTGTCTAGGTTCTACAAGGACTTGTCCACGACCAGGGGAAGGAGAGAGAGGCGGGGGAGCGCGCACGTGCGAGCCCTGTGGTTGGCCGAGCTAGGCACCGCCGGGCACGCGTGTGGGAGGGTGAGAGAGAGGGGGAGCAAGGGGCCGTTGCCCTGGCATGTTGCGGACGTTGACGTGCATCGACAGGCGCGAGGGGGAGGCCCAAGGTGGTCGGGTATGGGAAGGAGAGGGAGGTCAACCCCCTGGAGCGCGGTTGCGCGCTCCAAAGCGCGACTTTGGCCGGCATGATGAGGCTTTGGTGCGCTCTGGCACATCCACTGATGTCCAGAGGCTGCGAAAGGGAGTATGCAATGGGAAAAAGTCATGGGATGCTCTCGGGTGGCCAGGAGTGAGAGAGAGAAGTGAGAAAGGAGGAAAAGATGATTTCTAAGGGGTGCAAGTGGGGTTTTAGCCACCTCAATCATGGAGCTAGCCATTGGTCTTTCTCCTAGAGGAGCTGGGAGGCTAGGTGGAGATGTGGCAAAAATTTGTGCTCAAGGAGAATAGGGGAAGGGGCTCAACTATTGATTCGTGGATTCAGCCTTGCGGTGTTTGATGGAGATTAGGGCAAGGAAATGGGCTTTGCTTGCAATAAGATTTGACAGGATCAAATGGTAATTAGAATTAGGCCTCATCACCAAGTTTGAGCTTTATTCACGAAAGTTCACAATGTAACTTTGTGGAACCCTAGAAATCAACATAATCTAGTTTCTGTAGATCTAGTCATGCTAAGCTAACTCCCTTGATGCACCACTTAGTGTAGCACCATTATTTGGTGATTAGAACATGTCCACAAAGTTTTGGGTCAAGGGAAGAAACTTCACAATGTAGAGTTTCTATAATTTTAATCTGGACAGGGATGGGTTTGGAATAGTTGGATGAATCAAATCAACTTAGATTGAGATGAAACTTTGAAATATCATCGCCTATGATAATGTTGACTTGCTGGAATTTTCTTGGAGTTTATTGAGAATATTTCTTATAGAAATATTTCAAAAGCTTGATTTGGACAGATAGGGTTTTGAGGGATTTTGCCCATGATTTTGAACATGACCATGTGTTGAACTCATATAGATGGAAAATATATGTCCACTGAGTTTCCCTAAATTTTCTCAAATATTTTGAAAGCATTTAAATATTTTTTTCCCTATGAAAAACCATTTGTGGTCTTAAGAAAAAGCCTTTAAATAAAATATTAAAATAATCTTTAAAATCAATATTTGATGGTTTTTTGAAGTCATAAATATGGTAGGCTTCAAATAAAGCCTTTGGGGAAAATGGATCCACCCAATTTGAGGACTTACAGTGAAAACCTCAATTTAAGGGTTTTTGGAAACCTAATTTGAATAAATCCTTTTTGGTCAAAATAATATTTGAAAAAAATAGTTTTGGGCACTATACACATGGCATGATCATTGGGCAAGAAATTTGGGTCAAGGAAGATGAATATGGAGAGGGATCAAATCTAAGAGTGCCATACACAAACAACTAAACAAGCAAACACGCAACAATTCAAACAAGCACAAGTACTAAAAAAGTTTTAATTGGCTCCAAATTTTATAAATCAAATCATAACAAGGAGATACAAACACAGGGTGTGATAGATGAACAAGATCAGGGATGTTGCCGAGCTCTATGCCTCGGCAGATAAATGTGCTCGGGCTGAAGAGGGGAGCAGGCTCCCCGGCGAGGACACTTGCATAGGGGTCGACTTTGAGGATGAGGACGCCGCCGCCCCGATAAGGAAGAGTCGACGACATAAGAAGAAGTGCAAGGACAAGACCATGCTTGCCGTCGAGGGATCCGGCAACCCCGGTACCGCCAAGAAAGCCAAGGGGGATGACCCCGGCAAGGATGTTGTCGGATGCACCTCCTATCAGACTTTGGCGGCTGCCGACAAGCCGGAGGGGTCCGTCAAGCAGTATTGTAAGATCCATCTCACCTAGGGCCACGATCTCCAGGACTGCTGGCAAGTTGAGCAGTTTGCCGAGAAGCAAAAGGCCGAGTATAAGAGGCGAGACAAGGAGAAGGTCCAGGATGGTGCGGAGGGGTACGGCAAGAAGCACGGTGGCCGAGGAGGTCATCGTGGCAAGGTCAAGAAACAGATGGACCGGCCCGCTCGAGGGGGGTGATGATGATATTGAAGGGGATGACGAGTCCAACGAGCATGAGTTCCAGAAGGCTACAGAGATGATGTTCATCGAGGGAGGTGCCTCATCGCATTCCTCTCACCGCCAACTTAAACAGTGGGCGCACGAGGTTAACGCGGCAGAGCCATCTATCGGTGCCCAGAGACCTCTAAAGTGGTCCAACACTCCTATCATTTTCGACGGCGGGGATCACCCTGATCGCACAACTACGGTCGGGTGCCTACCATTGTTGGTTTCGCCAACAATTCGCAACCTCAAGGTGACAAAGATGCTAGTCAACAGTGGGGCCAGCCTGAACCTAATCTCACCTGATGTCATCCAGAGGCTATAGATTCCTGATGAAGATCTCAAGCCAATATGCACTTTCGAAGGGATCAATTCAGGGAGGACTCGGCTAGAGGGCAAGATCACACAGCCGGTAACGTTTGGTAGTAACATAAATTTCAGGACAGAGAAGATCGTTTTTGACATCGCCAAGATGTCATTGCCATACAATGGTATCCTTGGTCGTCCAGCACTGGCCAAGTTCATGGTAGCCACCCACTTCGCTTACAATGTGCTGAAGATGCCCGACCCAATGAGCGTCATCACGATCAACACTGACAAGAAAGGCACACTTATCTGTGCCGACCAACTTTACCGAGAAGTAGTTGCAGCACCTGCCGCCAAGGCGATTGCTCCTGCCACTGAAGCTCACGAGGGGAACAAGATCGGTAAGGCCTCTGGTGCACATTCCAGCAAGCGAGCCACCTCAGGGTGTTGTGCTACCCGTGACGATGTGCCAGAGAGCTCCATCAGCAAGAGCAAGAAGTCCAAGGTAGCTTCACCAGAGACAAAGAAGGTGCCCGCCAAGGAGTATGGTATGGGAGGAACTTTCTCCATAAGTTCCACCCTTGACGACAAATTGGAAAGCGCGCTCGTTGCCTTCCTGCGGGCGAATGTCGATGTGTTTGCATGGCAACCATTTGATATCCCTGGTGTTCCCAAGAAGGTGATTGAGCACCACCTTGTTGTCTGTCCACACGCGAGGCCGGTCAAGCAGAAGGTCAGGAAGCAAACTTTGGAGCGGCAACAGTTTATTGCCAAAGAAATCAAGAAGTTAGAAGCGGCTGGCTTGATCAGAGGGTTACTTCATCCAACGTGGTTGGCCAACCGAGTTGTAGTGCGCAAGGAAAATGGGAAATGGAGGCTATGTATCGACTTCACACATATCAATAAGGCCTGCCCCAAAGATCCTTTTCCCTTGCTGCGCATTGACCAGATTATGGAGTCCACGGTCAGGTGTGACCTGTTGTCTTTCGTTGATGCCTATTCAGGTTATCATCAGATTTTCATGGCCAAGGAAGACGAGGAAAACACCACATTTATCACCCAATGTGGTACGTATTGCTTTTTGCGTATGCCTTTCGGGTTGAAAAGTAATGTTTCTACATTTCCAAGAGTCGTCCAAATTGGTTTTGAGCCCCAGCTACATAGAAATATGGAGGCTTATATGGATGTCATAGTGGTCAAAACCAAAGACAAGGCTACGCTCATATCAGACCTAGAAGAAACAATTGCAAATCTGCGCAAGATCAACATGAAGCTCAACCCTGAGAAGTGTGTGTTTGGCGTCCCATCCGGAAAGCTTCTTGGGTTCTTTGTATCTCAATGTGGAATCGAAGCAAATCCCAATAAGATCAATGCAATTGAGCAAAATGAAATGCCAAGACGTTTCAAGGACGTGTGTCGTCTTGCCGGCTTTGTTGCTGCTTTGAGTAGGTTCATCTCAAAATCTGATGAGCATGCCTTGCCCTTTTTCCAAATCTTGAAGAAGGGAGGTCCAATGAAATGGACTCCGGAAGCGGAGGCAGCGCTGCAGGATTTGAAGAAGTACCTCTCCTCTCTGCAAGTCCTGGCCACGCCAAAACCACAAGAGCCGTTGCTGCTATATCTAGTGGCAACAAATCAGGTGGTGAGTGCTGCATTAGTGGCTGAAAGAGAAGTTGATGAGGAAGCGGCGGCAATGGCAGGACCGCCGAGTGACAAGCCAGGATATTCCCCGGCAGAGTCTGGTGCCGACAAGGCAAGATCCGCACAGTCGAATGAAGCAATTCAGAAGAAGAAGATGGTGCAGCGCCCAGTCTATTTCGTCAGCTCCCATTTGTAGGGGGATAGGTCAAGATATTTTGGCGTGCAAAAGTTGCTCTTCGGCCTCCTTATGGCCTCGAGGAAGCTGCGCCATTTCTTCTAGGCACATGAGATGACCATTATCACTAGCTCTCCGTTGCAGCGGATTTTTCCCAACCCAGATGCTACCGGCAGGATTGTGGAGTTGGCTTTGGAACTGTCAAGCTTTGGTATTAAGTTTGAAAGTAGTTCGACTATCCAGAGCAGAGCCTTGGCGGAGTTCATTGTAGAATGGACCCTGATGCCAGATGAAGAAGTTCCAGAGTCAACTCTCCCCGGCAAGGAAACAAATCAAGAGTGGATCATGTATTTTGATGGGGCTTTCTCGGTGCAAGGCACCGAAGCTGGAGTGCTGCTTGTCGCACCCACCGCAGAGCACCTCAAATATGTAAACAAACAATACTGCTGAATACGAAGGGCTTCTTGCCGGTCTCGGGATCGTGGTGGACCTTGGGATTAAGAAGCTCATTGTCAGAGGTGATTCTTAGCTCATCGTCAGACAGGTGAATAAGGATTATCAGAGTCCATTGATGGAAGCTTATGTAGATGAAGTGAGAAAGTTGGAAGAGCATTTTGATGGTCTGCAAATGGAGCACGTTCCGCGTGCAGAGAATAGTGTTGCTGATAGCCTGTCAAGGTGTGCTGCCCTTAAGTTGCATGTGGAACCAGGAACTATCGTGCTCCGACTGACTCAACCATCCGTGACACCATTAATTGGACAAGAGAAAAGAAGAAAGTTGAGTTCCGGCAAGTATTTCCGAGCAGAGGTCCCAGAAGCCGCCGGCAAGGAAGCTGTCGGGAATGACGCCAGGCTTGCTCCAACAGAGCCTCAGGCTCTCGCCGTCATGCTCCAACAGAGCCTTAGGCTCTCGCCGTGGAAGCACATGCTCCCGCCAAGCTTGCCAGGGGGCAACAGGCTCTGGCAGGGCCTCGAGCCCTTGCCATTGAGTCAAACGGATCCCCGACAGAGGATATGCCTTTAGTCCCTGTTGTCGAGCCCCCGTCTCCAGCATAGGCACAACACATCGTCCATTTCCTTCAAACAGGAGAACCCCCCGAGGAACAAGAGGAAGCAGAGAAAGTAGCCCGCCGATCTAATATGTACCAGTTCGTCAACAACGTCCTGTACAGAAAGAGACCGAATGGTGTGAATCTCAAATGCATTACTTGGGAAGATGGACTGGATCTGTTGGCAGAGATCCATGGAGGAATATGTGGCTCCCACATAGGATCAAGAGCAATTGTCGGTAAGGCATTCCGGCAAGGTTTCTTTTGGCCCACTGCCCTCCAGGATGCAACTGCGCTAGTAACCAAGTGTGAAGCATGCTAGTTTCATTCGAATAAATTGCATCAACCAGCTCAAGACCTTCAGACAATCCCTCTCTCCTGGCCATTTTCAGTCTGGGGGCTCGACATCTTGGGCCCCTTACCCCGTGCTACCGGGGGCTTTGAGTATTGTACGTCGCAATCGACAAGTTCACAAAGTGGTCAGAAGTGGAAGTAGTGAGAATGGTGACAACACAATCAACCGCCAAGTTCTTTAAAGGACTAGTCTGCTGCTTTGGTGTTCCCAACAGGATCATCACTGACAATGGCACGCAGTTTACGAGCCGCACGTTCAAGCGGTATGTCCAAGACCTTGCGGCAAGATCTGTTTTGATTTTGTAGCCCACCCAAGGAGCAACGGCCAGGCGGAAAGGGCTAATGCTGAAGTGCTGCGAGGCCTCAAGACAAGAACTTTCGACAAGTTGCGCAAGTGCGGAAGGCGCTGGATTGATGAGTTGTCGGTGGTTCTTTGGTCAATTAGGACGACACCAAATTGAGCTACCGGCCAGACGCCCTTCTCCCTAGTATATGGGGTGGAAGCATTTCTCCCCACGAAACTCATATACAGGTCACCTCAAGTGCTCTCTTATGACGAGCATGAGCAAGAGCAGTTGTGGCAAGATGACGCAACGCTCCTTGAGGAAGATCGTCTTCAGGCTGCTGTGAGAGTTGCACGCTACCAGCAAGCTTTGCGCCACTACCATATCCGCAAGGTTCATGCTCAAAGTCTTGAGGAAGGCGACCTTGTTCTTCGGCGTGTTCAGTCCGCCAAGAATTCCAACAAGTTGATGCCGAAGTGGGAAGGCCCTTATCGGGTAGTGTGAGTCACCAGGCCTGGCACAGTCCTCCTAGAGACCTAAGATGGCATCCAGTGGGCAATTCCTCAAACATCGAACATCTTCGTAAATTCTACCCATGAGGTGCAGTTGCCCGGCCTCCTGGCAACCACATTTTGTACAAGTCTTGTCGCTGAAGCATGTAATCCTTGGTACAAAGCCAGGCGCAGACCCTGTGCGTAGCTGATAAAGCTATGTGTTCTGCAAATCTTGTTGATTCTCATGTTTACTTATGTACATGTTTGTCCGAGATATTGTATTACGCTTACTCCCGGCAAGAGCTAACGGACCGCAAAGGTTCCATATCTCTCTTCTTCCTTTTTATCAAAAGGATTGAAGGTTACCTGGCGTGCAGCTTTGCCGGGGGGATGGTGGTATGGATATCGACGAGCGACATTCAAGGAAAACACCTTGCCGAAAGGAGTACCACAACAGAAAGATAAGATGCAAAACCCTAAGTGAGTTTTTTGTGAAATTGTTTTTCCTAGACGATTGCGACTTTTGTATGGAAAACCTGCAGGCACGGGAACCTTGCAGTAATTGGCTGTGCTCGTACATCTGTTTTGGGTCCCCTCAACGGTTTAGGCGGTTGTGCTCGCGCCTTTGCTTGTTTCGAGTCTACTCAACAACTCAAGTGGTTGTGCTCGTGCCCTTATTCTGTTCCGAGCATGATCAATAGCTTAAGCGGCTGCGTCGAGGACGTCAAGGCATCTTGCCGGTAGTGGCACCGCTAGCAAGCTGCTAAGGACCCGTTCCTCAAATGCTCCTGGTAGGGCTACACATGCCGACAAGTTCTTCCAAAAAGATGGAGGGAAAGTTCCTTGCAAAGAAGTAGTCTAACAAGGAAGATAATATTCAGTCATTCAAAATAGGGTGAAATTTACATGAGATGTTGCCTATTCCTATGTACATATTTATTTGACTTTCTCCCCTATGGCAGATTACAAGGAGAAGAATATGGGAGGAGGAGGCAGATTACAAGAAGAAAAAGATGGCGAGGGGCCTTTGACAAGAGCCTAGCCCCTCCTTGACCAGCATTGCGTGGAGGAGAAGACCAGCACTGTGCGGCTGAGGAGGGGGGCCAGGAGGCGAGGCGAAGCCAAAGTCCACGGGCCTACTGAAAGATCCAGCTGGAAGATGAGGTAGCACCCGGGACAAGGACCCCTAGCAAGATTGCCCTGTCGGGAGGGGGAGAGGCGTGAGGCTGGCGATGATGGCGCAGCCGCCGATCAGACAGAGCTCAGGTCGTCATATTCCGACTTGACGGCCGGACGCTTAGATTCATCATCGCTTTCACTGACACCGTGCTCCCCGTCGCTGTCGCTCAAGGAGGAGCTCTCAATGCCACTCGAGCTCTCTTTGCAGCAGCTAATACGGACGCCTGAGTGTCCATAAATCTTGACGGAGAGCAGGTCAGCCTCCGTCATTTTAAAATGAAGGACATGCCCTTCCTGGAGGTTGTGGGCATGGGCGAAGGTCTTCCATCCGCGCCTGAGGAACATGATGCGACTCGCTGGGTACTCGACGTCCACCCGCGTCGCGCCGTTATAGCAACCATGCACCCGTAACCATAGGATGGGCGGCTCGTTGACCTACATCGCCCTAGCGAAGGGGCGAGGGAGGCGCAGATGGCTCTGAAGGGACCGACCAGTTCGAGGACGAACTCCAGCGTCATCCCCTCAGCGTGGGTCTCCTCAAGAAAGAGGCTGGCGTCGGAGGTGGAGGTGGGGCAGCACTCTGCATCCCTAGACCTCGGCCTCCACGATGGCCACGACCACTCACGCCTCTTCCACCACGCGCGCTCGAGCCACCCTCCACCTCTGTGGCTGAAGTGGTGGCATGACCCCGATGAGAACTCCTCCTTGGAGCTGAGGATGGTGGCCGCCCTCGCCCCTTTTTCATGTATAAGGGCGGGCACCACTCGAAGGATGGAAAGACATGGAAGGGAAAGCTATGATGTTCGCGCTCGAAAGAGGAAGGAGGATGGATGAGCATCGCCCTCACCACCCCTCAATTTATAGGGGGAAGCCAAGGGTCGCCGCCCACCTCCTCCAATAGCAGTGCCCTCGATCACGGGGCGAACAGCGACCGCCCCATTGCAACAATTCATGGCGCTGTAGTTACTTCCTCGCCCAGGACTTTAAATCACGGGCGCCCATTGCTGGCTCCCCACTATGCATGCGGCGCGCGTGGCAGAAATAACCTGACGCAGTAATTCAAAAACTGACGGCCGCGTCGCGCGTGTATCCCATGTCCCACATTCAATGGGCGTCGTGGGGGGGGCGCACTAAACGCAATGATCACAACCGCAAGCTCCTACCACGCGTGCCCGTGCACTGTTTGGGCCTAGCACCGTGTGTGGCCCAGGCCTGGGGGCTCCTGTTGGTGGACTAGAGTTTTGGGTTCTCCAATGCCCCTTACTCGTATACGAGCAGTAGTAGCTACCCTGGCGGCAAGGACCAATGGGAGCTGCCAGTTACAAATACAGAAGAATCGAGAAGACATCCGCAATCAAGACCCCTGGCAAGACCTTGCCGGAATGGCCTTTGAAGCCCCGACAAGACCCGGCAAGGCAAAGCCCCGGCAAGACCCCACCAGCGCAGAGACCAGGTGTCGCCCCACCTAGCCACATGTCAGAGCACCGACGATGGAGGGGCTAAGCGGTGCCGATGGGACGGGCTCCTGTCCCGTCTGGTAGATAGTCAGAGATGCTTGACGGTGCATTAAATGCGCATGTATTACACCGTCAGTGTTAGATATGATAGCATAGTAGCCCTGTACACCCCGTGTACGCACTGTACGCCACTGTTGGGATCCCCTTAGTCATATAAAAGGAGGCCCAGGGCATTACGGTAGAGAACTTTTCGACTTTTGGGACTCTCACCTCCTAGCTCACGCGCGTAGCAGCTCCTTGGAGCGCTCCTGTAGCTGGAACCCTAAAAACACCCACAATACAACCAAGCAGGAGTAGGGTTTTATGCACCTTTGTGGCCCGAACCTGGGTAAAACTCCCGTGCGTTGCTCATCAGATATGCTCTCTGTGCGAGCCTTCTTCCTCGGCGAACCGTAAAGGGATCCTCCCAATACCATAGGTGTTGTTTCCCCGACAGGGTGGAATGGGAAGCTTAGTCCCCGGATGAAGTGAGGAATGAATACCATCCTCTCGCCTGGTTTGGGGGTGGGAACCACCTGGTTCTTTTCCGGAGCATAGTGGTAGATGTTGGCGGGGAGGTAGCCGGCGTCCTTTAGGTCTTGGATATCTGAGTCGGTGACCGTGGAGACCTCCCACTTACCGTTGGAACCAGAACCAGCGACGGACGAGGTCAGAGGAGGAGTTGTGGAAAACCTAGATCTGTGCTCTGTAGGCTCAGAAGAATGGGGACGCAGAGGGTGCGAATAGGAAGCGCGGTTGAGCCTTGGGGTTTTCTTATCCTTTTATGAGGCTTGCCGTTGGTTAGTCTCCCTTTACTGCGCTGTGAATCCCTCCGTTTCCCAAGACATGCATGCCGTTATGTGCGCCTAGTTAAACATATCCTGTGTGAAACAGAGCACAATCTGCACATTGATGGATCGTGCTGATGAAGAAACGACATGGAATCGCGAATCGAGTTTCCGCAACAGGTTCAACGGTCGTAGTGGTCTGTGACCTTTCGTCAGAAAGGTTGCCAGGTAACACTGTTTGCTCCATGACGCTTGGCCTTCAGGGCCGAGCTATTCATGGTGTTCGGGCGATCATCTGATCGGGAAAACTACATGTCATTGGAGGTCGAACTAAACTCGGCCGATCACTAACTTGAGAAAGGAACTTGCCCCGCACTTGACTATGATCATACAAAGCAGCTCGAGCTAAGACACTTGGCGTTGGAGGCTAGTTCGGGGGCTACTGAGGGAGTCCTGGTTTAAGGGGTCCTCAGGTGGCCGACCTGTTTTCTTATGGGCCTGATTATATGGGTCGTTTACCGAGCGTTGGATTGATCAAAGGCCCTGTCTCCAGGATGGAAGCTTCGAGAATCATGGCGTGTCCTCCACGTAGTGAATAGGCATGTTTATCCCTTTGATGTGTAACTAAGCATGTGTAAACCCTAGGTACCCTCGGTGCCTATATAAGCCGAAGGGTTTTAGATTGCAGGAGGGAGAACAAATCATCTAGGGTTTAGCTATTTGATCTCAAGGTAGATCAACTCGGTAACCATCATATCATCAATATAATCAAGCAGGACGTAGGGTTTTACCTCCATTGGAGGGCCCGAACCTGGGTAAACATCGTCTCCTTCATCTCCTATTACCATTGATCCTAGTCTCACAGCTTGGGACCCACTACCCGAGATCCATCGATTTCGACACCAACAACCATAACAACCCTGAGCATGTTAGGAGCGCTCAATATGGAACATAACATCGGTACACAAGTAACTAGGTGCGGCAAAAGTAAAACAAAACACCGAGCAAAGGGCAAGCCTTCCACCTTTTACCAAGTATATATGTGCATTAAATTAAATAGCAATAATATTGTGCTATAACAAAAGAATCTCCATGTTGTCACATGGAAGCGATTGCACTTGCAGCTAGAAACGCTATAAGAAGGGCCGAGCAAGCGGTAACATAGCCATTCTAACACAAGGGCATAATTTAAAAAATGCATGTTTTTGGTTATTTACAAATTCTCAAAACAGCAGCGGCAACAACAACAACAACAACAACAACAACAACAAGAACCTAATACGGCCCGAATCTGCAGCACAATGCAATGGCCTGGGACTGGATTAGCCCAAGTGGCCATGTGTGCCCGTGTGAGGACAACGCATGGGGACAAGATGTCACGACACAGCACCAACATACCAAGACAAGAAAAAAATTGAGGATCCTGGGTCTTGAACCAAGGACCTCCTGGTTCTAACCGAGAAAGCCGACCAGCTGAGCTAGTGTTGCGTATTCGAACAAAGAAAGGCGCACAACATTTTGAACTAACTAAAGGCAAGGTCCGAGCGTAGCATTGCTAGGGAGGTCCATTCTGGCCAGGGCCATCACGAGGTAGCGACCGGAGGCAAGGACCCATCGCCATGGAGAGCTCCTGCTCGAGCAAAGGAAGCAGAGGCAAGGCCATGCGTCAGGAGGTGAGCATGGGAGGTCGGGTCAATCAAACGACGTGGGGGACGTGGAGCGGAGGTTCCAAATTCGGTGGTTGAGGAGGTCCTTGGTGATGCTCGTGATGGTGGCCTTCCATGGCGCTGCTCCTGTTCGTGGTTTGCAGGGAGAGAGAGGTCAGAGGAGAGAGAGAGATTAGACAAACATAGAGAGGGATCACTGGAAGGAAAAGGGACAAGAAAGCTCATCTTCACGGGCGCGGCTGGCTTTGGTGCTTGCCAATGACGAACGAAAATGGAAGCACGTGGCAGGGTGCTCTACTGCAGGGCCACCCAAGATTCTTCTTGGGCAGGGGCTCATCAAGACGTGCCTCAGGAGGACTTGAAGCATTGTATCACACGGACATGGCGGCCGCTAAGCTCTTGGGTCACTCAGCCAAGGTTGCTGTGGAAGAGTTGATGCGTTCGGTTGGATGGGGGGCTCTGCTGTCACGCGAGATAGTTGAGGGAGCATCGGGTGGCTATGATCGACATGCGAGATGGAGGGATTGGGTTGGCCGGTGCACAAATTGCGGCAGGTGGTCGTAGGCCGCTAGTGGTGGGGATGGAACTGGACAAGGAGGATCCCGAGGTGGGATCAGACACCGGTAGCGATGGTTGTGGGAATGGGTGGATGGGACAGCTCAAGTTAGGATTTAATCTGCTATTTATAGCACATGATGGCTAGGGGCTTATCTAGGCCCTTAGATTGCGATCGAACGATGCCGAACAAAGGAAGGGATTAGCTGGGCTAGGTTTATGTGGGCTATGCAGAGTAACAATGGGCTGAGATGAGAGAGGGATTTGTGGCCCGATGACAGGGTTTTAAAACACCGAAAACATCCGATAATTAAACCGATGATGGTGTCGCTACAATCGACCGTTCGATTATCAAACGACCTCTGATTGCGACGAAATTTGGCAGGCGGTCTACCTACAATAAAACAAGACCTCACACAAATTTTCGACCAAATCCAAGAATGTTTTATACACACTTTTAAAAACAATATTTTATCGATGTCGTGGGCACGTGTGTGTGTGGTTGGTCTCGAAACGGGCATCGATACGAACGGAGAGAACCGGCAACTATGAGTGGATTCATGTTTTGAAAAACGAGTGACGATGCTATGCACCTGATGCGAATGATGCGATAAGAATGCAACAATCAATCAAATCACACTATGACAACGGAATAAAAGGGGAATCTTCTGGAGAGCCGGTCCCGGGTTGTTACATCCCTCCCATGGTGCAGGGAGGCCGCCGATGACGACTGAGAACGAGGGTGAGGATGCAGGGGGGGTGAGAGAGGATTGTGTGTAGCAAGAATGTTTAAAGCCAACGGCCCGTGCACGGTTAATAAAGGGGGGTTTGGACATGAGATGGAGATGGGCGACGGTTTAAAGGTACGGCTCGCCTCCCGGTGAGGCGCCTATGCGCTGGACTACTGGCATACGCACCGTCAAATCACACGTCTGATGGCACGTCTCCCCGTGAGACTGCTTAGCGAACACACCTCCCATCAATCCAACCACCTTCTCACACCCATCCTAGCTAGCCTGCGAGGCGACCTGCTGCTAGCATGCGTCCCATCAAATCATATCTGCGTGCAAGGATCACGCTTGATACAATTTGATCAACTCTAAAGAAAGAAATAGAAATAATTACCATGAAAAATATATATGATGTCAAAGTACATTCAATAAAGAATCCAAATGGTAATAATTTTTAATTGTAAACGTTAACATTTTTTCTAAATTTGGTCAAAGTTTACAAAGCTTGACTTTATCCAACGCCAATACGTGGAGTAAATAAAAAAATTGGATTAATAAACCATTTGCGATGTAAACGTGACAATTTTGTGTTGCATTTATTAATAAGCCGCCATTTGCAAGAAGCTTAGATGAAAACTTCTATCAAATTGGATGATTTATTTACCACGAGCTATAAGTTCCATACCATGAAATCATGTCATTGTTTCATGAATTCTAGCTTAGCTGGGTGTTTGCTACAAATTGATAGCCAAAAGTCAATGTTTGCGGCCCCAAGATGTTCGAAAATCATTATTTTTCCTTCCATGGGGAATAAATATGCACCCAACACAAAAAATGAATTTCTAATCCATTCGTGCACACAACCGCGTGTGCATATAGTTCAGATTTGCATTTTACGAATTAAATACCTAAGTAATCAATTTGATGTATATAATGTCCTAATGTTCTTTACAAATCGAATTTTAACACCACACTCTTATTGTCACATGTGCACTACATATAAAAGTTTGACATACATGCCTTGAAGTGACGGTGGTGTGGTGGGACAAGGTCCCGACATCATGCAGCAGATTGGTGGTAGCAGTACAAGGATTCCAGAGGCGGCCTTGAAGTCACTTGGTATGATTTTTGTCATGACTTCAGAGCTCATCATATCCCGACGAGCTTTGTCGGGGGTATGCATGAGAAGTTCAGGAACATGAAGCAGCGGAGTATGTCTGTCTATCAGTACAATTCTGAATTCCAGAATCTGGCCCGCTATGCTAAGCAAGATGTTCCTCATGAGAAGTCCAAGAATTATTAGTTCAGATGTGGCCTCAGAGAAGATCTTCAGTTCGCTCTCGTCCTTCACGAGCCTCCTGTGTTTGATCAGTTCTATAACTTAGATCTAAAGTTCGAGGCGGTTTAGCTCAAGCTTGAGAATTCCAAGAAGTGGTTCATCTCTTAGATTGTTCCTAAGAAGTAGAAGTATTGGGTTCCTCCTCCACCTCTGTTTTGTCCTCCCCAGCAGCAGAAGCAGCACGGTGGTCATGGACCTTCCCACCCACCCAACCCTGATTTTTAGCAAAGGCCTTAGGCTCTCAAGTCAGCAAATGCTCCTACTCCAGGCAACTTCCATCCTCTCTTAGAGGGTACGTGTCACAAGTGAGGTCAGAAGGGCCATTACTCCAACAAGTGCACCAACCAGCGGCGTCTTCTGTCTCCTCCTCCTATTAGGCCCCTAGGCAGTGCTATGGTGAAGCACAATCTCAAGTCATCTAGAGTGAACATGGTCAATGCACTTGAAGCAGAGGATTCTTTTCAAGTGATAATGGGTAATCTCTTGGTTAATTGTATTCCTGCAAAAGTTTTGTTTGACGTTGGTGCATCGCATTGTTTCATATCAAAGCCATTTTTCGTCAAGCATGAGTTCGACTATCAAGATTTGGCTAGGTCCTTGTCAGTTGTTTCTCCTGTAATGATGTTGACCTCCAACTGTGTTGTTCCAGATGTCTTTATCAAGATGGGAAATTATTCTTTTCTGGCCCCTCTAATAGTTCTCGGCAATTCCTATATTTATCTTATTCATGGCATGGATTTTCTAGCGATGAACAAGGATTATGTTGATTGTGAAGCCAAAGAAGTCCAATTGACTCATCCTTCTAAAGATGTGGTCATTTTTGCTGCTCGTGATGACACGATTCGTCTCTTTTATCTCAATGAGAACGGTGAAATTTCAGCCATATCTCATATCCCCGTCGTTTCTGAGTATGAAGATGTCTTTCCAGAAGAATTTCCAAGAACACCTCCTCACCGGACAGTCGAGTTTGTGAATGAACTCGAGCCTGGAACTGAACCAGTATAGAAGTGTCCTTATAAGCTTGGCCCTAAAGGGTTGAAAGAAATGAAAAACCAGCTAGATGAACAAGAGTGTCTGGGTTTGATCAGATCAAGTTCTTCATTGTGGGGTTGTGGTGTTATGTTTGTCAAGAGGAAGGATGGCATAGACCGACTAGGTGTCGATGACCTTCCATTGAATAAGAAGACAATCAGAAACAAGTATCCACTTACCAACATCAATGAGTTGTTTGAGCAATTTAAAGGGGCCAAGGTTTTATCGAAGTTTGATCTCCGTATGGGCTATCATCAAATTCGTATTCGTGAAGAGGATATTCCATAGACTACTTTTAGGATGAGTTTTGGCTGTTATGAGTACACTGTCATGTCCTTTGGTCTCGCAAATGCGCCTCTGACTTTCTCCAGAATGATGAACTTCATCTTTTCTCCCTTAAAGAATGAGTTCGTCTGGGTGTATTTGGATATCATCCTTATTTCTCGAAGACTAAAGAAGATCATGCGGAGCATCTCCGAACCGTGCTTGACATGTTAAGAGAGCATCAGTTTTATGCTAAGTTCTCCAAGTGTGAGTTTTGGCTCAATGAAGTGGTGTACCTTGGGCATGTCATCTCTGCCAAGGGAATCAAGGTGTATCCTGGGAAAGTTGAGGCCATGTTGAAGTGGGAGCCTCCTCAGAATGTCAAGCATCTTTGGAGGTTTTTCGGGCTTGCAAGTTACTGAAGAAGATTCATGGAGAACTTCTCACAAATTGCTAAGCCCTTGTCACACCTCCTTTAGAAAAGTGTCAAGTATGTGTGGACTCCTGAGTGTGATGTGGCGTTCAATGCACTCAAGTAAAAGTTGACTTCAGCTCTAGTTCTCACTCCTCCAGATGAATCCAAGTCTTTCCAAGTGTTCTTTCAAGATTCCCTTCAAGGTCTTGGTGTTGTTGTGATGCAAGATAAGAAGGTTGTAGCTTATACATCACGTCAGCTAAAGCCTAGTATGGAGAACTACCCCACTCATGATCTTGAGTTGCTAGCAGTTGTTCATGCTCTGATGACTTGGAGACATTTGTTGTTGGGAAGACCAGTTGAGCTGTTCACTGACCACAAGAGATTGAAGTACATTTTCACTCAACCGAATCTCAATATTCGACAAACATGTTGGGTGGAAATGATCAAGGAGATTGAAGTACTCTAGGCAAAGCAAATGTCATTGTAGACGTGCTAAGCAGAAAGGCATACTACAATAGTCTCATCCTCAAGTGTCTCCAACCAGAGCTTTGTGAAGCTTTATGCAAGGTCAATCTCCAAGTTGTTCCTCAAGGATTTCTTACAAATCTTCCAGTCTCTTTGACTTTGGAAGACTAGATTCACCAAGCTCAGCTTCTTGATGCTATGGTGAAGAAAGTGAAAAAAGGTGTGGCCAAGAGAATTCCAAAGTATAAGTGGTTTAGTGTTGATGACAAAGATACCTTGTTCTTCGAGGATCGTCTGGTGATCCCAAAAGGAGAGCTCAGGAATGGATGAAGCACATAATTCTGTCCTCTCCATTCATCCAAGAAGTTCCAAAATGTATCAGGATCTCAAGCAAAAACTTATGGTGGACTCGTATGAAATGTGAGATTGCTCAGTTTGTGAACAAGTGTGATGTTTGTCACAAAGTGAAGACGGAACATCAAGGTCTAGCAGGTCTCCTTCAGCCTTTGCCTATCCTAGAGTGGAAAATCGATCATGTTGAGATGGATTTCTTCACTAGGTTTCCTAAGTCCAAGAGAGGAAATGATGCCATCATCGTGGTCATTGACAAGCTCACCAAGGTTAACCACTTCCTTCCGGTCAAAGAATCTATCTCACCAGCTCAGTTGGCAGTGTTGTACATGTGAAGGATAGTTTCTTTGCATAGTATTCATCAACTTATATCTTCAGATCGTGGAAGCATATTTACTTCCAAGTTCTGGGATTCCTTCCAGACTACAATGGGTACCAAGATCAGTTTCAGTACAACTTTCCATCCTCCGACTAGTGGTTAAGTTGAGGTGTCAATTAAATATATGAAGATATGCTTAGAGCTTGTGTAATTCTTTTGGCATGAAGTGGTAAGATTGTCTCCCGTTTGTTGAGTTTTCATACAAAAATAATTTCCAAGCAAGTTCTCACAAGGATCCTTTCGAGATTCTCTATGGAAGGAAGTGTCATACCCCACTCAATTGGTCTGAAACCGGTGAGCGTCAAATCCTTGGTAATGACATTATCGCTGAAGCAGAAGAAATGTGTCGTGTCATTCGTGAAAATCTCAAAGCATCTCAATCTCGTCAGAAGAGCTATTATGTTAGCAAGCATTGTGACATGACCTTTCAACTCGATGATTTTTTCTATCTCAGAGTGTCTCCCATGAAGGGCACTCAGTGCTTTAGCATCAAAGGAATGCTTGTTCCATGCGTTGTGGGTCCTATCAAGATTGTGGGAAAGAGGGGTGACCTTGCATACTAACTCGAGCTTCCTTCCAATTTCTCAAGTGTGTATTATGTGTTTCATGTCTCTCAGCTCCAGAAGTGATTCAAGACCCCCGAGTGCACCGTTGATCTCCAAGACATTGATCTGCAAGCAGACCTATCCTATCACGAGCACCCTGTTGCTATCCTTGAAGAAATTGAGCGTAAGACTCGCAACAAGTCAATCAAGTTGCTTAAGGCGAATTGGCACCTCACTCCAACAAAGAAGCCACTTGGGAACATGAGGACCTTCTTCATTCCGAATTTCCTGAATTCTTGCATTCCTAGATCTTGGGACGAGATCCTCTTGTAGTGGGGGAGAGTTGTAACAGCCCAAGTGCTTTCCCTTGCCACCTTTGTAATATTTTCATGTGTGAACCTTCAATGAATGCAATGATGTGGTTTGAGTAATAATATTATGCTTCATGTCATTTTGCATCACGGCATCATAATCATCATTTCATAGGTTGTATCATGCTTTGCTTGTCATGCTTGTGAAGTGGGATGTGAGTGTGTGTGGTTGTGGTGTTGGCGTGTATGGATGCATGTGTCATCATGGTGTGAAAGACCTCACCAGTGTCTCAAAAACCATGCCCACCTCTCTTATTTCCAAAAAATGCAATATGTGGTGATTTACTTGCCCTAATCCATCTAATAAAATTTTTGCACCTCTTATAAATATTCTGATTAGAATTGTCAATATGCTCTCAATCATGTTTGAAGATGTTTGCCTTTCGAATCCTTGTAAAACATATTCATATGCTAATTATAAGTTAATTATTTTATTTGCCCTACAAATGCCAAAACAATTTTTCTTAATTAGAGCTTATTTTTGTGTGTGCAAATCTATTTTTTTTGTTCTCTCACGTCTTACCCAATCTGCGTGTCATTTATTTTGTTTTGATGTTTATTATAAAAAGCCTTTTGTTTTGGAGAGGGAGAGAGGCCAGTTCAACTGGGCCGCTTCCGACCCAGCAGCAGTAGCCTACCCCAAGCGCGCAGCCCAACCAGCCTGAGCAACAACAACGTCGTCTTCCTCTATATGGCGCCCCATCTAGAGCTCCACGTCCACGTTCTCAGTGATTTGACGGCCCTCCGGCATTCGATCACCCTTTATAGCTTGTCCTTGGGATAGCCCTAGTTCCCGTCGACCGATTCCCTCCTTTCCCTCACCTCTCCGCCGCCAGGTAAACATCTCCAAGCTCCTGCCGTCGCCATGCTTCTAGTGCTCCGATCGATCTTCTACTCCAGCACGGGGTGACCTCCTTGGCCCTTCTCCATCGTGCTGGTGAAGCATGAAGGATGCCCTGCTTCACCCTCTTCCTCCTTGATGTCATGGAGGACACCAAGGTCCCGGATTGGTGTCGTCCATGACCTCCTCTTGTTCTTCGCATCGGTTAAGTAGGGTGCCGGGATTCCTCGCCTCGTTGTTGTCTTCTCGCTGCGTCCCCGACCATTTCCTCATGTCCAAGGTCGCTCGGTACCTCCCATTTCCTCCCTGCCGTTTCTCATCGCTGGTAGTTCTATGTAGACCACACTTAGTGAAAGCACATTTGCTCCCTTGGTTGGTTTAGTAATTAATAACAACATATATGTCATTGGACTCATGTTTCCACTAAGTATATTTCAGGAAAAGTCCAATGATGGGATGGCTATAGGTTGTGAGGACGTACCCCAAGATGAAAGGAATGGATTGACAAAGCTTCAAGATACAAGACTCTATATTTTACTTTGTGAGAAATCATTTTGAGTCCATAGGTCAGGAAAAGTCCAATGATGGGATGGCTATAAGTTGTGAGGACACACCCCAAGATGCAAGGAATGGATTAACAAAGCTTCAAGATACAAGACTCTATATTTTACTTTGTGAGAAATCATTTTGAGTCCATAGGTCAGGAAAAGTCCAATGATGGGATGGCTATAAGTTGTGAGGACATACCACAAGATGCAAGGAATGGATTGACAAAGCTTCAAGATTCAAGACTCTACATTTTACTTTATATGAAATCACTTTGAGTCCATAGGAAGGCCAACACTATTAAAAGGGGTTATGGTATTGTTGGTGAACAAATTGATCCATGTGCACAAGTGCTAGCCACCAAAAAGACCCACAAGCTCTCCAACAAAATACTCTATCTAACCCAACTTCACAAAATCATTGCCACATCCCACTCGAAAGAGAAGCACTCGGAACATTTCTCCACTTCCCATATCCAAATTTCCGAGAGAGAACCACCTACCCTTGTGTTGAGATCAAGATCATCCACTCCAACCATATAGCCTCCCCAAGTTGCCTTCCACCCAATCAATCCCTTCTACCAAGCAAAATCCATGATAGAATGATTGAGTGTTGAGGAGTCTATCATTTTGAAGCACAAGAGCAAGGAGTTCATCATCACTATCATGCCTAATACCTTTTGTAGGGTGGTGCCTCCTAGATTGGTTAGGTGTTGCTTGGGAGCCTCCTACTTCCTGTTGTGGAGTTGAACCACGAACTTTGTACGTGCAAGGAGATCGCCTACTTCCTGAAGATCTACCCATAGCGAGGCTAGTCCTTCGTGGACAAAAGCCGTTATGGAATAGTCAAGGTTGCTACTTCGCGGACCCTTATGGGTGGATCCCTCCATGGACTCTCACGAGCGTTACCCTCCGTGGGTTGTAGACTCAATAAACATGGATGTACAATAGCACCAGCTATCGGAACCACGGGACAAATCTTTGTGCCTACAATTGCATTTGATCCTCTAACCCTTACCTCTTACACGTGCTTGTCTTTAATTTTCGCCTCTATACTCTTAAACATGCATGTGTCGGCTGTACTTGAGTTGCTGCTATTGCTAAAATCTGCCCACAACTAAAATTGGGAAACGACAGAAATTTTAATTGGTCAAGTAGTCTAATCACCCCCTCTAGACATACTTGCTATCCTACACTTAGCTAATGCCAACCTCGCATCCTCGAAGCTCTGTCAAGCTCGTTGCTTGGTGTGTGTGTGTGCTTTGTGTTGCGCGCATGGCCATGGTCCTCTCGGAACCGGCCACATCCCTCGCGTGTCCTAGCACGTGCAGGAACCCTGCAACCCTGCTATCATCTTGCTCAGCAGCGCCACACCTTTCCTCGATGCGCCTCGCCATGGCCTTAGGTGCAAGTTCGAGGGCAGCCCACCCTAGACCCACAGCCTCCCCTCGTGGCAGTAATGGAACCCCCTCAGGATCCCGCGCCCCCGTCGGTGCGCCTCTGCTCGCTAGTCGCCGTCGTGGCCACTGACGACGTCGTCGCCGTTCTCTGTCCCGAGGTAGTAGGAGAACCAGCCTTGTCTGCTCTTCAGGAGAAAACCCTTCCTTTGACCAGCAGCCGTAGCCTAGCCCAATGGTAGGCACCTCTGTCTTCAACTGGGGAGACCTGGGTTCGATCCCCCTAGGCTCCTTTTACTTTTATTTGTTCAGCAGCTCACAGTGGGCCCCGACCCCACTTGTCAACCCCCATGGGCCCTGGTGTCTATGCCATGTGGCCCCCCTTTTTTTATATATTTTTATTTCTTTTATACTTTGTTTTTTGTTATTGCCATTTTAGGAAATCACCACATTCAACTGGATCATATTTTGGCAGTTTCCAAATTGGTATATGCCTAATCTGGCATATACTAGGTTATAACTAGCTCACGTGTTTGTGCTTGTTGGTTTTGTTGCATTTTTCCTACAGGAACCTATGCTTATGATATATGATCTTGGGATAGAAAAAAACAGTGAATCCAATGATGATATTAGGCTTGTCATTTGGCCAAATTTGTGAAAAAGTTATTTTGTGATAATATGTCCTTTTTCATTTTCATATGATTTAATTCTTGCATCATATGAAAATCTTGTCAACATGGAAATTGCTCTTGGATGTGTGTACTAGCCCCTGGTATTTTTGCATGTCGTGTTAATCAGTGATTAGGTCTGGAGATATTGATGTCAACATGCCACCAAATTCTATTTTTCACATGCCATAATGTTTCTAAGTGTTAAGATGTGTTATTTTGTTGCCATGTTCTCTTGATGATTCCCATGTATATGTAGCTCCTAAAGGGCTGGCACCATGGAATGCATTGTTGAGCGTGTCATCCTCTATTATTGTGCGCCAAGTGCTTGTAGGTAGAGCTATTGCATCTTATTTAAACTTGCTGTCAACTTGACATTCTGTTAATAAGTGCCATGTTTGCCACTTGTTGAAGTTCACCAAGTCTGGTTAACTGTTATTCCCAATATGCCATGTTGTGAAGATGATATCCATTTATACAAGCATAGTTTGATGTTGCCGTGATGTAGTTAATTGAAGTGCATGATGTCCTTTATAATCCTGTTAATTTTCATGCCATCAAATTCCCTCTAACATATATAAATGTTGTTGTCAACATGCCATCATGTTAACTCAGATTCTGTAAAACTGGAATTTCCATTAAGTCCCTAAAAACTATTTCAACATGCCATCTTGTGAGCTCAATTGCCATTGATCCATGCTTCCTTTCATGTTTCTCTAGATACATGAATTGTTGAGCATGTTGTATACTTCCTGTCCATGCCTTGCTTGTGATTTGAAACTTGCTGTAACTTTGGTTATGTGTGTTACAAGATGACATGTTGATGTTTCTGGAAAGATTGTGTGTTTGAATGTTTTGTGACTTGTGGGACTTATACCCAATTGTTTTGCATGATATTTAACTCTATTCTTTCTAGGATTTCATTTCCAATCCAGCGGCATTGTCGGAATATCAAGGAATAGCCCATGGCCTCCCTCATCTTTGTTTTGTCTCTGTTATCTTTCGTACCTTGTCATGAGTGTTTCGTGAGTTCCGTTACTCTGTTTCCAACATTCTACATATGCATTTGCATCGTTTTTTACGCGGAGCATTCATTTTTTCCATGTTCATGCATGTTCAAATAACTAATCTTGAGGTTCTGTCCAGAATACTAAAGAACTTAATAATAGCATGAGAAACATGACTAGCATAGGGTTGCCATGTTAAATTATTCAAATTGGTCATGCATCATCTTTGGTTGTGCATTGCACTTTGTTTGTGTGTTTATTTGGTGATGTTTCTCTCTAGGTAGACTTGAGTGTCAAGCCTGAGTACGAGGATCCCGGAGAGAGCGCCTATGAGGACCCATCTCTCTTTCCCTCTAAAGACCCAATATGCAAGATGATCGTACCCAAATCGTGAATCTGTTTTTAGTATGCTAGATGTCTCACTTCTACCTTTACGTTTCATTACCTACCACCTAAACTACCAGTCTCCTAAATTACCATGAAAGCCTCTAACCCCTCCACTTTCTAGCAAAACATTGATTGGCTATGTTACCGCTGCTCTGCCCTTATCTTATAGCGTTGCTAGTTGTAGGTGCAAGCGGTTTCCATGTGCCAACATGGATATCTGGAGATATTACCTTATTTACTATTATTTAATTTAATGTACATATATACTTGGCAATGATGGAAGGTTTGGACTTTTGACTGGTGTTCTGTTCCACTTTTTCTACACTACTTCTGAGTATTGGAGTTATGTTTCATATTTTGCGCTCCTAACATGCTCGGGGTTTTTATGGGGACCCTCTTGACCATTTGTTTTAGATTAAAACTTGTCTGGCAAGACCCAACTTTTAAACTATATTTGCTAAACAACCTAATTAAAATGCATAAGGCTTAGCTACCCAGTGGAAAATTAATCAACCTCCGGGCCAGTGCTCCCATGAGTGTTGGTCCAAACTAGAGTCGTGTGCGGGGCCAACCCGAGGAAACTCGGGAGATTTCTATCAGGCCACCGTACACTATGCTCATCCGGTCGTGTCTTGAGAATGAGATGAGTGGTTCATCGACATGTCGGGCGGTCTTGCTAGACTTGTTTTACCTTTCTCGAACGTCTCGTGCGAGGAATTCCGAGGATACTTTGGACTATCTCAAGGTTGAGGTTTTCCAACGGAATTTCCAAGGATATTACAAGATTCATATTCGAGGTTATTCCCCCGGCGTGTGGTTAGTTTGTGATGGATGAGTTGGAGCACCCTTATAGGGTTAAATCTTTTCGAGAAGCCATGCCCACTGTTGTTTGGCAACTTGGAAATTTCTTTAACACCCGGTTATAGAAAACTTGAAGTAAACTCAAATAAAATACACCAACTGTGTGTGCAACCGTGACATTCTCTCCTCGTGAACATGAACCGAGAGAGAATATGGTGGGGTTATGTTTGACGTAAGTAGGTGTTCAGGATCACTTAGTGATCATTCTAGTTCAGGTCCGCCGTGCGTAGGCCACCATATTAAATTCTTGTTCTCGTATGTTAGCCACCAAATACATGCTTAGTGCTTGCTAGAACCTCACCACTTAACCATTCCTCACCTATTGGCTTACATAGTCTTGGTACCTGGGTTATGAGATTGCATAGTTCCTGTGGCTCACAGATTACTACAACAATACATTTACATGTGTTGACGAGTTCATGCTAGATGATGTGTCTCAGCTCCAGTGGGAGTATGATGAGGAACATAGGCATATGTACGTTCTGTATCCAGATGAGTAAGGGAGCTTCATGGTGGTGTTCCTGGGCTAGCAAGCCAGTTTCATTGCTTTCTTTTATCATTTGAATTCGTCTGTAGCGGGACCCTATCTTCTGGATGAACGTATGAATAATTTTGTGGATTTGTAAGTTAGCTTGTGGTGAGTGTAAGCCAACTCATATACTCATCTCTTCATTACATGTATGCAATGATTTCTGTACTTGCGAAATGACTAGTTGCGCTTCTATCCCCGTCGACTCCCTCGCCCCTTAATAGGGATAGGACCACATCTCGGGCATTACAATATAGCCATCACGTACATATACAAATAGGCCGACTCCTTCCTGCACCTATTACTATTAATCCACTCATCAATCGCTATCCTGCATGCATCTAAAGTATTTAGTAAAACAAAGTAATGCATGGAGAATGATGACATGATGCAGACAAAGTAAACTCAAACAATATGAATAAACCCCATCATGTTATCCTTAGTACCATCAACAAAAAGACGCATCTTGTACCCTACTTTGTCAGTAGGATATAGAAACTCGTCAGATTGAACCTACCACAATGCACCACTTCCACAGAAGATAGATCAATCTACTAGGTTAAAGAATATCAATAAATCGGAGAGCATTATTGTAACAGCCCGAGACTGACGCTCCAGGTGCCTTCCAATTATTTCGAGTTTCACGTGTGATTTATTTGTTTGTCGTATTCTTCTCCGCATCATTCGCATTGCATCATTTCATCATGCCATCATGTGGTGATTTCGTCATTTATATTTTTCCAACTCGAATAAATAAATTGTATGGATCTTCGATCCATTTAAATCAAGGGAAGATCACATGGTGATTTCTCTTCAAAACTTGTAAAATATCCTCCCAATATTATTAGGGAGCTATAATTAATATTCCATTCTTTTTGGAATCAAGCAACACACTTGCTGAATAAATGTCCATGCCTTTTTCTAATTCAAGTTTGTCCCCAACATCTTTGCTCATAATTCTTTCATCTTTTCCCCAAGCTCCACCTAAAAACTCTCATGTTTTTTGAACCCTCCTAAATCGTAGTGATAGCTCATACCATTTGAATTAAATTTCAATGAGTTTGAATTTAAATCTTGTCTTCATGCAACTTCTATTTTACTTGGGTCAAGCTCATTTTTGTGAGTCCAAGAAAATTATCCCCATGTCTAAATTCTATCCCTAACCCTTCCTGTCTTCTCCTTTTTTTCAACTTTGCTTTCCTGTTTTGAGAAATATGAGAGAGAGAGAGTGTGATAGCCTGGCATATTAGGGATGATAGACTACTCATATCAATAAGGAATTCCTTTTTTCCGGAAGCCCATTCGAACAGAACTACCAGGTTAAGTGTGCTCGGCTTGGAGTTGTTCTAGGATGGGTGACCCACCGGGAAGTTGGTCCCGAGTGCGCATTAGTAAGGACAAAGTGTGTAGAAAATACTAGTATTGATCTGTGAGGCCAGACTAGATCTTGCCAGGAGTAACAACCACCAGCGGGTGTGTCCGGGGCGTTACAAGTTGGTATCAGAGCCGACCCTCACGGTTACACGGATGTTTGCCAACAGGTGCGCGGTCATGTTGTTCACGAATTTGGTGACCCGTCGTGGCATACGGAATGACACATGTATAGGATTGGAAGCACAGACGTTTGTGCCAAGAGGGAACATTCCTGTGGCCCGACGAGGACGTTGGTTCCTCTGAGTGGTGGTGTATGTGATAGCCTAGCATATTAGGGACGATAGACTACTCATATCAATAAGGAATTCCTTTTTTTCCGGGAGCCCATTCGAACAGAACTCCCATGTTAAGCATGCTTGGCTTGGAGTAGTTCTAGGATGGGTGACCGACCGGGAAGTTGGTCCCGGGTGCGCATGAGTGAGGACAAAGTGTGCAGAAAAGACTAGTATTGATCTGTGAGGCCAGTCTAGATCCCGCCGGAAGTAACGACCACCGGCGGGTGTGTCCGGGGCATTACAGAGAGATAGAGAGAGAGCAAGGCCCAGCCGCTAGGCCAGCCCAGCTAGGCCCAACCGCCCCTCCAGCTCCTAAACTTAGCCTGATCGAGACCCCTCGATCTCTCCCTCTCACTCTCTACTCCGCCGCCACCTCTATCTTTTGACCCGTATTCTCAATTCCCTCCTCCTGTCTTCCCCTCGAGCGTCATCAGGGAGGGACCCCGATCATGCGCCTCGGCCATAACCGTCTGCTTGCAAGCCCGTTCCATGGCCTCCTCCCTCAGTAGCCCCGGGGTCACTCGCTACCTGCACCGGCCATCCCCATTGTCGCGACCTTGCCTGCGGGGGTATCAAGACCTACTTACCTGCGGCCCAGGGCATTGCCCACCTCACGAGCCAAGCATGGCTTGGTGCAGCCCCACTCAAGACAAGGCCCTCGCGAGGACCCCAAGCTCGCGAGGGAAGTAGCACCAAGGCCAATAGGGAACAGGCCTCCTCAAGCCCCCTCCGGAGCGATGGAGATCTCTATGCAGAACTCGGCCTCAGGAGTCAAGGATGTCGCAAGGAAGGATAGGTGGGCGCCAGCGCACCAGACGGTGCAGTTTCCCCTTTGGTGCAAAGGGAACAAGGACGTACGTGGGTTCCCAATGTGAGCCCAGAAGTTTCCATTCCGGTGCAACAAGACCACGACCACGAGCCCATCAGGATAGATGTCATTGCCGATCCCACCTCTGCATCATCGACAACTACTTTCTAGGCGAAGACCGCCTTAGGAAAGGGCCGGGATGTACTCCTGTCCCCCTTCGAATTTGGCCGTTGTGGGATCCTTTCCCGCCATTGAGATAAGGGAAGTGGACACAGGCCGCTGCTATATATCGTGGCTAGGTTGCACCATAGAGAGGGGGAGAACAAACAACATAGGAGAGTCCACAAACAAGGCGGAGAGCCAAGAACCCCACTCGAGAGCCCTCATGAGGCTCCTCACCATTGTACTAGTTCATCCACCACACCTCATTGTGAAGCAATCCACCAAAGTAGGAGTAGGGTATTACGCTTCGAAGTGGCCCGAACCTGGGTAAATCATCATGTGCATCTAATTCCTCGTCATCGTGCGAGCTCATCATCCCAACCATCAAGTAGTGATCTAGGTAGGGCAAGGCCGCAGGGGATCTGCGCACACGCCTCTGTGTTCAAATCACAATGGTTTTGCGGAGCCGAAATCTGACATTTGGCGCGCTAGGTAGGGGGTGTGTCGAAGTATTCCTCAAGCCAAGCTCTTTTGCCGCCTGGCCGCTCCGATGTCTGAGGCTCGCCAAGCCCGCGTCGAGCTGCCCGTGTCTCCCAGACGGTGCCCATGGGCCGCACCACCGTGCGCCGGTCCCCCTCACCTATGGCCAAAGCTGCCACGGGCCCTGATGCCCACGAGTAACAAGACTCCTCCCAGCCGGTCACCGCGCGGTGCGACAACCACACCGGCACTCCGTTGATCGTTCCGCTATCGGGTCATCCTCCCATGCTCGACTCGGGCCGCCGCTTGGCTCGGGCTTCAAACCCTATTTGAATTTCTTCAGTCTTAGTAGGCAACTGAGGAATTCGGGTAAGAGGAGTGGTCAGTGGTGAATTGGGGTGAGCAGCCTCCCAATAATCATCATTGATAAGTGTAGTTGTGTTTCCATTATCCACATCCTCATCCATTTCTTCAGCACCAGCCTCTTCAGCAGTTAACTAAGGCTAGATCGATGATACCAGAGGGGTTGAAGAATTTGCTTCCACCTCTATTTATTCATCAATCTTCTCTGAGGAAGCAATAGAGTGATTATTTTCATCTTCTTCAGTTGGGATGACATAGTCTTCATCAAATGGAACAATTTTGTAAGCAGGCATGACAGAGATAGGAGTTGCATCAATGGGTTCATTTGAAGAACATGGCAAAGTATTCAATATCTTTGCAGCTGAGGATTTTGAAGATGTTGATGCTTTTCTTTTAAGAGATGCATCCTTCTCCGGGGCCTTAGTTTTCTCCGCTTCTGATGAAGAAGGAAGTGTAACATTCTTCACCTTTGAAGATTTTGCTAGAGGAGCACGGGTTGAAGGTGGAGTAGTTTCTTCAAGCACGACTGATGCAGTCGCCCTGGCAGTTTCTTCAGGCGCAACGATTTCTTTAGCTGGCCAGGTAGTTTCTTCACGCGCATCATTGACAGTTTCCCTGGGAATTTGTTTTGCAACATGAATTTCTTCAGCTACACCAGCAGTTTCTTTAGCAGGCTGAGTGGAAGAGCTTGCTTGAGGGTTTTGTGGTTGTGAGCTAGCAGTAACCCTTGTGTTGTTGTCTTTGATGACTTTGTCAGCAATGTCAACAAAGATGACCTTGGCACCATTCCAATCAGCATAGTGTCGGTCAAATTCATCGTTGGGGCCTTTGATGTCCTTTTGGATAGAGAGGAGTTGTTCAGGCATCAGATTAAGAACCTATTATGTTTAGATGAATATATATGTGTTCTTAATCCTATCTTGCAAGTTGTGGACACCTATTACGAGTTATGATCCGCATCCCCCATGGTGACAATAATTGGGGTTCTTTCCGGTGATTACCGTAGTTTGAGGAGTTCATGTATTCACTAAATGCTAATGCTTTGGTCCGGTTCTCTATTAAAAGGAGGCCTTAATATCCCTTAGTTTCCATTAGGACCGCATTGCCATGGGAGGGTAGGACAAAAGATGTCATGCAAGTTCCTTTCCATAAGCACGTAGGACTATATATGGGATACATGCCTACATTAAATTGATGAATTGGAGCAAGTTCCGTGTCACACTATGTTATAACTGTTGCATGATGAATGCCATCTGAAATAATTATCCATCACTGATCCATTGCCTACGAGCTTTCCACATATTGATCTCTGCTAAGTTACTTTTCCGTATCTACTGTTGCTTTCACTACAAAACTGCTACTGTCACTTTTGCCTTCGTTACTGTTACTTTCATACTACTTTGCTACTGAATACTTTGCTGCAGATATTAAGTCTTTCAGGTGTGGTTGATTTGATAACTTAGTTGCGAATACTCGAGAATATTCTTTGGCTTCCCTTGTGTTGAATCAATAAATATGGGTTGAATACTCTACCCTCGAAAACTATTGCGATCCCCTATACTTGTGGGTTATCAAGACCTTTTTCTAGCACCACTGCCGGGGAGCATAGCTCTTCTCTGAGTCACTTGGGATTTATATCTATTGATCACTATGAAGAATCTGAAAGATCCAAAAACCTAGATCTATCCCTCTACTACGAGGGGAGGTAAGGAACTGCCATCTAGGTCTATAGTTGATTCACCTTCTGTTATGAGTAAGTTTGCGACACCACCACCTACTAGTAATTCTAATATGTCGCAAATAATTGATGATGCGACTTATTCTATGCATGATGCTTATGACGATACTTTGCTCGATAATATTGTGCCACTCGGTGAATTTCTTGATCAACAAATTGCTAGAGTCAATGCTGAAAATTATGATACTTCTGAAACAGATGAAATTATTGAAACTGAACACTATGAGACACCTGCTAGACCTAGCTCTCCTAGATATGAATTGCCTGATATTCCTGAGGGATATGTTATGGAAGGAGAGGTATCTAGGGACTTTCTTGCTTGCAAGGATAGAGACGATCTTAATAAATTACTATGCAAGTGGAAAGAAAAAATCTTTGAATGCTAGAATGAAATATGATCCTAAGTTTGCTACTTCACCTATCTTTATTACTGAAAAGGATTATGAATTCTCTGTCGATCCTGAGTTAATTACCTTGGTTGAATCTGATCCTTTCCATGGATACGAATCTGAAATTGTTGTGGCACACCTTACCAAACTGAATGATATAGCCACCCTATTTACTCATGAGGAAAAAATTCGTTATTACTATATCCTTAAGTTGTTTCCTTTCTCGTGAAAGGGTGATGCTAAGATATGGTTTAATTCTCTTGCTCCTGTTTGTGTGCATAGTCCCCAGGATATTACATATTACTTTTGTGGAAAATAATTTCCTGCCCATAAGAAACACGCTTCCTTGCAGGAAATATTTAACTTTGTGCAAATTAAAGAAGAGAGACACCCACAAGGTTGCGGGAGGCTTCTCCAATTACTATATGTTTTGCCTGATCATCCCCTCAACAAAAATGAAATACTTGATATCTTTTATAATGGACTAACCGGTGCTTCTAGGGACCACCTAGATAGTTGTGTTGGTTGTATTTTCAGGAAATGAACTATTGAACAAGCTTAACTACTATTGAATAATATATTGAGCAATTATAATGATTAGACTATTCCCGAACCACCTACGAAGCCAACTCCGATGGAAAGAGGTATTCTATTTCTCAGTCCTAAAGATATGCAAGAGGCAAAGAAATCGATGAAGGAAAAAGGTATTAAAGCTGAAGATGTCAAGAATCTACCACCTATTGAAGAAATACATGGTCTTGGTAACGCGACACAGGTAGTAGAGGTAAATTCTCTTCGTTGATTATATGAAAGCGATATTCCTTATAATAAGTCTGCTTTCCAATGCTTGGATGAGTTTGATAATTTTGTTGGTAATCAAGAAAATTTTAATGCTTATGTTAGTAGACAATTGAAACATAATGCTTTCATGCTTGATCGCTTAGTTTATATGAGTATAACTATCAATGATCTTAAACTGATTAGTAAACATGCTTCCATGGTAAATACTCAAGTAGAACAAGTACTTAAAGCTGAGAATGACTTGCTTAATGAGATGCATAGTAAGAACAATGATCATTTTGTTAAAGGTGTGACTAGAGGTGGAAGAATGACTCAGGATCCTTTGTATCCTGAGGGCCACCCTAAGATAATTGAGCAAGATTCTCAAAGGAGTAATATTGTTGCACCTAGTCGCTCCAGTAATAAGAGGAACAAAGGATGCTGCTAGTGAACCTGTTATAGATACACCTGAAAACCCAAATGATATTTCTGTTTCTGATGCTGAGACACAATCTGGTGACGAACATGAGCCTAGCAATAATATTAATGATGATGTTCATGTTGATGCTCAACCTAGTAATGATAATGATGTGGAGATTGAACCTGCTATTGATCTTGATAAACCACAACCTAAGAATAAAAGATATGACAAAAGAGATTTTATTGCTAGGAAGCATGGTAAAGAAAGAGAACCATGGGTTCAGAAAACCATGCCCTTTCATCCTAAACCATCCAAGAAAAAGGATGATGAGGATTTTGAGCGCTTTGTTGAAATGCTTAGACCTATCTTTTTGCGTATGCGCTTGACTGATATTCTGAAAATGTCTCCTTATGCTAAGTATATGAAAGATATTGTGACTAATAAAAGGAAGATACCGGAAGCTGAAATTTCGACCATGCTTTCTAATTTACTTTTAAGGGTGGATTACCAAAGAAATTAGGAGATCCAGGAATACCAACTATACCATGCTCCATTAAAGGGAATTATGCAAAAACTGATTTATGTGATTTGGGAGCTGGTGTTTGTGTTATGCCTTTACCTTTATATCGTAGACTTGATTTGAATAAGTTGACACCTACTGAAATCTCTTTGCAAATGGCTCATAAATCTAGTGTACTATC
The DNA here is from genome assembly GCA_022496015.1 of Hordeum marinum. Classification (NCBI taxonomy): domain Eukaryota; kingdom Viridiplantae; phylum Streptophyta; class Magnoliopsida; order Poales; family Poaceae; genus Hordeum; species Hordeum marinum. The sequence goes on from CM039678.1 coordinate 341,152,173, forward strand.
TTAACAGACTTTGTTATTCTTGACGCAAATGCTACTATCTTAACAAACTTTGTTATTCTTGATATTCCCAAGGACGACAGTATGTCGATCATCCTTGGTAGACCCTTTTTCAATACTGCAGGGGCTGTTATTGATTGCAACAAGGGTAATTTCAATTTTCATATTAATGGTAATGAGCAAATGATACACTTTCCGAAGAAACAACCTCAAGTTCATAGTATCAAATCCATTGAAAAAATACCAATGATTATTATTGGAGACTTTGATTTCCCTCTTTCTACTCTCAAGAAGAAATATGATATACTTATTGTTGGGGATATGCATATCCCCATTGAGGAACTTAGTTATTATTCGAAAATTCTCTGGTTTCATGTTACTCAAAAGAATTTCGTTAATAAGACTTGATCAACCTTATTGATGGATTCCTTTTGATGAGCATGAGATGGTTGAATTTAGAAAGCACAACTTTCTCTACCCAACCTTTAGTTTCTGTTAGTTAGATTAAATTAAGTAAAAATGCTATTATTTTTCTGTTTTCTGATTTTTCCGTGCAATAAAAAAATGACTTGAAAATAAAAGCTCTTCAAATGACCTGAAAATGTAGTATGATTTTTTCTGGAATATTTGAAAATATCTGGCATTGAGCACACAACAGGTGGCTGCACCAGTGGGTCACAAGACCACAAGGCGCGACCACCCCCTGGTCGCGCCTAGTAGGCTTGTGTGTCCGACGTGGCCCCCTTCACTTATTCCAGCACATATCCACTTCATCTTCCTCCAGAAAAAATCCCACCATTGCACAAACCCGTGTTCTACCTCATTTTGCTGCCATTTTCGATCTCCTTGTGCAAAGCTTCATTCGCAAAACTGTTTGGGGAGATTGTTCTTCAGTATGTGACTCCTCCAATGGTCCAATTAGTTTTTGTTCTAGTGCTTTATATATTGTAAATTTTTGCTCCTATGGTGACCATGGTCCCAATTAGTTTTGATGCATGATATAGCCTCTAGGCACTTGTGGGAATAGTTGCTATGAGTTTTGTTGAGTTTTGTTCACCTTTATTTCGAGTCACTAATAATTTCAGAATTTTTTTAGAGAAAGAAATGCTGAGGAGGTTATTAAGAGGCTCTTCAAGTCGAAGTTCTAAGGAAGATGAAAATGAGATGAAGAAGAAACCCAAGTATAATCTTCCTCGTGTCGCAGAAGTTCGACCATGTGAATGTCCAAGTGACACATTCTTGAGGGCGGCCGAAATTTATGAAGATTTCTATTATTTGGCTGAGCATGCAGGCCTCACTGACTTCCTCAATGATAACTGTGACGAGTACATCTTTCTCACGAATACCTTTGTGCAAAATTTTCATTTTCATGTTAGGGAAGACCCTCCTACGGTAGAATTTCACTTATATGATGTGCCTAAGAAAATGAACCATTATGATTTTCACAAAGTTTGCAAAATACCCTATGAGGGAAGCATCAGGGAACCACGTCCTAGAGACATGGAAGATTTTATTGCCACCGTCACTATAGGGGAAGTGAGAGGGGTGCCAAAGGCAAGAGGAGCTAGTTTACATTTTCCTGTGCTAAGCTATTATTCATTATTTGCAGGGAGATGTTTAGTTGGCCGTTAGGAGAGTGGAGGTCTTAGTGCCCCTCACCTCGCCATGTTGCGCCATGCTTTACTTGCTAATAGAACCTTTAGTCTGGGCGCTATGGTGGCCCAACGGTTGAACTTCAACCATTCAAGGGGGCCCATATTCGGAGGTATCTACGCATCTTGTCTGGCCAAACACTTTGAGATACCCATTAGGCTTGACGAGGAAGAGGAGAGGCTGCTACCCTCGAAGTTCTTAGATTATGACCATATGGTAGCACATGATGTTATTAAGAAAAATAATGATAGGAGGCTGCTTTACTACTTAGTTTTTAGCCACGGTACTTGTGAGATTATTACTCTGCCTGCTTCTTCTTTGTTCGATATTCACTCAGGCAGGTACACCATTATGCCCGAAGACATTTACATATATTTGGGTTTGAAGCAACCCCCAGCTCCATAACCGACGCTAACCCTTGATCCGTATCTCGAGCCAATTTTTCAGTGGGAGCCGCAAGAGCTTGCCAACCAATGGAACTCTAAGGACACTCCGGAGTATCCGGGAGAGTGTTGTTTCTAGCCATGGCCCTAGACCAACTTAGGCCAAAAGACTAATCCTGGGGGAGTACATATCTCTCACCGACATTACATTCGTGTTCTCACATTTAAGTAGTTGGTGTTCATACTCTTGCATTGTATCATCCATGGTAGTTTATCATTTTTTGTTTTCTTCTTATATGTTTAATTAACTTTGAGAAAAATACAAAAAAAATAGTTATAAGCTTTACCTTCTAGTTTGCTTAGTTGTAGCATTAAAATAAAACCCAAAAAGATTTTTCGTTCTTCTTTTGTTTCTTGGGAGCTTGCCCATATAAATAGTTTTTCTCATTCTTGTTTTGAATTTCTTTTATTTGGTTATAAGGAGGAGACAAGAATGAAAATGTTGAGTGGCTCTCATATGCATAATTGTTTATCGATCAGAGAGCCCATATTACCTTGCCTTCACCTTTGAATTATTATTTGCAGATTCTAGATTAGTCCAATGCACATGCACTATTATTATTATCAACACCGTTCGGTTGTGAAAGTGAAAGGAAATAATGATGATATTTGATGAAAAGATTGAGATGGAGAAAAGCTGGTATGAACTCGACCTATCTTTCTTTTGTAAATATGATTAGCTCATCGTTCCAAATTCAGTTTATTGTGGCTGAAACATATTTGTAATGACCATTAGAGATTATAGTTACTCATGCCATGATTAATTAGCTAAGAGTGGATAATGGTTTGTCTTGGGTGCCAACATGCATATTAAAATGGTTGTGATGTAGTATGATGGGATGGTATCATCCTCTGAACGATTCAAGTGGCTCGACTTGGCACATGTTCATGCATGTAGTTGAAACAAAATCAACATAGCCTCTACGATATTTATGTTCATGGTGATTTATATCCTACTCATGCTTGCGTTCAATTTTAGTTAATCTCAAAGCATGTTGATGACTATGTCGCTCTCTAGTTGGTCACTCCCGAGTCTTTTGCTAGCCTTCACTTCTACTAAGCGGGATTACTGCTTGTGCATCCAATTCCTCAAACCGAAAGTTGTTCCATATGAGTCCACCAAACCTGCCTATATGCAGTAATTACCTGTCGTTCCAAGTAAATTTGCATGTGCCACACTCTAAAACTTCAAATAAACATTCTGTTTCGTATGCCAAAATCGCTCATGTGGCGACTGGGGGCTGTCAATATCTTCCATGCTAGGTGGGTTATTCTCAATATATGTGTTGACTCACTATCATTCATGAGAAAGTGGGTGGTAATTTGGATGTCTAGTTCCATGTTGAAAATAAAATCAAAATATAATTAAACAACCCCCCCCCAGGACTTTGTTTGTGTGGACGATACCCATGAATTCGGCTCGCTGTGGAATGCGATTGATTGGTGGAGGGGCAGTAAAACATTTATCATTCTGTTTGGGAACCGCCTATAATGTATCTAGCATGGAAGATGTTGAAAACTCTTGGTCGTTGTGTGAGCAATGAAAGCATACCGCGCAAAATTATTATTTTTCTCTATTTTAAAAACTCGACCTCTGGCACCTCTGCAAATCAATGCTTCCCTCTGCGAAGGGCCATTCCATTACTTTATTGTTGAGTCATCCTCCTCTTATAAAAGGCACTAGTTAGAGGGCACCACCGTCATTTTTATGCTTTGCTGTTAATTGATATTGAGTATGAGCATGACTGGATCTCTTTCACCGTGAATTACAATGTCTAGTCAGTCCTTGTTCTCTAGAGGTGATCTCCATTTATGTTTTGTGGTCTCAGAAAGGGCTAGCGAGATATCATTTCATCATATTGGATGACGATTGTTTTGGTAAAAGTGTTGTCATCCGAGAGTTATTATTATTGCTTGCTAGTTGATTATGTCATTGATACGAGTGAATGTGAGACCTAAATGTTATTGTGAACGTGGTTAGTCCATAATCTTTGCTGAAAATATGTACATCAGTTAGAAATGTGAACTTAATTGCTTGAAGACAAGCAATGGGTTAAGCTTGGGGGAGTTGATACGTCTCCATCGTATCTACTTTTCCAAACCCTTTTGCCCTTGTTTAGGACTCTAATTTGCATGATTTTAATGGAACTAACCCAGACACACGCTGTTTTCAACAGAATTGCCTTGGTGTTATTTTTGTGCAGAAATAAAAGTTCTCGGATTGATATAAAAATTTACGGAGCATATTTTTGGAATTAATAAAAAATACTGGCAAAAGAATCAACCGGATGGGGGCCACCCATAGGTGGCAAGCCTGCCAGGTGCGACCACCCCCTGGCCGCGTCTAGGAGGCTTGTGGGTCCCCTATTGCTCCATCGGCCTCAATTCAACTCCTATATATTCCTATTCGCGGAGAAAAAAATCTGAGAGAAGAGTTCATCACTTTTCACGATACGGATCCACCGCCACCTCCTATTCTTCCTCAAGAGACCAGATCTGGAGTCCGTTTTGGTCTTCGGAGAGGGGACATCGACGCCATCATCATCACCAACCAGCCTTCATCACCAATTACATGATGCTCTCCGCCATTCATGAGTAATCCCATCGTATGCTTGCAGGACGGTGATGGGTTGGATGAGATTTATCATGTAATCGGGTTAGTTTTGTTAGCATTTGATCCCTAGTATCCACTATGTTCTGAGATTCATGTTGCTATGACTTTCCTTTGCTTAATGCTTGTCACTAGGGCCCAAGTACCATGATTTCATATCTGAACCTATTATGTTTTCATGAATATGTTGGGGAACGTTGCATGGGAAACAAAAATTTTCCTACGCACACGAAGATCTATCCATGGTGATGAGCATCTACAAGAGGGAGAGTTGATCTACGTACCCTTGTAGATCGCTAAGCGGGAAGCGTTAAGAAACGCGGTTGGTGTAGTCGAACATCTTCGCCATCCAAATCGCCGAGCGTCCCGCGATCACATCACGATCCGTCCCGTGATCCAATCACGATCCGTCCCGCAAACTCATCATGATCCGTCCCGCGATGTCATCACGATCCATCCCGCGATCTCATCACAATCCATCCCATGAACTCACCATGAACTGTCTCACGATCTTTTTCACGGTCCTTCCGATCTAGCGCCAAATGGACGACACCTCCGCATTCAGCACACGTACAGCTTGATGACGATCTCCACCGTCTTGATCTAGCAAGAAGGAGTGAAGAGTAAGAAGAGATATCCGGCAGCCTAACGGCGCACCGGCGATGGTGGTGGAGCAATTCCGGCAGGGCTTCGCCTAAGCACGGCAGAAAACCGATCTAGAGGAGAAACTATGCACTAGAGGAACGGGTAGCACGTGGCTGAAAATTCTGTGCCAAAACCCTAAAATCCTCTAGTATATATAGGAGGAGAGGAGGAGGAGGCTTGGCTTCCAAAAAGCCAGCCCTTGGGTCGACCAAAGTGGGAGGTGGAGGAGGACTCTCCTCCTCCACTCCTAGTAGGACTAGGACTCTTCATTTTTGCCTTTTTTTTCCACCTTTTTCCTTCGGGTTTCTTTCTTCCAGACACATGGGCCTATTGTGGTTGTTCCACCAGCCCACTAAGGGCTGGTTATTACTTTCCCACAGCCCATGAAGCCTCTTGGGTCGAAATACCCCTCCTGGAGGTCTCCCGGTACACTACCGGCACTCCCGGTACACTACCGATAAGCCCGGAACTTTTTCGGCGACCAAAACAAGACTTCCTATATATGAATCCTTACCTCCGGACCATTCCATAGCTCCTCGTGACGTCCAGGATCTCATCCGGGACTCCGAACAAACTTCGGTCACCACCATACACAACTCTATACTACCGAAACGTCACCAAACCTTAAGTGTGCAGACCCTGCGAGTTCGAGAACTATGTAGACATGACCGAGACACCTCTACGGTCAATAACCAATGATGGGACCTATATGTCCACATTGGTTCCTACATATTCTACGAAGATCTTTATCGGTCGAACCTCTATGTCAAGGATTCAATTAATCCCGTATGATGTTCCCTTTGTTCTTCGGTATGTTACTTGCCCGAGATTCGATCGTCGGTATCTCCATACCTAGTTCAACCTCGTTACCGGCAAGTCTCTTTACTCGTTCCGTAATACAAGATCCCGCTACTAACAATTAGTCACATTGCTTGCAAGGCTTATTGTGATGTTGTATTACCGAGTGGGCCTCGAGATACCTCTCCGTCACATGAAGTAACAAATCCCAGTCTCGATCCATGCCAACTCAACAGACACCATCGGAGATACCTATAGAGCACCTTTATAGTCACCCAGTTACGTTGTGATGTTTGATACACACAAGGCACTCCTCCTATATCCATGAGTTGCATGATCTCATGGTCATAGGAACATATACTTGACATGAAGAAAACAGTAGCAATAAACTGACATGATCATATGCTATGTTTGTAGTTTGGGTCTTTGTCCATCACATCATTCTCCTAATGATGTGATCCCATTATCAAATGACATCTCATGTCCATGGCTAGGAAACCTTAACCACCTTTTGATCAACGAGCTAGTCTATTAGAGGCATACTAGGGACGTGGTTTTGTCTATATATCCACACATGCATCTAAGTCTCCGATCAACACAATTATAGCATGGATAATAAACGATTATCATGAACAAAGAAATATGATAATAACTAATTTATTATTGCCTCTAGTGCATATTTCCAACAGAATATATATGTGTTCTTGATCCTATCTTGCAAGTTGTAGACACCTATTACGATTTATGAATCGTCCGCCCAAGGTGACAATAACTGGGATTCTTTTCGTTGATTACCGTAGTTTGAGGAGTTCATGTATTCACTAAATGCTAATGCTTTGGTTTGGTTCTCTATTAAAAGGAGGCCTTAATATCCCTTAGTTTCCATTAGGAGCCCGCTGCCATGGGAGGGTAGGACAAAAGATGTCATGCAAGTTGTTTTCCATAAGCACGGATGACTATATATGGGATACATGCCTACATTACATTGATGAATTGGAGCTAGTTCCGTGTCACCCTATGTCATAACTATTGCATGATGAATGCCGTCCGACATAATTGTCCATCACTGATCCATTGCCTACGAGCTTTCTACATATTGATCCTTGCTAAGTTACTTTTCCATTGCTACTATTACTTTCAATACAAAACTGCTACTGTCACTTTTGCCTCCGTTATTGTTACTTCCATACTACTTTGCTACTGAATACGTTGCTGCAGATATTAAGTCCTTCATGTGTGGTTGAATTGACAACTCAGCTACGAATACTCGACAATATTCTTTGGCTCCCCTTGCGTCGAATCAATAAATTTAGGTTGAATACTCTACCCTCGAAAATTGTTGCGACCCCCTATACTTCTGGGTTATCACTGGCCTTCTCAAACTTCCACTTTTCTTCACCAATGGAAGCAGTGAGTACATGACTCAGACCAAGAGGCAGCTTCAAGTCATCAATGAGAGTGTTTAGATCGTTATGCCAGATACCAATGAAGTCTAGCACGGTCCTTGGATCTAACAAAAGAGCAATTTGAGTGCCCTTTGCCTGAGCCACTCTCACTTTTTTGTTTCTAAAGATTTTAGTGAGTTCATCATCATTAGCTTCATTGTCCTCAGATCCCGAGGGAACTTGAAATTTCACTTTCTTCTTGTGAGGACTTGGCCCTCTGCCTCATCCAGTAGTAGCTTTCACTTTCACTATGGTGGGCTGCTTGAGGAATGTGCTTGGGATGATTAAGTTGCATGTGCCCCTGAAGAAATTGAAAAACCAACAGTCCTCTAACACGTTGCAAGGTGCACTGGAGTTGAGGACTAGGCAACAGCAGCTGAAGATTGTGCAGCCACTAAGGGCATCGCCGGAGCCCTTGATGATTTTGTCTGAGGCATTTGTTGTGAAGAACTTGGCTGTGAGGACATCTGGCTTGAAGACTTAGGCTTTGTGCCAGATTTATTCATCATGACTTTCTTTGGAGCAATTGCACTTGCAGAGGCCCCAACAGATGTAGCAGCAGGAGAGTCCTCATTGAATTTCTTCACAACCTCCTTGGTAGTCCTAGTCAACTTGGCTTGAAGCTTTTCCCATTCATGAGGAAAGTCTTCACCAGTTTTGAGACTGGTGGGATCAGCACGTTGGCCTTCCGACAAAGGTGGTCTTCGCCATGGGGGTTTATGCACGGATCTTCATGTACTATGGGGTAACATAACAATATTCTCTCCATTCCCTCGCCCATGTCCTCTCAAACTTCTAAATGCGTATTTTATGCTTCTGTTTGGTCTCTTTCCCATATATTTCCTCATCAGGTGTGCAGTATTCAGCATAAGTCATCAGGTAGCTCAAAAGCAGTGTCCACTTCAGGTTTCTTGCCTCCTTTCTAAGGTCTTTTCCCATCTGCCATTTTCTTCAGTTGAGTATTTTGAACTTTTGAGGATTCTGACTAAGTATGCAATTTTTCTTCAAGGAACGCTGCAAATGAGTTAAGTTGGTGAGAACCTAGAGATTCATTTTCTGAGATTCGTACATGTGAATAGAGTATAGGTGCGAAGAATTTGAAGAGGTCATATGCTTTCTCAGAATTTTTTGCAAAAGTATCAAGTTTGAGGAATTTGACCATAGATGTCTTGAAGAATTTACTAAGTGTTCTTGACTTAGGTTTGAGAGTTGTATAGATTTGAAGATCCACACAATTGAGGAATCTTGAAGAAAATCATAACTTAGCAAAATAAATCAATAAAAGAAGTTTCTTTGTTTAGTGCTTAAGAGATGGATTGCTGAAGAATAAACATCTTTTGAGGATTTTGTGAAAATCATAGGGATAAAAAAAGTGGTAATAAAATTAGATTTTATTTACCATAGGCGATGAACACAATGAACTGGGAGTGGAACTAGACGAAGTTCATCAGTCCAGATCTTTCGTACCCTATCTTGGCGACAGAAGACAGCTAGTGGAGGCGGAGTGAAGATTTCCGCGGTTGGTGTGAGTACGACGCCGGGGGGGTCAAGGCTCTGAAGCTTTTCCTCTCAGGTGGCGATGAAGTTAGCAGCGGCGCCAGGCCTAAGCTCGAGTGGGGAAGATGCGGTCGAGAGGGGTAAATGTGACACGGTAAGGGGAGAGGCTATTTATAGCCGAAGTGAAAAATGAACAATCAAAGTTATACCACTAACCTTGCCATCCACACAAAATGTGTCACCCACGTACTGAGAAGTGGATATAGTGTGGGGTCGTGGGTTATCCACTCGTGGGAATCGGAATCGATTTGAGCAGAAATTTGAAATGTAAAATTTTATTGTTTCGTTTGCAAATTCTTCAGCTGACAAGGACACAGTGAAGAATTTGAACGGGTTTCAAGTTAGAACACATATGATGAATTTGTGAACAGACTGGGTTGAGTTTAGCATAGAGGGGGGAACGGGTCCGATCACATTCACTTAGAAGAAAATCAACTTGAAGAATTAGCAATAAGTGAATGTTATTGAGGACATTGAAAACTCAATATATATATATATATATATATAGTCAATGAAGAGAAACTCACATGAATAGCATTAGTTGAAAAGTTTGAAGAATTTGAAGTTTTGAGGAATTTGCAGTCTTGATGAATTTGAAAGTTGAAGAATTTGCAAAATGATGGAAAACTCAATTTCTGAAGAGATTCAACTTTGGTGGTGGCGTGACCCACAGTATAAGAACGAAGATTTTATACACCATGTACAATTGTCGTAGGGTTCTGATAATCAAATTCTTCATTAATTTCTTCACACGTAGAGAGTTAGTCATCATTGATTCAAGAAAAACATTACTTCGTGTGTTGCACATCTAAGTCACCATTTTTGCATAAGTGTTAGGATGTGTGTCCTTTCAAATAAAATTCAAAAATTCTTAGATATTTAGCTCAAATCGCAACTTGCAAAATCTATTCTCATCCAAGGGCTTTGTGAAGATATCAACTAGTTGTTCTTAAGTCTTCACGTGGTCGATGAAGATATCGCCCTTCATCACATGGTCACGAAGAAAATGATGACGAATCTGGATGTGCTTGGTCTTTGAGTGCTGAACTGGGTTGTAAGCAATCTTTATGGCACTATCGTTGTGACAGTATAAAGGTACATTCTTCACGTTGATGTCGTAGTCCTTCAGGGTTTGCTTCATCCATAGCAATTGAGCACAACAAGAACCATTAGTAATGTACTCAGCTTCAGAAGTAGATAGTGACACGCAGTTCTGTTTCTTTGAGGACTAGTAGACTAAGGATCGTCCGAGGAAATGACATGTGCCTGACGTTGACTTGCGGTCACCATTATAATCAGAATCAGATTATCCAATGAGGTCAAGATCTGAGCCCTTGGGATACCATAATCCTAATGTTGGTGTGTGATCTAGATATCAAAGAATATGCTTCACAACCTTGTGGTGTGATTCCTTTGGTGTTGCTTGAAAATAGGCACACATGCAAACACTAAGCATAATATCTAACCTAGATGCACACAGATACAACAAAGAGCCAATCATGGAGTGATATACCCTCTGATCAAAATTTTTACCATTTTTGTCAGTGCAGAGTTGACTAGTTGTGGTCATAGGAATCTTGATGCTTTTGCAATATTGCATGCCAAATTTCTTCAGGACATCATTGAGTAATTTCTCCTGAGAGATGAAGATGCCATTGCGTTGTTGATGAATTTGAAGCCCTAGGAAGAATATGAGCTCTCCCATCATAGACATTTGATATTATTCACTCATCATATAGGCAAATTCGTTACTGTAACGTCTGTCAGTACATCCAAAGATGATATCGTCCACATATAATTGGAACACAAATAATTCTTCAACATATGATTTTGTGAAAAGAGTTGGGTGAAGTGAACCAGGTTTGAAGCCTTTCTTCATGAGGAATTCCTTCAGAGTGTTATACCATGCCCAAGGGCTTGCTTGAGGCCATAGAGAGCCTTGTTGAGTCTGAAGACTTTGTCAGGATTTTTAGGATCTTCAAAACCTAGGTGTTGAGAAACATACACTTCTTCCTCAAGCTTACCATTGAGGAATGCACTTTTCACATCCATTTGGTATAAGATGATACTGTGATGGTTAGCATAAGCAAGCAATATGGGAATAGCTTCAATTCTAGCAACAGGTGCAAAGGTTTCATCAAAGTCAATTTCCTCAACCTGGGTGTAGCCATGTGCCACAAGACTGGCCTTATTCCTCACTACCTGACCAAGTTCATCTTGTTTGTTGTGATAGATCCACTTGGTACCTATGACATTGTGCTTGCGAGGATCTGGGCTCTTGACAAGTTCCCACACATTGTTGAGCTCGAATTGATGCAATTCCTCTAGCATGGCTATAATCAACTCAGGCTCCAAGAATGCTTCATCAACTTTGGTGGGCTATGTGATAGAGAGGAAACAAAGTGCACACAAAAGTTAGACTAATGAGAAGCTCTTGAGCAAGTGAGAGAACCTGGTGCATTGATGTCATAGAGGATTTTCTCAATCTGCACTTCATTTACATGTCTTGGATGAGCAGGTTGAAGAATTTCTTGAGGCTGAGCGTTTTCTTCAGCGACATTTTCTTCAGGTGTATCAGCATGAATATCTTCAGCATTGGGTACAACTTCTTCAGAGAGTAGTTGCTCTCCAGTAGGGATGGCATCTTCCGTATACTTGAAGCTAATGGATTCCTCAGGAGACATTTCATATAGCACAGGAGGTAGGTGCTCTCTTTGCGAGCCATTAGTTTCATTGAACCGCACATCTACAGTTTCATCAAGCTTGTTGTGATAGGTGTTGAAGACTCTATAGGTGTGCGAGTCCTTTCTGTAACCAAACATAAAATCTTCATGTGCTTTCGATGCAAATTTAGAGTTGTGGTGAGGATCTCTAATCCAGCATTTGCAACCGAAGACTTTGAAATAAGTCACATTGGGTTTCTTGTCAGTGAGCAGCTCATATGAAGTCTTCTTGAGGAATTTGTGATGATATACCCTGTTGATGATGTGGCAAGCAGTATTGATTACCTTAGGCCAGAAAAAACGAGGGGTCTTATATACATCAAGCATGGTGCGAGTCATCTCAACAAGAGTCATATCCTTGCGCTCCACAACACCATTCTGTTGAGGAGTATAATGGGCAGATAGCTCATGAGTAATACTAAGTTCATCAATATAATCATCAAGACCAGTGTTCTTGAACTCAGTCCCATTATCACTCCTAATATGCTTGATCTTAACACCAAAATTCATCGAGGCCCTTGAAGAAAATCTTCTGAAGAAATTCTGCACTTCAGATTTGTCCTGGATAATGTGCACCCAAGTATAGTGAGAGAAATCATCAATAATGACAAAGCCATATAAGCATGGAGTATTTGTTAGTGTGGCATCGAGAGTGGGACCAAAGAGATCCATATGACGCAATTCAAAAGGAAGAGTGGTAGTCATGATAGTATTGGATGGATGATTGGATCTGGTCATGTTTCCAGACTCACAAGCCCCACACAAGTGATCCTTGAGGAAATTTACACCCTCAAAACCAATGAGGTGCTTTTTCTTCGCGAGCATGTGCAAGTTCCCCATGCCAACGTGTCCAAGTTGTCGATGCCATAACCAGCATTCTCAAGCTTTTGCATGTAGACATGTGGCCGGCTGTGAGCCTGTTGAGAAATCAAAAATATATAAGTCTCCTCTCCTAAAGCCTTCGAAGACTTTGGATTTGTTCGATTCCATGACGATGACACCGTGGTATTTGCAAGAGATGACAACTATTTCAAGATCACAAAGCATTGGGACAAACATGAGGTTGAATCCAAGGGATTCGACAAACATTACTTTTTCCCTGTGTCGACCCTTTGAGATTGCAACATTATCTAGGCCCAATACCTTGATTTTTCCCTTCTTCAGCATAGGTGATATGCTTCAGATGTGATGGGGCAGGTGGAATGTCCATCAATAGACTTTTGTCACCAGTCATGTGGTTGGTGCAACCACTGTCTGGGACTCACTCAGTAGCTTTAGGTGGCTCATCCTACAGATGAATTAGTACCACCTACGAGCACGTATACTTCAGAGTGAAGAATATGACATCAAATTCATCAGACTGAATTTCATCACATAGTATAGTAAGCAAAGTAATGTGAGGATGTGAGAAATGAATTATTCATTTCTTTGTGATTAGCTTGTGTACTTTCAAGCATTTCTTGGGGTCTCCAGCAAATTCATCAGACACTTAAGTTCATCTAAATACCTGAACCTGCATAAGAGATGAGTTCGATTTCTTCAACACCAACATCTGGAGGTATGGTAAAGAGTTCATCATTCTGTGCACTCCATATGAGAATGGTGGCATTGAAAAAAGTGCACTTCATTTCAAAGGAGGGGGGTTAGAGTACTCATATGAATAAGCAGAGATATTCTTGGAGGACTTATGAACATAATGATTTGAAGAATAATGAACATATTCATGACCCTTAGATTTTCACTACGAAACAGGTGCATTAGCACGAGAGTGATACGATTTTTGACCATATGAGGAATTTGGTCCATATGAGGAATTTGGTCCTTGTGAAGACTTTTGTCCAAATGAAGAATTTGATCTAGGGTCCATGTTCTTCACTGGTGGTGTCATGATGACATTCACTTGAAGATTTTCAAGGTACCTTTTGGGGACCCATATTTTCTTCACCGGAGGACCATTATTGTAGTTAGTACCAACATATCTGGCAAACATTTCACCGTTCTGATTTTTGAACAGGTTATAGTTGGAGTCAAATGACTCATTGGAGGAATATGAAGATTCGCAAGTAAAGCCAGATAAAGTGGATGGTTCTACAGGAGGTCCTTTGGCAGCTACCCATGAGGTTTTGGGGTACTGCTCAGGTTTCCAGTAGGGTCCATGAACATTTAGTTTCCTCTCAAAGGCAATACCCGCTTTCGTGGGGTTCCTGTTAAGAATCTTCTTTTTAAGCACATCACAAAGGGTTTGATGCCCTTTGAGGCTTTTGTATATGCCTGTCACATACAATTCCTTCAACCCTGCATTTTCATTAGTGACACTTGTGGTATCCTCAGATCAAGAATTTGTGACCACAGAAATAGTTCAAGAATTTGCAGCAATAGAAGCATTTGAACTTTAGGTGAAGAATGAGTAGTTTCACATTCCATGCATCTCAAGCAAGGTGGAACGAAATATTCCTAAGCGGTACTAATCTTTTGAGCAAGCAAAGAACTTTTATCCTTTTGAAGATCTTCATGAGACACCCTTAGTTTCTCAAGATCTTGCTTACTTTGAAGAAATTCATAAGAAAGCCTCTCGTGATCGACTAAGAGAGGATCATAAAGACTTTGAAGGTTATCAAACTTAGACTGAAGACTTTCAAGTCCCTTAGTCAGAGTTTGAGTGTGAGCCATTTCCTCATTCAACAGGTCATCACTTTTGTCTAGCAGTTTTGAAAGCTTTTCAATGGCACTTTGTTGTTTATTGTCAATATTAGCAAGTTTGTAATAGCTAGATTTCATGTAATCCTCAGATTCACCATCACTTGATTCATAGGAGGGATGGTGTTTGAGTACCTTTGGCACCTTTTGCCATGAAGCAATAGGTGGGAGGTGATGTCAAAGTCGTTGGAGTTGGAGTTGCCATTTTCCTCATCGTTGAAGATGGACATGCTAAAAAATCCAGTAGAGATAGCTAGGCTCGCCACACCAGAGGCCGACTCCTCAGATTCCTCCTTCTCCTCATATTCTTCAGATTCTTCTTCAGAATCCATTTCCTTGCCAATAAGTGCCCAAGCCTTTCTAAAACTGTTCTTCTTGTGCGATGAAGACTTTGAAGATGAGGACTTTGAAGATTTCTTGTTTCTCTTTGAGTCATCAGAACAATCAACTTTGTATTTCTTCTTCTTTGATTCTTTTCCCAGAGAGGATAGTCAGCAATGTAGTGGCTAGAATTCTTGCATTTGTGACAAGTTCTTTTCTTGAGATTGCTTGATGAGGATTCTAATTTCTTCAGGCCACTTCTTGAAGATTTTCCAAATCAACCTCTCCTTGAGAACTTCTGGAATTACCTCACGAGCATTGCTAGCTCTTAACTGTCTTCTTCACGATCACCAAGGCTACTATCAGTTTCTTTACCGTCAGATGAGGTAATTATTTTGCCTTTAGAGCATGAGTTCTTCCATAGCTTGGTTCGTAGAGGTCTCTCTTTTTAGCTTGTTGGAATTCATGGGTATTGAGTCTCTCAAGAGTATCGCCATGATCTAGTGACTTGTAGTCTCCACGTTCTTTAATCATAAAAGTAAGTGTATTGATTGAGGAATCAAGATATCTTAGTAGTTTCTTCACCAACTCATGTTCAGCGATGTCAGTGGCACCAAGAGATTGGAGCTCATTGGAGATATCAGTGAGATGATCGAAAGTTTGTCAAACATTTTTGTTGTCGAGTCATTTGGGGCAGTTAAAGAGATTGTGAAGAACATCAACACGAGAGTCATGTTGAGTTGAAACACCTTTGTTGACTTTGGACAGCCTATCCCAGATAAGCTTAGCAGCCTCCAAAGCACTCACTCTGCCATACAGACCTTTGCTCAGATGGCCACATATGATATTCTTCGCTTGAGAATCGAGTTGCTTGAATATCTTCACATCAGCAGCATTGATAGTGTGAGTGACAGAGGGAACAACATTTTCCACAACTAACCAGAGATCATTGTCAGTTGCCTCAAGATGCATGCGCATCTTGTTCTTCCAGTAGGGCTAATCCGTCCCATCGAAGGTAGGACACCCAGCTAAGACCTTGATCATGCATGTAGTCAACCTACTAAAAGTCTAGGTGGTCAAATCAAAATCACACAGAAAAATGGAGTACCTTGCTCTGATACCAAGTGAAAGTATGTTATATCAACTAGAGTGGGTGGGTGAATAGGAAATTTTTATAAATATGTCACTGAGGAATTACTAGTTGAGGAACTTGCTAAATGATGAATTACGAGAAGTGGAGTAAGTACTCAAGGGCATACGAAACATAATTGTAGCATACTCATAAATGATAAAATGAAACATACACAGAGCATGAATATCGTGAACAGGATAAGCACGGACAGGACAAAGTGACTGAATTTGAGATGAGGAAATTGAGGAAGTCTTCGGTCAAATTCTTCAAATAGTAACGATTAGTTTCATCAACAAGTACTTCGAGTAAATGAAATGTTTGAGGAAATAAAACCAGGAGCTCGATGAAGACAATGATTTGATAACCTGGTTACAACTGTTGTGATAGTCATACATCTGGTTCGGAGTGGCTGGGTATTTAAACCAATGGACACATAGTCCCAGGACGAACATTCCTTACCATATTCTCCTTGATATAAGGTCACATAGACCTGGCCCAACACTCTTGGTAAGTCTTCAGTGTAGAATTCCAAACCCTTACAAACTGGGTCACCCAGTGATCCAGAATTTCCTCTTGGATGCTGTAGACCATGACGCCTAACTGTCTAGAAGATTCATAGTCTTCAAAGGTAAAAATGCATCGATTCCACAAAGGAACAATATCTTAAGGGATGCTAAATCACTTTGGGTTTTGGTGGTTTTGGGTTTGGGTTTTTTCCACACTAATAATTTTCCCTCAAAGTCCTCATAGGATGGATTGCTCTCAAATGACAAGTGTCAATCTCTCTTGGAGCAGCTAACCAGCTAGTGGTTGTGGGGGCAGCTATTTAGAGCCAGGGTGCAACCCGACATGGTATGACATAAATGCCCCTAATGATATGATCGTTATGTGGATAAGATATTTGGACACCTGGCGCAAGGCACAACAACGGTCGGAGATTTGAACTCTCAAATTCCTCAGGGCTATCATATTCCTCATGGTAGGCAATTCTCGCTAGAGAAATCCTAACTCCTCAGTCAGAACAAATTCCTGTGAGCTCAGAAGAACTTCGTCTCTATCATTGAGGAGTTTGACTAAACTACAAGAGATTTCCAAAAGCTCTACTCGAAGGTTTTGGGTATGTGTAGGCTTTGAGATGAGAACCACTTGGAAATTCTTCCTTAGTATTACCTCAACCCCCTTTAATAGTACGGTGTTTCCTATGACTCAAATAAAGGAAATGAAACTACGAAAACCAAAGTCTTGACAATTCATAGTCCTTGTATCAATATCTTCAAGGTCACACCAATTTTTTCATTCTTCAAAGTCTTCAGGGAATATCAAAATCTTCAGCTAAAGACATTCATTTTTAGGGCTTGACTTTCTTCATATATATCAAACTCATTAACGACTTGAGCCTGTGTACTCTCACACACATATTAGTACCATAACCTATAAGTCTTCAATACACCAAAATCACTAAGGGGAACTAGATGCACTTACACTATCTTCTCCACTTCCTACCCCTTTCATATATACCAGCATACTCTTTTCCACTTAAATGCTATGTCCAATAGCTCACGCTCAGGTATTGCGCGAAGAAAAAAAATTGATGCATATTGAAAAAGTACGGACCAATGCCCTGACATGGACACCATGGTGCTTAACATTTGTATTAATGTGGTGAAGACGGAGCCATGCCTTGCTAATACAATAAGATGAATGGGGGGGGGTAAAAATTTATTTAGGATCGTATACTTTCAAGAATTAACAATTATGTTTCTTACATTTCAGTTATTGCTATGTTTATATTTGGTTCTTCATCTTTTCTCAATGAGCAAGCATGCACAAGATTACATAGTGGACAACATATCACATCAAAAAAAATCTGTTTTTATCATTTACCTACTCGAGGACGAGTAGGAAATAAGCTTGGGGATGCTTGATACATCTCCAACATATCTATAACTTTTGATTGTTCCATGCTAATATATTATCATTCTAGGATACATTTTAGGTCTTTATTTTCCAATTTATAATACTTTTGAGCACTAACCTATTGACCAAGTGCCTAGTGCCAGTTTGTTTTCTACATGTTTTTGCCTTTTCAGGTTTATAGTACCAAACAAAGTCCAATTGCTATGAAATTTTGTGGTAATTTTTTAGGACCAAAAGAAGACCGAGAAGCTTCAAAAGGAGGTCAGGAGGCACATGAGGGCCCCAAAACATATGAGGGCATGCCCCCCTGATATGTGGTGGCCCCATCGTGGCTCTCCCGATGTCCCTCTTTGGCCTATAAATTATCTAATATCCTAAAATCCCTGGAGGCAGTCTCGAAACCCTTTTTTGGCAAGTCTCTCTTCTGTCGCGAGGCCATCTGGAGATCCGTTCAAGCAGCTTGCCAGAGGGGGATCAATCACGAAGGGCCTCTTCATCAACCTTGCTGCCCTCATGATGATGTGCGAGTAGTTCACCACAGACCAACAACTCCATAGCTTGTCCCTAGATGGAAATATCTCTCTCTTTTATGATATTCAATACAATGATCATCACATATTCACTTTGATCTATCCGATGTAATCCTATTGTGTGGTGTGTTTGGTTGGATCTGATGACTTGTGGGTTTATGTTCAAATTATTCATGAAAAGTATATGAGATGCCTCTAAACTATATTATCTTTTAAGTGCATGATCATTATAGCTTTGTAATGCTCTCCGGCCTATTGATGTGCTTTGTCCAAGTAGATCAATATTTCCTCGGTGTGAGTGGTGCATTGTTGTAGATTCAACCTGGCGAGTTTCTATATCCGAGTGACAAAGTAGGGGACAAGATGCATCTTTGTGTTCTTGCTACTAAGGATAAAATGACAGGGTTCATTCATATTTTTTCAATTTCCATTGTCTACATCATGTCTTCATTCTGCAAGCATTACTCTATTTTACTTAATACTCTAGATGCATGCTGGATAGCGGTCGATGAGTGGAGTAATAGTAATAGGTGCAGGATGGAGTCGGCCTATTTGCTTATGGACGTGATGCCTATATACACATGTTCATTGCCGTCAAAATCGCATAACTGTTCATTTTTCTATCAATTGCCCAACAGTAATTTGTTACCCACCATATGTTGCCTACATGAGAGATGTCGCTAGGGAACACTATGGACCCCGGGTCTATTCACTTATATGTTTGCAAACATCATTATCACCATGCTAACTTTATTTAATTTTTATTTATGTTGCATTTATCAACAATTATCTACAGAACTCATTTGCTTGCAAATAACGAGATCAAGGCGATTGACAGCCCTCTTGCCACGTTGGGTGCAAGTCGTTTGTTCATTTGTGTGCAGCCACTTAAGATGCTTGAGGATTGATATTCCTATTGGTTCGATAAAGCTTGGTTTCATAACTAAGGGACATACTTATCCGCTTTGTGCTGCAATTACCCGTTCCTCTTCATGGAAAACCCAATGTGGATCACAATTATGAGAGACACCACTCTCCAAAAGGTAATAATGTGGCAAAAACACTACTAGGAAAAGGGCTACAGATAATATAGACACTAATGGCGCACCAGACAAGTGGTGCGCCACTACTATATAGCAGTGGCGCACCATGTGCTGGTGCGCCATTAGTGTGATGGGCACTAATGGCGCACGACACACACGGTGCGCCACTACTAACAAACTTTTTTTTGTTCTTTTTCCAAAAGTACTAATGACGCACCAGGGCAGAGTGCTCCATTAGTAGTTAAACTACTAATGGCGCACCACTAACCCAGTGCGCCACTACTATATTTTTTTTGCAAAACTACTAATGGCGCATCTCCAGCTGGTGCGCCATTAGTAACCAGGGGTTATTAATGGCGCATTTGTAGGTCGTGCGCCATTAGTAACCTGGGACCAGCTAGATATTTTGGAGATCCCCCTACCACACTCACTTTCCCCACTTTCATTCTCTCCACCTCCTCCTCCAAGCTTGTCTCGGGTGCGTCCTCCTCCTCACCTCATTTGCATCATAGATTCACCCAAATTAAGTGGTTAAATTACCTTTTTTCTCCCTCCAACAACGTGCACATGCACTTTTTATGGCCTAGCTAGATCTACGTATGTTTGTGGTGTTGCATATGTTTGTGGTGTTGCATATATGTTTGTGTTTGCAGGTACCGGTATTTGAAATGCAATAGTTGCCAATATTTTGCTGGAATGTTGATTCATTTCCGTTTCGGCAAGAATTTGGCACTATGCATTCTTTTTGGTCCTATTTTTAGGCAAAGTAATGCAAAAAATTTTCTTGGTTCTAAAATATTGTTTTGCTCTACCCGCAGGCGACCATGGTTCGCAAGATGACCGAAGGCATCGTGAATAGGTTTTTGAGCTCCGCGAAGGCTGAGATGCTTCAAAATAACGAGATGGAGATAAGATGTCCGTGTCGAAGATGCAAGCTAAGGAGCCTTATGGACCCGGATTCCGTACAGGTGCGGGACCACCTGCTCTTGCGTGGTTTCATGGATGGCTATCGGTGGCGTGGTGATGAAGATGATTATGAAGTCGTCCATGGGGGCCGGGCAAGAAATGAGGAAGGGCATGAGCAAGACTACCACGGCGAGGGCGGGCGAGAAGATGAAGAATCTCGAGGACATGATCACAAAGTAGATGCAGTACACGGTCATCATGTAGAAGATGCCGAACATGATGATGAGGAAGATGCGAGAGCAGACGAAGGGCATGATCATGAAGATGAATATGCCGGAGCAGACGACGATGGACCATCGATGGGCTGGGTGCAGGACCCTCATATTCAAGAGCTGCTTCTCAAGCAGACGGATAATGAAAGAGCTGCCTCCCAAGAGAAAGCCAAGATGGATCAACTGGAGATAGACGCGGTTACTCCATTGTATGAAGGATGCAGGCCCGAGGATACCCGCCTAAAAGTAACGCTCATGGCTTTGGAGATGAAGGTAAAACACAAAATGACCGACGCATGCTTCGACAAGAACATGTCATTCTGGCACGAACGTCTTCCCAAGGGGAACAAGTGCCCGACCAATTTCGAGGAGGCAAAGAAAATCATGTGTCCTCTGGATTTACCGCATGTGAAATACCATGTGTGCATGAACAATTGCATCATTTATCGGGACGAGCATGCAGAGTCTACCATATGTCCGGTGTGCGGTGTCACTCGATACAAGAAGATGAAGAAAGCTCCTTGAAAAGTGGTGTGGTACTTTCCGATCACTCCTTGTCTACAGCGGTATTTCGCGGACCCTAAGGTAGCAAAGCTCCTGCGTTGGCACGTGGATAGGAAGGAGAAGAAGCGAGAAGATGACGCAAATGATCCGGAGATAAATAAAAAACACAAGATGCTGAGTCACCCTAAGGATGCGAGCCAGTGGCAAGAGTTGAACTTCCAACACCCAGAATTTGGGAACGATCCAAGGAACATCGTGCTAGGCGCAAGCACCGATGGAGTCAATCCATTTGGCAGCCAGAGGAGCACACATAGCACCTGGCCTGTGTTTTGTGGATGTACAACCTTCCCCCCTGGTTGTGCATGAAGAGGAAGTACATTCACATGAGTATGCTAATTGAAGGGCCGAAACAACCAAAGAACGACATCAATCTGTATTTGGGGCTGCTAAAAGAGGAGCTAGACATGCTATGGAAAACACCAGCCAATACGTGGGACGCCGCAGAGAAAGAATATTTCCCTATGAGAGCTGCACTGCTCACGACGGTGCACGACTATCTCACTTACGGATATGTCGCGGGGCAGGTGGTCCACGGATTTTCTGGATGCGTCATGTGCATGGATGACACAACATATCGCCAGCTAGATAGAGATTCCGGGTCTTCGAAAACCATGTTCATGGGACATCGAAGGTGGCTTCGCGACGATGACTCATGGAGAAAACGCAAGGATCTGTTCAATGGTGAAACCGAACCCCGAAGACGCCCACGTATGAGGAGCGGCGAGGAAATAGACAAGTTGTTGAAAAATTGGAAAGAGTGCCCACCGCTGGGAAAGGCACCAGAGCCGGGAAAGAAGTGAAAGGCGCCAGAGCCGCTACTGAAGGTATGGAAAACAAGGTCTATTTTCTGGGACTTGCCGTACTAGAAGATCCTCTGTGTGCCGCACAGCCTTGATGTCATGCATATCATGAAGAACGTGTGCGAGAGTCCGCTTGGTACCCTACTCAACATGCCAGAGAGGACCAAAGATGGGCCGAAAGCAAGGGCAGACTTGAAATCAATGGGGATCAGGGAGAAGCTTCACGCTAATAATGATGATGATGATGATGATGATGATGATGATGATGATGAGGCGAAGCAGGACACGGAAAGTCGTCGCAAAGGCAAAAAGGCCAAGAAGACCGGAAATGACTTCCCTCCCGCGTGCTTCACTCTAAATCAGGAGGAGATCGATCAGTTTTTCACCTGCCTCGTAGGAGTAAAACTTCCTTACGGTTACGCGGGGAAGATAAGCAGATACCTAGACTCAGCGAAGCAGAAGTTCAGCGGGATGAAGTCTCACGACTGTCACGTGCTGATGACGCAGATACTTCCAGTTGCAATCCATGGGATCCTGGACGCGCACGTCCGTGAAACGCTATTTGGCCTATGCAACTTTTTTGACGTCATCTCTCGAAAGTCGGTTGGCATGAGGCAACTCAGAAGGCTACAGGAAGAGATCGTGGTGATACTATGCGAGCTTGAGATGTACTTCCCGCCTGCATTCTTCGACGTTATGGTGCATCTGCTGGAACATATCGTGGAGGATATCATCCAACTCAGGCCGACGTTCCTACATAGCATGATGCCGTTCGAAAGGATGAATGGTGTCATCAAAAGATACGTTCGCAACATGTCACGTCCAGAAGGAAGCATAGCCAGGGGCTTTCTGACCGAAGAGTGCATCTCCTAATGCACAAATTATCTAGGCATCGAGAACCCCGTTGGTCTGCCCGTCAACAGGCACCTTGGCAGGCTCGCTGGATGGGGTCACCGTGAGGGTCGCCGTGAATTGCATGTCGACTTCGAGGGTCGACTTGCCGACTTTGAAAGAGCAAACCTAGTCGCACTACAACACATAGACGTGGTCGATCCTTGGGTTATAGAGCACAAAACCTTTATTGAGAAGACGTACAATGACCGAGGCCAACAGAGGACAGACGGAGATATAATCAAAGAGCACAACTCATGTTTCACGTGTTGGTTCAAGAAGAAGCTTCTATCGTACCCTTTACATGAGGATTCTTTCGCGGAAGAACAACTCATATTCGCCTTGTCACAGGGTGTCGAGCACAACCTAATGACGTATCAGGCGTACGATATCAACGGCTACACATTCTACACCGAGGGAAAGGACATGAAGAGCGATGGTTATCAGAACTCCGGGGTAACGATGGAATCCTACACCGGTAACGACAAGGACAGATACTACGGAAGGATCGAGGAGATCTGGGAGCTGAGCTACGCTGGAGAGAAGGTCCTGATGTTCCGTGTCAGATGGGCCAAGAGCGTCCTAAAAGAAGACCGGTATTTCACCACCATGGTTATACCCGAATCCAAATCCAAGACCGCGGGCGCAAACGTCACCGCGAAAAATGAGCCATGGGTACTGGCTTCCCAAGTGGACCAATGCTTCTTCATTACCGAGCCGCCAAAGCCCAGTCTGTTGTCGTGAGGAGAGGCAAAGGGAAGATCATCGGAATGGATGGAGTCGCCAATGAGCAAGACTTCGACAAGTACGGCGACCCGAAGATGGAATATGACAACGACGATGAAGTACCAGCATACAGCACAAGAAGAAGCAGGACCACCCTACCTAAAGGACGTCCGTTCAAGAGAAGAACTCCATTTGGGAAAAATAAGGCCAAGAAGATTGTGAACAGATAGCTAGCTAAGATCGATTGTATTGAAATTGTAGCCTTCATTTCTCGATTGTATTTCGACATATTGAAATGATATTTCTTCTCTTCTAGTGTCCTCATGGATATCTATTTATGTTTATTATGGTATTGAATTTCTAACTCACAAAAAGTATTGAATTTGTTAATATTTTTTGAATTCATGAATATTTTTAAATTTCATGGGCACCTTTTGAATTCATGAATATTTTTTCAAATTTGATGGTATTTTTTCATAGCGAGCGATATAGGTACCGCTGTATTTTATCTAAGCACGCATTTCAGGAAAGCAATGAAGAGAAGGGCGTATATATCCTTGGCTCGCTTCGCCTCCCCCAACAATTTTTATTCACGGGAAAGCCAACCGAAAGATTCGATTCGGACTTCATAGAGCCGGTGCTGCTGCTGTCTGCGTAGGGCCGTCCCCCACTCCCATCCCGAGGTGCTAAGGGGTTTTGTTTTAGGAACAGACGGCAGTGTTTTGCTGACGCCTCGAATCTATCATGTATGTATACATATACATACACTCAGCACATACACACGTACACATACATGCCCCACTATCAAAACAGGAAAACACAAAAAAGGGGGCGCCTGGGACTCGAACCCTAGACCTCTGGTCTGCATAGAGAGCCGGCTACCACTACACTACTGCCTCGAACCTTAACAGGAGAGGGCTTCGACCCCTCTAGTACTACACTTTGCGCGGCGTGTGAAGATACTTATGGCGCACCCCTTAGTGGTGCGCCATTGCTATGGATTTACTTATGGCGCACTACCGGGAGGTGCGCCATTGCTATCCCCGGCCCATCTCATCCCCGACCCAAACCTCTCCTAACCTCTCCTGGCCGGCACCCCATGGAAGCAATCCTCGAGCGAGCGAAGGAGGAGGACGGCGTTGCAACCTACGCAATCCCCGAGCGGGCATAAGGAGGAGGACAAAAGCGATCCTCGGCGAGCGAAGGAGGAGGAGGACGGCGTCGCAATCCCCGGCGGCGGCGGCGCAACCTACGCGAAGGAGGACGGCGTAGGAGGAACCCTAGCCCGCAACCTACATGGAGGAACCCTAGCCTCCGATTGTCCCATCTCCCCCGCCGCCCCCTTGCCATGTAAGATGTGACACACTCATCATCCGCCTTCTTGTTTTCTAGTCACATATTTCCTTCCTCCCTTACAAGATTATAATTGAGGGATTGCGGGAAGGATCAGAAATACCAGGGCTTGTAGTCTCTCCTTACCATCGGGGGGCAGCTCAACAAATTAATTGTTTTTGGCAGCATTAGAGACAGCCTGTTCATTATGTTAGCAAGAGTTGCTTTTAGCGATATCCCCCTACATCTACCTCTTTGATTAGAGGTGTGAATTTTTTCATGTTAGCAAGAGTTGCTTTTAGCAAATTGGTAATTGTGTTCCTAATAAGCCTAAGATGTTGGGAGCAGCAATTATGATGACTTTCTATATAAACAGTAGGAGTGACGGTTTATCTTGTATGGCATTGTTCTCTGAATCAACATGCAATAGCCATTCCAGTGCCTTTTTTGCACAAGAAGCCTTCCTGCAATCAATAGATATTAAGAAATTTTCAAGTTGGTTCATGATAGATTAATATATCCCTTTGATGCATTAAATAGAATTATATGAACACAGGTTAACATTAAAAAACTAATCTAATAGTTCCTATGTTGTATCAACATTACTGTGCAAGAAACTATTTCTAACAACCTGATATAAATCAGTAAATTCTAACAAAAAAATCATGCAGTGAGGTTGCTTGCTTCCCAACAGGGATTGAGGTAGCTTGCTTCCCGTCAGGGATTGAGGCTCCTAGGAGGTTATATTTTTCTGTGAGCTACTTTTGTAGGGGAATGGCATGTGGGTTAAACTACTCAGAAATGTTTTGTACCCTTTAGAGCATTTATTTGCCAACTCCTTTGGGTTGTTGCACATGATATAGTTGTGCTTTTTTAGAAGCATTTTCTGTGCTTTTGGGCGCCACAATTTGGTACAACAGTTTATTTTGTTCCTTGCAAATATTGTGTGTTGCCTCTTTATTTTACCTTCTAAATTTTTCTGCCAGAATTCTTTCATTTTATTTCTGAATAACCAACCTCAATAGCAGCCTGCTCAAGTTATTTCTTGTTGTACAAAAACTAGTCTTTCGGTTCTATATTTGTTGTTAAAACAACATTGCCAAATCTATTTGTTAAAGACATACTTAGGACAATGCCTTTGAAAATGAGCTTCTGTCAGGTTATATAAGTACCTAACGATCATTTTCTTTGTCGTTCCAAGTAAGGTTTGCAAAAGAGAGCAAAGGGAATTTGGTTCATGATAGATTAATATATCCCTTTGATGCATTAAATAGAATTATATGAACACAGGTTAACATTAAAAAACTAATCTAACAGTTCCTGTGTCGTATCAACATTACTGTGCAAGAAACTATTTCTAACAACCTGATATAAATCAGTAAATTTCTTCAAATATTGATAGCAGTGACGGAGCTAGCATCGGATTAAGAGTTTCTGCACTGATGGTGATAGCAGTGGCGATACTCTGAAATTTTGCAGGTACCCCGAGAGGCCCTTGAGTTTGCCGGAATGTCGATTAACTTCCGTTCTGGCAAATTCGGGTACTCCATATGTCCTATTTTCAGCAAATGTCATGCTGAAATTTTCCATGAATTTTAGCATGACTTCGCTAAAAATAGGACATATGGGGTACTTGCGACTAATGCATGGGCCAGGGTTTGAATTCCCCTAGTCGTTTTCTCCCTACTCTTTTCTGCCCACATGCACCTAAAACTTGTAAAGGCTGTCATACTACACCCTTGAATTGTCACACTTTCCTCCTCCTCTTCTTATTCCTCCTCGTTTTGCCCTCTTGTTGCTCTTCCGGCTCTTAGACCAAACTTTTTTCCTATTTAGAGCGAAACATGGCCCACAACGATGAGGCCGGTGGTTCGGGCAAGGCATTCTGGGAGCTGTCCCAGGAGATGGAGGAAGAACCTCACCGCTATGAGGCTGCCACAGAAGACACCGATCCCGACTACACAACCCCTAGTGGCGTCGGGGATGACACCACTGATGGTGCCACCGAGGATGCCACCATTGATGATGGCAGCGCACACACAGATGGCAGCCAACCGAAGAGTCAACGGAAGGACCGGCGCCCGAACGTGCTCGGCACCGTCAAGGAGGAATTTACTGAAGTGTCCTCCGAGGGGCATCCAACAGCGCCCAAAGAATTAGTGAAGGGGTACTCGGTTCAGCTCGGGTGCATTCTCCGGAGCACCGTCTCAATAAACACCGAGAACCTAAGGCATCCTGACCGAGGGAATTTGCGCAGCCTCCTCTTCATGAAGTTGCACGAACAATACAAGTTCCCCGGTGACGTCGCAAACACACGCCTCTCAGGGAATAAAGTGAACAGTGCCGCCCTCACGAAGATGAGCACGGCCCTATCTACTTGGAGAAGCGTGGTGAAGAGAATGATTGACAAAGGTGATAGTTATGAGAAGATCAAGGAAAAAAATCCTTCGATCAGCGAAGATGACTACAAGGAGTTCAAGATCAAGTGTGAGAGCAGCGCAACCGTGGAATCAAGCCAGTGGGGGAAAGATATGCGGGACTTGAACTTAGGGGTCGACCGACTCGGTCCCGGCGGTTATAGAGTGGCAGAACCTATATGGGACAAGGAGGACGCGGAGCGTGCCGAGCAAGGCCTACCGCCCCGCTTCGAGAAATACCGTGACAAGCAGACTAGGAACTATGTCAGGGCCCGGTACAAGGTGGACCCGGTAACAAAGGAGCTTACCACGGATGCGAAGATCACAGCGCTTGAGCATGTTCTGGTAAGGAATACACCCCCGCGTAATTAGCTCCATATGGTTGCATTCTAATTAATGAAGCCAAATTTCTAAATGGTTCACATTCCTTTCGCAGGAGACTGAAAGCAGTAGCGCGGGGTAGTCTCAAAGCTCCCCTTGGAACAACACTTTAAATAGAGCATTGAACGTAATGAAAACAAGGATAAGTTCAGTAAGCCATCGTCAGCTGGTCGTGTGGCCGGCAAAGGCTTGTCCACAAAATGGTCGTCACACTATAACGCTGGTGGGCGAAAGGAGAGAAAGACCAGCTCGGAAAGCCAGCCACGCGAGGTTCAAGAACTCAAGGAACAAGTGGCATGGATTCCCGACATGGTCTCAGAGCAAGTGCGAGACCAACTGGGAGTGACGATCATCGCCATTATGCCTACCTTGGTTGAGGGGCTGCAGGGGTGGATTACGGGCGGCCAACAGGGGTCGCCACCGGTTCCCAGCTTCACGGCCAGCAACTCGCACAACACGCAGGCGGCGCCCTTGGTGTCTTCGGCGGAGGCGGTATTGGTGTCTCCGGCGCCGGCACGGGCATTGGAGCTTAATGCACCCGGGTGTATGCCGGCTGGCACCTCGGCAGCAAGCGGCCCCTCCATCAGTTGCACGCCCGCCGTTGGTGGTGCCTCGACATTAGCCGAGCTCGACGCCATCATGGTAACTAAGCCTCTCGGCCGATAACTTCATCTCCTTGCCTTTGACTGGGCATCCCTCACGTCCTACATGTTTTCGTAGGGCGCCGCTGACGTTCCATGCACTCTCCTGCACTTCGTGGGCGGCAAGTTGATCGATGTCGCCAAGGGAAGAATCGTTCAACCGGGCAACCCCATGTTCCACGGTAATCCGATGCCACCCACCGTGTATAGGGTTGAACTGGTTCGGGTGTTGCCAGGCTGGGACGAGTTGTTACCTCAGATTCGACCCACTGGGGCCGACGAAGATGATGTGATGACCCTCAGCGCCTGCGTAAGCTGTCCCCTGCTTTGGCCGAAGAGCCAGATTTATTTGGGGGCGGGGAACACCACCCCAAAGACAACACCGCCAGTCGTGCTGGCGCCAAGCCATGGCAAGACCGCCGCAACGCTACCGGACATGCCGGACATGCATATGGCACAGGATCCGGACGACGACGACGACGACGGTACATTTACCAACGTCGATAAGTATTTTGCCGAACATGGGTATGATGAATTCTTCGGGCCTCCTTCTCAAGAACCCAACCCTGCAAAAGACAACTGCGATCTAGCTGGTACCGCGGAGAAATCCAATTGCAACAGGCGTCGTCTGGCGTTCAGTTCTCAAGAGACGCCTCCAGCTGCCGCCTTCACCGAGCCTCAGATAGCCAAGGTGCGAAATATTATCAGCCCCAACACACTCAAGAAGGCGGATTGTGAGGAGAACTCGATCCCATTACAGCAGAAGAAGAAGGGACGGAAAAGAGAGAATAACAAGGGCGGTGTGAGCCAGCCGGCACCGAGTACGATCCGTGCTCAGGACGGGCCACCTTCACCTAGGGATATCTTGAGGAGGGTGCATGTGGCGGGTAGGCCGATGCTACTGACTAATCTGCTCAATGCTGCAACCGGTGCTATGCGGAGTCTGCATGATAGAGTTCTTTCTTTGGAGAAGTGGCGTCTCTCCGAGAATGATGTGGCATACCTAGTTTTCGTGGCCAAGGTGCCAGAGGGCAAGGGCTTTGTGGATAGCGCCATCGGGGGTACAATCGTCCTGCGGTTTGATGACATCTTTGCTATGTTTAACCTTCATCCGCTGCACTAAACCTTCGTTCAGCTATTCTCACTGAGTATGGAGATGCGGATCATTAGAGACAAGACCCCGGGCATCGTGATAGTCGACCCCTTCTACATGTGTGCCAAGATCTTGGGCAGCACTAGGGACCGGCAAGTCGCAAGTTCACACCTTGAAGGCGTCATTCTGGCAAACCCAGATAAGGATAACTTCCTCGTGCCTTACTTTCCCGAGTAAGTCATCCCCTCACCGCCCCGTAACATATGATTTCTTAGATTTCGATCGTTCTTTTTTTTCTAACATTCCGTGTTTTGTGCAATGACACACATTGCACACTCATCCTCTTAAGCCCAAAATATTCCATGGCCACGTATTTTGACTCGGACCATCAGTCGAAGAAAGACTACACAAATATCAAGAAAGTTCTTGATGATGTTCTCCTCGGCTACACTAGATCTGGAGGCACCTTCAGCAGGACAATTCGTAGGTACGGCAAGCATGTGTTCACCCATAATACGATGTTCCCCTGAGTCAAGCAGCCGCCTAGCAGTCAGAAGGATGCCTACTACACCCTCCATCACATGCGGGCGATCGTACGGGACCAGCATCACCTTCTTCTACCAAATAATCTCAAAGATTGGGCCACACGCTTGTCGGCAATCCAAGACGCGGACATCAGACAAGAATTCTATCGCATCCAGTTGGAGTTTGCAGAAATCATCCATCAAGATGTCCTTCGTACCTTGGGGCAGTTCTACCTCAGATATCAACCTTCCAACAGTGAGATAGAAACAACGCTACAAATGCAGGCTGACAACGCCCGCGATTTCATGACCATCACTAAAGACGGCGGCTTCATCCACGCTCCGTTCCCTGAGTCGAGTCGAAAGTAGTGATGCTTTGTAGTTCTGAAATGTCGATTGGCTCATGTTGTAATATTAAACTTTAATGAACTTGTATGTCTCTTTGGTTTGGACAGTCGTTCAACTTATATGTAATCGATGCTATTTATCAGTAGGACCATGAATTGTGCTATTAATGTGTTGCTTTTCTCTTCCAATCCTTTTGTTGCATACTTATATATTGCTTATGTATTGTCTATGAATTGCTACTAACGTTTTTTTTGGCTAGTGCATAGATATGCCGTCATATGTCGTGTACAAGGGTAAGGTTCCCAGAGTCTACGACGACTGGGAGGAGTGTCGGAGAGAGGTTCACCGTTCAGCGATAACAGTTACAAAGTGTACACCACTAGGGCGGAGGCGGAAGCTAGATACGCTTGCTATCTAGTGGGAGAGAGGAGGGAGTGTTGGAGGAACCGGATGAAGACCAGTTTCATCGCGATGATGCTCATCGTGATGACCGCAACTCTCTTCTATGTGATGGTAGTTTAGATGGTCGATATCGACTTGTAATGTGAAGACAAACTCACTACTCGTGGTGTCGAGACTTGTAATGTTCTAACGTTGTTCGGTATGTTAAATTCGGAGACTAATATGATGAATTGTATTCGGAGACTAATCTTCTATTGTATTCGATAAATCTGCTGTTTATATGTTGTGCTCTCTATATTTTGTTCAGTAATATGTTTTGTAACCTGTGCAAATATCAGAAAAGAAAAAAAAACTAATATTCATACTAGTGGCGCACCACTCAGCACATTAGTGGCGCACTGCAAAAACCACACTAGTGGAGCATCCTCCATCAGTGCGCCATTAGTAAGCCAGAGCACATGGGTAAATATGGACCCTGGGAGGAATACTAATGGCGCACCCTGAGCTATACTAATGGCGCACTGCATGGTGCGCCATTAGTATTCCAGATACTAATGGCACACTTGTGGTGCGCCATTAGTAAGAAATTCTAATGGCGTGATGCTAGTGGCGCACCTGTAGTGCGCCATTAGTAGCCAAAACAGGTGCGCCACTAGGAGGCCTTTTTCTAGTAGTGAAATGATGAACTCCTTGTCCTTGTGCTTCATAAGATAGTATCCTCAACACACAACCACTCTCTCACTGATTTGGCTTGGTAAAAGAGGTTCATTGGGTGGAAAGTAACTTGGGAAGGATAGAAATCAAGATTCATATGGTTGGAGTGGAAGATCTTGATCTCAACACATGAGTAGGTTGGCTCACTCTCAAAAATGGATGGGGCAAGTGTTGGTCTGTTCTGAGTGCTTCCTCTAGAAGTGAGAGGTATGTGGAGGGGTATATATAGGCATCTCCAAAAATCTAACAGTTACAACATTATTGCCCAACTCGGTGGAACAGGAGCAAAAACTCGATTGCACCGACTAGTGCAAAATGTGGCAACTTTTGGCATTTTAGTGAGACCAACATATAGATCTCAATGTGACCGAATTAGCTAACCTAGCCAGTTTCCAAAACTAGGTGAGACCAATTTTCAAAACTCAGAAATACCAATTCTTTGAAATAGGATACCAGAGAGTTGGAATATTGGTGTCACCGAGACCTTAGGGATTGGCTTGGGATCTGTCTAGAGTAAAACTCGGTAGGGCCAAATTTGAAAACTTGGTGGCACCGATTTTGAGTGATAGGGTTTAGACAGAAAATTTTGCTGGAGAATTTCATGTATATTTTTGGTGGCTAACTCTAAGCACTTGAGCAACCGGATCATCATAGATACCTCATCCCCTTTTAATAGTATTCGCTTTCCTGTGGACTAAAAAATGATTTCTCACAAAATGCAAATGTAGAGTCTTGAAGCTTGATGTCTTGCCAAACCTATTCCTTTCCTTCTTATTCTTTCCTTGGGGATTCTCCACACATTACATGGCCAATCCTCTCTATGGACTTTATTTGAAATAAACTAGGTAAAACTATTAGTCCAAGAGACAATATATCTTGTCATGAATTATAAATACCTCCGAGGGAGCATATGTGCTTTCATATTTTCACTTTCTACCTTTTATTTTGGTATGTTATCAACTATGTGTTGGTTTGGTTCTTGAAAGTATTGAGCATGCATATTTACTATATGTACCTTCTTCGGCATACTTTCTTTCTTTGAACCAATATATAGGAAAAACTCCACCTTGTCATAAATTGGCTAAAGGTTGCATGAAATTAAATTTCATATGTATTTCCACATATTTATGTGGAGTTTGTACTATGTATTACTGGTCCACTAACTCTTTTGTCCCAATGAGTTTGGGTACCACTTTGTTTGTGTTGTTCTAATAAGAACAATTGGAGATGCATTGGATGCTCGACTCACTTACAAGGAAGGTGTTGTCACCATGTTCTTATTGGATCCAAGCTATGATGATCAATGAACCATTATCAACTGCATCAATCCAATTCTATCTCGATATCAAGTATCTACTTCATGCATACATTTCTTGCATTCAACCTTTTGTAGGTTGCATTACGGCATGAATTTCATGATTCCTTCTTGTGTTACTTATTTCCTTTCTCAAAGCATCTCAACAATGATGTCTTGTTGTTAGTTGCGGCGTCCTTGATGTTCGTGTGTTTGGAGTTCATTTATGTACAATGAGATAATACTAGTCCTTGTGCTATGCTTTCAAGCAAAGATCTTATTGGTATAAGTATGACCTCCTTTTGGATAACTTGGTCATACGTTTTGTAATTATTTCATGTGTACATAATTCCTTGTGGATTTATATCTTCATGATCTTCATCTACCTATAATCTTGTAACTTGAGAGATGTTGCACTAGTTGATATCCTTATTCTTTTTCGTCCATCTTTTCATTCCCTTGTTGTTTCTTGGTGGCTCCGTATAAGTATTTTTCGTATGAGTGTGGGTCTTATATCCTTGCATATTGATGCACTCATTGGTGGTGAAGATTATTCTCCTCATGCTTGTTTTGAGGAGGGTTTTGCCATTTTTATTGGTATTCCTCCTCTCGACAAGTCTATGATTTCCTATATTCACCATGTGTTGTCACAAGCTCTTGTTTTTAATATGCTTATTAGTAAGCATGTGAATCCATTTGCTTGTAGTGTGTGGGGGGATATGTCTTGTACTTTGTGTCTCATTTCATCATGACTATGTTGATGCTTAATGTTCATCCTTATACTAGTCTTTTCAAGTTCTTTGCCATGACTCACACACATCATTTTGGTTGAGCCTATTCTTAAGTTGCCTCTTTCATGTTGCTACACCATATGTTTGTTGCAAGTGCTCTACTTTTTCCTATCTATGTTCACTTGCACGTGTTATGTGTTTTAATTTTGGGGGAGTGATGATCCTATTTTGTGCACTTCATATTCAAATACAAAACTTTTTAATAGTGAACAAATCATGGGGAGCTTCTCTATTTTTTTAAAACACTTCTTTGCCCGTATCATAATATCTTTTATTCATGTGACTCGTAGGACCCTTTGATTTATTGTTCAATTTATATCTATTGATTGCTTGCTTCACTCTTTGGTATGTCTCTGTGCCATATCATCTTTTTTGCAATCTTCAGATCCTCAATATAGTTTGTCTTCCACGAACTATCTAACATTGGATATGTCTATTTTGAGAAGTACATACTATTTGGAGGAACACCTATTATATTGGCTTTCTAAGTATTTGCCCATTTTGGCAATTAATGCCAATGGGGGAGAGATTTAGACATTTTAGTGGAGAAGTTTAGAGAGTTATGTCCTCATGCTTTGATTTTGTTTCTAAGCATGTGCATCTCATGCTCATGCATTATAGGTTGTTGCTTCGCATGGTGATGCCTAATTCCTCATATAAACTCTCTTGAAAGTGATTGTCAAAAATTGCGAAAATGTGGGAAATTGTTAGAGCATATTTCTCCATGTGTGGTTTTGCTAATTGATGACAATACCTATGGACTAATGGTTTCTTTGAGTTTTACTTCAAGGATTGACCATAGGCATTTCTTGAAGTCCACTTGTTGGTTTCAAGGAGTTTATGTGATGAAAAAGTTGGTATTCAAGGATTTACCTAAAGATTGTGTCGGTTTACTAAGAACCGAGGGTCCCTAGTACCCAAACTTGTGCACGGGCAACTGTCTCAGGCCGCCAACTTCTTGTCGGGCTCGCGTCATCCTCCGAGGCAAACCAAAGTCAAGACCAGGGCAAGACACACAGGCCCTTCACAAAGCGGAATAGCCCTTCCGCGAGCATCCCCGGGAAGGATTCCAACCCTCCAGGATGCCGGTCCTCCTCACTAGGGATGATAGTCTACGTCAGCTGAGGTGTCGAGCGGGTAGGTGGGCAGGCGGAGCTAGCCGAGGCACGTGGCTACAGCGTGAGGTGGGGTGAACTGAATGCACCGTGAGGTGACACGCCGAGGTACGTGTCCCACTACCACTCTGTTGACAGCCCTTGTAGCTGTAAGAGCGCACTGTACACCTAGTAAATGACCATTGTAGCCCTTGGGGAAACCCCTTGAGCTATAAAAGGAGGCCCATGGCTACCTTGACAAAGGTCGACACCCTGTCCATTTTCACACATAGTAGCTCCTCTCGAGGATCCTTGCCGGGTGACTGCTCCCCTATATTTAGACCCAGATATACAAACACACAAATATGGCATAGGGTTTTATGCTCCCGAGAGGCCCGAACCTGTATAAACCTTGCGCATAGTCATGACCGTAAAGGGACCTCGACATTTTTGGCACGCCTGGAAGGTGTGCTCTTGTGTGCGCGAATCTTCACCGGCGTTTCTGTGCACCTTCGCCGGCGTCCATGGTGCCCAAGAAGGCTAAGAGCGCGGTG
The DNA here is from genome assembly GCA_022496015.1 of Hordeum marinum. Taxonomy (NCBI): domain Eukaryota; kingdom Viridiplantae; phylum Streptophyta; class Magnoliopsida; order Poales; family Poaceae; genus Hordeum; species Hordeum marinum. Next base: position 341,187,429 of record CM039678.1, read on the forward strand.
ACACCCGCCGCGACCACATCCAAGCTGCCATCCCACGCCACCGATGGCGGCGACTGCCGCATTCATCCTGTCGATGAGCGCAACCACAACATTGTGTGGAGTTCTGCGAATGACGAATTGGACCATACCACCATGATAGCTCGAAACATGCGGTCGGTGACCGAGGGCGACGCTACCGCGGTGGCCGGGGCAGCAGCCATGGCTGCATCGGCCGCGGGGGCTACAACCGGGCCTCCGCCTAACCCTTCGCAAGGCGACCACACCCCGCACCCCAGGTATGGCAAACCGGAGCCTTGCGCGAATGGGCCCTCGTGCGCCGATCCCTAGGGACGCAGGGCCAGGCTCCACGCCCCCCTCCCGGTGAGGACAAATGATGGGCGACGATAAGGGAAAGCGTTCCTTCGGGCATTGCCAGGAGTAAGAGCACTACACAGCCTCGCCCTGACCGGTCCCCAAAATTGCAGGAGAAGCTCTGGCATCGGCCTAGCTACTGCTAAACTTTCTGCCTGCACCGGAGGTGATGGAGGTGTGGAGGGCGAGCATACAAAGCTAGCTGAGCTTTGCCAACAACGACAAACCAAACGGGGTGGGTTCCTCGCACACGCGGCGCCCAGCGCCCATGAACCCACCACCACACGCACTGCCGGCGGGGCACATAAACAGTAGTCGCCACCCCCCCCATGACAGCAGCGGACCTCCCACTACACTGACGTGCAAGACGAAGTGTCTCAAGCATCAATGGACCCACGATTGAAGTAAGACCAACGCCAAATCCTAAATGACATGCGCAAGGAGGACGCGCGCACCGCCATCGGAAGACGGTGGGAAGCACGTCGTCAGTCCGATGGTCGCACGGATCCGACTGTTGTCGAGCCCATGCCCGATGTTCACCCATGAACTATGGCAACTCTGTTGGCCCTCCAATAGTTCCTTGAAGCCATAGTTTCCGGACATATACGACGATGTTGTTAGCTTGTCAGAGTTCCTAGGCATCTACACAATTGCGGCGTAGGATGCCAGGGGGTAAGACGAGAAGGTGCTAGCCAACTACTTACCGCTGGCTCTCAAGCTCAACATGAGGAGCTGGTTAATGAACTTGCCAGAGGGATCCATCTCTTCCTCGGTGGACCTGTGCAATTAGTTCGTTGGGGCTTACCATGGGGACCACAAGCTCCAGGGGCAACCCAGCGATCTGTACGTGCTCCCCCAGAGACATGGCGAAACCATCCGTAAGTACATCCAAAGGTTCAGCCGCGTACAACAAAACATCCCCGACATCCACCCCGTCGCGATGATTTTTACGTTCCATACGAATGTGAGCAATTGCCACATGTGCGAGGAGATGAGCATCAACAAGGTGCAGGACGTTGTCGAGATCTATCCTTTGGCTGACAAGTGCGTGCGGGATGAGGAAGGAAGGAGGCTCCCGGGGGAGGATGCTGGCGCGGAGGTCGACTCTGACGACAACAACGAGAACACGCCTGCCCCCTTGAAGAAAGGGTGCAAGCGCAACAAGAAACGCAAGGGCAAGGCAGTAATGGTTATCGAGAGCTCCGGCAAGCCTAACTCCGGAAACAAGGTCAAGTTAGAGGATCCTGGCAAGGTCATTTCCCGTGTACCAGACACGACGAGGCCGCGGCAGGCGAGAAGACTGGCAAGCTCTACTTAAATATTCACCTCACAAAATACCACGACGTTAATGAATGCCGCCAAGTAGAACAGCTTGCTGAGAAACAGAAGCAAGAGTACAAGATCATGCCGATGGACCTGACAAGAGGAACCACAACGGTCGGAGTGGCTGCCACGGCAAGGCCAAACAACAGAAGAAAAAAACGGCTAGAGGTCGAGGCGACAAATCCGACGCTGTGATAATGATGGCGAATATGAAGAGGGATCTGAAAAGCAAGAGATCCAGAAGTCCATGGATGCCATGTGTGTTGACGGAGGCACATCTTTGCACTCCTCCCACATGGAGCTCAAGTAGTGGGTCCGCAAAGTCAATGCAATAGAGCCAACGACAAAGGCGAGGAAGCCCCTCAAATGATCCAACACACCCATCATCTTCGGTGCTGAGGGCCACCCAGACTGCGTCACCGTGGTCGGGTGCGTGCCATTGTTGGTCTCACCAATGATCCGCAACCTCAGAGTCATGAAGATGTTGGTCGATAAAGGGGCCGGCCTGAACCTGATTTCACCCGATGTGATTGCTACTTCTTGAGCTTGCGATAGTTTTCCCATGAAGAGGAAAGGGTGATGCAGCAAAGTAGATAGGTATTTCCCTTAGTTTTTGAGAACCAAGGTATCAATCCAGTAGGAGGTACAAGCAAGGCCCCAATCTTTACACCTACACAAACAATCAAACGCTTGCACCCAACGCTATAAAGGGGTTGTCAATCCCTTATTCGTTACTTGCAAGGATGAGATCTGATAGAGATAGATATGAAAGATTACTAAAACAAAAACTAAAAAGATTGCAACAAAGTATTTTTGGTATTTTGGTTTATAGATGTGAAAAATATGGTATGGAAAATAGACCCGGGGGCCATAGGTTTCACTAGAGGCTTCTCCCTTGAAGGAAAATAATACGGTGGGTGAAAAAATTACTGTCGAACAATTGATAGAAAAGCGCATAGTTATGACGATATCCAAGGCAATGATTATGCATATAGGCATCACGTCCGTGGCAAGTAGACCAAAACGGTTCTGCATCTACTACTATTACTCAACACAACGACCGACTCCTACCTGCATCTACAGTATTAAGTTCATGAAGAACAGAGTAACCCATTAGGTAAGATGACATGATATAGAAGGATGAAGTCAAGCAATATGAAAAAAAACATATTTTTATCCTTGATGGCAACAATACAAATACATGCCTCACTACCCCTACTTTGTCATTGGGTGAGGACACCGCAAGATTGAACCCAAAACCAAGCACTTCTCCCGTTGCAAGAGTTACTAATCTAGTTGGCCAAACCAAATCAATAACTCGAAGAGACTTGCAAAGATATGAAATCATGCATATAATAACTCAGAGAAGATTCAAATAATATTCATAGATAATCTGATCATAAACCCATAATTCATCAAATCTCGACAAACACACCGCAAAAGAGTATTACATCGGATAGATCTCCATGAGGATCATGAAGAAGATGGTATTGAAGAACATAAAGAGAGAAGAAGCCATCTAGATACTAGCTATGGACCCGAAGGTCTGAGGTGAGCTACTCACGCATCATCGAAGGAGCAATGGAATTGATGTAGCTGCCCTACGTGATCGAATCCCCCTCCGACAGATTACCGGAAAAGGCTCCAAGATGGGATATCACAGGAACAGAGGCTTCCGGCAGCAGAAAAGTATTTTCGTGGTTATTTTTTTATTGGGTGAATATTTGGGAATTTATAGGATGAAGATTAGGGTTGGAGGGCCTGCAGGGGGGCCACAAGCCAGCCCCCCAGGGCACACGCCTTGCAGGCTTGTTGCCTCCCGATAGGTCTCCTTCCTTCATCTCCAAGTCTAGTAGGTTTCTTCTGGTCCTAGAAAAATCATCCCGAAGATTATATTCCGTTTGGACTGCGATTATTATTCCTTATGTGCAATACTCAAAAACAAAGAAAAAAACAGAAACCGGCACTAGGTACTACGTTAATAGGTTAGTCACCAAAATAATATAAAATAGCATATCCATGCATATAAAACATCCAAAATAGATAATATAATAGCATGGAACAATAAAAAATTATAGATACGTTGGAGACGTATCAAGCATCCCCAAGCTTAATTCCTGCTCGTCCACGAGTTGGTACATGATAAAAACATAATTTTTGATGTGGAATGCTACCTAACATATTTATCCATGTAATATTCTTTATTGTGGCATGAATATTCAGATTCATATGATTCAAAACAAAAGCTTAATATTGACCTATAAACAGTAATACTTCAAGCATACTAACAAAGCAATTGTGTCCTTTCAAAATAACATGGCCAAAGAATGTTATCCATACATGATCATATGGTCTGGCTATGCTCAATCTTCCCCACACAAAGTATTTAAATCATGCACAACCCCGATGACAAGTCAAGCAATTATTTTACATCTTTCATGTTCTCAAACCTTTTCAAATTTCACGCAATACATGAGCGTGAGCCATGGATATGGCACTATAGGTGGAACAGAATATGGTGGAGGTTGTGAGGAAAAGGAGAAGATAGTCTCACATCAAGTAGGCGTATCAACGGGCTATGGAGATGCCCATAAATATATATCAATGTGAGTGAGTAGGGATTGCCATGCAACGGATGCACTAGAGCTATAAGTGTATGAAATCTCAAAAATAAACTAAGTGGGTGTGCATCATAATGAAAAATTCCCACTAGATATATGAACGTGACAAAATAGGAGACTCTCGATCATGAAGGTCATGGTGCTAATTTGAAGCACAAGTGTGGAAAAAGATAGTAGCATTGTCCCTTCTCTCTTTTCTCTCATTTTTTATTTTTGTGGGCATCTTTGGCCTCTTTTTTTATTTGGGCTTCATTGGCCTCTTTTATTATTTGTAAAGTCCGGAGACTCATCCCAACTTGTGAGGGAATCACAACTTCCATCATCCTTTCCTCTCATGGGACAATGCTCTAATAATGATGGTGATCACACTTTTATTTACTAACAACTTGAAATCTAGAACAAAATATGACTCTATATGAATGCTTATGGTGGTGTACTGGGATCTACAATGATCTAGCATAGAAAATGACATCAAAATTCGGACAAGCCATGAAAACATCATGCTAGCTGTCTTACAATCATGCAAAGCATTATGAAAATGATGATGCATGTCATAATGAACGGAACGGTGAAAGTTTCATTGCAATATATCTCGTAATGTCTATGGAAATGCCATAATAGGTTTCTTTTTTGAGGAAATGTGTATGGTGGATGTTTTGAGGAAGGTGGGTTTAATGCAGCGGTGAAAGTTGCGCGGTACTAGAGAGGCTAGCAAAGGCGGAAGGTTGAGAGTGCGTATAATCCATGGACTCACACTATTCATAAAGAACTCACATACTTATTGCAAAAGTCTATTAGTTATGGAAGAAAAGTATTAGACGCATGCTCCTAGGGGAGAGGTTGGTAGGAGTTAACCATAGCGCGCTCCCGACCCTCACACAAAGGATGGCAATCATTAAACAAATCATGCTCCGACTTTGTTACATAACTGTTAACCATACGTGCATGCTATAGGAATAAAAAACTTCAACACAAGTATTTCTAGCAATCCTCAATTATTCACTAGCATGACTCTAAAATCACCATCTTTATATCTCAAAACTATATGCAAGGAATCAAACTTCTCATAGTATTCAATGCATTTTATATGAAAGTTTTTATTATTTCCCTCTTGGATGCCCGTTATATTAAGACTAAATTCACAACCTAAACCAATTACCATGCTGTTTAAAGACTCTCAAAATAATATAAGTGAGGTACGAGATTTCAATTATTTATATAAAATAAAACACTACCGTGCTCTAAAAATATATAAGTGAAGCACTAGAGCAACATTGCCCAGCTTAAAAGATATAAGTGAAGTACATAGAGTATTCTAATAAATTCACAATTAATATGTGTCGCTCTCAAAAGATGTGTGCAGCAAGGATGATTGTGTAAAACTAAAAACAAAGGACTCATATCATACAAGACGCTCCAAGCAAAACACATATCATGTGGTGAATAAAAATACAGCCTCAAGTAAATTTATCGATGAATTGAAGACAAAAGAGGGGATGCCTTCCGGGGCATCCCCAAGCTTAGGCTATTTGGTATCCTTGAATATGGCTTGTGGTGCCTTGGGCATCCGAATTCTTAGGATCTTGCCACTCCTGATTCCATAGTCCACAAATCTTTACCCAAAACATGAAAACTTCACAACACAAAACTCAAGAGAAAACTCATGAGATCCGTTAGTATAAGAAAACTAAATCACCACTTTAGGTACTGTTGTGAACTCATTGTTTATTTATATTGGTGTAATATCTACTGTATTCTAACTTCTCCATGGTTCATACCCCCCCGATACAACCCATAGATACATCAAAATAAGCAAACAACACAAAGAAAAGAGAATTTGTCAAAAACATAATAGTCTGTAGCAATCTGTAAACGTCGAATACTTTTCTAAATCCAAAAATTCTTAAAAATTAGGAAACCTAGGAAAATTTTATATAAATCTTGTGTAAAAATTCAGACTCATTCAACGCTCTGGTGAATTTATAAAATTGCTGGACTGAGCGCAAAAGGTTCTATTTTTCACCAACATCAAATCAACAATCACCGTAGACCATCCCAAGGGTCTTACTTGGCTTAAACACTAACTAAAACAATAAAACACAATTACTAAAGAGGTAATAATGTGTAAAGAACACAAAAATATAAAAAAAACATAAATAAAATTGGGTTGCCTCCCAACAAGCGCTATTGTTTAACGCCCCTAGCTAGGCATAACGCAATAGATCTAGGTATTGTCATGTTTGGTATGCAATCCATAAGTAGCTCTAATAATAAATTAATAAGGTAATTTAATTTTTTGTCTAGGAAAGTGTTCCATGTCTTTCCTTAACATAATTTGGAAACTAATGTTTCCTTCTTTCATATCAATAATTGCACCAGTCGTTCTAAGGAAAGGACTACCAAGAATAATAGGACATGTAGGATTGCAATCTATATCAAGAACAATGAAATCTAAGGGCACATAATTCCTATTTCCAAAAATAAAAACATCATTAATCATTTGCATAGGTTTCTGAATAGTGGAATCCGCTTGATGCAAATTTGAAGAGCAATCATCAAATTCATGGAAACCTAGCACATCACATAAAGTTTTTGGGGTGGTGGAAACGCTACCACCCAAATCACACAAAGAACATCACTCATAATCTTTAATTTTAATCCTAATAGTAGTTTCCCACTCATCATAAAGATTTCTAGGTATAGAAACTTCCAACTTAAGTTTTTCTTCATAAGATTTCATCATAGCATCAACGATATGTTTAGTAAAAGCTTTATTTTGATTATAAGCATGTGGAGAATTAAACATGGATTGCAACAAGGAAATACAATCAATAAAATAAAAAATATCATAATTAAAGTCCTTGAAATCCAAAAGAGTGGGTTCATTGCTATTTAAAATTTTCAGCTCTTCAATCCCACTGTTATCAATCTTAGCATTAAGATCTAAAAACTCTGAATCATTGGGACGAGTTTTCACTAAAGTTGACTTATCACAAGTCCCATATTTATAAAGATTTGCATTAGAAAACAAAGATTCAATAGGAATCACATCAATCACTTTAAGATCTTCATCATTATTTTCACAAGAACACACTTTATCAAGCCATTCACGCTTAGCACGCATTCTGGCGGTCCTTTCCTTACACTCATGAATAAAAGTTCTCATAGATTTTAAAGACTCATTAATATCATGCTTGGGTGGAGTAGCTCTAATATTCAAATAATCAATCTGAAGAGAAATTTTATCAACGTTCCTAGCCAAATCATCAATCTTGAGCAAATTTTCTTCAATCGTAGCATTGAAAACCTTTTGTGAATTAGTAAATTCTTTAAAATTATTCTCAAGATCAGAGAGGATCTTATTATAATTTTCGTAAGAATTGTTATAGGAATTACCATAATTATTAGAGAAATTACTAGGAAATGGCATAGGGTTGAAATTACCTCTATACGCGTTATTACAAAAAAAATCCTACCAATAAAATTCACATACATAGATTCATTATTATTTCCAATCAAAGAAGACAAAGGCATATTTACTAGCAAACAATTTTTTGGTATGCCATTGAGAGTAATTTTATTAATTAATAAGAGCACTCTTACTAGCAAACATTTTTATTAGGATCAATAGGAGCACTCTTACTAGCAAACAATTTTATTAATTCATCCATCTTTTCAATCAAAGTGTTTATTTCTTCAATAGCGTGCACCTTTTAACTAGTAGGAGATTTTTTGGTATGTCATTGAGAGTAATTTGCCATAATATTATCTAGGAGTTTAGTAGCTTCTCCTAATGTGTTTCCATAAAAGTACCACCCGCAGCGGAATCCAAAAGATTTCTAGAACCAAAATTCAATCCCGCATAAAAAATTGTATAATCATCCATAAAATCAAACGATGTGTGGGGCAATTTCTAATCTTTAGTTTCATCGTCTCCCAAGATTGTGCAACATGATCACAATCAAGTTGCTTAGAATTCATTAGATCGTTCCTAAGGGAGATGATCTTAGCAGGCGGAAAGTACTTGGAAATAAAGCATCTTTACACTTATTCCATGAATCCATACTATTTTTAGGCAAAGATGAAAACCAAGTTTTAGCACGACCTCGTAGTGAGAATGGAAATAGCTTCAATTTAACAATATCATTATCCACAACTTTCTTCTTTTGCATATCACACAACTCAATGAAAGTATTTAGATGGGATGCGACATCTTCACTAGGAAGGCCGAAAATTGTTCTTTCATAACAAGATTAAGCAAAGCGGCATTAGTTTCATAAGATTCTGCACTAGTGGCCGGAGCAATCGAAGTACTAATAAAATCATTATTATTAGTATTCGAGAAGTCGACCAAGCAAGAAAGAAAGCAAACGAAAAGACGAACGAAAAAAGGGCGAATAAAAAGGCAAATATTTTTGTTTTTCTGAAAATATTTTTAGAAGTGGGGGAGAGGAAAACGAGAGGCAAATGGAAAATAATGTAAATGCAAGAGATGAGTTTGTGATGGGTACTTGGTAGGCTTGATGTAGATCCCTCCGACAACCACGTCAAAAATTGACAAGTTGATGGGAGAGTTCTTGTCTTGAATTTCTATGTATCCTCCCCGGCAATGGCGCCAGAAATCCTTCTTGCTACTTGTTGAGCTTGCGTTGGTTTTCCCTTGAAGAGGAAAGGGTGATGCAGGAAAGTAGATAAGTATTTCCCTCAGTTGTCGAGAACCAAGGTATCAATCCAGTAGGAGGTACAAGCAAGGCCCCAATATTTGCACCTACACAAACAATCAAACACTTGCACCCAACGCTATAAAGGGGTTGTCAATCCCTTCACGGTTACTTGCAAGGATGAGATCTGATAGAGATATATATTATAGATTACGAAAACAAAAAGTAAAAAATATTGCAGCAAAGTTTTTTTGGTATTTTTGGTTTATAGATCTGAAAATATAATATGGCAAATTGACCCAAGGGGCATAGGTTTCAATAGAGGCTTCTCTCTTCACTACATGAATCTGGTACTTTGCCATCAGCCATAGCTGATGGCAAAGGGCAGAACCACATACGGCAAACACTTTGCCATCTGCTGCCGGACGACAAAATTTCCGGCAATGGAAACCCCGGTAAAGGTGTGCTTTGCCATCTTCCTTGGCTTAGTGGACGGCAATTTTTTTTTGCCGTGAGACTGCAGATGGGAAAGAAGTTGGACAACCTACACTGAGGCTAGCCCTCGTTAGTGGCTAACGGCAGTCTTTGCCATCCGCCACCTACAACAAAGCACTAAAGACTTTGTTGTCTGCCATGCCCACTTTTGCCGTCTGTCCCCTTTGCCGTCTGCCAATCCCTCCTTTCCCATCTGCCCCACCTTTGTCGTTAGCCCCCACACGACAAACGTACCAAATTTCCCCAGGCCTGGAACTCCCAGCTTGCACAGGTGAGTGACACATGGCACCTTTTCCGTCAGTGGCGGATGGGAAATGGGCTTCGCCGTTGCTGGCAGACGATAAAGAGGCCTTGACATTGCTGGTAGACGGCAAAGTGGCGATATTGCCCTAGTTTTTTCTGTTTTTTCTTATGTCCAACAATTTTGACAGGAAAAATATGTATATATTACAAAATAACAATATTCTTGCCATGCTGATGATCATCCAACAAGCGCAAATTTATATCATCCTACAACAAACACAAATATCATCCCATCATCCAACAACAAGCACAATTCATCCAATAACAAGCACAAATATCAACCAATAACAAGTAGCAAGTTTCACATATGTAACAAGTAGCAAGTCCTCGTCATCACGGAGGTGAGGCACCATGGTTGCTCGGGCTGGTTTCACCTGGAGACGGCTGCCCTGGAGAAGGGTCATGGGATGCGACTCCAGAATTATGTTGCACTAGAGATGATTTGCAATGTCTCGTTAGCATGATGACACAGAAAGGATCATTGCATTCAAATAAAAATTGCCGTTGCAGCTGTGTTAATGACTGGCATCGACAAAGTGGTCTAGTCGTTCTTCTCGCACATAGTGTGCACATTTGGTTTTCACAAGATAATGATATTCATTATTAATGAAACGAACATTAAATGCAAGATTTGAGAAATATGAAGAAGAATCTTACCACGAAGAACTTGTAGATTGCCCGGTAAGACGCATCGGACCGTTCCCTCTCCTCCACCAACAACCTAGTCGTCCTCTCCTCCATCTCCATCTCCTTCGCCGCCATAAGCCTCTATGTTGCCTCTCTCTCTCTCTTTCTGAATAGCAGCCTGCAACACAACTCCTCATTAGCATTGTAATAATCTTTGTTCATGCACACAACATAATGAGGAAAGATATTTGAGTCTGTATAACTAACCTCGATGGCGAGCTCGACTGGCCGTGGACGAGACCTTATCTCAGGACAGATGCTCGTTTGGCGCTCCTTGATCTTCCGAAGAGTTCTAGGACAACGTATAAGGCCATCTCCAATGGAAATCGAGCCATGGGGCCTCCCACTGCCAGCTATCATCACCAACTCTGGATCAACAGGCCCGTGGCTCGGCTTAAATTCCTCCCCTTTCCTTGCCTTCCCCTCCTCTCTGTACCTCACGAGCTTGTTGTGGGAGGAGATGTTGGTGAACTTCTCGGGATGATCGAGGTCAAACTCAGAGAATGCTTTGACCTTCTTGTATGAGGCAGTATGGGCCATCGCATAGAGGTCATACATCTTTGGCACGTCCGTTTTGTTGTGATGCGCCTAACAGAGAGAGAGGGGAACAAAGTATTAGTAAAGGGCTCAAGCTACAATCAAGAATGGATTGCATGAATCATGAAGCTAACCACATACCCAGTTCTGACCGAACTGACTTAAGTTGGCGCTCCCTTGATGGTGTGGCACACCAACCATTTTGTTACGCCAGTCCTTGGCATTGTTGTGGATGGCTAGCAGTTGTTCTGAGCACTACCCATCCACCAACGCCTCCCAACAATCCATCTTATCCGCACACCATCTCGGGGGCACCTAAGTTAATAAAGAGATATTTGAGAGTTACGCGTAGGAATCAAATGAAGGAAGCTAAGTACAAGGCTTTAATAATACGGAATTACCTTCATGTAATGCGCCTTCCACATCTTCTTTCCACGGCACGTCGACTTATCCATCCTAATATGCCATGAGGCGTAGTAGTCTCGAACAGCCTGCACCCGAGCCTTGTGTCGAAAGTTTTGTAGTAGGCACATGCATTGTTGGTCGATAACCTTTGTCGTGGCCTCCTCGTATCCCTCTTGACACCTGTAGAAGGTCTGCAATCAAACGAGCCAACACTTATTAGTACAATAACTAGCTATTGTTGATTTTTAATTTTGTAAAGGAGAAATTACCCAAAACTGTCTAATCGCTATCTCCACCCTCGTGTGGCACAAAACACCGTCGATCCTCTCCTCAGGCGGGGCTGGTGCAGCCAAATAGTGCTCCCAGATCAGTGCTAACTTTGGAACCTTACCCTCACCAGGCAACTTGACAAACCTTGGTATGTTTTGCCTGATAACGACACCAAGGACATTGTTGGGCCTGCGGGCATCCTTGGGTTGATGCCAACCCCTGCAGTATCAGAAAGCCAACACATTAGATATTTGAAAAAATGTGAAGGGAAAAGGTTAAAAAAGAGTACATGCACTTACCTCTCCCCATCAGGCCTAATCGACCACGTCAGCTCGCGGTTCACCGACACAAGCGGGAGCCGTGTACTACCACACTGCTAGACGGTGGCACCCTCAGCCACCTCCTCGTCGCTATCAGAAGAACAATCCCGCCACCATTAGCATGGCCACTAGGCTCCTACGCCCAAGCATCCCATTGGGTGTGCGGGGACGTGTCCTCATCCCTACTCAGCTCCGGAGTCTCATGGGACGAATCCTCTGGGATAGGAGTCTGGTAGGTCAAAGGCTCAACCCGAGGCTCGTGGACCAGAGTCCGTGTAGCCTCGTCCACAGATGGGTCCACCCTAGTAGTCCTGTGCTCGGGTGAATCAGCTAGGGGTGGCGGTGAGGAAGGTGTAGCAGCCACCCTACCTTTGCCGTGGCCTCCTCACGGGTTAACTTGGATTCATTATCGCTGTCTACTTTAATGTTCCGGGGTGAAGTAGAGCGGTTCTTGAAACATTTTTTTGGAAATACATGTTTCTTGGAAGAATTCCCCTTCATATGTGTCTTGGTTAATGTGAGGTTCATAATTCTCTTCAATGAGGGGAGGTGGTCTAAAATGTGGCGGCACATCATAGACAACATCCCAACCATTCAGATTTAGATCAGTTTAGTAGGCCCACCGTAGATAGAAAACTTGGGTCACCTGTTGAGCTATAATATAGACATATGGCACATCTAAATGGGTGCTTTGTTTGATTTCGACTAGCCCTATATGTTCATGAGTCCTTACAGTCTCCTTTGGCTGGAACCAATGCCATTTGAAGACTATGACATTCGGTGGGTTTTTACCATAGAATAGAAGTTCATAAATTGCTTCAACTCTTCCATAGTACCCTGTACCTCCTTCGCCAATAGCAGAGACACAACAATTTATAGTCTCTAGGTCGAGCATAGATAGCTCTTTGCCAAAGGTACGAAAGCGATACCCATTGATGTTGTATCTGTCAAATGAACGGACCTTATAGTCAAAACCATTAGCGACTTGTCTCAGCTCAGCGTCCATAGACTCTTAATTAGCCTACAAGTTTAATATGAAACGATTGTTGCATTAGACGCAAATAAGACGAAGAAATGAAATGGTCCATTAATGCTAATTACCCGCTCTGCTCTGCCAAAGAGAATGGAAGAAATATCTCAGCTCTACCAATACTAGCCATTAATCCACATGGATAAAGCCACGCAGCGTTACCGACATTACCCGCTCAAGCCATATGTGCCAATCATGAATCTTGAGACCAAATATCTTCAGTTTGTCAACACTCGCTCCCCTCTTTAGATTCACTTCATAACCATCAGGGAACATCAACTACATTTTCACCCACAAGATCATTTCCCTCAAAGCCGGCCTTCCAAGAATTAACCATGCCTTTGGCTTTTTCCAGCGCTACTTTCCTTTTGCTTGTCGCATGTTTTTAACGGTCTGTCACATAGAGCCTCCAGATCATTCTAGCCTTAGGATTATCCTTTGACTTCCCCTCTATGCTGAACAATGTACCAAAAATGGCCTCGGCGATATTCTTTTCAGAGTGCATCACGTCGATGTTGTGTGGGCAAAGGAGGTCTGTGAAGTAAGGCAGATCCCATAAGAATGACTTGTGACACCATGCGTGTTCTGTATTATACCCATTGAAATACCAAGGACGATTTAGATTCGGCTTGAGAGCGTTTAACTGATCCAACATCCATTGGCCTGTCAACGCGGGTGGTGCAGTCTTTTTGGCAACTCTACTTTTGATGAAATTCATCTTGTCTTTTCTGAGCTTATGGCAAGGATCGAGGAAATTTCTACGCATGTCGAAGCAAGAATACTTGCGACCTGCCTGCAGCCAATGGAACACAAGAGTTGCCTTGCATGTGGAGCACGAGAACCTTCCATGCACACACCAGCCAACGAATAGAGCATACGCCAGCAAGTCATGCAGGGAGTACATGTACCACACATGCATTTTGAAGTTTTTTTGGTAGCGGCGTCGTATGTCTTGAACCCATTATCCCAAGCTTCTTGCAATTCATCCTTAAGCTGCTGAATGTACACATTCATATTCTTCCCCCAAATAGTTGGTCCCTGGAATTATCAATGTCAGGAAAATGTTCTTTCTTTTCATAATCTCTCTAGGGGGAGATTGAGTGGAATGACAAATACAGGCCAACAACTATATTGGGTTGCCGTCATACCGAACACATTGAACCCATCTATGATGATGGTGACTCAAGGATGCCTTGGATCTGCCGCTTTATCCTTATGTAATGCATCGAAACGCTTCCACGCAAAAGCGTGTGAAGTGTGTACCAACATCTGATTCCCATCTGCATCTAGTTCGGTTCTTTTTCCCAATTTGTGGCATGTCATCTGTCTGGCCGTCTGTTTGACCATGAAAAGATGTTGAAGTATTGGTAGGATTAGGATATAGTGAAGAACGTTAACAGGGATTTTTGTCCGCATCTTCTCACCCATATCGTTGTCTACGACAACATACCTCGAAGACTTGCAAATAGGACAATAGTTCAACTCCGCATACTCAAGACTAAATAACGCACATCCATTCTAACATGCATCTATCTTCTCATAGGGCATCTTAAGTACACAGAGAATTTTGTCCGACTGCTATAGGTTTGCAGGCAGTACATAGCCTTTGGGTAGAAAGCGTCCAAATAATGTCATCATCGCGTCAGAGCATTCTTTGCCCGGTTGAATTGAGACTTCAAAGCCATTACTTGCGCGATGGCATCGAGCTGACAAATCTCAGTGTGCTCGTGGAGAGGAAATTTTGAAGACTCCAACATTTCATAGAATGCCTTTGCGGATTCCTCCATCTCATCGTCCGAATCCCGAGCATCATCAAAGTCTTGCACCATGTCTTCAATCCCGGTACCATGCTCGTCGGTGCGACGACGAACCCCCTCAGCTCTCGCACGTTGGGCATACTCACCATGAAAATTCTACACCGTATAATTAGGCTTAAAACCCCACTTCTACAAGTGTTTAACAATTTTACCCTCTCTCTGATTTTTAAAGTTTTCGCACCGGGGACAGGGGCACCATGTTATTTCCTGGCCATTTGCAAAAGTAGCTCTCAGAAACCCCTTGGTATTTGTAATCCATTCTTTGGTCATGTCTTTCTGACTAGTGTGACCAGTGTACATCCACGCACGATCACTCATCTTGCCTAGCTACTGGATGCACAAGAAATCTATATATAATTCAGCATATATATTCATCGGTTAATCAAGTTTGTCAGTTTTATTACGTCCATGCAACCTACACGCTAATAGGTTAAGATAGGTCCTAATCCCACCCTAGTATATGTAGATTGGGTTCGTTTTCCCATGCTCTGCTCCGGATCTGACGCAGAATTTTGATAGCACCTCCCCGCTGTTCTCCTGACACACGTCTCGACAATAAGAAGAGAGGATGTGTACCCGGAGAACAGCAAGGAGGCACTGACAAAATTCTGTGTCGGATCCGGAGCAGAGCATATGGGAAAACGAACCCAATCTACACATACTCGGGCAATACATGGATAACGTTGGACAATTCGAAAGGACGGCAGTTATAAATATGCAAAGACATGCATGTTTATAGATGTCGTCCTTTTGAACGGGAGATGCATACTAGTCTCGCATACTGATGATTGAAGACACCCATAGCTAGCAAGTTTCATCGGCACGAAGATTGGAACAGAGAAAATTAAGGGGAGAGGAAGAGAATTCATTTGTGCTCACCCACGAATGCAGGGGCGGAGCACGTCCAATGCATGGGGAGATCGTTGAATAGCATATCCTCATAACGGCGAAACAACTGCACATTGAAATCCACCCAATCAACACAAATATGATGGTTTTTCATAAAGAAATCGGAAAATACATGACCTAACACACAATTTACAAAACTATGACCCCTTTGGGCTCTGGAAGGCCGAAGAGCACATTTTCGGTCAACAGGAGGCCGAAGAGGTGTCGGGGGTCGGGGGTCGCGGGTTAGTGGCGTCGGGCGTACTCGTTGGAGTCGGGGGTCAATGGCATCGGTGGTCAGTGCTATTGGGGGTCAGTGGTACCTTTTATTCTTCCTCTTGTTCTTTTTTTCCTCTTCTTCCTTTTCTTCTTATTCCTCTGCTTCCTTTTCTTCTTTTCTTCTTCTTCTTCTTCTTCTTCTTCTTCTTCATCTTTTGCTTTTTCATCCTTTTCTTCTCCTCCTCTCTTCTTCTTCTTCTTCTTCTTCTTCTTCTTTCATCTCCTCCTCCTCCTCCTCTTCTTCTATCTTTCCTTCTTATTTTCCTTCTTCCTTTTATTCTTATTCTTCTTATTTATTTATTCCTTTTTCCTTTATTCCTTCTACTTTTTTTCTTCTACTTTTTTTCTAACCTAGTAAACTAACTAACTAACTTATAAAAACAAAGGGAATCATTTCTTCTATGTTTTTCTAACCTAGTAAACTAATTAACTAACCTTGTAAACTAACTAAGTAAGTAACTTAATAAAAAAAAAAAAAGATGGGGGCGGGGGTACTCAACGGAGTTGGGTGGGGGCGACCGAGGCGGCGGGGGACGAGGAGCCGCTGGGAGAGGGCGGCGCGAGGAACCCGCTAGGGAGAGGGGGGAGCCGGCGAGGGGAGGGGGTGTCGCAGTGGTGGGGCGACGCAAGGAGGGGAGCGACGCAGGGAGCTTGCTAGGGGAGGGGGCGACTCGGGGAGGGGTCAACATGGGGAGCTGGAGAGGGGAGGGGGCGGCGCGGGGAGGGGGGCGACGTAGTGGGGGGACGGTGCGGGGAGGGGAGCGGCGCGGTGGTGGGGGCGGCACAAGGAGGGGTAGGCACGGTGGTGGGGGTGGGGAGGGGGCAGAACAGGGAGCCAACAAGTGGAGGAGGGCGGCACGGTGGTGTTGGGGTGGCGTGGTGGTGGTGGGGGGAGAGAGTGGGGAGATGGGGGAGAGAGAGTGGGGTGGAGAGAGTTGGGGAGATAGCCGTTATGTGGAGTAGACGACAAAGATGGATCTGGCAGACGGCAAAGAGTAAGATGACGGCAACCATGTCGTCCACTTAACCCATGGTGAAGTGGGGCCTGCCTCGGCTCTTTGTCGTCTGCCTTATGGCTCTTTGCCATCCGCTGGTAGACGGCAAACACCTGACAGATGGTAAAGAGAATCTTTACCATTAGTTAGATCTTTGTCATCTATTTTTTGGAAGCTGACGGCAAGGATCATCTTTGCCGTCGGCCAGCAGATGGCAAAGAACTGGTAGACGGTAAATTCCCTGATTCTAGTAGTGCTTGATGGAAAATAATACAGTGGGTGAACAAATTACCGTCGAGCAATTGATAGAAAAGCGCATAGTTATGACGATATCCATGCCAATGATTATGCATATAGGCATCACGTCCGTGTGAAGTAGACTGAAAAGATTCTGCATCTACTACTATTACTCCACACATCGACCGACTCCTGCCTGCATCTAGAGTATTAAGTGCATGAAGAATGGAGTAATGCATTAGGTAAGATGATAGGATGTAGAGGGATAAACTAGAGCAATATGATGAAACCCCATCTTTTTATCCTTGATGGCAACAATACAAATACATGCCTCGCTACCCCTACTTTGTCACTGGGTGAGGACACCGCAAGATTGAACCCAAAACTAAGCACTACTCCCTTTGCAAGAGTTACCAATCTAGTTGGCAAAACCAAACCAATAACTCGAAGAGACTTGCAAAGATATGAAATCATGCATATAAGAATTCATAGAAGATTCAAATCATATTCATAGCTAATCAGATTATAAACCAACAATTCATCGGATCTCGACAAACACACCGCAAAAGAGTATTACATCGGATAGATCTCCATGAAGATCATGAAGAACATGGTATTGAGGAACATAGAGAGAGAATAAGCCATCTAGCTACTAGCTATGGACCCGAAGGTCTAAGGTGAACTACTCACGCATCATCGGAGGGGCAATGGAGTTGATGTAGATGTCCTCCGTGATCGAATCCCCCTCCGACAAATTATAGGAAAAGGCTCCAAGATGGGATCTCACGGGAGCAGAAGTTTCCGGCGGGGGGAAAGTATTTTCGTGGCTCTTCTTCGTATTGGGGAATATTTGGGAAATTATAGGACGAAGAACGGTTGGAGGGCCTGCAGGGGGGCCACAAGCCAGGGCGCCCCCTAGGGCGCGCCCTGGAGGCATTTCCCCTCGTGGCAGGTCTCCTTCCTTCATCTCCAAGTCTGGTAGGTTTCTTCTGGTCCAAGAAAAATCATCAAGAAGATTTTATTCTGCTTGGAATCCATTTAATATACTTTATATGCAATACTCAAAAACAAGAAAAAACAGAAACTAGCACTAGGCACTAGGTTAATAGGTTAGTCCAAAAAATGATATAAAATATCGTATTAATGCATATAAAACATCCAAAACATAGAATATAATAGCGTGAACAATCAAAAATTGTAGATACGTTGGAGACGTATCAGTGATCAAGCGACTGCATATCCCGGATTAAGACCAAACTGACGGGCTCCTTCCAACGAGTGGATGGTGGAAGATCTCAGCCGACGGGGAAGATAACCCTCCCGATCACATTCGGCTGTGAGCTCAGTTTTAGGACAGAGAGGATCGTTTTCAACATCGCCAAGATGTCAATGTCGTATAATGTAATCCTGAGGCGCCCGACACTAGCAAAGTTCATGGAGGCATCCCACCACGCCTACAATACGCTCAAGCTGCTAGAGACGATGAGCATCATCGCCGTCCATGCTGAGAAGAGAGACGTGGTTCTCTGTGTCGACAAGATCTACCGGGAGGCAGTGGCAGCGTCTGGTGTTGACACACTCGCTCCTGCCGACAAAGCCTCGAGGGAAACAACAAGGACAAGACCTCCAGGAAGGCTCGTGAGAACTCCAGGAAGCGCACGACAGAGTGCAGCACGCCTGTCGTGGACTTACCAGAGACGACTGTCGGCAGGAGTAAGAAGAGCAAGCTGACCATCCCTAAGACAAACCAAGTAGCCATGTGGGAAGACGGCGATGGCGACACCTTTACTATAAGTGCCATGCTCGATAGCGAATTGTAAAGCACTCTTGTCTCCGTCCTGCGGGCGAATGCCGACGTGTTTGCCTAGCAACCGTCTGACATCCCTAGTGTTCCGAGGGAGGTGCTGGACCACCACCTTGTTGTCTGTCCCCACGTGCATCCCACCAAGCAGAAGATCCAAAAACAAACACTAGAAAGTAATGAATTTATTGCCAAAGAGATCAAGAAGTTGGAAGCAGCAAGCCTAGTCAGGGGTGTCCTCCACCCTACATGGCTAGCGAATCCCGTGGTGGTGCGTAAGGCAAGCAGGAAGTGGAGGCTTGTATCGACTTCACAGATGTCAACAAAGCTTGCCCGAAGGATACCTTTTCCTTGCCACGCATTCACCAGATAGTGGACAAACCGCCAGTTGTGACTTGTTGTCATTCCTTGACGCCTACTCCGGCTATCATCAGATCTTCATGGCCGAGGAAGACGAGGATAAAACGGCGTTCATCACTCCTTGTCACACATACTGCTTCAAGTGTATGTTGTTCAGTCTGAAGAGTGTGGGTTCAATATTCATGAGGGCCGTTCAGATCAGCCTCAGACCATAGCTGTACAGGAACGTGGAAGCCTACATGGGCAACATCCTCGTCAAGACCAAAGTTAGGGCCACGATGGTCCAGAATATGGAGGAGACATTTGTGAATTTGCACAAGATCAACTTGAAGCTCAATCCTGAGAAGTGCCATTATGGGGTCCCTTCCGGCAAGCTCCTTGGTTTCTTCATATCTCGCTAAGACTGAAGCGATCGAGCACCTAGAGGCACCAAAGCGCATCAAGGACATACGGCGGCTGGCAGGCTACATCGCCGCCCTCACCAGATTGATTGCCAAATCTATGGAGCGTGCCCTGTCATTTTTCAAGATCCTGAAGAAGGCGGACCCGATGACGTCGACTCCAAAAGCAGAGGTATTGTTGCAAGACATGAGGAAGTACATGTTCTCAACCCCTGTCCTAGTTGTGCCCAAGCCTTAGCAATCGTTGTTGTTGTATTTGGCAGTGACGGACGAGGTGGTCAACCATGCACTAGTGGCATAAAGGGAAGCCGAGGACGGCGAACCAGCGGCCTCCAAACCAACAGCTAGCGAACAAGAGCCGCCAATGACACGGGAAGCGGAACAACAAGCGCTACAGAAGACAAAGGTGGTGCAGCGACCGTGTACTTTGTCAGCTCCCTCCTACACGGGGCTCGGTCAAGGTACTTTGGGATTTAGAAGCTGATTATCAGCCTCCTCATGGCCTCCAGGAAGTTGCACCACTACTTACAAGCACACCGCATTACATTCGTCACCCGCTTCCTACTGCAGTGGACCTTCAAGAACCCAGAAGAAACCGGCAGGATTGTTGAATGGGCCTTGGAGCTGGCAAGCTTTGAACTGAGTTTTGAGTGCACGACAACTATCAAAAGCCGAGCACCGGCTAAGTTCATTGCTGAATGGACACCGACCCCAGATGAGGAAACCCCGTAGACAGCCCTTCACGGGTATGGATCATGTACTTTGACGGGGCTTTTGTGCTTCAAGGTGCCGGTGCCGAAGTGCTGCTCATAGCACCTACCGGAGAGCACCTCAGGTATGTGGTCCAAATGCACTTCCCTTGGGAGGTGTCAACCAAAAAACAGAGCTGAGTATGAGGGTTTACTTGTAGGGGTGTGGATAGTGGCGGACTTGGGAATCAAAAAATTGATATTTCGGGGAGACATGTAGTTGGTCGTATGCCAGGTCAACAAGGATTCCTAGAGCCCTCTAATGGAAGCATACATCGATGAAGTGAGGAGTTTGGAAGCATGTTTTGAGAGTCTGCAGATGGACCACATCCCCAGGATGGAGAATGACATCGCCGATGACCTATGAAATGGGCAACTCGGAAGTTGCCTATGGAACTAGGCACCTTTGTGACCCAACTCACTCATCCATCAGTCACACCATTAGGGTGGCAGACCAAGAAGAGAAAGATCAGCTCCGACGACTATTTCCCGGCAGAGCCACTAGTAGCTCCCAAGAAGGTTGTCGGAGATGACAGAATGCTTGACGGTGGGCTCCGAGACCCGATGGGACAAGTGGTCCCCGCCATCGAATCTAGCGCTCTCGCAGCAGAAGAACCGCCTTTAGTCCTTGTCGTCGAACCATGGGCTCCGACATGGGCGCAACCGATTGTCTAGTACCTCCAGACAGGAGACCTCCCCAAAGAGCAAGAAGACGCAGAGAAAGTAGCGTGGCAGTTGAGCATGTACAGTTTCATGGACAATGGTCTGTACATAAGGAGATTGAACAGGGTGAAATTCTGGTACATCGCTCCGGAGGAAGGACAAAAACTGCTCGCAGAGATACATGAGGGGATCTATGGCTTCCACGTAGGATCCATAGCCCTTGTAGGGAAGGCGTTTTGGGAAGGCTTTTACCGTCCCACAGCCATTCAAGAAGCCTTAGCTGTGGTAACAACACGTGAATCATGCCAATACCATGCCAAACAAATACACAAACCATCACAAACCCTTCAAACCGTGCCACCCTCCTCACCATTATTGCTCACACACACAGTTCACCAACAACACTTTTATACAATATTGTCAAGACATTGGCTCCCGGATCTGCTTCGCCCCAGTTGCTCACCCCAAGAGCAACGAGCAAGAAGAGAGGGAAAATGTTGAGGTGATGTAGGGTCTCAAGACAAGGACTTTGTTGGAAATATGCCCTAGAGGCAATAATAAATTAGTTAATATCATATTTCCTTGTTCATGATAATTGTTAATTATCCATGTTAGAATTGTATTGATCGGAAACTCAGATACATGTGTGGATACATAGACAACACCATGTCCCTAGTATGCCTCTAATAGACTAGCTCGTTGAAGAAACATGGTCACGGTTTCCTTGCCATGGACATGAGATGTCATTTGATAACGGGATCACATCATTAGGACAATGATGTGATGGACAAGACCCAAATTAGAAACATAGCATTTGATCGTGTCAGTTTATTGCTATAGTTTTCTACATGTCAATATTTGTTCCTATGACCATCACATCATGCAACCATTGACACTGAAGGAGTACCTTGTGTGTATCAAATGTCGCACGTAACTGGGTGACCATAAAGGTGCTCTACAGGTATCTTTGAGGGTTTCTATTGGGATGGCATGGATAAAGAATGGGATTTGTTAGTTCGTGTGACGGAGAGGTATCTCTGGGCCCACTCGGTAATACAACATCACAACAAGTCTTGCAAGCAAAGTGACTAAAGTGTTATCCACAGGATCTTGTATTACGGAACGAGTAAAGAGACTCGTCGGTAACGAGATTGAACTAGGTATGGAGATACCAACGATCGAATCTCGGGCAAGTAACATACCGAAGAACAAAGGGAACAACATACAGGATTAAGTCAATCCTTGACATAGAGGTTCAACCGATAAAGATCTTCATAGAATATATAGGAACTAATATGGGCATCCAGGTACTGCTATTGGTTATTGACCATAGAGGTGTCTCGGTCATGTCTACATAGTTCTTGAACCCGCAGGGTCTACACACTTAAGGTTTGGTAACATTTTGGTAGTATAGATCTATGTATGGTGGTGACCGAAGGTTGTTCAGAGTCCCGGATGAGATCCCGGACATCATGGCGAGATCCAGAATGGTCCGTACATAAAGATTGGCATAGAATTTTGTGGAAGAGCTTGTGGGTGTATGTGGTGACTATCACTTGTGCACATATGAGCATTTTGTTCACCAACAGAACCTTACCCCCTTTTGATAGTATTGACTTTCCTATGGACTCAAAGTGATTTCTCACTAATTGTAGAGTCCTCTTTGCTTGAAGCTTGGCTAATGCTATTCCTTTTCCTTCTTCTTCATGGGGATACTCTCCACACTCCTTAGCCAACCTTATCTCTCTATGGACCTTATCTGAAATACACCAAATGAAAGTATTAGTCCAAGAGACAATGTATGTTGTCATGAATTATCAAAACCACCAAGGGAGCACATTGTGCTTTCAATCTCCCCCTTTTTGGTAATTGATGACAACATACAATCAAAGCTTCAAATAAAGATATGCATGTATATAATGAAGACTTTGAGAGACACATGACTTAGATTTGCTCCCCCTAAATGTGTGCATTCCCTTTAAAGGATAGTTTCTTTGGAATGCATGAACATACATGTAGTAGTAGGGATATAATAAGTCATCAATATCTTGGCTATATGCATCAAATGTATATGAGTGAGGTGTATCCCTGATCAAGACTTCACTCTTGCAGACAATATGTGCAAGAAGGAAGAGATCATATTGATCAAAGATATGATGCATATACTTACCTTGAGTTCTTGAGCATTCTAGTAGTAGAGACACACTTGAGAAACATTGTTAGGAAACACAAGAGTATTCTACCAATCAAAAGCAATAGAACTCAAAAATACCAAGATATGGAGAACATATAGAAGATAGTATTCCTTAGGATTGATATGTCTCCAAGATCATATAGAAGTTTCTCCCACTTTAGATATGAAAATGTAGGTCATCCTCTCTCTCTAAATCTTAGCATTTATATATTGGGATTGGATAGGGTGAGAAAATTCTAACACGAGAAAAACAATTGCAATAAATATATCTTTCTCCAAAACATATTTTTCTCCCCCTACTTTGGTATTCTCCCCATATTTATATATAAGTGTAAACTTTTGATATTAACCTCTCCCCCTAAATCATATATCCCCCTTTGCATAGGCATTTATCTCCCTATTTAGCTTTGAAGCTTTGTATATTTCTCCCCCTTTGGCAATAATTTCCAAAAAAGGTCAGTGATAGGGCTAGATACAGGGATCACTGAATAAGAAGGGATCCTTGAGAACAAGGGTCATACAATGTAGGACTCATCGAGTATGAAAATCATGAGAAAAATCAGGGAATCATTGAAAATAGTTTCTCTCCTTTAGGCAAAACAGAGAATTTGCAGAACTTCTCCTCCTTTGAGTTAGGGATCTATGAATGTATTTCTTCCCCTTTCAATTTTTTATTAAGATAAGGGATCATAAAAGGATTGAGAAATCACAGAAGAAACTCAAGGATTACATATACAAATACACACTAAAATAAAATAGAAAGTCGGTGGCTCCGAGGCAAAATTGTCGGTGGTATCGATGTGTTGGTGTTCAACTTATCTGTTAAATCAGTCGAACCGAGTCTTTTGAATCAGAGGATCAAAGGCATAAAACAAAAACTTGGCAAATGTGAAAATTTGAACCAAAGAGAAAGTTGTAAATGAAAATCAACTAGGTAAGAAAAACAAATGATTTGCAAATTAAGGGATACCAATTGCAGATAATATACATGTAATTTATGAAAAAAAAGTTATCAACTAGAAAATATTTGAATGGTTCCATGAAATTGTGCAATAGAAAATGGACCAAGTAAGATTCTTAACTAGATGATGGGCGGTGACTAGGTCACCTATATTAGAGTATATTGACTGAGGAGCCAAGCAACAAAACTTGATCATAGGTCATACTCATCGTTAAGCTCAAAATGGGGTTACCATCTTTCAATTAAGCATTTTAATGTCTTCACATCACTTGAGTTGCTTTTATCCCATGACATGGATTAAAGCATTTTTCAAGGATATGAATACATACCTTTAAGTGATGTTGTTGACGTAGCTTGTAGGTGAACTTGACGAGGATGCTCAAAGTTGATGAAGGTCATCTTGAGTTGGGAGGAATCCATGTTGTTTTCGTTCAATTTTCACCTACATGGGTTTGTCATGCAAGGAAGAACATGCTATATCCAAATGAATTAATACCAATTGTGATTTGATACCAATTGAGAAATATATGTCATGGATATGTTTTGTTGTCTTCATCCTTTCATCATCAAAGCGAGGTTGTGCATACTTGGTCATGTCAAGATTGCTTAAGATATAAGTTGATGGTAATCTTGTGGAGTGTTGTTCTTCCAAGCACCTACAAAAGGGTTAGATGCAAGACAAGGGATCATATAATTCCAAGATATATGATATTCAAGGTAATAGCATGGAATAGACGATAAATCTCATCCCCTTGCAAGCATCTGAGTGAGCTTAGCTCAAGTTTGAAGCATCAATGATGTTCAACTCACTCCTCAAATGACAAAACACATTTTCATCAAGTGGCTTAGTAAAGAAGTTGGCCAATTGCTTGTTAGTAAGAACATGCTTATGGCTCATCCCCTTGATTTGGACAACCGTGAGCTTATCCATATTCCTTGCAAACCATGCTCACAGTGCTTAGAAAACTTTGTATTTGTACCCGTGAACCTCAAAAAATGCTTTGAAATTTGTACCAACGTTTCGGAGTTTTGTTGCTACTTTTGGCTCATTCACATTCTTGAAATATGTCCTCGGTGAGTAATAGATGATTCTTGGGTTCATTGAGAGAAGACTCAGGGTTCACTTCATCGACAAAAATAATCCTTGTATCGAGGACGGAATCATTTGTCCCTACTGGTGTTTATTCTTGGTAGCTCATCTGACTACTCCTCAGAGGCCAACTTTCTTAGGTATATTTCGCCCTTGTCTATCGCACAAATATTCTGCTTCTGACCCATTTTCATTCCAGACAGATCCGGTGTTGCCATTGTGAATACCAGGTAGTTGGCTTGGACATGACTCTTGCTGAATTGGGATTATTGGGTATTATCCTAGTTGCATGATGACACCTGCCACCGTCGTGGCCAAACAATCTGTCCCGAACAGGGGCCTGGTACCATATAACTCAACTAGGCTCACAAGGTTATCGCCGCCTACCGGGCCAAGGTAGCACACACGCATAACTTTCCCTCTAGGGTGGTACCGATAAAAGAGTGTGCGATCAGACCAAGCCAAGGTTGTCCCATACCAGAAAATGTGGTTGCATGGATAAATCCAGACAAGTGACTCTAGATCAACTGACTAGGTTTCATTTAGCAAGCCTGGCGGTTTATCACAATAACTTGAGATGGCATCAACTAAGCATTAAATCAGTTTACTTTGAATTATTATGTAGCAAGTAAATGACAGTAATGTAATCAGTAAGTGCAGTCTAGCACAAGTTTAATTATATCTATCACATGCATAATCATTAATTAAACATACAAGAATAAAACAGAGTAATGCTTTCGGGCATATATCAGATGGTCGGCTTGCCTGGGGTCGATGAATACTCTAGGAAGAAGTGCGAAGAGTCCACGGAAAGGATCACCAGCAATTGTTCTCTCTCGGAGAGGGCTGGATAGAGGCAAGGGAAAAATGTTCATTTTAATAATGTGAAAACATTATGAAAATGGTACCATCAGGACGGGCTCGACGAACCGGAGACGTGGGCGTTGGTTTGACCTAAATCGGAGTGGTGAGCAAAAAGGTGTGAGGGTTTGACTGCCAAGGACTATTTTGTACAAAAAGTATTTACTTCTGGGTCTCTGGCTATTTTGATTTTCTGGAAAATAATGAATGGCATTGCGTAGCTGGGCTGCCTCAGGCCAAACTACTACTGCTCCACTAGGCTGAACTGCTGCTCCACTGGGCTGAACTACTGCTGCTCCACTGGGCCGGCCCACCTACGCCATCGTCACTTGAAAGAAAAAGGAGGGAGGTGCTGAGCCGCTGCCAGGTCGGGCTCGCCTGCAGGGTTACCTCCCTCTTCTTTCTCTTGACCGGCAACAGAGGGCGGCCGGTCACCGGCATTGTCGTTGCTCCGGTGGGCGAGGGCCCACGATGAAGGGCGAGATGGACGCGTCGATCGATGCCGCGCCCACCTATACCCGTGTTGGAGGCGGGGGTGTACGATGGCGGTCGGACGGGGCATCGAGGCGGACTACGACTGCGGTGGGTTTAGGTCTCGGGAGTGCGATACACCGGAAGAGGATGTGAGGGGTGCTGGAGCTCCACCATGGCCAAGAAGTTCCTCAGGAGTGGGAATGGTGAAGGGAGGGGCTCAGTCCGACTCGAATTTGAGCATGAGGTGGCGGCGGCCAAGGCGGCGATGTGGTGGCAGAGAGGGACTCCGGCGAGGTAGCAAGGGGCTAGGGAGGCATCCAGGGGAGAGAGGAGTGGTTGGGGTGAGACGTGGGTTCTCAGAGAGACTCGGGATGCGGCGTGCGATGAGGACGGCTGCGGTGCCAATCTCATCGCCGCACTGGAGCGTTGGAGCGACGTCGCTGGACGGTAGCGGTCTCATGTGGCTTCGCAGGAAGGAGACAGGCCTCGAGGGCGCTCGATAGAGGTCGAGGGAGAAGAGGACAGAGAGGAAGACGACACCGGCGAGTCACGGGTGGAACAGGGCTCCAGCGAGGCTTGTCACGGCGCGTCGAGGAAGCGGACAGAGGGGGAAGAAGTAGGAGAGGGGGAACACATGCGGTGGGAAGGTGTTCGGCACGCCTAGAAAAGCTCAGGCCACTGGAGTCGTCCTGTCCGACAAGATCCGCCTGGCAGAGCTCGGCCATGGCAAGCCATCCACGTGGTCACCATGTGCATAGGTTGCTCCAGTGCCAAACTGGTCACCTTACCTTGTCCAACACGTTGTTCACAGATCAAATAGATAGGGGAAGGACTGGAACCAGCTAGGTAGTTTTGGGATGAGAAAATCTTGTAGAAGAAGTTTCTGACAAGAAGGTGTTTGAGATAATTTGAGGGAGATTCGCTAGGTGAAAGTGGCTGATTTTTGGTGTGTGCAATGGTTTGTAAGATGAGTCCCTTGGCGAATTTTCAAACCAAATGAACCACCTTACCTAGCATTTCCTTCACACCATGACAAACTGGATAGAAATAAAGATGAATTTGCTGGGATAAAATGGCTACATGGATTTGGCTCACATTTGGTTCAGGGTGATTATTTGTAATATGGAGATACTGGAAATGTTTAAACTCATTTGGAAATGCCAAAGGGGTACTTCCTTCAAAGAGCTTCCAAATGGACAGAAACTAGGGAAAATCTCTGTGGATGACTGGATAGATGGATTGAGCTGGTTTTTGGTTTCCATGGCTGATTTAGCAATTTTAACCACCATGAAAAAATTCAGATCAAATAGTCCTTTGCAATTTGCCCAACTTGACAGAGTTTGCAAATTGGTGTTCTGCTCAAAATTTGAACTATGAAACTTGGGTTCTTGATGAAAATCGTGAAGATATAGATAGTAGAAGCTCCATAAATTATTTGGGATTTTTACTGGCTACCAAAATGGTAGCTCCTTTAGAAACTGCCCAAAATGCAATATTGGCATTAAATTGGAAATGCCATTTCCCTTATTTAATTATTTCCAATATTTTTATGGGATCTCAATATGATCACAAAGAATATCTCCTCAAGTTTTCATGAACTTTGGAGATGGATAGATATTTTCCTGGATTTAATTTATTTAACTAGCAGAAAAAGGAATTATAAATGAAAAATATTGCAAATGACTTGGCAATATTTTTGCATATACAGGGTTTATAGATAAAGGATGATCACTGGGGAAATTTTGGGAGTCGGAAGAACAAAGGAAATTTAGGTTCCTTTGTAACCGGATGGATTAGTATTTCCCTTCTAATAACTCAGAAGGTAGGGTTTCGATAGCAAAACCCTGAGCCAAAGATCTTGGGTGGCAAGGTTGGATTGGAGAGAATCTCTAATTGGATAGGAAGGCAAGGCTGAATGTCCATCTTCATATATCCAAGAGTGAAGGAAATCTGATAACATCGAGAACAAGGATGGGAGCCGAATCCCTCAAAGGAAAAAATCAGGAGCGGAATCCAGGGTGTTAGAACGGGGAGACCGGATAGGGCGACAGAGGGAGAGATTGGCCGTACAGGACCACCGCGGAGGGATAGAGTGGCCGGACAGGACGATGGAGGAAGAGGCTCTTGGATGAGCGAGTGGGCTTGGGGAAGGGCTGGTCAGTGTGGTAGCATGTCTGGCGCAAGGTGTGGGCACGGCTGGGCTGGGGAACTATGGAGAACAATGTCCGGCGGTGGGGGGAAGAAGGGAAGCTAAGTTGTTCTCAAAACAGAGTGTACATAAGAGTGTCGGTTAGTCATTAGTGTTCGCACCAATGACGTGGCCGGCACCAGTAGTAATTGGTGTTGTGTTAACTTAATTGGGCTCTTCTAATAATACTTGAAAAATGGGGTGTGAAAATGCATACATGAGTGTGGATCAAAGTATATAATAATGCAAATTAAGAGGTACAAATGAAGTACAATATCATGCGAAGTACGTATTACGCAATGAGAAGTAGTACACAAAGTACTGTCGTACACAAATAATGAAGCACACAAAATAATCAAGTACGATGTCGTTTAACAATCCTCTCAATAACGGTTTGGGTCTTTTTAATCTTGCTTGAATACTTCCAACCCACTTTACGACTCTTTCATAAGAAGGGACGTCCTGTCTCAGGCAAGGTAGTTCTGCTCCTTCTGGTGGTGTAATTTTCATCGTCATCATAGTTCTCCTCTTCTTTTCGGTCGATGCCGAACTGATCATAGTCATCCTCGTTGGCCACTCTGTCCATCCCGATGATGGATCTCTTGGATCTCCTAACGACAACACGACTTGGCTTTGTTGGGCCACGTTTGGCGGTATTTGGCGGTATATAGAAGCCTTGTGACACGCCGGTAGAGAATACCCAAGGCTCATATTTGGCGGTAATTCCTTTAACACCCTTTGCACCGGCAGCTTGTACTTTGGGCAGGGACAGGGTAACGGCACCACGTTCTTCCTTCTCGACATTTTTCGCCCATCTAACCCGAAAAAGTGGCACCGTGTGATCTTTGGCGTACTCAAGCTCCATATCTCTTCGATCCTTCCGTACTATCTGATAATTTCATTCTCGGTCGAGGCAACTAATGTGACGCCTGAGTTCTGGTAATCAGAGTTTTGGTCTTTTGCCTCAGTATAGAATGTGTATCTAGTGATATCACATGATTGGTAGGTGGCGATGGTGCATCCGGGGCCTACAGCAAATGCATAGATGAGATTTGCATTGGCAATACCCGTCGGCAGTGGTTTCTCCAGAATTTGCTCTTTTAACCAGGCTGCAAATTTGGAGTTGTGCTCCCTAATGATCTGGGCTTCGATCCTTTGTCCCCCTGCCATTGCATGCTCTCTCTTTAAGGTGTTCATGTGAGTCTATTGCCAAGGAGTGATTATTTCTGCTTGTTGTAACACCACTGTGTCCGCTCTGTCGAAGTTGTCTCGGCAGTTATGTGTATGCACATTTATATCACGCTTCAACTGAGAGTGACCTACTCCATCAAGCCTATCGGCATGCTTCCTCATGGGCAAACCAAGAGATTTATCATCATCTGTATAATTATTACAGAATGATATGCACTCTTCGGTCAGATAGGCCTGCACGATGCTTCCATCCAGACGGGCCCTGTCACGAACATAGCTCTTCACAGTTCCATTCATCCTTTCAAACGGGAACATGGTATGCAAGAATGTCAGTCCAAGGTCTTTAACCTCAGAAAAAACATGAAAGAATGACGGGGGGGGGGGGGGAATATATCTCAAGCTCATGTAGTATTGTGATGATCTCCTCTTGTAGTCGAGTGAGATGTCACACGCTGATCGACTTTCGAGAGAGAACGATGAAAATATTGCAGAAGTCAAGAAGTGTGTTCCTAACATGACCATCAATTATCCCTTTGAGAGCTACCGGAAGTAATCACGTCATCATTACATGACAATCATGGGACTTCATGTTGCTAAACCTTTGCTTTTTTATGTCAAGATATCTGCGTACGAGCCCCGAGTAACTAGAAGGAACTTTGATGCCATGAAGGCAATTGAATACTTGATGAAGCTCATCCTCGTTGAGCATGAAGCAAGCTGGGGGCAATAATCTTCTTTGCTTTTTTGTCACGGTTTTGCCCTTCGTTGTCTCATCGTCTATGGCGATGTTTTTCCCTTGGCCATCTCCTTGGTTCTTTTAAGGGATGCAGGTTGGATCTCTTCCCTAATACCTGTATCTTCCAAGACTTGTCTTGCCCTCGTACCATCTTTACTTTTTTCTGGCATGTCAAACAGTGTGCCAAGCAAACTCTCATAGATATTTTATGTGATATGCATCATATCAAGAGAATGCGGCGACTAAGTAGTTCTCGATACTTCAAGCCCACAGAAAACAGACTTTCTTTTCCATTCTTTTACCAGCATTTTCTCAGCCTTCCTTTTCTTCTTTCCTCGCTTCGGGCTATCTGTCTAATTCTTTAACATATCATGGATTTATTATCCACTCCTCTTACATGGTGGCCCTCATGCCTCATCCGTGTTGTCGAACAGGTCACCACGACTTCTCCACCCATCATCTTTGTCAAGCCACCTTCGATGGCCCATGAACATTGCCTTGCATCTTCCCTTTTTTGATAGATGGAGAAAAGATGTGTCATCCATACATTTAACACATCCGCAACGTTCATCACATGCTTGAGCGGAAATATATCCGTAACCTTGATAGTCATGAACGGCCGTGAGCAATGCTGCTCTCATTGGAAAATAGTTTCTAGTGCTGGCATCCCATGTCTCGACGCCTTCATCCTTCCATAATATGTATAAATTCTCCTTCAGTAGATCAAGATATGTGTTGATATTGTGCCTGGTTGGAGCGGTCCTTGAATGAGCATTACCATGCATATGTACTTTTGTTTCATGCACCAAGGCGGGAGGTTGTACATCCAAACAAACACATGCTATGTACTATGTGTGCTACTCTGCATGCCAAATGGATTTAGTCCATCACTACTGACACCCAACCTCGGGTTTCTTGGTTCTGTTGCGAATTCTGGTTCAATGCAGTCGAGTGCTTTCCACTTACAACCATCCGCAAAATGTCTCAGAATGCCATCATTTCTAGATTTCCTGGTCTTGTGTCAAGTCATGTTCTTCGCTTCCTTTGCATTAGCGAAATAATGTTGTAGGTGTGGAATCAAAAAAAATACCATACAACCTTTTGAGGTTCCTTCTTTCCGGGCTTGTATCGGGATTCCTTGCAAGTTGGACACTCAGTTTTGTGCTCATGCTCGTTACGATATAAGATGCAATCATTTATGCATGCATGATATCTTACATAAGGTAAATCAAGAGGGAACACGAACTTTTTCTACTCATCAACACTTTTAGGCAGCAAATTCCCCTTGGGCAACACTGTATGGAAATATTCCAATGTAGCGCCCAGACTTGCATCTGTGCTCTTGTATCTTGCCATGATGTCTAGAAGTTTGAGCGTGACGTGCAAGAGGGTATGCTCAGGATCACAACCTTCATACAGATCACTCGCATCTAACTCCAATTGTGCCAACTTGAGAGCCTCCTTAATATCAGCTCTCTCATTTGTCGTCTTCTTGTGAAGCAGTTATTTAAGATGGTGATCGTGTAGCATTTCAGCCAACGACATATC
This sequence comes from Hordeum marinum, assembly GCA_022496015.1. NCBI lineage: Eukaryota > Viridiplantae > Streptophyta > Magnoliopsida > Poales > Poaceae > Hordeum > Hordeum marinum. Next base: position 341,219,865 of record CM039678.1, read on the forward strand.
CTGGGTGACATGGTCCTCTTCATGCTCGGGTGGTGTTTCATCATTTCCTCCTCTAGGAGGATGTTCAATATTGTTTCCTCCTTCTAGCGGCCCTGCTAATTCATCATTGAAAGGGTTCTCCGCTTTCATACCCTCCGCTCCATCATCGTCATCATTCTCCTCATCGTGATTTGTCCATCGTGTATTCAACGAAACCATGACGAAGCAAGTGCGCGAGGATGCAACCATCGAACGGATTATGGAAATTCCATTTTTGCAGGCCTTACATGGACATAATATCTACGTTTCACACTTTTGTATCATATTCGTCATCGCGAAATCGAGAAAGGTCTTCATACTTTGATCCATATTGAATCTTAAGATAGATCAAAGTAGTCTGTTAAGGGAAGTACAAAAAGAATTACATATATATCAAGCAGGGGCATACAAACTTTCGGCATGACCTTTCTAAAAGTGGTACATATTGAGTACCAGAAATTGAGGAAATGGAAATGAATCAACGTTTAGCCAAAACTTTGGCAACTCTATCTAAAAATTCACCATCTATACACGTTTCGCCATTTAGCAATCACACACATACGTAACATGCATAATTTAATGACGAGGAAGTGTTTTTTGTGTTAATTGCCTCAAGCAGAAGAAACACGAGTCGAGCTAGTCCTTGGTCGATCCCACTAGAATCCGGTGGATCGTACGTAGGTTGGTGGGTGCCATTAATCGAGGTTGAGGGAAAATTTAATGCAAGTGGGTGGAGGAGAGAGCTAGATAGCTAGCTTAATTAGAGAGTGGGTGGAGGAAGCTAGCAGAAATAACTACGCATCACCTAGATAGTCTAACTACCTAATTAAGAATCATGATAAAATAATCGAGTTTATCAAGATGAGGAGTGGGAAGAGATAGGAGGAAGAGGAAGAGCAAGACGAAGAAGAAAGGGGAATCTAGTGTATACACAAGGTTTAGCACGGGTAGTAGTGATGCGACTTTATTACTAGCGTTTGAAGAGAATGTAACGCTAGAACTAATATGTATATTCCTGGCGTACAGCCGTATGCTATGCCAGTGTTACGTGGGAACCAATGTTGACTAAAAAGTGGACACACAAAATAAACTGTTAGCATCTATACTAAGTCAACGCCATAGATATATGAAATATTGCCCATGTACTACCAACCTAGTACGCCAACAGTAAGTTAATCCTCCACACAACCTTGGAGGCCACATACAAGTGGCGTTCTGCGTACGTCTAGCGCCAGCACTATGTAACTAGCGATGGCATACCAAAATGGGAAACGCTAGAGATATTTGAAAAATATAGTGCTGGCGTCGGTGGAAAATGGCACGCCACCAGCAAGAGTTGTGGCTAGCCATTTCTCTACTAGTGCCATGTGGCTCATACTGCTTCAAGTGTATGCCTTTCGGGCTAAAGAGTGTTGGCTCTACTTTTGCAAGGGCCGTCCAGATCAGTTTTGGGCCGCAGCTATAAAGGAATGTGGAGGCAAACATGGATGACATGGTAGTCAAAACCACGGACAAGGTCAAACTGAATCAAGACTTAGAAGAAAGCTTTGCCAACATGCACAAGATCAATTTGAACCTCAATCCTGAGAAGTGCATGTTCGGAGTCCCGTCCGGCAAGCTCCTCTGGTTCTTTGTGTCATAGCGCGGGATCGGAGCCAACCCTGCTAAGATTGAGGCAATCGAGCTGTTGGAGGCACCAAAGCGCGTCAATGACTTACGCTGCTTGGCGGGCTGCATCGCGGACCTCAGCAGGTTCATTTCCATGTCCGATGAGCGTGCTCTGCCATTTTTCAAAATCCTGAAGAAGGCACAACCGATGACATGGACTCCAGAAGCGGAAGCAGTGCTGCGGGATTTGAAGAAATACCTTTCCACAACACCACTCCTAGACCAGAAGAGCCATTGTCTCTCTAGTTGGTGGCAACAAACCAAGTGGTTAGTGCTACGCTGGTGCCGGAGAGGGAGGCTGAGGAGGACGAGGGGACAACCGTTGAGTGGGCCGGATTCAGCCCCGACATGCCAAGCAGCCCACAACACGAGCATGGTGCAAGATTGAAAGCACATTTGCTCCCTTGGTTGTTTTGCTAATTCATAACAACATATAAGTCATTGAACTAATGTTTCCATCAAGTATATTTCAAGAAAAGTTCAATGATGGGTTGGTAAAGAGATTGTGGAACACCCCAAGATTCAGGGAAATGGATTGGCAAAGCTTCAAGCAAGAGGACACTACATTTTATATTTGGGAGACATCACCTTGAATCCATAGGAAAGCCAACACTATTAAAAGGGGGTAATGTTTTGTTGGTGAACAAAGAGCTCATACATGCACAAGTAATACTCACCAAAGACACCCACAAACTCTCCCACCGAAGTATGTCTTAAGCCAAACACTCAAAATCGGTGCAACCAACATTTCACATTCGGTGCCACCGATTCCAAACCCTAGACAGACTCGGCCAAACCCTAACCCTTCGGTACAGCCGACACTGCTTTCAGTGCCACCGAGTTGGGCTGACAACTTTTTGTTACGCAAGTTCACATTTTCGGCCCCTTCGAGAATGTCGAATTGGCGTCATCGAGATTGGGCATTCTGACCGTTGGTCACCTTGTCGGTGCAACCGAGTTTCCTATATCAGCTTCATCGAGATTCAAAAGTTGCCACATTTTGGTCACTTTGGTACCACCGAGATTAACACATCGGTGTGACCGAGTTGGTCATTTTGTGTGTAATGGTTGGATTTTTGGGGAAGCCTATATATACCCCTTCACCACCACCTACTCGATAGAGAAGCACTCAGAACCATTCCATACATATCCTATCAGCTTTTTGAGAGAGAACCACCTATCCTTGTGTTGTGGTCAAGATCTTCCACTCCAACCATATGGATCTTGATATCTAGCCTTCCCAAGTTGCTTTCCACCAATCTCATCTCTTCTACAAAGCCATCTCTGTGAGAGACTGATTGTGTGTTGAGGAGTCTATCATCTTGAAGCACAAGAGCAAGGAGTTCATCGACATTATCGAGCCTATTACCTTTTGGAGGGTGGTGCCTCCTAGATTGGTTAGGTGTTGCTTGGGAGCCTCCTACTTCGTGTTGTGGAGTGAACCAAGAAGTTTGTAAGGGCAAGGAGATCTCCTACTTCATGAAGATCTACCCATAGTGTGGCTACTCCTTCATGGACGGAAGCCGTCATGGTATAGTCGAGGTTGCTTCTTCGTGGAACCCTCCATGGGTAGAGCCCTTCGTGGACTCTCGCGACCATTACCCTCCGTGGGTTGAAGACTCCATGGACGTGTATGTACAATAGCGTCACCTATCGGAACCATGGGAAAAATCATCATGTGACCAATTTTGTTTGCTTTCCTTACCCTATTTTTACTTACATGTGCAATGTCTTTACTTTGTGCTGCTATACACCTATGTATGTGCCTATAGACATGCATGTGTAAGGTGTACTTGACATACTATGAATGCTAAAATTTGCCTAGAATTAAAATTGGGAAAAAGTAGCTTGTATTTGGTCAAGTAGTCTAACCACCCCCCTCTAGACATACTTTTGATCCTACAAAGAGGGAAAATAGCAGACAATGCAAAAGAAGAAGATGCTGCAGCGACTAGTTTACTTTGTCAGCTCTCTCCTCCAAGGGGCTAGGTCAAGGTATTCTGGTGGTGCAGAAACTGCTTTTCGGCCTTCTCATGGCTTCTCAGAAGCTGCGCCACTACAACGCATCCTGAGGAATCCAGAGGCAATCGACATGATCGTCAAGTGGGCGTTGGAGCTGGCTAGCTTTGACCTGAGCTTTGATAGAACGACAACTATACAGAGTAGAGCCCTGGCGGAGTTCATTGCGGAATAGACACCAACGCAAGACAAAAAAATTCCAGAAACAACCCTCAATGGTAAGGAAACACCTTAAGAATGGATCATGTACTTTGACAGAGGTTTTTCGCTACAAGGCACCGGTGCCAGAGTACTACTTCCCGCACCTAGCAGAGAGAACCTCAAGTATATGATCCAGATGCATTTTCCCCGGGAAGCATTAACTAACAACATAGTTGAGTACGAAGGGTTGCTTGTCAGACTATGGGTAGCAACTGACCTTGGCATCAGAAAATTGATAGTCTGAGGAGACTCTCAGCTTGTTGTACACTAAGTCAACAAGGACTACCAGAGTCCACTGATGGAACCATACATAGATGAATGAGGAAATTGGAAGAGCACTTTCACTGTCTATAGATGGAGCACGCCCCTCATGCTGAAAATAGCATTGTTGATGATCTGTCAAAGCGAGATGCGCAGAAGCTGCTTGTCGAGCCAGGCACTTTTGTACTCTGATTAACTCAACCTTCAGTCACTCCATCAACATGGCAAACCATGAAAAGAATGATCAAATCTGGCGACTATTTCCTGGCAGAGCCATCAGTGGCCGCCAAGAAGGTTTTCGGGGGTGACAAGACACCTGCCAGTGAGCAGCAAGCTCCGTCAGACCCGGTGGTCCTTGTTGTCGAAGCTAGCGCTCTCATAGTAGAATAAATGCCTTGGGTCCTTGTCGTCGATCCAAAATCTCCGACGTTGACAGAGAAGGTTGCCCAATACCTCCAGACAAGAGATCTCCTCGAGGAACAAGAAGAAGCTGAAATAGTAGCCCGACATTCGAGCATGTAACAATTCGTGAACAACACTCTATACAGGAGGAGAACAAACAGGGTGAAATTGAAGCGCATTCCCCAAGAAGAAGGACGACAACTATTGGTAGAAATACATGAAGGTTTCTATTGGCTGACAGCCCTTCAAGACATTGTGGCGATGGTGAATACGTGTGAAGCATGCCAATACCACACCAAGCAAATACATCAACTAGCACAAGCCCTTAAAACCGTACTGTTCTCCTAGTCGTTCTTGGTCTAGGGGCTCCACATTGTCAGGCGCTTCCCCCGTGCTACTGGGGGCTTCGACTTCTTGTAATAGACAAGTTCATGAAGTGCGCCAAGGTGGAACCAGTATGAAAGGAGACCACGCAAGTGGTGGTCAAGTTTCTCATAGCGATAGTTTGCCGTTTTGGTGTACCCAACAGGATTATCACCGACAACGACACACAATTCACCAACAACAACTTCATGAAGTACTATCAAAGCATCGGTGCCAAGATCTGCTTTGCGTAAGTTGCCCACCCTAGGGGCAACGGCCAAGTAGACAGGGTGAATGCTAAAGTGTTGCAAGGCCTCAAGATGAGGACTTTGGACAAGCTACACAAGCATGGAAGGCATTGGATTGATGAACTGTCGGTGGTTCTTTGGTCAATCAGGACGACACCGAATTGAGCCACCGGCGAGACGCCCTTCTCCATAGTCTATGGTAAAGAAGCAGTACTCCCCACGGAACTCACCTGTGGATCACCAAGAGTGCAGGCCTTTGACGAGAACCAGTAAGTGTAACTGCGGCAAGATGATGCCACACTCCTCGAGGAAAATCGTCTCCAGGTGGCACTACATGCCGCTCGGTACCAACAAGCCTTGCATCGCTATCAAAACCATAAGGTGCACGCTAGGAGCATTGAGGAAGGCGACCTTGTTCTTTGGCAGATTCACTCTGCGAAGGGATCAAACAAGTTGACACCAAAATGGGAAGGTCCTTATCGAGTAATACAAGTCACTAGGCCTAGTGCGGTCTTCCTGGAGAACGAGGAAGGCACCCAGGTGCAGAACTCATGGAATATCGAGCATCTTCGCAAGTTCTACCCGTGAGGAGTGGTTATCGGGCCACCCAGAAACCTCTTTTGCACAAGTCTTCCGGCAAGGCATGTAATCCTTTGTACAAAGCCACGCGATAACCCTATGCGTAATCAATAAAGCTAAGTGTTCTACAACCTCTAGTCAAAGTACATATTATCTTATGTATCTTACACGAAATGTTGTGATCACTTTCTTCTTGCATAAGGTGACTATTGAACCACTAAGGTTCCTGGCCTCCTCTATTTTCTCTTCTTTATTTTTCTCAAAGGGGACAGAAGGCCCCCGCATGTAAGTCTTGCCAGGATGAGTGACGGTATGAACACCTACAAATCTGTTCAAGGATGATCACCTTGCGGCAAGAGATACAACAGAGAGAAAGCTAAGTCGCAAAACCTTCTTAAAAAATCAAGATTTTTCCCTCCAACAAATTTAATGCTTGTGTGAAAAAACCTACACGCGAAGGACCCTTGTTGGAATTCCTTGCGCTCTTGGTTGTGTTCTAGCCTGCTCAACATCCTAAGTAGCCGCGGCAAGGATGGCAAGGTGCCCATGCCGGCAGCAGTGTCACCGGAAGTCTACTAAGGATATGTTCCTGAAAGCGCTCACAGTAAGTATGTGCACACCGACTGGCATTTCCGGCAAGCATAGGGACCAAAAACATACAAGTGTAAAACTACGTTTAAGGGGCAAATAGTCGTTCATTCTAGCAAACAGAATGCACTACATTCAAAGACAGTATGCGATGTTGATTCAAGGAAAATGTTCTTGATACATGCATTGCAAAAATAGGAAATTAATTGTTCAAGGTTATGGAACCAACCTTGTGAGAGATAGGGGTAACAAGAGCGTCGAGCTTGCTGGTGTTGAGGCCCCTTGGTAGCTTGGAGAGGACTTTGCTCAGGATCAACCTCTGGGTTGTGGTGGGCGACCTTCACTAGGACCTTATATATGAAGGGCCCCATGGCACAGCTCGTGGCAACCATCAAGAAACCTGACGGCTTTCCCCGCCTCATGCTTCGCCAGGGCATCGACGAGCTTCCCGAAGAAGATGGACAACCTCACGCTTGTTGTCTCTCGGGTGTCGTTGGAGAAGGAGGCACACTCCTCCAAGCCCAATTCCGACAGCTGGGCGGAAATCTTGTCGACGATGCCGACGAGTTGCTCTGTCCATAGATGGACGTTCTTCTGAAGCTTGTTGGAGGAATGTGCGGCAGAGGCGAGCAAGTCTTTCTCCTTCCGAAGCTCCTCGAGCAGTTCGTGCTCCTTGCTCAGGGCGACCTTGAGGCTGTCCTCATAGGCACTCACCTTCACACACAGATCATCATTGAGGGCAGCAGTAGCCTCTAGCTCTTTGGTCCTATTAGAAAGCCCTACTTGCAGGTTTGGCAGGGTTTGGATCCTCTTCTGGACGCGCCCTTCAAGTTCACGACCTAGGTCCAGTTCCAGCCATTGCACCTTTCCTTCTAGCTTGGATGTGGCGCACTGAGTGGCCTCGGTGGCATTAACAACTTATTGTAGCTTGTCGGCATTCTCAACCGCTTGCTTCACGATGGCCTTCTTGTGCTTCGACTCCAGCCCCTGGATTTGCTTCTCTAGTTCAAACCCGAGCTTGTCAACAATAACCCTTTCATGAACAGCAAGGTCCTCCTCATGAGAGTCAACTAAGATCTTGTGCGAGTTCAGCTCTGCATCCTTGGCAGCAATGCTCTCGTCAGCCTCCCTCCAGATCTTCTCCGCCTCGGCCCTCTGATTGATGAATTCAGCTTCTGCCTTAGCGAGGTCAACCCATTGGTTGAAAAGTGATACGTCCATTTTGCATCATGATTTCCTATTGTTATTGATAATGTTTTATGCATAATAATGCTTTAGGGAGTGATTCTAATGCCTTTCCTCTCATAATATGCAAGGTTTACACAAACAGGGAGAATACCGGCAGCTGCAATTCTAGACCTAAAAAGCATATCAGAGATACTTATTCTGCACATCTCCAAATAAGCTGAAACTTCACGGAGAATTATTTTGGAATATATGAAAAATACTGGAGCAAATAACTACCGGAGGGGGACACCTCGTGATCACAAGACACTAGTCCAGGTGGGTTGTGCTCATCCCAGCCCACCTCCGGTGCCCATCTTCTGGTACTTAAGTGTTGGGGAACATTGCATGGGAAACAAAAAATTTCCTACGCACAAGCAAGATCTATCCATGGTGATGAGAATCTACGAGATGGAGAGTGGATCTAAATACCCTTGTAGATTGCTAAGAGGGAAGCGTTAATAAACACGGTTGATGTAGTCGAACATCTTCGCGATCCAAATCACCGAGCGTCCCACGATCCAATCACGATCTAGTACCAAATGGACGACACCTCCGTGTTAAGCACACGTACAACTCGATGACAATCTCCGCCTTCTTTATCCAGCAAGAGGGAGCTGAGAGGTAGATGAGTTCTTTGGTAGCGCGACGGCACAGCGGCGACGGTGGTGGAACTATTCCAGCAGGGCTTCGCCTAAGCACTACTGAAAACTAGAGGACTTGATCTATCGGGGAGTGGAGGAGTCCAACTCCAATCCTACTAGGAGTAGGATTCCTCCCCCACTTGGTTTTCCTTTCCTCCACTTGGGCTTTCCCACCACTAGCTGCATGGGCCTTGTTTGGGGGGGGGGAGGGGGTCGTCCATCCCACTAGGGTCTGGTTTACCTCTTCCCACAGCCCATGAGGCTCTTTGGGGCGAGAGGCCCCTCCAGATGGTGCCTCGATACACTACCGACGTACCCGAAACTTTTCCAATGGCCAAAACGGGACTTCCTATATATCAACCTTTACCTTTGGACCATTCTGTAGCTCCTTGTGACGTCCGGGATCTCATCCGAGATTCCGAACAACCTTCGGTCACCACCATACATAACTCTATGCTACCGAAACATCGCCTAACCTTAAGTGTGTAGACCCTGCGCGTTCGTCAACTGTGTAGACATGACCAAGACACCTCTACGGTCAATAACCAATAAAGGGACTTGGATTCCCATCTTGGTTCCAACATATTCTATGAAGATCTTCATTGGTTGAACCTCTATGTCACGGATTTAGTTAATCTCGTACGTTGTTCCCTTTGTTCTCTGGTATGTTACTTGCCAGAAATTCGATCGTCGGTATCTCTATACCTAGTTCAATCTCGTTACCGGCAAGTCTTTTTACTAGTTTCGTAATACAAGATCTCGTGACTAACACTTTAGTCACATTGCTTGCAAGGGTTATTGTGATGTTGTATTATCGAGTGGGCCCCGAGATACCTCTCCATCATACGTAGTAATAAATCTCAGTCTCGATCCATGCCAGCTCAACATACACCTCCGGAGATACCTATAGAGCATATTTATAGTCACCCAATTACGTTGTGACATTTGATACCCACAAGGTATTCCTCCGGTGTCAGTGAGTTGCATGATCTCATGGTCATAGGAACAGATACTTGACAAGCAGAAAACAATAGCAATAAACTGACATGAACATATGCTAAGTTCATAGTTTGGGTCTTGTCCATCACATCATTCTCCTAATGATGTGATGTTGTTATCAAATGACATCTCATGTCCATGCCCAATAAACCTTGACCATCTTTGTTCAACAAGCTAGTCTACTTGAGGCATACTAGGGACAAAGTGTTGTCTATGTATCCACCCATGCATTAGTGTTTCCAATTAATACAATTATAGCATGGATAATAAACGATTATCATGAACAACGAAATATAATAATAACTACCTATTTATTGCCTCTAGGGCATATTTCCAACAGTCTCCCACTTGCACTAGGGTCAATAATCTAGCTCACATCACTATGTGATTTACATTGTAATAAAATCTAACACCCATACAATTCTGGTGTTGATCATGTTTAGCCCTTGGAAGAGGTTTAATTAACGGGTCTGCAACATTCAGATCCATGTGTACTTTGCTAATATTTATGTCGTCCTCCTTGATGTAATCATGGATGGAATTGAAATGTCTCTTTATGTGTCTTGTCCTCTTGTGAAACCTTGGTTCCATGGCTAGAGAAATGGCACCAGTGTTGTCACAGAATAGAGTCATTGGGTTTAGTGCACTTGGCACTACTCCAAGATCTATCTCGAACACCTTCATCGAGACACCTTCCTTTGCCGCCTCCGAGGCAGCGATGTACTCCATTTCGCATGTAAAATCAGCTACAATGCTCTACTTGGAACTGCACCAGCTTACGGCACCCCCATTGAGAATAAATATGTATCCGGTTTGAGATTTAGAGTCATCCGAATCTATGTCAAAGCTTGCATCAATGTAACCCTTTATGACGAGCTCTTGATCACCTCCATAAATGAGGAACATGTCCTTAGTCCTTTTCAGGTACTTCAGGATATTCTTGACCATCGTTCAGTGTTCCACTCCTGAATCACTTTGAAACCTTCCGGACATACTTATGGAAAGGCTGACATCGGGTCTTGTGCATAGCATTGCATACATGATAGAGCCTATGGCGGAAGCATAGGGGACGATAGTCATCTTTTCTCTATCTTCTGCAGTCACTGGGCATGGAGTCTTACTCAACTTCCCACCTTGCAATACAGGCAAGAACCCCTTCTTGGACTGATCCATTTTGAACTTCTTCAAAACTTTATAAAGGTATGTGCTCCGTGAAAGTCCTATTAAGCATCTCGATCTATCTCTATAGATCTTGATGCCTAATATGAAAGCATCTTATCCTAGGTCCTTCATCGAAAAACTCTTGTTCAAATATTCCTTCACGCTTTCCAACATTTCTATATTGTTTCCAATGAGCAATATGTCATCCACATATAATATTAGAAACTCTATAGAGCTCCAACTCACTTTCTTGTAAATACAAGGTTCTTCGCAAACTTTTATAAACCCAAACGCTTTGATCACCTCATCAAAGTGCTTATTCCAATTCCGAGATGCCTTCACCAGTCCATAAATGGATTGTTGGAGCTTGCAAGCTTTGTCAGCATTCTCTGGATTGACAAAACCTTCTGGTTGCATCATATACAACTCTTCCTCAAGGAAACCGTTGAGGAACGCTGTTTTGACATCCATCTACCAAATTTCATAATCGAAAAATGCAGCTATTTCTAACATGATTCTGATGGACTTAAGCATCTTTACGGGTGAGAAGGTCTCATCATAGTCATCTCCTTGAACTTGTGAAAAATACTTTGCCACAAGTCGAGCTTTGTAGACACTGACATTACCGTCCGTGTCCCTCTTCTTCTTAAAAATCCATTTGTTCTGAATTGCCTTTCGCCCTTCGGGTAATACTTCCAAAGACCATACTTTGTTTTCATACATGGATCACATCTCGGATTTCATGGCCTCTAACCATTCGTCTGAATCCGGGCCCATCATCACTTCTCCATAGCTCGTAGGTTCACCATTGTCTAAAAACATGACCTCTAAGACAGGGTTGTCGTACCACTCAGGAGCAGTACACATCCTTGTCGACCTACGAGGTTCGATAGAAACTTGATCTGAAGCTTCATGACCAACATCATTAACTTCCTCTTCAACTGATGTAGGTTCTATAGAAATATCTTTCTATGCTGCGCTACTCTTAGGTTGAAGTAAAGGTTCAATAACCTCACCAAGCTCTATTATCCTCCCACTCAATTCTTTCGAGAGAAACTATTTCTCAAGAAATTTTCACACTTTGCCTTTGGATCTGAGATAGAAGGTATACCCAACTGTCTATTTTGGTATCCTATGAAGACGCTTTGCTCCGCTTTGGGTTCTAGTTTTTCAGGCTGAAGCTTTTTGACATAAGCATCACATCCCCAAATTTAAGAAACGACAACTTTGGTTTCTTGGCAAACCATAGTTTATATGGCGTCATCTCAACGGATTTAGATGTTGCCCTATTTAAAGTGAATGTAGCTATCTCTAATGCATAACCCCAAAACGATAGTGGCAAATCGTCAAGAGACATCATAGATCGCACCATATCCAATAAGGTTCGATTACGATGTTCGGACACACCATTACACTGTGTTGTTCCAAGCGGTGTCAATTGTGAAACAATTCCATATTGTCTTAAGTGACTGCCAAACTCACGACTCAGTCATTCTCCTCCTCAATCAGATAGTACAAACTTAATCTTCTTGTTATGATGATTCTCAACTTCACTCTGAAATCGTTTGAACTTTTCAAACTTTTCAGACTTGTGTTTCATTAAGTAAATATACCCAGAGCTACTTAAGTCATTTGTGAAGGCGAGAAAATAACGATATGCACCGCGTGTCTCAATGCTCATCGGACCGCACGCATCAATATGTATGATTTCCAGCAAGTAAATTGCCCGTGCCATTGTTCTACAAAATGGGGTTTTAGTCATCTTGCCCATGAGGCATAGTTCACATCTGTCAAGTGATTCAAAATGAAGTGACTCCAAAAGTCCATCAGCAAGGAGCTTCTTCATGCATTTTATACCAATATGACCTAAACGGCAGTGCCACAAGAAAGTAGTACTATCACTATCAACTCTACATCTTTTGGCATCAATGTTATGAACATGTGTATCATCACTACCGAGGTTCAATAAGAATAAACCCCTCACATTGGGTGTAGGAACATAAAAGATATTACTCATATAAATAATAGAACCATTATTCTCTGATTTAAATGAGTAACCGTCTCGCAATAAACAAGATCCAGATATAATTTTCATGATTAACACAGGCACTAAATAACCATTATTCCGGTTCATCACTAATCCTGATGGTAATTGAAGAGCGAGCATGCCGATGGCGATCACATCAACCTTGGAACCATTTCCCACGCGCATCATCAGTTCATCCTTTGCCAGCCTCCGTCTAATATGTAGTTCCTGTTTCGAGTTGCAAATGTGAGCAACCGAACTGATATCAAATACCTAGGCACTACAATGAGAGTTGGTAAGTGCTACCTCTTGAGCTTGCGTTGGTTTTCCCTTGAAGAGGAAAGGGTGACGCATCGAAGTAGATAAGTATTTCCCTCGGTTGATGAGAACCAAGGTATCAATCTAGTCGGAGGAACAAGCAAGTCACCAATGGATGCACCTACACAAACAATGAAACTCTTGCACCCAACGCTATAAAGGGGTTGTCAATCCCTTCACGGTTATTTGCAAGGATTAGATCTGATTGAGATAGATGTAAATGATTGCGGAAAGTAAAATATAAATAAATTGCAGCAAGGTATTTTTGGTATTTTTGGTTTATAGAGCTGAAAATATATTATGGAAAGTAGACCCGGGGGCCATATGTTTCACTAGAGTCTTCTCTTTTGAAGGAAAACATCACGGTGGGTAAACAAATTACTGTCAAGCAATTGATAGAAAAGCAAATAATCATGTTCATATCCAAGGCAATGATCATGCATATAGGCATCATGTCTGTGTCAAGTAGACCGAAACGATTCTGCATCTACTACTATTACTCCACACACCGATCGACTGTTGCCTGCATCTAGAGTATTAAGTTCATGAAGAATAGAGTAACACATTAGGTAAGATGACATGATGTATAGGGATAAACTCAAGCAATATGATGAAAAACCCATCTTTCTACCCTCGATGGCAACAATACAATATGTGCCTCGCAACCCCTACTTTGTCATTGGGTGAGGACACCGCAAGATTGAACCCAAAACTAAGCACTTCTCCCATTGCAAGAATTACCAATCTAGTTGGCCAAACCAAACCAATAACTCGAAGAGACTTGCAAAGATATGAAATCATGCATATAAGAATTCAGAGAAGATTCAAATAAGATTCATGGATAATCTGAACATAAACCCACAATTCATTGGATCTTGACAAACACGCCGCAAAAGAGTATTACATCGGATAGATCTCCATGAAGATCATGAAGAACATGGTACTGAAGCTCAAAGAGAGAGAAGAAGCCATCTAGCTACTATCCATGGACCCGTAAGTTTGTGGTGGACTACTCACGCACATTGGAAGGGCAATGGAGTTGATGTAGATGCCCTCCGTGATCGGATCCCCCTCCGGCAGATTACCGAAAAAGGCTCCAAGATTGGATCTCTCAGGAACGGAGGCTTTTGTTAGCGGAAAAGTATTTGCATGGTTCTTTTTTGTGTTCGGGGAATATTTGGGTATTTATAGGACAAAGAATAGGGTTAGGAGACCTGCCAGAAAACGGCAAGCCTACCATGCGCGGCCACAGGGTGGCCACGTCGCCAAGGCTTGTGACCTCCTCGCAGGTGCCCTGGCATGCAATCCAAGTCTGGCTGATCTCTTTCCTTCCAGAAAAAATCATTACGAATATTTTTTTTCCGTTTGGACTCCATTTAATATTCCATATCTGCAAAACTCAAAAACAAGGAAGAAACAGAAACGGACACTAGGCTCTAGATTAATAGGTTAGTCCCAAAAATAATATAAAATAGCATATTAATGCATATAAAACATCCAAAACAGATAATATAATAGCATGATATCATCAAAAATTATAGATACGTTGGAGATGTATCAACATCCCCAAGCATAATTCCTGCTCGTCCTCGAGTAGGTAAATGATAAAAAAACAGAATTTTTGATGTGGAATGGTACCTAACATATTTATCCATGTAATATTCTCTATTGTGGCATGAATATGCAGATCCATAAGACAGAAAACAAAATCTCAATATTGATATAAAAACAATAACATCTCAAGCATACTATCAAAGCAATTGTATCTCTTCAAAATATCATGGCAAAAGAAAGTTATCCCTACAATATTATATGGTGTGGTTATGCTCCATGTTCCCCACACAAAGTATTTATATCATGTACAACCCCAATGACAAGTGAAGCAATTGTTTCACACTTATTATGTTCTCAAACCTTTTCAACTATCAAGCAATACATGAGAGTGAGCCATGGATATAGCACTATAGGTGGAATAGAATGTGGTGGAGGTTGTCAAGGAAAAGGAGAATATAGTCTCACATCAAGTAGGCGTATCAACGGGCTATGGAGATGCCCATCAGTAGATATCAATGTGAGTGAGTAGGGATTGCCATGCAATGGATGCACTAGAGCTATAAGTGTATGAAAGCTCAAAAATAAACTAAGTGGATGTGCATCATGAAGAAACTTCCAGTAGTTATATGAAAGTGACAAAATAGGAGAATCTCTACAATGAAGATCATGGTGCTACTTTGAAGCAAAAGTGTGGAAAAAGATAGTAGCAATGGTCCTTATCTCTTTTCTCTCATCATTTTTTTGTGGGCTTCTAAGGCCTCTTTTATTCATCATTTTTTTGGGCTTTGCTGGCCTCTTTTATTTTTCATAAAGTTCGGAATCTCATCCCCACTAGTGAGGGAATCATAGCTTCCATCATCCTTTCCTCACATGGGACATGCTCTAATAAAGATAATCATCACGCTTTTATTTAATTACAACTCAAAAGAAAATTACAACTCAAAACCTAGAACAAAATATGACTCTATATGCAATATGAAAGTGGTGGTGCATGTCATGATAAAAGGAAACGGTGGAGGTTGCATGGCAATATATCTCGGAATGGCTATGGAAATGCCATAATAGGTAGGTACGGTGGTTGTTTTGAAGAAAGATATATGGTGGCTGTTTTAAGGAAGGTATATGGTGGATGTTTGGAGGAAGGTGGATTTGTTGTACCGGCGAAAGTTGTGCGGTACTAGAGAGGATAGCAAAGGTGGAAGGGTGAGAGTGTATATAGTCCATGGACTCAACATTAGTCATAGAGAACTCAGATACTTATTACAAAAGTCTATTAGTCATCGAACCAAAGTATTAGACGCATGCTCCTAGGGGAGAGGTTTGTAGGAGTTAACCATCATGCGCTCCCGACCCTCACACAAAGGTCGACAATCTATAATCAAATCATGCTTCGACTTCCTTAGATAACGGTTCACCATACATGCATGCTACGGGAATCATAAACCTTTACACAAGTATTTTTACCAAATCACAATTACTTCCTCACATTACCATCTTTATATCTCAAAACATTATGCAAGGAATCAAACTTCTCAAAAATACTCAATGCACTTAATATGGAAGTTTTTATTATATCCCTCTTGGATGCCTATCATATTAGGACTAAATTCATAACCTAGACAAACTACCATGCTGTTTAAAGACTCTCAAAATCATATAAGTGAGGTACGAGAGATCAATTATTTCTATAAAACGCAAACACCACCGTGCTCAAAAAATATAAGTGAAGCACATAGAGCAAAATTGCCTATCTGAAAAGATATAAGTGAAGCACATAGTGTTCTAATAAATCCATGATTCAGTGTGTCTCTCTCAAAATATGTGTGCATAAAGGATGATTGTGGCAAATTAAAAATCGAAGACTCATATCATACAAGACGCTCCAAACAAAACACATATCATGTGGTGAATAAAAATATTACCTCAAGTAAATTTACCGATGCATTGAAGACGAAAGAGGGGATGCCTTATGAGGCATCCCCAAGATTAGGATCTTTGGCATCCTTGAATATGACTTGGGGTTCCATGGGAATCCCCAAGATTTGGCTCTCGCCACTCCTTATTCCATAGTCCATCAAATCGTTACCCAAAACTTGAAAACTTCAGAACACAAAACGTAACAGAAAACTCGTGAGATCCATTAGTATAAGAAAATAAATCACCACATTAGGTACTGTTGTGAACTAATTCCTTATTTATATTGTTGTAATACCTGCAGTATTCTAATTTCCCCATGGTTCATACCCCATGATACAACCCATAGATTCATCAAAATAGGTAAACAACTCAAAGAAAACAGAATCTATCAAAAACAGAACAATTTGTAGCAATCTGAAAACTTAGTATACTTATGTCACTCAAACAATTATTAAAAATTAGGACAACCTGGTAAATGTATATATCAATCTTTTGTAAAAATATCAGACTCATTCAGCGCACAGAAAAATTTCTAAAATTACTGGACTGAGCGCAAATATTTCTCTTTTTAGCAAGATCAAATCAACAACCACCATAGACCATCCGAAAGGTATTACTTGGCTCAAACACTAATTAAAATACCCAAAACACAATTACTACAGAAGTTTTAATGTGTTAACCACTCAAAAACAGAAAGGAAGAAGCAAAATTTTATTCATTCATTGGGTTGCCTCCAAACAAGCGCTATTGTTTAGCGCCCCTAGCTAGGCATGATGATTTCAATGATGCTCACATAAAAATGTAGTAATTGAAACATGCAAGAGAGCATCATGAATCTCATGAAAAGAAAATTTAAGTCTAACCCACTTCCTATGCATAGGGGTTTTGTGAACAAACAATTTATGGGAGCAAGAATCAACTAGCATAGGAAGGCAAAACAAGCATAACTTCAAAACTTTGAACACGTAGAGAGGAAACTTGATATTATTGAAATTCCTACAAGCATATGTTCCTCCCTCATAATAATTTTCAGTAGCATCATGAAGGAATTTCACAATATAACTATAAAATAAAGCATTATTTGCATCATCAATTATAACATAAGTGTCATCATCAAAACTTGGGGACTAAGAATATCATATTCATTTAGCATAGCATCCCCAATCTTGTGGTTTTGCATATCGTTGGCATCATGGATATTCAGAGAATTCATACTAAAAACATGGCAATCATTCTTTTAATTCAAGGAACTATCATGAATCTCCTTACAAATTTCTTCTTTCAACACTTCATCAAAATTTCCAGATTCATGATTTTCAAACAAAACTTCATAGAGATAATCAAGTGCACCCAACTCACTAGCAGTTGGTTCATCATAATTTGGTCTTTTGAAAATATTAGCAACTAGATGAGGATCAATATCAACAATTTTTAGCAAGCAAAGATGCAAGCAACACAAGCAAACATAGCAACGAAAAGGTGAATGGAAGAAGGGAGAATAAAAAGGCAAATCTTTTTGTTATTTTCTAAAAATCATATTAGAAGTAGGGGAGAGGAAAACGAGAGGGAAATGGAAAATAATGTAAATGCAAGAGATGATATTGTGATGGGTACTTAGCAGGCTTGATGTGTATCCTCCCCGGCAACGGCATCAGAAATCCTTCTTGCTACCTCTTAAGCTTGCGTTGGTTTTCCCTTAAAGAGGAAAGGGTGATGCAGCGAAGTAGATAAGTATTTACCTAAGTTGATGACAACCAAGGTATCAATCCAGTAGGAGGAACAAGCAAGTCACCAATGGACCTACATAAACAATCAAACTCTTGGACCCAACGCTATAAAGGGGTTGTCAATCCCTTCACGGTTATTTGCAAGGATTAGATCTGATCGAGATAGATGTAAACGATTGTGGAAAATAAAATATAAATAAATTGCAGCAAGGTATTTTTGGTCTTTTTGGTTTATAGAGCTGAAAATATATTATGGAAAGTAGACCCGGGAGCCATAGGTTTCACTAAAGGCTTCTCTTTTCAAGGAAAACATCACGGTGGGTAACAAATTACTGTCTAGCAATTGATAGAAAAGCAAATAATCATGTACATATCCAAGGCAATGATCATGCATATAGGCATCACGACCGTGTCAAGTAGACCGAATCGATTCTGCATCTACTACTATTACTCCACACATCGACCGACTTCGGCCTGCATCTAGAGTATTATGTCCGTGAAGAACAGGGTAACGCATTAGGTAAGATGACATGATGTAGAGGGATAAACTCAAGCAATATGATGAAAACCCCATCTTGTTTCCCTTGATGGCAACAATATAGTACGTGCCTCACTACCCCTACTTTGTCACTGGGTGAGGACACTGCAACATTGAACCCAAAACTAAGCACTTCTCCCATTGGAAGAATTCCCAATCTAGTTGGCCAAACCAAACCAATAAATCGAAGAGACTTGCAAATATATGAAATCGTGCATATAAGAATTCAGAGAATAGTCAAGTAAGATTCATGGATAATCTGAACATAAACCCACAGTTCATCGGATCTTGACAAACACACCGCAAAAGACTATTATATTGGATAGATCTCCATGAAGATCATGAAGGACATGGTATTGAAGATCAAAGAGAGAGAAGAAGCCATCTAGCTACTAGATATGGACCCATAGGTCCGTGGTGTACTACTCACGCATCATCGAAGGGGCAATGGAGTTGATGTAGATGCCCTCCCTGATCGGATCGCCCTCCGAGAGATTAGCGGGAAAGGCTCCAAGATTGGACCTCTCGGGAACGGAGGCTTCTATCGGCAAGAAAGTATTTGCATGGCTCTTTTTGGTGTTGGGGGAATATTTGGGTATTTATAGGACGAAGAATTGGGTTAGGAGACCTGCCAGGAGACGGCAAGCCTTCCAGGCGTGGGTAGGGGGGTGGTCGTGCCTGCAGGGCTTGTGACCTCCTAGCAGGTGCCGTGGCGTGCACTCCAGGTCTGGCAAATCTCTTTCCTTCTAGAAAAAATCATTCCAAAGATTTTATTCCATTTGGACTTCGTTTACTATTCAAGAAACAAGGAAAAAATCATTCCGAAAATTTTATTCTATTTGGACTCTGTTTACTATGCAAAACTCAAAAACAAGGAAAAAACAGAAACTGGCACTAGGCTCTAGATTAATAGGTTAGTCCCAAAAATAATATAAAATAGCATATTGATGCATATAGAACATCCAAAACAGATAATATAATAGCATGACATCATCAAAAATTATAGATACGTTGGAGACGTATCAGTAAGGTACACATCAATAACATATATATCATATATACCTTGTTTGTTGTTGGACGCCTTCTTGTCAGCTAGATACTTGGGGCGATTCTGCTTCCAGTGACCAGTTCCCTTGCAATGAAAGCACTCGGTTTCTAGCTTGGATCAAGCCTTGGGTTTCTTCACGGGAGGGGCAACTGCTTTGTCACTCTTCTTGGATTTACCCTTCTTACCCTTGCGATTATTCTTGAAACTAGTGGTTTTATTGACCATCAAGACTTGATGCTCCTTCTGAATCTCAAATTCAGCGACTTTCAATATCACAAACAGCTCGGCGACTGACTTGTTCATCCCATGCATGTAGCTCTTGTAGCTAGGTGGCAATGATTGAAGAACTCTGTAAGTGATCGCCTCTGCTAGAAGGGGCATCCCCAATTTAGCTAGACGGGTGGAATACCCAGATTTGAGTATGTGTTCACTGACACACAGGTTCACCTCCATCTTGCAAGCATAGAACTTACCGAAGGTCTCATACCTGTTGATCTGGGCATTCTTCTAAAAGATAAACTTCAACTCCAGGAACATATCATATGCTCCATGATTTTCAAAACATTTTGAAATCCCAGTTCTAAGCCATACAACATTGCACATTGAACCATCGAGTAATCATCCGAACGAGCCTGCCAGGCATTGATAACATCTGGAGACTCTACTGGAGCGGGTGGATAGTCAAGCGGTGCATCAAGTACATAACCTTTTTAGGAAGCTGTAAGATAATCCCTAGATTAGGCGCCCAGTCCACAAAGTCACTTCCATCATCTTTCAACATAGCTTTCTCTAGGAACGCATTAATATTTAGGGGTGCTACTCCGCGAGCCAAAAAGGTTATGGGATGGAACCACCGAATGTGTAGGGCCGCTTCATCCCAGAATACCGCCGAATCAAGAAAAGACCAAGGGAGGAAGCAATCGGAATATCAATGCCCACAAACTCCTTTGTGTTCTACTCATGATCTCATCTAGGCATAGACCTAGCTCAGATGCCACTGTTGGGGAACGTTGCATGGGAAACAAAAATGTTCCTATGCACATGCAAGATCTATCCATGGTGATCAGCCTCTACGAGAGGGAGAGTGGATCTACATACCCTAGTAGATCGCTAAGCAGGAAGCATTAAGAAACTCGGTTGATGTAGTCGAACGTCTTCACAATAGAAATCGCCGAGCGTCCCGCGATCCAATCACGATCTAGTACAGAATGGACGACCACTCCGCGTTCAGCACAAATACAACTCGATGATGATCTCCATCTTCTTGATCCAGCAAGAGGAAGTAGAGAGGTAGATGAGTTCTCCGGCAGCGCGATGGTGTGGCGGCAGTGGTGGTGGAACTATTCCAGCAGGGCTCCGCCTAAGCACTGTTGAAAACTAGATGACTTGATCTATCGGGAGAGTGGGCTGCACCATGGATTAGGGTTTTGTGGTGTGGCTGCCCTCTCTCCCCTCTAGTATAATTAGGAGGAAGGGGAGGAGTCTTGAGCCCCTAGGGTTCCCCTTAGGCTGTGGCCAAAGTGGGGAGGTGGAGGAGTCTAACTCCAATCCTACTAGGAGTAGGATTCTGTAGCGACCCGACTTGAAAGGTCGAACCTCCGGTGTTTCCGTACCATCCCAAGATCATGCTGGTACACACACGGTACATCAATGTATATATCAAAGGGAAATCACACAGCATTATATTAACGAAATCTCATATCGAGTCCTTTATTACAATTATCATTACAATAAAGTGGCTGAAGGCCAACTCATGAGAATAACCAAGTCTTGCGGAAGCGTCGAAGGTAGATGAGTCCATCTGACTCCAAGGGCATCTCACCGAGCGTAGAACGTGTCCTCACTCCTGGTCGGAAAAGTACTCTACAACATGATACGTTGCAGCCGTATAGGTCAGCATATGGAATATGCCGGCAAAGTCACAAGAGAGGGGTGAAAAGATAATCATCTAGTTCTACATGCATATATGGCAGGTGGGGTGGTAAGTTTTTGCGTAAAGCCAATTTTCCTACAACAAGAGAGGGCTAAGCAAAATCATTATTAAGTTGGTTGATTAATGAGAAGGTTCCACCAACCAATTCTCATACCCAAGTTATTAATACCCACATCATCATATTATTTGTGTTGAGAGTTTCCGGAAGTTTCAGTTCCTTTGGCTCAAACTGTCCATGACCGTGGACACGGCTAATCGATTATGTTTGAGTACTCTGCAGAGTTTTGCACACGTTCCCCACAAGATTAGGTCGCCTCCGTTTGATTTCTCGCACTTCAGGGTGTTTGAGAAACGGATGACCAAAACATGGTCTTCCAAAGGGTTTCCCTGCGACTCTGTCGGTGCCCATCCTTTCCTACCATTCTTCTACATCTCGTAGCATTGCCTGTCCAGGGTCACCACGGTATCCAACCAAGCCAGACCCATAATGACTTGTGGTTGTGCAGGTAAGCCTTGGGTCTTAAAGCATCCATCCATCTCTTTGTGCCTGGGTGGACCTTTCCGCGTGAATACTGGCCATCTCCAGCATCACCTAGGCAAATCCACTGGTTTCTCCAGGGTGCCGTTCAACCATCATCCACCCAGAGGTATGTTGAAAACTCGGAGTCTTGAAGTCTTGATCATTATGTAGGTCTTGAAATTATTAACTCTCTCAACTCTCATGAATCACACAACCAACCCCGTCTACTAATAGCATAGCAAAAAGTTAAACAACGTTTCCCGGGGCCAATGTTGTCAAAGGGTTGAGGAGGTACCTACCACATGATACTACAACAATGTAACCAAGTTTCCAACTAACCTATCTTGCATGCAATTGGGGAGATGGTAGAACTAATGCATATAAAACATGGGTAAAACATGATCAAGGTGACTTGCCTGATTGATGATCTTCGTACGTGAGTGACTCTAAGTAACAAGCTTCGCACTCCGGATAATCTAACGAAGCAAACAAGCACTCAATAAGCATACAACAAAATATTGTAACTCACAACCATGAACTAGTAAACAATCAAGACAAAAACAATGCACACATCACAAACAACTAAACACACAAGGTTTTGTTCTCAAAAAGGTGATGGTAAACCACTACTAACATAACAAAACAATTTTGTAATTACAAAACAATAGTTGTCAGCAAGAAAACAATTAAATATTTTATTAATAAACAGAATAAAATCAATTTAAAGTTTTGTTAAGAAAACTTTAGTAAGGTTTATAAAAGTTTTGATAAACGCTATATGAATCAATTATAGTTTACTAACAAAAGAATGAAACTAAACTTATTATTTTATTACAAACATTTTCTTAACAGGAAAGAATTTACAAATAAACTTGTCTTAGAAAACAAAAATTAAATTGTACAGAACTCTATTAAAAGAAATCTATTACTAAACTAGTTGTTTTAATCAAATTAAACTTATTTAAAAGAAGTTGTGATTCCTATAATAACAAAGAAATAAACTAAAAAATTTTATTTTTTTATTAAGAGTAAGTAAAACACTAAATGTTTAACTAACAGAACCTACTAAATCAAATAAAACTAAATCTAATTTGAACCAACTAAAACTAAGTTAAATAAAACTATACTAACTAATAGGCAGAATCTGTTTATAGCTAAAACACCAATCAAATATAACCTAAATACTCAAACTAAGCATGAAGATAGTCCTAACTAAGACCAAACAGTAGCAAAAAGATTCATAGCAAAATCTATTTTCAAACTCTAGTTATTCAGATTTGAATGATTTGAGCAAATTTGATTCAATTAAAATTTTATAGTTCAAATTTGAAACTTAAAAGTACAGGGTGAAACTACATGAAAAATTTGAGCTATTGCAAAAAGAATCAACTCAAAACATTAAACAGATTAAAAGTTATAGCTAAAAAAAATTTGAAAAAGTTTCTATTAACTAAAACAAAACAAAAAGAAAAACAGAAAACTATCGGACGGCCAGGGTGACGTGGCAGATCCCTATTGGCTAGCTAGCGCGTGCGGGCGGGAGATACGGGCAGGCGACCGATCGGAAGAGAAAAACGGTTCGGGAATAACCCGATCTAATCTTGGCCGTTGAGTAAGGATCCGAGGGTTGGGAGGCCTCACAGTGTTAAGAGGTCGCCGGCGAGGGATCTCCGGCGAGTCCGAAATGGCAAAGACGACGGCGAGGAGATTCGGTGGTCGAGGGAGGTAGTGGAGCTGTTCAGACGATGGTGGGCGAGGTCCGGCATCGAACGGAGGGGTCAGAGGAGCGAGGGGACAACCGAGGCGACGGGCATGAGCAATGGGAGTTCCGGTGGTGGCAGGGGCTCCGGCGAGGGTTTGCGGCGGCGTTCTGGCGACGGGAGAGGGGGCTCGAGGGGAAATGGATGCGGGGAGGGGGCGGCTTATATAGGGGCACTGGGGAGTGCGGGGGACGAGAGAGGAGAGAGATCCGGGGGAAGAAGAAACTGCCGGCGAGGATCTCCGGCGCGCGCGGGGAGGCAGAGGGCGACCGCGGGGGGCAAACGGTCGGTCGGGGTGGGGTCCGCTGTCAGAGAGAGAGGGGCGTCTGTTGCGCGTCGGTCGGCTAGCTCGAAGTTAATTCGCTAATAAATGCCCGTGGGCCGGCCCGTTTAATACAAAAACCGTTACCGTTTTCATTTAATGATTTTCCAGCACGTTTCAAAAACATTTAAAGCATTCAAATCTTTGCTAAATACAAGAGTATTATATATCAAAATTAACAGAATAATAAATGCCATTTATTGAACATTTTTATTCTGTCCTTGATAATTTGAAAAAATAATATTTTCAGAAATTGCCTAATTGTTTTTAAATCCTTTTTGCAAATATTTTCATAACAACCCCTGGTTTTTATTGTTCAAATAAATCACCAAATAGTCCCTGGTGTTGAGTGTCATGTTCCTCCTCTCTTATTTGAAATTTTTACCAAACTTTACAATAGGTGAAAGCAACTCATTAAAAGTAGAAAGGGATTTCAGAAATTCAGAGAAGGCATTTCAACTAATACATGTATTCAAGTAATGATGTTGATAGATGCATAGCTATATTAATAACATTCCAAAATGAAATTTTGGGATGTTACAGATTCCTCCCCCACTTGGTCCTCCACTTTGGCTTTCCCACCCCTAGCCGCATGGGCCTTGTTAGGGGGGGGTCGTCCAGCCCACTAAGGGCTGGTTTACCAACGAGAGGCCCCTCCCAATGGTCCCCCGGTACCCTCCTCGCACTCCCGGTACACTACCGAAGTACCTAACACTTTTCCGGTGACAAAAACGGGACTTCCTATATATCAGTCTTTACCTCTGGAGCATTCCGTAGCTCCCCGTGATGTCCGGGATCTCACCTGGGACTCCAAACAACCTTCGATAACCACCATACATAACTCTATACTGTCGAAATGTCACCTAACCTTAAGTGTGCAGGCCCTACGAGTTCGAGAACTATGTAGACATGACCGAGACACCTCTATGGTCAATAACCAATAGCGGGAACTGGATGCCCATATTGGTTCCTACATATTCGACGAAGATCTTCATTGGTTTAACCTCTATTTCAGGGATTCAGTTAAGACCGTATGCTATTCCCTTTGTTCTTTGGTATGTTACTTGCCCGAGATTCAATCGTCGGTATCTCTATACCTAGTTTAATCTCGTTACCATCAAGTCTATTTACTCGTTACATAATACAAGATCTTGAGACTAACACTTTAGTCACATTTCTTGCAAGGCTTATTGTGATGTTGTATTACCGAGTGGGCCCCGAGATACCTCTTCGTCATACGTAGTAAAAAATCCTAGTCTCGATCCGTGCCAGCTCAACAGACACCTTCGAAGATTTCTATAGATCATCTTTATAGTCACCTAGTTACGTTGTGACGTTTGATACCCACAAGGTATTCCTCGGTGTTAGTGAGTTGCATGATCTCATGTTCATAGGAACATATACTTGACATGCAGAAAACAATAGCAATAAACTGACACGATCGTATGCTATGTTCCTAGTTTGGGTATTGTCCATCACATCATTATCCTAATGATGTGATCCTGTTATCAAATGACATCTCATGTCCATGGTCAGGCAACCTTGACCATCTTTGATCGACAAGCTAGTTTACTAGAGGCATACTAGGGATTATCATGGACAAGGAAATATAATAATAACTACTTTTATTATTGCCTCTAGGGCGTATTTCCAACATTAAGGTCTTTTTACCTATAAAAAATAAAGAGTGGACTTTCGGAACGGAACACCGCTGTCTCGAGGAGGAACTTGGGCAGGATCACTTTTGCCCTCTCGCGAAGCGATTCCGTCAGGGGAACTTCCCGCACGGAGGGGGAAATTGAAGCCATCGTCATCACCAATACCCCTCTCATATTTGGGAGGCCAATCTTCATCAACATCTTTAACAACACCATCTCATCTCAAACACTAGCTCATCTCTTGTGTTCAATCTTTGTACCAGAACCTCAGATTGGTACCTGTGGGTGACTAGTAATGTTGATTACCTTACGTAGTTGATTACTATGTGGTTTATTTGGTGGAAGATATATGTTCAGATCCATTATGTTACTTAATACCCCTCGGATCTTGATCATGAATATTACTTGTGAGTAGTTACCTTTGTTCTATAGGTCACGGGAGAAGTCATGCTGCAAGTAATCATGTGAATTTTATATGTGTTCGATATTTTGATGATATGTATGTTGTGATTCCCTTAGTGGTGTCATGTGAACATCAACTACATGACACTTCACCATCTTTGATCCTAAGGGAATGCATTGTGGAGTAGCTATTAGATGATGCATTGCTAGAGTGATAGAAGCTTAAACCCTACTTTATGCGCTACTTCATAAGGGGCTCATTTGGAGCCAAATGTTTAATGCTATGGTTAGATTTTATTTTAATACTTTTCTCCTAGTTGCGGAAGCTTGCGCGGGGGTTAATCATAAGTGGGAGGTTTTTTCAAGTAATAATAGCACCCAAGCACCGGTCCACCCACTTATCAAATTATCAAAGTAGCGAACGCAAATCAAACAAACATGATGGAAGTGACTAGATGAAATTCCCGTGTACCCTCAAGAAGACTTTGCCTATTATAAGAGAGACAGTTCTGGCATGTCCTTTGACACAAAAGGATTGGGCGACCTTGCTGCACTTTATTTAACGTTACCGTTACTTGCTCGTTACCAATTATCTTGCTCTCAAACTATCTACTACCTACAATTTCAGTGCTTGCAGAAATTACCTTGCCAAAAACCGCTTGTCATTTCCTTCTGCTCCTAGTTGGGTTCGACACTCTTTCTTATCAAAAGGACTATGATTGACCCCCTATACTTGTGGGCCGTCAAGAATCTTTTCTGGTGCCATTGTCGGGGAATGAAGCGCTCTTGGTAAGTGGAAATTGGGAAGGAAAAACTTATTCTACTTGCTGAAATTTATTGTCACTTGCTACTACGGAAAACAATCCTTTGAGGGGTTTGTTTGGGGTATCTTCACCTCGACCAGAACCACAGTTAGTTTCCCCTCAACCTATTGCACCTACTGAAAATATTTGTTATGAAATCCCTTCGGGTATGGTAGAACAACCGCTAGCTAATCCTTATGCAGGATACATAACTGAACATCCTGATATGCACCTAATACTTGTGACTAAAATTTGTGGATTATTTAAGCTTGAAGGTTTATCCGAAGATGAAGCTAAGAAGAAGGTTCTCCCTTTATCTTTGAAGGCAAAATAATTGACATGGTATATCTATGCGATGATATTGGATCATGGAACTGGAATCGATTGCAATTAGAGTTCCAACAAAAGTTTTATCCTATGCATCTAGTTCATCGTGATTGGAATTATATATATAATTTGTGGAGTCGTCAAGGAGAAAGCATCGCTCTAGCTTGGGGGGGGGGGGCTTAATTCAATGTTATATCCATGCCCCAATCATGAGCTCCCGAGAGAAGTTGTTATTCAGAATTTTTATGCTCAGCTTTCTTATAATGATCGATCCATGCTCGCTACTTCTTGTTATGGTTCCTTTATGAAGAAGACTATTGAACTAAAGTGGGATCTCTTACAATGTTGATGCAGTTGTGCTTACTACTTATATTGAAAAACCACCTTCCCTGTTAGGATAAAGGAACATGCTAAGGTACCAACTGTGGTTTGCAAAAGTAGTATTAAAGCACCTAAGCCCTCTGATGATATTAATGTAGAACCTAGTGTTGCTATGGTTAAAGATCTCTTGGTAGAAAATATTGATGGGCATGTTATTTACTTCTCTGATGAACCTCCTAGAATTGCAAAACCTGATGAAAAAGATAAACATAGACCCATAGTGGGCATGCCTGTTGTCTCAGTCAAGATAGGAGATCATTGCTATCATGGTTTATGTGATATGGATGCTAGTGTGAGTGCTATTCCTTTTACCTTATACAAAGAAGTTATGAGTGAAATAGCACCTGCTAAAATAGAAGACATTGAAGTCTTGTGTGGGAAAATAAAATATCCTACTGGTTTTCTAGTTCTTGGTTCCCCACAAGATGACTTTTGTCCCATTATCTTTGGTAGACCTTTCTTGAACACTGTTATTGCTAAGATAGATTGTGAAAAACAAATTGTTGGTGTTAGTTTTGGTGATGTGTCTCATGAATTTCATTTTTCCAATTTTAGTAGTCAACCTTGTACTAAAGAATTCTCTAGTAAGGATGAAATACTTGGTCTTGCTTCTGTTACCGTACCTCCTACTGATCAACTAGAACAATATTTGCTAGAGCATGAAAATCATATGCACTTGCATGAACGAAATGAAATAGATAAAAAATTCTTTGAACAATAACCTCTCCTAAAACACAATTTTCCTATTCAAACTCTAGGAGGTCCTCCTCCACCTAAAGGTGATCCTGTGTTTGAATTAATACAATTGCCTGACAATTTGAAGTATGCTTATCTTGATGAGAAAAAGACATATCATGATATTATTAATGATAAACTTTCAGAACATGAAGAGGAAAGATTATTAAAAATTCCGAGGAAGCACTGGGATGCTATTGGGTATACTCTTGATGATCTTAAGGGCATTTGTCCCACTCTATGTCAGCACAAGATCAATATGGAACCTGATGTTAAACCCATTGTTGATCACCAACGATGATTGAATCCTAAGATGAAACAAGTGGTAAGAACTGAAATATTAAAGCTTCTAGAAGTAGGTATAATTTATCCCATAGATGATAGTAGATGGGTAAGTCATGTTCATTCTGTCCCTAAGAAGGGAGGTATTACTATTGTTCCTAATGATAAAAATGAACTTACCCCACACAGAATTATCACCGGCTACACAATGGTAATTGATTTTAGAAAATTAAATAAAGCTACTACAAAATATCATTTCCCTTTGCCTTTCATTGATCAAATGCTAGAAAGATTATCTAAGCACACACACTTTTTTTTGGATGTATATTCTGGTTTCTCTGAAATACCTATATCACAATCTGATCAAGAGAAAACCACCTTTGCTTGTCCTTTTGGAACCTATTCTTATAGATGTATGCCTTTTGGTTATGCAATGCACCTGCTACCTTTCAAAGATGTATGAGTGCTTTGTTCTCTTATTTTTGTGAAAAGATTGTGGAGGTTTTCATGGATGATTTTTTTTGTTTACGGAACATCTTTTGTTGATTGCTTAAGCAACCTTGATTGAGTTTTGCGGAGATGTGAACAAACTAATATTGTCTTGAATTGGGATAAGTGCCACTTGATGGTTAATGAAGGTATTGTCTTGGTGCATAAAGTATTCGAACGAGGTGTTGAGGTGGATAAAGCTAAAGTTGTTGCAACCGAGAAAATACCATGTCCTAAAGATATTAAAGGTATTCTGAGTTTCCTTGGTCATGCAGGTTTCTATAGGAGGTTCATTAAATACTTCTCTAAAATTTTAGGCCTCTTAATAATCTTTTACAAAAGGATTTTCCATTTGTTATTGATGATGATTGTGTAGAAGCCTTTGAAACACTCGAGAAATCCTTAACTTCTGCACCTATCATTCAACCACCTGATTGGAACTTGCCTTTTGAAATTATGTGTGATGCTAGTGATTATATTGTTGGTGCTGTTCTAGGACAAAGAGTTGATAAGAAATTAAATGTTATCCATTATGCTAGCAAAACTCTAGACAATGCCCAACGAAATTATGCTTCTACTGAAAAGGAATTTTTAGCAGTTGTATTTGCTTGTGATAAATTCAGATCTTACATTGTTGATTCCAAAGTTATTGTTTAGACCGATCATGCTTGTATAAAATATTTTATGGAAAATAAAGATGCTAAACCTAGACTCATTAGGTGGGTTATCTTTCTTCAAGAATTTGATTTACATAACATTGATAGGAAGGGAGCTGAGAACCCTGTCGCTAATAACTTGTGTAGGTTAGAAAATATTCCTGATGACCCACTACCTATTGATGATAGTTTTCTTGATGAATAGTTAGCTGCAATATATGTTTCTCAAAACACTCATTTGTATGCTGATTATGCTAACTACACTATTGCTAAATATATACCACCTAGTTTCACATACCAACAAAAGAAAAAATTCTTCTATGATTTAAGAAAATACTTTTGTGATGACCCACATCTTTGTAAAGAAGGGGTAGATGGTATTATTAGACATTGTGTACCTAAGCATGAACAGGAACGAATCCTACAGAAATGTCATTCCGAAGCCTATGGAGGACATCATGCGGGATGTAGAAATGCTCACAAGGTATTGCAATCTGATTTTTATTGTCCTACTCTCTTCAAGGATGCCCGTAAATTTGTCTTGTCTTGTGATGCATGCCAAAGAATTGGTAATATCAGTAAGCGTCTGGAAATGCCTATGAATTATTGACTTGCTGTTGAACCATTTGATGTTTGGAGTTTTGATTATATGGGACCTTTTCCTTCCTCTAATGGGTGTACTCATATTTTGGTTGCCATTGATTACGTTACTAAGTGGATAGAAGCTATTCCAACTAGTAGTGTTGATCATAACACCTCCATTAAAATTCTTAAAGAAGTTATCTTCCCGAGGTTGGGAGACCCTAGATATTTAATGACTAATGGTGGTTCACACTTTATTCATGGTGTCATGCCCAAGATGTGATCCTATCCTTATTTCGGCACGAGGGCCTCGACAGGGATAGAAGTGCATCTCATCATTTCCCAAGAATGGATATCATTACAAGTACATGTAAAGAAGATATGAGTATATGGAATTGTCTTACGCTCGCCATAAGCTACATCAATGCAACAACATATCCAAGCTACATATAGAAGAGGAGGGTCCGACTACGGACGAAAACAAATGACAAAATGACTTCCATCCTTGCTATCCCAGGCTGGAACCCATCCTAGATCGATGAAGATAAAGAATAACTCCAAATAAAAACAAGCATTATGCTCATGTCGAATCATCGCATTACATGTACCTGCAACTGTTGTTGTAGTAATCTGTGAGCCACAAGGACTCAGCAATCTCATTTCCAAGGGTATCAAGACTATTAAAGCTTAATGGGTGAGGTATGGTTAAGTGGTGAGGCTGAATCAAGCACTAAGCATTTATTTGAGTGGCCAACTTACGAGTACAAGAATAAAGGGAGATGATCGTCGCATGAACAGATGTGAACTAGTAATGATCTCTAAGAGATCCTGAACACCTACTTACGATCAAACATAACCCCACTGTTTTCTCTCCCGGATCAGAAATTCACGAGAAGAGGTAGTCATGGTTACGCACATGGTTGGTTTATTTGATTCGAGTTTACTTCAAGTTTGCTATGACTGGGTGTTAAGCAAAGAATCCAAGTTGCCACATAACTGCAGGGATGGCTTTCCGAAAGATTTAACCTTGCAGGGGTACTCCAACTCATCCATAATAAAATAACCACACGTCGCGTTGGAATTCCTCAACCTCGAGATATCCCAAAGTATCCTCGGAATTCCTTACACAAGAAGTTCAAGAAAGGTAAAACAAGTCTAGCAAGACTGCCCGACATGTCGACGAACCTGATAGGAGCCGCATATCTTGTTCTCAGGACACGATGGATAAGCAACGCGTACGGTGGCCTGATAGACATAACCCAAGTTGCCATGGGGTGGCCCCGCACAGTGCTCTAGTTTTGGATCAGCACTATCAGGGTTACAAAAAATATGTAGGCCCATGAAGGGTCGAGATATCATAACAACATGGGGTCCACACATCAGGTGGGTCCAGATAAATGCATTCATACTATCCACTCGGCAAGCAACGTTCCATCCACTCGGATGACAGTCAACCACTTGGCGGTACGAACCACTCGAGAATAAAACTCACTCGGCAGTACGAACCAATCGACAGTATAACTCACTCGGCAGTACAACTCACTCGGATATGCGAGGAGCAACAGTCGGCAAGGCAGTCGAAGCATAGAGAAGGCTCTGTAGTGCGCCGATATTATGGCATCAATGCCTCATCTTGTAACATAGGAGGTGAGGGGATGGCGCACTCTATATAAGCCACCCTCCACCACATAGCTCAGGCTAATTTTTTCTTCTCCCTTGGCTTTTTGGGCATTAGTCCCATGACTTAGCTCAGGCATGGAGATCCGTTCTCCACTCTCCCTCACTACGTAACTCCGTATTCATGACAAATAAGCAAAGCCTCTCTAGAGGATGAGACGTAGGGCTGTTATCTCCATCGTGAGAGGCCCGAACTCACTAAAACCACTGAGTCACCCATTTGCATCTCGATAGATCATGCTCTGTTATCCTATCCCTCTCTAATGTTGGAATCGTTCCCACGACATTTGGCCCCCACCGTGGGGCATGGCGTCTATCAAGCTATGGTGCAAATGGTTTTTTCATCAATCTTTTACAGCGGATCATCGATCGTTCCTAGAGAAATCTGCTGCTGGAGTTTTTGCCATCACGCCATTCACACAAACAAAAGGATCAAGGAAGTATCCATTCCATCCAGTCTACTTAAATTAAATTATCTAACAATCAGTTGATCTTTTAATCATGTAGGAGCGTCGGTGAGGTCCTCCCGCCACCTCTGACTCCTTCTACTGCACAGACGCCATGCTTCCACGCATCAGTGTTGATGATGACCGCATGTAGTCGCAACCAGTCGCGACGCTATTGTCAAAACCGTCATGTACGATAGACTCTTCATCCGGCAAACTGCGTTGCGGCGTCCTCGGTGTTGAAGGCACATATCCATCAACGTGTACATGCCGAGGACAGGCTCCATCCGACGCACACGACTCGGGCGACTACAACCCTACCCGGAATGTCATAGTCAAGTTCATCGTGCCCGTCGGCATGTTGCGCCACACCGAGCACGTCCTCGAGCTGTTCATCGGGCACGCCGACGGCGTCATGTCCATCGAAGCGCTGCTCCACGCCGAACACACACTCGAGCTATCAGTCGAGCCCGCTGGTGTCGTCATGTCTGCCGGCATGCCGCTCCGACGTCCGCAACACGGCCTCGAGCTATTAGTTGTGCCTGACGGCGCCGATGTGTCCATCGACACGCTGCTCCGACAGCCGCAGGCTGACTGCGACGTCGACAACGTCCACATCAAGCTCCTGAGCTGTTCTCAAGTGTCTTATATGGCCTGTCCCCAACGAGTTTGACGGCCGTAAGATTGAACCGGCAAGACCCACGACGCAGCAATAAACAGCATGCACTGAATGCGTCTTGGAAAATGGGAACATCCATAGCATGCAAAACCTGTCTTAACTATTGCTTAATTACCGCTAATTCATATTTCTTGCATGCAGGCCATCATTGTGGAATATGGACGTGGTCAACTCTTCAATGCGTCAGTTAGCCAAACAATCACACCTAATTACTAGGAAATTATGGTTAATCTTGGCAGGAGCAACATTGATGAGACAACCACGACAACGACCAGCGTGCTGTTGTACTTGGACACATCTATGTCCACTCGATCGCCGCGGGTACCGTCACTCTACGAGATGCTTCATCGTCACTCGGCAGCTCCGCGTGCCGTCACTCTACTGGAAGCATCGTCATCACTCGGCAGCTCCGCGCACCGCCATTCAACTAGACGCTTCATCGTCACTCGACAGCTCCGCGCACCGTCACTCTACGAGATGCTCCATCGTCACTCGACAGCTCCACGCACCGTCACTCTCCTGGACGCGTCGTCATCACTCAGCAGCTCCGTGCATTGCAATTCAACTAGACGCTCCATCGTCACTCGACAGCTCCGTGCGCCGTCACTCTACGAGACGCTCCATCGTCACTCGGCAGCTCCGCGCACCTTAACTCTACTGGACGCGTCGTTATCACTCGGCAGCTCTGCGCACCACCATTCAACTAGACGCTCCATCGTCACTCGACAGCTCCGCGCGCCATCACTCTACGAGACGCTCCATCGTCACTCGGCAGATCCGTGCACCGTCACTCTACTGGACGCGTCGTCATCACTCGGCAGCTCCGTGCATCGCCATTCAACTAGACGCTCCATCGTCACTCGATAGCTCCGCGCGCCGTCACTCTACGATACGCTCCATCGTCACTCGGCAGCTCCGCGCACTGTCACTCTACTGGACGCGTCGTCATCACTTGGCAGCTCCGCGCATCACCATTCAACTAGACGCTCCTTCATCACTTGGCAGCTCCACGCGCTGTCACTCTACGAGACGCTCCATCGTCACTCGGCAGCTCCGCGTGCCTTCACTCTACTGGACGTGTCGTCATCACTCGGCAGCTCCGCGCATCACCATTCAGCCAGACGCTCCATCGTCACTCAGAAGCTCCACGCGCCGTCACTCTACTAGATGCTCCATCGTCACTCGGCAACTTCGCGCGCCGTCACTCTACTAGATGCTCCATCGTCACTCGACATCTCCACGCGCCGTCACTGTACTGGACGTGTCGTCAACACTCGACCGCTCCTGCACCATCAGGCATCTAAGTCATTCTTCATACGCTGGATTCAATTAAATAGTTGCTTCCACATCACCGAGTCTCGAGGAAGTCGCACATGATGTTAACTCGGAGGCCACGCCACCGAGTGTACCTCTACCCTCGGTTGTTTATTTTTATGTGGGAACACTTCACTTCCGCTTTGTTTGGGTCCAATACTCAAACGAGTTCAGTCGGATCCTTCACTGGCACAAGTACAGTTGGATCCTGCACTCTGTTAGACCCTTGCCGGTCCAGAGCTAACAAGCACCTGGCACACCCAATGGGTGTCTATAGTGTTATTTACACAAATTATTTCAGCAAATATTAGATTACTTCAAGAACTTTTTATGTTTGCTTGTGCTAGTTTTCGTACACAGGTTACGCAGTCACTCGACGCATCCATGCGCCATCTTCGTTGCTACTCAGGCTCACTCGTCACGACGATCATTTGTGTGTTTCCACTTGTTCGGACGACTCCTCGATCACATGATGGACTTGGCTGCCCCGTGCATCGCTACTCCGCTAGATGCGTCCTCATCATTTGACAGCCCCACGCGTCACCACTCTAGTGGATGCGTCCTCGTCATTCGGCAGCCCTGTGCGTCACCACTCCAACGGATGCGTCTTCAGCACTCGATCGCCCCGCGCGTCGCCACTCCGACGGAGGCGTCTTCATCACTCGGCATCCCTGCTCGTCGCCACTCCAATGGATGCGTCTTGAGCACTCGACCGCCCCACGCGTCGCCACTCCGACGGACGCGTGTTCATCACTCAACAGCCCCGCGCGTCGCCACTCCAACGGATGCGTCTTTAGCACTCGACCACCCCGCGCATCGCCACTCTGATGGATATGTCTTGATCATTCGACAGTCCCGCGCATCGTCACTTCGCTGGATAAGTCTTCATCATTCGACAGCCCCGCGCGTCGCCACTCCAACGGATGCGTCTTCAGCACTCGACCGCCCCGCGCGTCGCCACTCCGCTGGATACGTCTTCATCATTCGACAGCCCCGCGGGTCGTCACTCTGCTGGATACGTCTTCATCATTCGACAGCCCCGCGCGTCGCCACTCCACTTGAAGTGTCCTCATCATTCGGCAGCCCTGTGCGTTGCCACTCCAACGGATGCGTCTTCAGCACTCCACCGCCCCACGCATCGCCACTTCGACGGAGGCGTCTTCATCACTCGACGGCCCCGCGCGTCACCACTCGAAAGGATGCGTCTTCAGCACTCGACCGTCTTGCGCGTTTCCACTCCGCTGGATGCGTCTTCAGCACTCGACAGCCCCGCGCGTCGCCACTCCGCTTCATGCGTCCTCATCATTCGACCGCCCCGCGCGTCGCCACTCCACTGGATGCATCTTTAGCACTCGACAGCCCCATGCGTCGCCACTCCACTGGATGCATCTTCATCACTCGATAGCCCCACATGTCGCCACTCCAACGGATGCATCTTCAGCACTCGACCACCCCGCGCATCGCCACTCCGATGGAGGCGTCTTCATCACTCGACAGCCACGCATGTCGCCACTCAGTGTGGCACGTCTTCATCATTCAACTACCCCGCACGCCATCGCACGGCTTAGCTGTGACTCCATATCGCCTAGGTAAAATACTACTCCGACTGCGGACATCCTCCACACTTGAGGGCTGAGCTGAGATTCCGTGTCGCCTAAGTCAAAAACTACTCCGAGTGCGGACATCCTCCACACTCGGGGGCTTAGCTGCGATTCCGTATCGCCTAAGTCAAAAACTACTCCGAGTGCGGACATCCTCCACACTCGTTGGCTTAGCTGGGAACCTGATTCGCCTAAGTCAAAAACTATCCAAGTGCGGACATCCTCCACACTCGGGGGCTTAGCTGCGAACCTGATTCGCCTAAGTCAAAAACTACTTCGAGTGCGGACATCCTCCACACACAGTGGCTTAGTTGCGAACCTGATTCGCCTAAGTCAAAAACTATCCAAGTGCGGACATCCTCCACACTCGGGGGCTTAGCTGCGACCTGATTTGCCTAAGTTAGAAACTACTCTGAGTGAGGATAACAAACTACACTCGGAAACTTAGCCTTGATGCAGCAATCATATAAGGTAGACGCAACAAGCATTCAACATGCCAACAATACGAAGATTTACCCGACTGACCCAGTTCCAGGTTATATATATTTACTTGTGCCTAGCGCACAAGGATCAGTCCGACTGATTCAGCACCAGATTGCAATAATTTACTATGCCAAGCACATCAGAGTTCACATGTTTAGTTCAATTCCGCACAAGAAGACATAAACCCCCTGCCCGACTCATCTAGTCCGACAGAGGCTCGGGGGCTACACCCAGTGGGTGCACTTAGCATGCCCCCATTGGAAGAGAAAGAAAAGAAACATTCTGCCCGGTCTAGTCCGACAACAACATTCAAGTTTAATAAACTCTGCAGACTCCAGCCGACCGCCAGCAATCAGTCAAAGTCTCAGGGGCTATTCTCGGGGTTACACAAAATAGGTAGGCCCATGAAGGGTCAAAATATCATAACAGCGTGGGGTCCACACATTAGGTGGGTCTAGATAAATGCATTCATACTATCCACTCGGCAAGCAACGTTCCATCCACTCGGATGACAGTCAACCACTCGGCAGTATGAACCACTCGACAATACAACTCACTCGGCAGTACGAACCACTAGACAGTACAACTCACTCGGCAGTACGACTCACTCGGATATGCGAGGACCAACTGTCGGCAAGGTAGTCGAAGCATAGAGAAGGTTCTGTTGTGGGCCGACATTATGGCATCGATGCCTCATCTTGCAACATAGGAGGTGAGGGGATGGCGCACTCTATATAATCCACCCTCCACCACATAGCTCAGGCTAATTTTTTCTTCTCCCTTGGCTTTCTTGCCATTAGTCCCACGACTTAGCTCAGGCATGGAGATCCGTTCTCCTCTCTCCCTCACTATGTAACTTCGTGTTCATGACAAATAAGCAAAGCCTCTCCGGAGCACGAGACATAGGGCTGTTATCTCCACCGTGAGAGGCCCAAACTCGCTAAAACCCCCGAGTCACCCATTTGCATCTCGATAGATCATGCTCCATTATCCTACCCCTCTCTAATGTCAGAATCGTTCCCACGACAAGCACCATCAACACTGGCCCTCTGTATTATGTTGAAATGAACCTCGGGTAGCGCTAACTTCCTATGCGTCAAGTTAATTATCAGTATTATTGTGTTGGGAAAATGTAGTACCAAAGTTGGGCCTTGCCAAACAAGTTTTATCCTAAAATGAAAATCAAGGGGGTCCACATAACAACCCCGAGCATGTTACGAGCGCTCAATATGGAACATAACACCGGTACACAAGTAACTAGGATAGAAAAAGTGGAACAAAACACCGAGCATAAGGCCAAGCCTGCCACCTTTACCAAGTATACACGTGCACTAAATAAAATAGCAAGAAAATTGTGATATATGAAAAATATCCATGTTGCACATGGAAAGAACTTTCACCTGCAACTAGCAACGCTATAAGAAGGGCTGAGCAAGTGGTAACATAGACAAACAATTGTTTGCTGGGATGTGGAGGGGTTAGAGGCTCTTCATGGCATTTTCGGAGGCTTAACAAACAAGTGGTAGGTAGCGAGACAAGCAATAGAAATGAGACAACTAGCATGACAATGATACTAATGGTGTCTAGGGAAATGTTCATCTTGCCTGAGATCCCGCTTGGAAGAAGATCGAGTCCATGAAGAAGACGAACCAACGCAGTCGAACGAATCCTCACACTCCGAACGCTTTTGGAACTCTACTGAGAAGAAGCAATCCGAAAACAACAATCAACACCACAACATATGCATGACATGATGCGCAAAGAAACATGATGCATCTCCGGTTTAATTAAGCAAGGCAAGGCAATCACAACAAACAATACTACACATTAATTGAAGCTCAATATGCAACAAGTTGCATATTGACAAAACTCCATGTTCAATTCTTATGTTCGATCTTTTTTATTTACTCAACATATTCAGTGTTGTTAAACATGGCAAGAGGTGAAGCATAATGAAACTACACTGTCTAGGCATCTTAAATGAGGCCGGATGCAACATATAGCATTTCTAAAATGACCTCATATGCAAATTATGAATTTGGTCGAAATCTGAATTATTATTTTTTACATTTATTAGACAGGAAGCTGAAGTCACCAAGTTATTCGACTCATTTTTTCTAGGCAAGTTACATATGTGGAACATTAGAAGCGGAGTGACGGTTATGAAGTTATGAAATAAATCATTCAACCTGGCATTTACATGAAATACATGATAATAGGAAGATATTTTTTTTAACATGGTTGAAAGTTGGTTATTGTGAATCTACACAAAATTCTGAACATCTTTCATATATAATTCATTTTAATCCGATGCAAGGTTATTTATTTATGAGCGATGCAAATTAGTGGCATTTTCTGTAATTATGGAATTCCCTGGGAATTGGACATATTCGCAGACTGGAAAGAAATGCTATGGGCCGGAACTGTGGACATGGGCATCACATACTAAAATGTGCCTATGGGCATTAAACAACAGTGGTGCAACATGGGCCAAGGTCCAACAGAAAAAAAGCGGCGCTGGGGGGACCTCACCTCGTGGGCTTCGGCCACTCAGAGAGGAGGTCGGGCGGTCCAGTGGCAGAGCTGGGCTAGGCCTTCGGGCACGTGTGGCTGACCCACGTGAGCGACGAGTAGTTAATGGGCGTTGGGGCATCACCCTCGTCCTCCCGATCCAAAGGAGGAGACCATGGCGACGGGCGGCTGGAGCGACGACAGCCGACGGCAGGTGGCGGGGAGGCGTGGAGAGGTCGGGAACGGACTGGGGCAGCCTGGATCCGGTCGCTCCTTGGCCGCATTTGGCTGGACAGCGGCTGGCGACAACATAGCTTCACGGCAGTGGCTAACTATTGCGAGGGAGAGAGATATCTGAGAGCGGGAGAGAAAGATGAGACATCGAGGGAGAGGGAGACAGAGGGGGTGATGGGGGCTGGCCTGGGTCGCCGGTGGCTCGTCGGGGCTCCGGTGTTCGACCGGTGGGGCGGCCTTGAGGTGCACAGGTGAGGAGGAGGCCCTCGGCCGTGGGGAATGGGGAGAGGGAGCCCGGTATCCCTCGCGGCTGCGGTCGACAACGAAGCTTCATGCCCGAGCGGGCCTGTGATGGGCTCGGTCGCCCTCTCGTTGACTACGGGGGCAGTTGCAATGACACTAGGTGGATCTGGCGGCAACAAGTGATGGCGGGGAGGTGGATAGGCACGGAAAATGATGCAGGAGAGGCCAGGGAGATCAAAATTGGAAGGGGAAGGCATCTATTTATAGCATATGGGGCTAGGGTTAGCAGTTTTGCACCATTTTCGGACCCTACGATCGCGATCGGATGGCTCCGGACATGGGGCTAGGCTAGGTGGGGTGGGTTGGGCTGGTTGGGAAGTGTAGTTGGGATAGGTGGGGATGAGAGGGAAGATTGAGGCCCGTGACACGAGTTTTAAAACACTGAAATGTCCGATAAATAAACCGATGACGGTGCCACTACGGTAGACCGTTCGGGTATCAAACGACCTCTGATTGCGATGATATTTGGCAGGCGTCCTACCTACAATAGAACAAGACCGCTCGCAAAATTTCCACGCAATCCAAGAAAGTTTCATGCACACTTTGAAAACAATACTTTACCGATGTCACGGCGCGTGCGTGTGTGGTTGGTCTCGAAACGGTCGACGACACAAACGGAGAGAACCGGCAACTATGATCGGGTGCAAGGTTTCAAAACGAGGGACGATGATATGCAGATGATGCGATGATAAAGGCGACAACCAAAAGAATCACACGAAGGCAACGGAATAAACGGGAATCTTCTGAAACGCCGGTTCCATCTGTTACAACTCTCCTCCACTTACAAGATATCTCGTCCCGAAATCTTAGAATGAGCAGGGGAAGAGAAAGAAAAGATGTAAAACTTAGTTTCTCCTTTGACAAACGAGTGAAACCAATGATCATTGTAGGTTACAAAGATATGTACAATGATATGAGAAACAAGCAAGAATTCAAAAGGAATTTGTGCAACACTTCGGTAGAAAAGAGAGGCAAAACTTGATAAGAAGGAAAGAATTTGAAAAGAGGGCACAACACTCCGGTTATTGAATAAGCAAAGAAGGAACATGATCTTGACAAAATAAGATGATAGATTGAATAGAGGAACATCACAATTCCTCTGTAATAAGAGAATATAAACTAGATCGATGGAAGGAAAGAACGGAGAATAGAATGACAACCTCTACCACAATTGCATTTGGAAACCATCATTACAAGAAGAGATTGAATGGAGTTTTTGGAACATCAACAATGAAAAGAAAATCTTGTTATGGGATTATGGAATACAACTCAAAATTGAGGTGACAATCGGCCACAAACGAAAACAACTGGTTGCTTGGAAACAACAACATATGCAAAACTTCTTTCACCAAGAGGATACATTGAGAA
This sequence comes from Hordeum marinum, assembly GCA_022496015.1. Lineage (NCBI taxonomy): Eukaryota > Viridiplantae > Streptophyta > Magnoliopsida > Poales > Poaceae > Hordeum > Hordeum marinum. The sequence continues at coordinate 341,260,834 of CM039678.1, forward strand.
CTTCAATCCATGATAATCACCATAATAGCAGCAATCCTTAGAAAAAGCTTTAGGTGACATACATGTTGTTGGGGATATAACCCCATGGTGACACCTACCGAGATGAGGCTAGGTCATACCTGGCGGCTCAATACGGAGGACCGAGAGTCGGCATGGGGGACTCAAGCCCCCAAGGTGTTGGGCGGATTACCAGATGGGCCGCGGTGAGGCCCAGACAAAGAAAGCATGAAGACCCGAGCAGATAAGCCGCCCGGAGACAGCTTGTTCAAGGAAGGAAAGGCAACGTAGAGATAGACTTAGACACGTTGTAAGAGTCGGTATGGGACTCGTGTAAACCATGGTCTTGACCTCCTATATAAAGGGTGAGACCCGGGGAGACTTGGGCAGAGATGAATCGATCGACAACTAGGTCAAGCGAATCCGCTCCCTTGTAATCGATACTCCCATCAATACAACACAAGCAGGACGTAAGCCTTTACCTCTTCGAGAGGGGCTGAACCTGTGTAAACTCGTGTCCTTCATCCCAACCAACCCCTTTGAGTCCATCACCTTAGCGACGGCCTCAAACCTAAGTCCTCGGACATGTGCCATGACAAACCCACGACAGTTGGCACCTGCCATGGGGCTAGCGCTCGGTGGTGTTGAGTTCTCAAAGGGATCTCTCCCAGGGTTCGAGGGATATGTGGTCGGAAGGATGAGGAAGAGTCGCCGTGACTGGCTTTACATCAACGATGGCGGCTAGGGCCCCGCGGCTGACTCTATAGAGTATGGATTCTGGGTTCCCTTCGGCGGAATCCACGTCTTCATCGGCAAGATCGATGGATCTACACCCGGTCCGGACATCTGCACCACCGTCGTCGAGCCGGCGTGACGCGCGCAACCCGCCTGACACGTGCGACCCGCCTGTGCTGACCCGGGCCGGATGCATGTCCTCGTGGGTTTTACTCAAGGTATGAATATTGAGGCTTCCATGTCGTAGGATACTCTCGTCTACTCAGAGGACGAAACCTCGAGCGGGGAGGCAGAATCAATCTACCAGCTTCACAACGGCAGACTTGGGTACTACGGCGAGCCTTGCGCTGAGTTGGAGCATTCCGAGACGGACGATCACGAGCTGCCGACTCATGCGGCCGTGTTCATGGCGGGGACAGCACCGGGCCCAAGTAGCACGACCGCTGGCGCGGCTGACACGGGGTCTGATCCGCCGGCTCCGGCTCATGTTCTCCTGGATCTGGTGAACGAGCTGACAACTTTGATGGCAACAGAAGTTACACCTGAAAATCAAGCCGCCCGGAACTTAGAGGTCACAAGACTCATGGGCCAGATGGCGGAAGTTCAGTAGAGGATTTGCACACTAAGGGCCCAGATGGAGGCGGAGGCAGAGTGCCTTAAGACAGATGCTTTCCGCCTTGAGCTGGAGCAATGATCAGCGGTTGTGATACGGCGGATGAAACATCAGTCCCGCCTTCCAGAACAGTATGAGGCCAAAAACCTTTTTAACACACCCGGAATAGGTCGTACCGCAGAAGCACCTGGGAACCGGCCGGCGGCTTGGCGGCCGCTCGACCCGCCCGGATAGAACCTGACTCCGCCGATGGCTTCTCCAACACCGGCGGGTCATTATTCCAACCCGGTGGAGAACATGGTGGCGGCGGCAACCCGGCTTGAGATGATCCCTATTCCTGACGAGGCACCTTTTGTGGAAGAGGTATGGAACGCCATTGGATACCTTCAAACGGTGATGGCCCAGCAAGAAAGGTATGCCTATAGCTGGAGCCATGTGCATTCAACCCCTCTTCCTAGTCGCACCTTCAGCCGGCGGTATGAGTCGCCAACGGTGTCTAGTAGTGATCGGCATCGAGGCCCGCCGCAGGACGATCGGGCGGCTCTGGATGCACAGGCGATCGTAGACCGGGAAAGAGGACAATGAGAAACGGCGGCTCTGGACGCGGTGGCCCATCAAGAGCCTGCGTATTCCATCTCGTTTGGAGCGAGAGTCGCTACCAGGGCTGTAGAGGTACCATGCTTGGTGCTGGATCTGTGAAATGAGCGTCTACCAAAGGATTTCAAAGGCCCTCGCAAGGTACTGAATTACACCGCCGACTTAACTCTAGAGGCTTGGATTGAAAGTTATGAGCTAGCCATGGAGATGTTGGATGTTAGTGACGCGGTATGTGCAAAATATTTTATCCTGATGCTGGAAGGGCAGGCTCGCACGTGGTTGAATGCTTTGCCACCCCACACCACAATTCCTGGGCCGAGTTAAAGGCGAAGTTCATTAAAAACTTTCAAGGAACGTGCAAGCAGCCTATGACTATTGTGGACTTGGATCACTATGTACAACTGGAAAATGAGTCGGCTCACCATTGGGTCCGACGAGTCTCAACTATCATCCACTCATCTGAGCAGATCACGGCGGCTCAGGCGGTTCTGATTCTGGAAAAGAATTGCCACTTTCTGCCTTTGAAACAGAAGCTTGGCCGGCTCAAATGCACATGTCAAGATGTGGGGGAGCTCATGGTGGCTCTCACGAAATATGCTGACTCTGATAATACTAAGGACCCGGGCTCTGATGAGGAAAAGCCTGGCCAGAGTAAAAAGAGTAACCATGGCAAAGGTGCGGCAAGCAAAGGTAGTCAGAGTAAGAGGAAAAACCCGGACGGCAGGTCAGAATTGGTAGCTAACACCAGCACCGGCAACAACCGTGATAAAGGCAACGGGAAGTTCAGACCTCCCTTCAATAAAAATAAGGCTCCTTTCAATTTAGAAGAGATGCTCAACAAACCTTGTCCAGAGCACAGCCAGCCCGACAGACCGGTGGGTCACACATGGGGCAATTGCCAGGTAATGCAGAAGTTCAAGGACTATAGCATGCGATAGCATAACAACGACGGTGGCCCGCCCGGCGGCTCAGGACCAGGCGGGTTAGGAGCCAGGTTCGGGCCCGGCGGCTCAGGATCCGGTCATCACGGCCGGGGCAACCACGGAGGGAATCCTCAGCACTCTGGAGGTAGCAATCTGCAACAGAATAACCAGTCTGGGTATCAAAGTAATCCAAAGCAGCTCAGCTCGGGTCAATATAATGTCTTTACGACCAACCTTGGCACGCGAGATCAGAAGTTGCACTGGTGGGTGGTTAACAGAGCCACACCGGCTCTACCGCAGTATTAAAGTGGTCCGAGTATAACATCACTTGGAGCCGCGAGGACCACTTGCCGCGTGTTAATGACCCAGGGCGGCTGGCTTTGGTAGTTGCCCCCCAAGTGGGAGGATATATGTTGAATAAGGTACTTATGGATGGAGGCAACAGCTCAATATCCTGTATTATGACACTTTCCGGCGGATGGAGCTGCTTCACACAAATCTCAGGCCTTCCTCAACAGTCTTTCACGGTGTGGTACCTGGCAAGTCAGCTTACCTAGTGGGCGGGATCAAGAACCCCTATCACGCATTGTTCAGGGTGGAGTCCTTGTGGTTTGAAGTAGTTAAGATCAAGAACCCCTATCACGCATTGTTCAGGCGTCTGGCTTATGCCAAGTTCATGGCTAGGCCTTGTTATGTGTACTTACAACTCAAGATGCCTAGGTTAAACGGAACGACCACTGTTCATGGTGATCGGAATACGGCTATTGAGGCGAAGAAGGAGCCGCGGCTTACATGGAATCAAGTTGTGCCAAGGCAGAGCTCAAGTTTTACAAGGAAAATGTTGACCCGGAGGATATGACACCATTGAAAAAGCCAACCACAAAGGTAGAGCCGCCTCTCAAATTTTCGGCAGATGATACCAAGTTGGTGGATTTCACTCCAAGTGACTCATCTCAGTAGTTCACCATTGGGGCCAATATGGATCCCAAATAGGAAAGCGTGCTCATCGAATTCATCCGTGAGAATCGGGACATCTTTGCATGGAAACCTTCTGACATGCCGGGTGTACCGAGAGAGTTCGCTGAGCACCACCTTAATGTGGATCCTAAGTTCAAACCAATCAAGCAATTTTTACGGCGGTTCAATGAGGAGAGACGCAAGGCTACTGGGGAAGAGGTAGCTCAGCTTCTGGCAGCGGGTTTCATCGTCGAGGTATTTCATCCAGAGTGGCTGGCTAACCCAGTGCTCGTACTCAAGAAGAACGGCACTTGGCATATGTGTGTGGACTACACGGATCTTAACAAGGCCTGTCCGGCTGACCCCTTTGCTCTCACTCATATTGACCAGATCATTGATGCAACCGCGGGTTGCGAGAGTTTATGGTTCCTAGAGGCTTATTCTGGTTATCATCAGATTAAGATGGCAGTCAAGGACCAAGAGAAGACGGCTTTCATTACGCCTTTTGGTGCTTTCTGCTACGTGTGTATGCCTTTTGGGCTCAAGAGGGCCCAGGTGACTTACCAGCGTTGTGTACAAAATTGCCTTCACAGCCAAATTGGGCGAAATGTTCATGCATATGTGGATGATATTGTGATTAAGTCAAGAAGAAGGGCGACTCTGCTTGATGACCTGAAGGAGAATTTCGACAATCTACGGGTCTACAAGATGATGCTTAACCAGGCTAAATGTGTCTTTGGAGTTCCGGCTGGTAAGCTCTTGGGGTTTCTAGTTTGTGAACGTGGCATTGAAACTAACCCAGACAAGATGAAGGCTATTACCTCCCTATCTGAGCCAGCATGCATCAATGGTGTTCAGTGCCTGGCGGGACGGATTGTTGTGTTAAGCCGGTTTATAAGCGGCCTAGGTGAGAAGGCTATCCCTTTATATCAGATGATGAAAAAGACGGACAACTTTGTCTAGAGCACGGCGGCGGGTGAAGCATTTGAGGTGCTTAAGAGGCAGCTTACTAAGCCGCCAGTCTTAGCCGCTCCGGCTGAAAAAGAACCCTTGCTCTTGTATATGGCCGCTAATAACAGAGTTGTCTGTGCTGCAATCGTTGTCGAGCGTAAGGAGGCAGGCAAGGAGTACCGGTTCAGAGGCTGGTTTACTATACAATGAGGTCCTGACAGAGTCCAAGCTAAGGTATCCACATTGGCAAAAGCTGGTGTATGGGGTATTCATGGACAACCGCAAGCTGAAGCACTATTTCCTGGGGCACCAGATTACAGTGGTTAGTTTAGCCCCGTTGGGAGACATAATTCAAAATAGAGAAGCCACCGACAGGATTGCTAAGTGGGCATTGGAACATGGACCTCTCAATTTGAAGTATGCACCTCGGGCGGCTATTAAATCCCAAGCTTTGGTGGATTTCATCAACGACTGGACAGAGTGTCAGGCACCCGAGGAGAAGCCGGATAACACATATTGGACGATACACTTTGATGGATCTAGGCAATTGGAAGGATCAGGGGCAGGGGTTATTTTAACCTCCCTCAAAGGGAACAAAATCTGTTATGTACTAAGGTTGTTGTTTCCCTGCACTAACAACGCAGCTGAGTATGAAGCCCTGCTTCATGGTCTCAAGGTGGCTAAGGAGATGAACCTCAGCCGGGTTAGATGCTTAGGCGACTCAGATCTTGTGGCTCAGCAAGTTCCACTCACTTGGGATACCAAGGAACCGCGGATGGCGGCTTATTGTCAGGCGGTGGATATCATCGCTGGTCACTTCAAAGGTTATCAGGTGGATCATATTGATTGTCGCAGGAACGAGGCGGCTAATGCCCTATCCAGGTTAGGTTCTCAACGAAAGCTGGTACCGCCTAACATCTTCTTGGATGTCTTACATCACCCGTCAGTTAAGCTACCATCGGAGGAAGACTTGGCTATTCCTGACCCGGAGGGACAACTGGTGGCAGCTCTACATGTTATTCTAGACTATATTGTGCCTTACTTGGCATACTTGACTCGCGGTGAGTTACCTGATGATGAAAATCTCGCCAGGCAGATCGTTAGGCGGTCTAAATCCATGACAATAGCCAACGGCGAGTTACATAAGTGCAGCGTTACTGGTGTATTTCAACGTTGTGTTTCACTTGAAGAGGGCAAGGAAATCTTGAATGAAATTCATGCTGGTGATTGTGGTCATCACGCTGGTTCAAAATCTTTGGTGGCCAACGCCTTTCGACATGGTTTCTTTTGGCTGGCGGCTCCTATGGATGCGGAGGACTTGGTGCGCAAGTGTGATGGATGTCAAAACTTTAGCCGGCGTGCTCACATCCCGGCTCAGGAATTGCGCATGATTCCGGTTACTTGGCCATTTGCAGTCTGGGGGATCGATATGGTCGGGTCTTTCAAGAGGTCCAAGGACAAGAAAACCCACCTCCTGCTGGCGGTTAACAAATTTCCCAAATGGGTTGAAGCTGAGCCGGTTAGCAAGTGTGACGCGGCTACAGCGGTTCAGTTTGTTAAAAAGCTGATATATCGTTTTGGTTACCCTCATAGTATCATCACAGATAACGGTACCAATCTATCCAAGGGGGCTATGTTAACATTCTGTGACAGTGAACACATCCGGCTTGATGTTTCAGTGGTTGCTCATCCACAGTCAAACGGTCAGGCGGAGTGCGCTAACCAAGAAATCATGAGAGGCATCAAACCCCGGTTTATGGTCCCTTTGCAGCGAACGCCGGGTTGTTGGGTGGAGGAGTTGCCATCTCTCATATGGAGCATAAGAACCACTCCCAACAGATCCACGGGTTATACACCTTTCTTCATGGTTTACGGCGCAGAAGCCGTCTTACCAAGTGATATCCGTCATGACTCATCACGAGTGGCGGTTTACGTTGAGGCCAGCAATGAAACGGCACGTCAAGACGCGTTGGATGCCTTGAAGGAGGAACGCAATCTGGCAGCGTCTCGATCGGCAATTTACCAGCAAGATCTGTGCCGTTATCATAGCCGCAGGGTCAAAACCCGAACATTTCAAGAAGGCAACTTAGTTCTATGGTTGATTGAAGACCAGACGGATGCGCATAAGTTGTCCCCTACATGGGAAGGACCTTTCGTGGTCAGCAGGAATCTCAACAAAAGGTCATATTACCTCATTGACATCCGAGATGACGCAAATACCTCGGGGCAGGAGACCCGCCGGCCATGGAACATAGCGCATATACGGCCTTATTACACTTTAGATGTTGAGATGTGACATTCTACATATCATACTTATATATGAATAACAATTGGCATCCCTGAAAGCCGAGGCTTCTACCGTTTCGCATATTCTAGTATGAACCAAAAGTTTAAACACATGACCGTCTAGGGGGCTTCCCACCCACCGGGTGTAGCTTATCACACCCTATCGGTTGGCTCTTAAGCCACATAGTTGATTCCATCAACAAAGGTCACTTGGGGACTTCCCACCCACCGGGTGTAGCTTACACACACTCTTGATCGTCTCTTAAAAGCCGAACAGAGTTAAACCTGCCTGTAAGCTGATGCTGCTCCGCTAGGTGACCCACTGAACTCTTACCAGTTAATCTCGCCTAGAGACTCTAAGCCGGGTCAAAGAAGTTGACGGCCAATCTCCATAGAGACCCTATACTGGTTAAGGTTAAAATGGCGGTTCTTGTCACGTGAGGGCCGGCTTACGGAAAGCAAGGATAAACTCTCCCATTTACTGTCGACTCTCCGCTATGTGGCCCGTTTGTACTCTTGGACAGTTAATCCTGAAGGACCCTATACTGTTCAAGGTTAAAACAACGGATTTATGTCACGTGAGAGGCGGTTTTTGGGCTATCAGGGTGCTTATGCCCTGCCATGTCTCTTCTGGGACGTCACACTTCCTTCCAGTTAATCTCACCTAGAGACCGTGAGCCATTTAAAAGAACTTGACGGCTAATCTCCAGAGAGACCCTATACTGCTAAGGAGTTTTCAGTGGTGAGTCAGCTTCATTGAATCGGCACATAAGTTATTATGAGCAAGTTGGGGGAGATACAACATCTTCGGGTCGTGCTATTCTAAGCCACCCTCCTAACAAAGTGAAAATACATCTATTCTTGCAGGTTGGTCTAAACCGCCCAAGAGCCGGTAACGTATCCGATATGAGTCGCCAACGCAAGATGGAGATAATATGTTAAGCCGGGAAAAGTTACTATGTGCACGATGGCATAGTTCAGGGAAAGACAAGGTTTACTATAAGCCTATTACAGTCGCTCTTTGTGGATCTCAAAAGTGATGATTAAAAGTTTTATACACTGCTTCATGGCGGATCATGAAGCCGGCTTATCCACGGCCGTTAGTACGATGGCGCATTACCTTGTGGCGGGTCTTCGACTTCCAAGATCTGAAGATTGTCCATGTCCCAGTTGCAATGGGTTAAAGCCGCAAAGTTTCCCTCTTCAAAGAGGGGGGACAGGTCAAGATTAGAAACAAATAGGTGCTTACTGTGTGCCGGCATCAAACTCTTGGCTTCAAAGGTTGGGCCGCGGACTCTCTTCTGTTTGACATCATAAGCCGCCTGGTATGTTGACAAGTTCACCTCATCTACTAACACGGAGGCGAGAACTCGGGAAGCTTTCAGGCACCGCGGGTAGTCGGCTTCCGTGAACTCTAAGCTGTCATCCTTCTTGGATGGAAACCCGTCGATCATATCCTCAGGAGTCAAGTCTGGAGCGAAAGGCAACGCTCGGCTTATGGCTGCGATGGCCCTCTGTCGGGCGGCTGATTTCTTCAGCTCTTGTATCTGTTTCGGCAGAGTGGACAGTAATTCTATCACCCCCTTTATAGTTGAAGGGATATTATCCTTCTAGAGCACCATGTTGATTGTACAAAGAGCTCCACAGTATAGCTGCTCTGTCAAAGTATAGATCGCTTTCAGAGGCAGCAAGCTGTCAGAAGCAAGTTAACAGCTCCTTGGACCTGCGTAAGACGAAAGTTTGATCATAAGCCGCCAGCATAAGGATTCATCTAAAAATTTGGGCTCAAGCATTTCCAATACTTACAAAAGATGGCAGCTGACATCTTTTGGATGTGGCGCTTCAAGGATTGCAGCTCATCTGATACAATCATGAGCCGCTGATCAGCATCATCTGCTCATTGGGTCAGGGCGGCTCGTTCTGTTTCAGTAGACTCTTTGAAAACAGCAAAGTCAGATTTTATCTTTGTCAATTCTTCAGTCAAGAACGGGCACCTCTCATCTACCTCACTTCGAGCGGCTTGCTCGGCGGCTAGATTACTTCTTAGACTGGTCAGTTCAGAGCCGGCCACGGTTAAACCTTCCAGTGGAATATCGCAAACAAAATAAGGGTTAAGTCGCCGCGGCAGTATATTGTCATCTGATGAAGATTAAGATGGTGTCATGCAAGTCTCAAGTAGATTGCAAGCAATATGTTTGACATTTGGGGGCTAATGTCTGTTTATTATCTCAAAATTTATGATGAAGAGTCGGCCCTTGAGTGCTACCAAAGATTACTCATGTTATATACACTAAAGCTCTGACTCACCTTTATCAAAGCTAAGCCGGCCCTTGGGGGCTACGGATGATGTTCTGACCAAACCAATTCTAAGTTAATGGTTGAGGCCTACAAGCTAAGTATTTCTACTTCTACTCAAGACAGGAAGACCCGGTTTACCATCAGCTAATGCTAAACCGGCCCTTGGGGGCTACATAAGGATATACAGCGGCAGAGCATGAGTACCTCATATTTGTTCTTCATCAAGCCAAAGAACTTGAGTTCCATGTCCCGGCTGATGGAGAGGCGGTTTACATAGCCGGTGTGCAGCTCGTCAGTAGTTAGTTTTTCCAGTGCGGGGAGTTCAAATTCCATATTCTTTGAGGCTTTAGTGTCCTCAATATGTTTCGTCAAAGCATGAGTCGAAGGAATGCAGAAGCCGGTGCCAATAATAAGGATGTCCGAAGTAGTCGACTCGTCAGCAGCTCTTGAAGGGCTTGGTGGTCTAGAGCCGGCCCTCGGAGGACTCTCAGGAACTATGTCATGAGCCGTTGGCTCGGTAGAAGAACGATCCTCTATAGGTGCCTCCTTAGAAGCGGCAGAAGGAACCGCTTGCGGCATAGGCGGATCCGGGTTGGTAGGCTCCGACTCTCGAGCATTAGGACCAGGGGTTGGCCCACTGGTTTTCCTTCATTTGCTTGAGCCCTCGACATTGCAACAAGTCATGATCTCAATTTTACAAAGGTTTTGGACACAAGCACAAAAGGCACATACCCTGGATTGATCTTCACAGGGGGCATAATAGTTCCTGCGGAGTCGCCAGACGAAGGAGGTGATTCCTGAAAGCAGTTAAAGCAATATAAGACAAGAGCTAAGTTATAAAACATGAGTGGTAAAATAAAGATAAGTGAAGCATATACCTCAGCTGGCCTCTTCCGTGGGACTAGAGAGTTAGATAACCCAGTCATAAGTTCTTCAGAGTTGGAGCTCCGGGTTTGGCATCGAGAGAGTTGTTGTGACTTCTTCAAAAGAAAGTTGGGGTCCAAGTAGGCAAGAGGATGAGAAAGAGGGACCTTTCGGGTGACCCGCCGTGCCTTCCATGGGAAAAGAGGTTCTGAGTCTAATGAAATATAAGTTACCTCAGGAACGTTGGCATGGCTTGTTTCCGTTTCGCCCTGTGAGGTGTCACGGTCAATAAGGTGTTTGAAGAGAAGGCCAAGCGAGTCAAGTTCTACCACAGAGTCGTCAACTTCCGGCTGTTCTTGAGGGACGGATTTCATCGATCGACTGCCGGTCTTTTCTTTGGATTTCTTAATAGGGACGTATTTTTTCTTCCAGAAGCCGTAATTGGCCTGAGAATGAAAGCCGCCAGAAGAGGGTAAAAGGTTGCAAAATACATACGGATAGCTCATAATAAGGCAAGGAGGTAAAGAGTCGCCCGTACGTCTGGGGCCGGGTTTGTGGCCCAGAAAGGTGCTAGCCTGATGGAATGGCAAGCCTCTGAAGACTCGTGTACAAGGCTCTTGATGGCAGCGATGATGCTATCTTCGGACAACATAGTCTTGTTAAAATAGATGGGGTCATTGGCTTCGCCTGTATATTCACACATGAGGCGGCTTTGCTAGATCAGGGGCATGACCCTCCAAGAAACCCAACAGCGGGTTTAATCTATGCCCGTTAATCAATTAGCCATGAGGGCGTTAATCTTAGCAAGAGCCAGAGCATACTTCGCCCGCTCGCGTGCTGACGACCGGCCAGGGAACTTGGTTGTTGTTTTAAGCCAGGACGAACGATAACCCGGCAGAGAGTGTTCTCCTTCCGGAGAGGTATCCTTGCAGTAAAACTAAGTTTTATGCCAATCCTTAGGGTGACTATGTAGTTGAAGAGCCGGAAAGGTTATATCCTGCCGCCTCTGAATGGAGATTCCTCCAAGCTCTAAGCTCGGGCCAGATGCTACCTCCCTCTGGCGGTTCACATAACAGAACTCACGGAAAAGATCAACGGACGACTCTTCTTGTAAATAAACTTCGCTGAGTATTTGAAAGTTGCACATGTTGGAGATGGAGTTGGGAGCGCTGTCCTGAGGGTGCAGCTTGAAAAAATGAAGAACATCACGGAAATTTTTTGAACCAGGCGGGCTAAAGCCATGCACGAGGTAATCTGCAAACACTACTACTTCACCCTCTTGAGGAATGGGTCTCAACTCGTTGCCTCGAACCCGCCAATGGATGACATTTTTGGCTGGAAGGGTCCCCGCCTCTACAAAGTCCATCAGGAACTCTTCTGTGATAGAAGAGCCGACCCAATTGCAAGAATTGGATGCGCCAGACATTGCGGCGACTTAAAACTATACAAGGTAATATTGTGCAGTGAGTCAGAAGGTGGTAGATTGCTAAGGGTGGTTAAAAGTCTAAAGCTTTATAAAAGAAGAGTCGCTCGAATAGGTTGGCGAGAGCCGGAATGCCACAGGCAAGTCAAGTTTGCAAAAAGAGCAGGGCGAATACTACTAAGTGTGGAAAACAGATTTCATAAACTACCTATGCCATTATGGATCTACAAAACAGAAGAAAATCGGGCTTGTTCTCGACCTGACAACGAACAGTCAAGCTAGTGACAACTTTGAAGATGATAAGCAGAACAACTATAGATCTATGTGGTGCTATTGTCAAATTCCTACGGTACACCGCGATGGGAAAGAAGACGTCAACATGTTCTATGATGTATGCACTATCTGCCATTACGGAGCGGCTAGTGTTCTAAACGAGCGGAGGACGCCATGAAAACCCTACCGAGAACTTCGGATCTAAAAGGGGGAGAGGAACTCACCAGTAAGGAGGCAATGGGCACGGACGGATATCTGGTACGTTCAGGTTGATGTAGCGGCCCGACGCGATGACGGTGAGGAATCTTTGCTGGAGTAAGGGGCACTGGGCGACGGCGTTGAGAGGAAGAAGAAGCACGAGCAGAGAAGGAAATGAAAGCTGCCCGTCGAAATCTTATTTAATAGGCCAAAGGAGGAAACCGGCATGGGAATCCAGGCGACATATGTTGATTGGACAAGACAGGCGCCTCGATTTTTGGATCGTTAGTTTAATGTTGAGAGGACCTGTGGCGGGCGTCAGGGATTATTTTTGATAAGGTCCGGAATGATGTCACGACGGGTCATCTTCCCTTACAGGTGATAACGAGCAAGACTTGACACCACGAAGATGGAAGATTGACAGGAGCGAGCTCAAATAAACCTGGGGCCTAATGTTGGGGATATAACACCACGGTGAGACCCGCCGAGATGAGGCCGGGCCAGACATGGTGGCTCAATAGGGAGGACCGAGAGTCGGCCTAGGGAACTCAAGCCCCCAAGGTGTTGGGCGGCTTACTAGATGGGCCGCGGTGAGGTCCAGATGAAGAAAGCATGAAGACCCGGGCGGATAAGCTGCCCGGAGACAGCTTGTTCAAGGAAGGAAAGGCAACGTAGAGATGGACTCAGACACGTTGTAAGAGTCGGTATGGGACTCATGTAAACCATGGTCTTGACCTCTTATATAAAGGGTGAGACTCGGGGCGACTTGGGCACAGACGAATCAATCGAGAGCTAGGTCAAGCGAATCCGCTCCATTGTAATCGATACTCCCATCAATACAACACATGCAGGACGTAAGCCTTTACCTCTTCAAGAGGGGCTAAACCTGGGTAAACTCGTGTCCTTCATCCAGACCAACCCCTTTGAGTCCATCACCTTAGCGATGGCCTCGAACCTAAGTCCTCGGACATCTGCCGTGACAAACTGAGGACACATGCCAAGATAACTTCGAGAAAGAAATGATGGTTTTAAATATCTCATTCTTGATAACTTCTCTTTGAAACTCCTCATGAATTAAGAATGCAATAATACCATCTCAAAAGATAAGGGATAAATAATTGCACTTTGAAATGCAAGACAAATAATCTTTGAGAAACTACCACAAGAAAATCTAAGAACACTTTGAGAATGAAAGAAATCCTTGACAAACCGCCATGAAGAACCATCCGAAAGAACTCTGGAACAAAAGGATGATAGAAAAGAATTGAAGGTTGCCAAATTACAAGATTGATAACTTGCAAAGACATATATGAAGATTCAGGATGAGATACTTGAGAAAACTTGGAACTCCGGAAAAGAAAAGATGAATAACTTAGAATCAAGAATTAGATATCAAGAACAACTCCAAAAGAAGGATTGAAATCACTTTAATGAAACAAGAATAAGAATTATGATATGATTATCCTTCATCAAGTTTAATTGATGACAAGCAACAGATTCGGCATACCACTTATTCTTCTTGAACAGATTGAAGACAGATACACAAGCTTGAAGTAGTCTTGAACGAAATATCGGTAAGAATTGGAAAGCGGATGATGGAAACCTCAAATGGATGGAGATACAAGAGAAGGAAGAGATCATAATCCACCTAGAGAAATCTTGAGTGAAGCATCAGAATAATTGAGATATGAACGAAGAGACAACAATTGATAAGAAATTGAGAACGAAAGTTGAAGGCTAAGAATGAAGAAATCTTCTAAAATGATGGCCTTCGGAGGATCGAGAAATAAAACAACACTCAAATGCTCTGGATAGATATGATTGGAATTACTCATGATCGAGAATAATTTGAGAGGATAGCAACAAGCTGAAACCACGAATCTTCAAGAGAATGGACAAAGATTAAGAGAAACACTCCTCCGGTCTTTAATGATGAGAATGATGACAAGAAACCACTTCATGAATTACCTAGAAACTCCGGAACAATGGATAAGGAAAGGTTGAGCCAATGATGAAAATAATTTGAAGCTATCTTGGAGAAGGAATACGACTGGTGGAATTCATACTTACGCCATATTTGAAAAGAACTTGAGATCTCCGAAAAGATTAGAGGTGCCAGGTAAGATCCTTGGGAAAATCCTGTGGGTTATGGGCCCACTCAAAAGAAACCACCGTTGAAACAATTTCTTACAAAGAGAGATTGCATCGATACAAATTAAGAACTTCATGATATGAGAGCCTTGAAATGATTGAAGGGATATCGAATGCAAACACGAAACTTCTGAGATATCTTCAGCACTTCGGATAAAATAAAGAGAGACAGATAAACATGACAGGCTTGGATAAGAATTTCCAACACAGGAAGCATTGAGAGAATGAAAAGGATATGATGAACACTGAAAGCTTGAATTGAATCCACCAGGAAAGAAAACAAAGATGAAGACTAAGAAATGATGACCTCGAGCACTCGATCATCTTCACCATAAATCACTAGATACATCACGAAAGAGAATACCGTGGAAGCATCACATGAATAGAAAAGGCGTTTGGATGAGAATTTAATTGTTGAACAAAAAGGGAGGAAGGGTGGGAAAACCAAAGAAAACATGGGATGAATGAAACGAACTCCAGGATAAAATAACAGGATAGATCTTGGAAATATTGGAGAGGATTAAATTCACTTGAAAAGAAGCACTCCGGATAGAAAAGAATTGACATGAAAATTGATTGAGCAAAAGGATTAGCATTCCCATAGAATTATGAGAACATCGCTTAGTTAGAAAAGATATGAAACCAACATTTGACATAGAAGCAACTCGAATTACTATATTCCAACAAAACAAATGACGAGGCTTCTGAAACAAGCCGAAAACAAACTCATGACAAGGATTTCGTCCGATATTTTCGTGGTAAGGCTCGCATGGGCTTGATCGTACATTAGATTGTCATATTGAAATGACGCTTGAATATGCTCCCTAGGCATAGCGAAGTACAAGGCTTGATGAAAAATACCGAGACTGTCCTCTGTACGAAAGACCATGAACAAGCGAACCACTAGATGTCGAACCCCAACCTCACATCATGGAAGGATAAACCTAGATAACTACTTGAATTCACACCTAAGAACTCCCAAAATCTTTGTTTATGCAATCGGGTACACGGATACATGGAGCTTTTATCAATCACTCAACACCTAGCGGTAACACTACTCTCTAGTGTATCACATCCGTCAACACACAACCAGAGGTCTCTACAAATCATCTACCTCATATCCTATCACAACGATACTAAAGATGGTAGTACATGTGATCCTTCTCCCTAGTAGTGGGTGCCACCAAACCCTTCACACCACGAATAGTATTGAAGAAATTTCGAACATCTGCGTCCTGAGATACTAAGGAAACTGAACGATAGCAATGTGTCAAGAACCCCTTGGAGCTCAACTCCCGGGTCCAATGCATACGTAAGGGAGGCACCAAAAATAGAGTTCCGATCACATCGACATCATATAGGTTCTAAAATACCCGCGTGATCTAAAAAAAATTGAGTGAGAAGAGGGGTAGAATTAAAATTCCTACGTTAGGATTCCTCACCAGATCATAGAAGAGGAGTAAAAAGAATCCTACTCTCCGATACATAACGAGACTCAAATAGTTTTTACTAGACTCGACTCCGCCAAGTTTATCGATCAATGAGGCTCCTATGTCAGTACATGCTCTGATACCAACTTGTCACGCCCAAGATGCGGTCCTGTCCTTATTTCGGCATGAGGGCCTTGACAGGGATAGAAGCAGATCTCGTCGTTTCGCAAGAATGGATATCATTACAATTACATGCAAAGAAGAGATGAGTGTCATGGAAACGACACCTATGGGATCGGAAGGATCCCTTTCGGTTTGGCGAGGAAGAGGGCTCGCACAGAGAGCAAATATGATGGACAACGCGCGGGATTTTTATCCAGGTCGGGCAGCAAAGGTGTGTAAAACCCTACTCCTGCTTGGTTGTATTGTGGATGTATTAGGGTTCCAGCTACAGGAGCGCTCCAAGGATCTGCTACGCGCATGAGCTAGGAGATGAGAGCCACAAAAGTTGAAAAGTCCTCTACCGTAATGCCCTAGGCGTCCTTTTATATGACCAAGGGGATCCCAACAGTGGCGTACAGTGCATACACGGGGTGTAGAGAGCTACATTGCTATCATACCTAACAAGGGTGGTTTGAGACAGGCGCATTTAACGCACTGTCAGGCATCTCTAACTGTCTACCAGACGGAACAGGAGCCCATCCCATCAGCACCGCTTAGCCCCTCCATCGCCTCCACCGTGACACGTGCCTAGGTGGGGCAAAACCTCGCTTCTACGTTGGCGGGATCTTGCCGGTGCTTTCCCTTGTGGGGGCTTTGCCTTGCCAGGTCTGGTCGGGGCTTCGGAGGCCATCCTGGCAAGGCCTTTCCGGGGGTCTTGATTGCTTGGATGTCTTCTTGATTCTTCTGTGTTGGTAACTGGTAGCTCTCCGTCGGGCCTTGTTGCCAGGGTGGCTACTACTGCCCGTGCACAAGTAAGGGGCACTGGAGAACCCAAAACTCTAGTGCACCGATAGGAGCCCCTGGGCCTGGGGCACACTCGGTGTGAGGCGTTCTTGGGCTAGGCCCAAACAATGCACGGGCATGCGTGGCAGGAGCTTGCGGTTGTGATCATTGCGCTACGCCTCTTCATGACGCCCATTGAATGCGGGACGTGGGACACGTGCGCGGCGTGGCCGTCAGTTTTTCTATTACTGTGTCAGGTCATTTCCGCGATGCGCGCCGCATGCATAGCGGGGAGCCAACAACAGCCGCTCGTGAATTAAAGTCCTGGGCAAGGCAGTAACTGCAGCACCATGGATTGGGGCAATGGGGCGGTCGCTATTTGCCCCGTGATCAAGGGTGCCGCTATTGGAGGAGGTGGGCGGCGACCCTTGGAGTGGGGGAGAGCCAGCCCCCGTGCTTCCCCCTATAAATTGAGGGGTAGTGAGGGCGGTGCTCATCCATCCTTCCTCCCTCATCGAGTGCGAACCTCCATATTTTGCCTTTCCACGTCTTCCTAACCTTCGAGTGGTGCCTGCCTTGTGCCATGAACTAGGGGCAAGGGCTGCCACCTTCCTTAGCTCCAAGGAGGACTTCTCGTTGGGATCATGCCACCGCTTCAACCACAGAGGCGGAGGGCGGCCCGAGCGCGTATGGCGGAAGAAGCACGAGGGGTCGTGGCCGTCACGGAGGTCGAGGTCAAGGGAGGCGGAGTGCTGCCCCAGCTCCACCTCTGAGGCCAGGCCTCTTTCTTGAGGAGACCCACGCTGAGGGGACGATGCTGGAGTTGGTCCTTGAACTGGTCGGTCCCCTCCGGAGACATCCGTGCCTCCCTTGCCCATTCGCTAGGGCGATCGAGTTCGACGAGCCACCCTTCCTGTGGTTACGGACGCATGGTTGCTGTGAAGGCGCGGCCCGGGTGGATGTCGAGTCCCCAGCAAGTCGCGTCATGTTCCTCGGGCGTGTCTAGAAGACCTTCTCCCATGCCCACAACCTCCAGGAAGGGCATGTCCTTCGTTTTAAAATGATGGAGGCCGACCTACTCTCCGTCAAGATTTATGGTCACTCAGGCATCTGTCTCAGCTACTACGAAGAGAGCTCGAGTGGCGCTGAGAGCTCCTCCTCGAGCGATAGCGACAAGGAGGACGGTGTCAGTTAAAGCAATGATGAGTCCGAGCATCAGGCCGCCAAGTCGGAATACGACGACCTGAGATCTGACTGATCGGCAGCCTCACCATCATCGCCGGCCTCATGCCTCTCCCCCTCCTGGCAGGGCAGTCTTGCCGGGGGTCCTTGTCTTGGGCGCTGCCTCATCTTACAGCTGGATCTTCCGATAGGTCCGTGGACTTCGGCTTTGCTTCACTCCTGGGTCCCCCCTCCTCATCCGCACAACGCTGGTCTTCTCCTCCACACAATGCTAGTCCAAGAGGGTTGAGGCTCTCGTCGGAGGCCCCTCGTCTTTTTCTTCTTGTAATCTGCCTCCTCCTCCCATCTTTTTCACCTTGTAATCTCCCCTAGAGGAGAAAGTCAAATAAAGATGTACTTAGGAAGAGGAAACATCTCATGTAAATTTCACCCTTATTTTGAAAGACTAGATATTATCTTCCTTGTTAGACTACTTCTTTGCATGGGACTTTCCCTATGCCATTTCGGAAGAAATCGTCGGCGTGTGTAGCCCTACCGTGAGCGCTTTGAGGAAAGGATCGTTAGCAGCCTGCTAGCGGTGCCACTGCCGGCAAGATGCCTTGACGCCATTGGCGCAGCCACTTAAGCTATTGATCATGCTCGGAACAGAATAAGGGCGTGAGCTCAACTACTTGAGTCACTGAGCAGACTCGAAACGAGCAAGGGCGCAAGCACAGCCAGCTAAACTATTGAGCGTACCTGAAACAAATGTAAGGGCGCAGCCGAATACGGTAAGGTTCCCGTGCGTGCAGGTTTTCCATGCAAAGGAGTCAAAATCGTTCTAGTAGGATAACAAAATAGAAAAAAAATCATTTATGGTTTTGCAACTTATCTTTCTGTTGCGGTTCTTATTCCGGCAAGGTGTTTTCCTTGAACATCGCCCATCGGTATCCATACCCCCCCCCCCTCCGGCAAAGTTGCACGTGAGGTAACCTTCTGTCTTGAGAAAAAAAGAAGAGAAAATAGGGATATGGAACCTTGGCGGTCCATTAGCTCTTGAAAGGAGTAAGCACAATACAATATCTCAGAAAAACATGTACATAAGTAAACATGAGAATCAACAAGATTTGCAGAACACTTAACTTTATTCAACTATGCACAGGGTCTGCGCCTGGCTTTGTACCAAGGATTACATGCTTCAGCGGCTAGACTTGTACAAAAGGGGGTTGCCGGGAGGCCTGGCAATCGTGCCTCATGGGTAGAACTTATTAAGATGTTCGATGTTCCAGGAATTGCTCACTGGGATGCCATCTTCGGTCTCCAGACGGTCTACGCTAGGCCTGGTGACTCGCACTACCCGATAAGGGCCTTCCCACTTTGACGTCAAATTGTTGGAATTCTTGGCAGACTGAATGCGCCGAAGAACAAGGTCGCCTTCCTCAAGACTTCGTGCATGAACCTTGTAGCTATGGTAGAGACACAAAGCTTGCTGGTAGTGCGCAACTCTCACATCGGCTTGAAGACGATCTTCCTCAAGGAGCGTAGCGTCATCTTGCCGCAACTGCTCTTGCTCAAGCTCATCATAAGCGAGCATTCAAGGTGAACCGTATATGAGTTCCGTGGGGAGAACTGCTTCCGCCCATATACTAGGAAGAAGGGTGTATGTCCGATAGCTTGATTTGGTGTCGTCCTGACAGACCAAAGAACCACCGACAACTCGTCAATCTAGCGCCTTCCACACTTGCGGAGCTTGTCGAAAGTTCTTGTCTTGAGGCCTCGCATCACTTTAGCATTAGCCCTTTCCGCCTGGCTGTTGCTCCTCGGTTGGGCAACAGAAGCAAAATAGATCTTGCCGCCAAGGTCTTGGACATACTGCATGAAGGTGCGGCTCGTGAACTGTGTGCCATTGTCAGTGATGATCCTATTGGGAACACAAAGTGACAGACCAGTCCTTTAAAGAACTTGATGGTTGATTGTGTTATCACCTTTCTCACTACTTCAGCCTCTGGCCACTTTGTGAACTTGTCTATTGCGACGCACAAGTACTCAAAGACCCCGGTAGCATGGGGGAAGGGGCCCAATATGTCAAGCCCCCAGACCGAGAATGGCTAGGAGAGAAGGATTGTCTGAAGGGCTTCAGTTGGTTGATGTAATTACTTCAAATGAAATTGGCATGCTTCACACTTGGTTACTAGCGCAATTGCATCCTAGAGGGCACTGGGCCAAAAGAAACCTTGCCGGAATGCCTTACGGGCAAGTGATCTTGATTCTATGTGGGAGCCACATATTCCTTCATGTATCTCTACCAACCGCTCCAGTCCATTTTCTCGAGTAATGCATTTGAGTTTCACACCATTTGGTCTCTTTCTGTACAGGACATTGTCCACGAACTGGTACATATTAGACCGGAGGGCTACTTTCTCTGCTTCCTCTTGATCCTTAAGGAGTTCTCCTATTTGAAGGAAATGGACGATGTGATGTGCCCATGCTTGAGCCTGGGGCTCAACAACAAAGACTAAAGGCATATCTTCTGCTGAGGATGCACTTGTCTCCATGGAAAGGGCTCGAGGCCCTGCCGGAGCTTGTTGCCCCTCGGCAAGCTTGGCAGGAGCATGTGCTTCCACGGCAAGAGCCTGAGGCTCTATCGAAGCATGATGCTCATCGGCAAGCCTGGTGTCGTTCCTGGCAACTTCCTCGTCGACGGCTTCTGGGAGCTCTATCAGGAAATACTTGCCAGAACTCAACTTCCTTATTTTCTATTGTCCAATTAATGGTGTCACGGATGGTTGAGTCGGTCGGAGCACGAGAGTTCCTGGTTCCATAGGCAAGTTAAGGGCAGCACACTTTGAGAGGCTATTGGCAACACTGTTCTCTACACGCGGAACGTGCTACACTTGTAGACCATCAAAATGCTTTTCCAACTTTCTCACTTCATCTACACAAGCTTCCATCAACGGACTCTGATAACCTTTATTCACCTGTCTAACGACGAGCTGAGAATCACCCCAGACGATGAGCTTCCTAATCACAAGGTCCGCCGCGATCCTGGGACCGGCAAGCAGTCGTTCATATTCAGCAGTATTGTTTGTTGACCTCTCCCGAGGAAAGTGCATATGAATCACATACTTGAGGTGCTCTCCGGTGGGTGTGATAAGCAGCACTCTAGCATCGGCTCCTTGCAGCGAGAAAGCCCCATCAAAATACATGATCCACTCTTGATTTGTTTCCTTGCCGGGGAGAGCTAACATTGGAACTTCTTCATCTGGGGTCGGGGTCCATTCCGCAATCAACTCCGCCAAGGACCTACTCTATATGGTCGAAGTACTTTCAAACTTGAGATCAAAGCTTGATAGTTCCCAAGCCCGCTCCACAGTTCTGCCGGTAGCATGTGGGTTCCTCAAA
The DNA here is from genome assembly GCA_022496015.1 of Hordeum marinum. Classification (NCBI taxonomy): domain Eukaryota; kingdom Viridiplantae; phylum Streptophyta; class Magnoliopsida; order Poales; family Poaceae; genus Hordeum; species Hordeum marinum. The sequence continues at coordinate 341,282,038 of CM039678.1, forward strand.
ATCCGCTGCAACGGGAAGCGAGTGATAATGGTGATCTCACGTGCCTAGAAGTAATGGCGCAGCTTCCTCGAGGCAATAAGGAGGCCAAAGAGCAAATTTTGCACGCTAGAATATCTTGACCTAGCCCCATGCAAAATGGAGCTGACAAAATAGACTGGATGCTACACCATCTTCTTCTTCTAAATTGCTCCATTGAACTACGCAGATCCTTCCTTGTCGGCACCAGACCCTGTAGGGAACATCCTGGCTTGTCACTTGGCGGTCCTGGCATTGCTGCTGCCCCCTCATCAACTTCTATTTCAGCCACTAAGGTGGCACTCACCACTTGATTCGTTGCCGCTAGATATAGCAACAACGGCTCTTGTGGTTTTGGCACGACTAGGACTGGCGGAGAGGAGAGGTACTTCTTCAAATCCTACAAGTTGCCTCCACTTTTGGAGTCTATTTCATTGGACCTGCCTTCTTCAGGATTTTGGATAAGGGCAGGGCGCTCTTAGCAGATTTTTAGATGAACCTACTCAGAGCAGCAACACAACTGGCAAGACGACGCACGTCCTTGACACGTCTTGGTGCTTCAATTTGCTCGAATGCTTTGATCTTGTTGGGATTTGCTTCAATTCCACATTGAGATACAAAGAACCCAAGAAGCTTGCCAGATGGGATGCAAAACACACACTTCTCAGGGTTGATCTTCATGTTGATCTCGCGCAGATTTCTGAATGTTTCTTCCAGGTCTGTTATGAGTGTAGCCTTGTCCTTGGTTTTGACCACTATGTCATCCATATAAGCCTCCATATTTCTATGTAGCTGGGGCTCAAAAACAATCTGGACTACTCTTGCAAATGTAGAACCAACACTTTTCAACCCGAAAGGCATACACAAAGAGCAATATTTACTGCATGGGGTGATAAACGCAGTCTTTTCTTCGTCTTCCTTGGCCATGAAAATCTGATGGTAACCTGAATAGGCATCGAGGAAAGACAACAGGTCGCAGCCGGCGGTGGAGTCCACAATCTGGTCGATGTGCGGCAAGGGAAAGGGATCTTTGGGGCAGGCCTTATTGATATCTGTGAAGTCGATATATAGCCTCCATTTCCCATTCGCCTTGCGCACTACAACTGGATTGCCCAACCATGTTGGGTGAAGTACCCCTCTGATCAAGCCAGTTGCTTGTAACTTATTGATTTCTTCAGCAATAAATTGTTGCCACTCCAAAGCCTGCTTCCTGACCTTCTGCTTGACGGGCCGCGCGTGTGGACAGACGGCAAGGTGGTGCTCAGTCACCTTCTTGGGAACACCAGGGATATCAGATGGTTGCCATGCAAACACATCGAGATTCGCCCGTAGGAAGGCTACGAGCACGCTTTCCTATTTGTCATCAAGGGTGGAACTTATGGTGAAAGTTCCTCCCGTACCATCCTCCTTAGCGGGCACCTTCTTAGTCTCCGATGGAGCTGCCTTGGACTTCTTGCTCTTGCCGGTGGATCTCTCTGGCACATTGTCAACGGTAGCACAGCACCCCGAGGAGGCGCATTTGTTGGAATGTGTGCTAGAGGCCTTGCCCGTCTTCTTCCCCCCGAGAGCTTTAGCGGCAGGAGCAAGTGCCTTGGCGGCAGGTGCTGCAACTACCTCCCGGTAGAGTTGGTCGGCGCAGACGAGTGCGCCCTTCTTGTGAGAGTTGATCGTGATGACGCTGATTGGCCCGGGCATCTTCAGCACATTGTAAGCTAAGTGGGTGGTCGTCATGAACTTGGCCAGCGTTCGGCGACTAGTTATACCGTTGTATGGCAATGAGATCTTGGCGACATCAAAAACGATCTTCTCTGTCTTGAAATTTATGTCACTGCCAAATGTTACCAGCAGTGTGATCTTGCCCTTCAGCTGAGTCCTCCCTGAATTGATCCGCTGGAAAGTGCCTGTTGGCTCAAGATCTTCATCAGGAATCCATAGCCTTTGGATGACATCAGGTGAGAAAAGGTTCAGGCTGGCCCCACTGTCGATTAGCATCTTGGTCACCTTGAGGTTGCGAATTGTTGGTGAAACCAACAATGGAAGACACCCGACCACAGTTGTGTGATCGGCGTGGTCCTCGGCGTCAAAAATGATAGGAGTGTTGGACCACTTCAGAGGTCTCTGGGCATCGATAGATGGTTCTGCCTCGTTAACCTCGCGCACCCACTGTTTAAGTTGGCGGTGAGAGGAATGCGATGAGTCAGCTCCCTCGATGCACATCATCTCTGTAGCCTTCTAGAACTCATGCTCGTTGGACCCGTCGTCCTCTTCAATGTCATCATCACCATCCCCCTCTTGCTTGTCGCGGCCTCGAGCGGGTCAGTCCTTCTATTGCTTGGCCTTGCCGTGGCGATCTCCTCGGCCATCGCGCTTATTGCCGGACCCCTCCACACCATCCTGTCCCTTCTCCTTATCTGACCTCTCGTACTCGGCCTTTTGCTTCTCGGCAAGCTGATCGACCTGCCGGCAGTCCTGGAGATCGTGGCCCTTGGTGCGATGGATCTTGCAATACTGCTTGACAGAGCCTTCCAACTTGCCGGCGGCCGCCAAAGTCTGACAGGAGGTGCACCCGGCAACGTCTTTGTCGGGATGATCCCCCTTGGCTTTCTTGGCGTTACCGGGGTTGCCGGATCCCTCGACGGCAAGCACGGCCTTGTCCTTGTGCTTCTTGTTACGCCACGGCCCTTCCTTGTCGAGGCGGCGGTGTCCTCATCCTTAGAATCGACCCCTACGCCATCGTCCTCACCGGGGAGCCTCCTTCCTTCTTTCGCCCATAAAGATTTATCTACCAAGGCATAGAGCTCGGCAACATCCCTGACCTTGTTCATCGCCAGCTCTTCCTGCATCTGCATTTGCACACGTTCTGATGGAACACGCTGATAATAGCAACATGATGAACGTTTGGTATGTTGTGACGTACGTGGCTGAACCTTTGGATGTACTTGCGCAAAGTCTCACCCTCCTTCTGGGAAATGATGTGCAAATCACTTTCTTGACCAGGATCTTGGTGGCCTCCTGGAAAGGTGCCAACAAACTCATGGCATAGGTCTACCCATGAGGTGATGGAATTCTCCGGCAGGTGCATCAACCATGACCTGACGTTGGGCTTGAGCACCAACAGGAAGTAGTTGGCGAGTATCTTGTCGTCGCGAGTCCCGACAGCCTGCACTGCAATGGTGTAGATGCTCAGGAACTCCGACGGGTGAGTGTTGCCATCGTATTTCTCTGAGACATCTATCTTAAACGTGCGGGAGTTGGGCCACTGGACATGTCGCAGATCACGAGTAAATGCTGGACAACCCACCTCGTAAGGCAGGCTGACAGGATACCCTGGCACAGATTTGTCTACAATGTGTCCAGCGCGCTTATCATATTGATGTGACACTTCCCGCCACTGCCCGATCGCAGTCCGAGCGTCTTCCATGCTTCATTCCCGAAGGACTTGACGCTGATCGCGGCGCATCCGTGGATCAGACAATGCCATCGAATAGCCATCGCAAGCGTCGGTCTGTCCAATCGGTGACCGGCATTGTTGCAGTGGAGGAGAGTGCACCATGGTCGCGCCGCCTGCAGCCTTCTCTCCACTGGCGCAGGCCGGCTCGGAGGGTCGAAACTTGTCGGCAAAGCTGAGGAGGCTCTGAATGGTGGCTCTCCACTCCTCGAGCTTCTCCGCAGCGGGAGGGAAGTTCAGGAGCAGTTGTGCCCACGCCATTGCTTCTTCCACCGTGGTTGGCAGCGAACGGCACGAACAACGCGAGGTGCTCTGACTTCTAACTATATTAGAAGGATCTCCATTGCGGTCCCGCGATCGCACGCCACTCCCGCTAGCATGCTGGCATGCATGCTGGCATGCATGCTGGTCCCGCACATCTTGAGGGCGATGCGTAGGAGCTTTTCCGTGGGAACGTTGGGAACTAGCGACACCGCGGCATTGCTCTTCGCGCCCGTCATGGGAGGGTTGCAGCATATGCACCGGTGTGGGCGTCTTAGAAGGTACCCGTCCATCCCTGGAGTTCTCCGTACCACTCCTAGGCGGTACAACTCCGTCTTGAGACCCCATGAGCGTCTCCGCGGCAGGCGTCAACACTTCCTTGGCCTTGATCATCGGAGCGCCGCGGATGCTCTGAGCCTTCGCCTCCTCCACCCGCATCTACATCGTCGCCTGTCTGCATAGCGACAGGGACGACGGACGTGGATGGACGGATCGCCATGAGACCCTTCCTCTTGGGGGCCATGGTGACGATGATGACGATGAAACCGGCATGCTGATCACCGGACCAGGTCCACGCAGTGTCTTCCCCTACCTGGCGCGCTAAAGATGTCGTGGAAATGACACCTATGGGATCGGATGGATCCCTTTCGGTTCGGCGTGAAAGAGGTCTCTGTAGCGACCTGACCTGAAAGGTTGAATCTCCGATGTTTCTGTACCATCCCAAGATCATGCTGGTACACACACGGTACATCAATGTATATATCAAAGTGAAATCACATAGCTTTAATAATCGAAAAATCATATATTGAGTCCTTTATTACAATAAGAAATTACAATAAAGTGGCTGAATGCCAACTCATGAGAATAACTAATCTTGCGGAAGCTTCAAAGGTAGTTGAGTCCATCTGACTCCAAGGGCATCTCACCGAGCGTAGAGCTTATCCTCACTCCTGGTCGGAAAAGTACTCTGCAACATGATACGTTGCAGCCGTGTAGGTCTGCATATTGAATATGCCGGCAATGTCACAAAAGAGGGGGTAAAGTAATCATCTTTTCTATATGCATATATGGCAGGTGGGGTAGTAAGTTTTGCATAAAGCCAATTTTTCCTACAATACGAGGGGGCAAAATATTATTACTACAATGTTGGTTGATTAATGAGATGGTTCCATCAACCAATTCTCATACCCAAGTTGTCATTTAAAAACCCACATAAATACAATTAATTGTGTTGAGATTTCCAGATAGTTCAGTTCCTTTGGCTCAAACTGTCCATGACCGTGGACACGCCTAATCGATTAGGTTTGGGTACTCTACAGAGTTTTGCACACGTTCCCCACAAGATTTGATCGCCTCCGTTGGATTTCTCGCACTTCAGGGTGTTTGAGAAATGGAAGACCAAAACATGGTCTTCTAAAGGGTTTCCCCGAGACTCTGTCGGTGCCCATCCTTTCCTACTATTCTTCTACATCTCATAGCACCGCCTGTCCAGGGTCACCACGATATCCAACCAAGCCAGAGCCCATAATGGCTTGTGTCTGTGCTGGTAAGCCTTGGGTCTTGAAGCATCCATCCATCTATTTTTGCCTGGGTGGACCTTTCCGCATGAATACTGACACTTCTCCAGCAACATCTAGGCTAACCACTGGTTTCTCCAGGGCGCCGTTCAACCATCATCCACCCAGGGGTATGTTGAAAACTCAGAGTCTCGAAGTCTTGATCATCTTGTAGGTCTTGAAATTATTAACTCACAACTCTCATGAATCACACAACCAACCCCGTCTACTAATAGCATAGCAAAATTAAATCAACGTTTCCCGAGGCCAATGTGTCAAAGGGTTGAGGGGTGCCTACCACATGATACTACATCAAGTAACCAAGTTTCCAAATTACCTACTTTGCATGCAATTGGGGAGATGGTAGAACAAATGCAATAAAACATGGGTAATCATGATCGAAGTGACTTGCCTTGCTAACGATCCTCGTACTCAAGTGACTCTAGATAACATGCTTCGCACTCCGGATGATCTAACGAATAAAACAAAACACACAATAAGCAACCACACTACAATTCACACAACAGCAAACTAAACAAATACTTCAACAAACAAATAGCACAATCAAAAGGAAGAATCACTCAAAGTATAAGACTCTAAAATTTTTGGTGTCAAATCTCTACTAAGAGATGACAAGTCAAAAACAAATTTTGAACAACTAGGCATTTAGATAACTGAAAATTAAATACAAAATTTTATTAGAAAACAGAAAGTGTTTCATTATAAAAATTTTGTGCAAAAAGAGTTACTACAAAACTTTTTTCTAAACAATACTAAAGGTGAAAATAAGGTGTACCAATTCAAACTAGAGCACAAAACAAATTAAAAATATATTTTTATTAACAGAAAATAATACATCTAATGTCGAAACAACAGACCTAATGAATTCTAAAAACAAAAGTTAAACTAAATCAGGTTCAAACTAAACTAAAATCAAACTAACTAAACTCTATTAAGAACTAAACAGATTCTGTTTTTGTTTAAAACCCTAACCAAATTCATCCTAAAAATTCTCAAACTATGTAGGATGATAGTTCTAACTAAAACAAAATAGTGGCAAAAAGATTCACTCAAAAATTTATTTTTAAACTCTAGTTATACAAATTTTAGTAATTTAAGAAAATTTGGTTAGATTCAAAATCTAAAGTTCAAATTTGAAATCTAATACTTCAGGATGAAACTACATGAAATTTGTGACCTAATGCAAAAAGAATCAATGAAAAACACTAATTAGTTTATAATATAACAAAAATCAAAATCAAAACACATTCTATTTTCTAAAACAGAAACAGAAAAAGAAAAAAATTATCGATTGGTTAGGGGCTACGTGGCATGCTCTGATTGGCCGAGGCCATGTGCGTGCGAGGTGTTTGCGGTGGACGACCGAAACGTAAAGGAAAATGGTTTGCCGTTTAAATCTTCTAATCAGGCATGTTGGATCTAGATCTGACGGTTGTGGGTGGAAGTGCGGCTTACAGAGGAGGGGGGTCGGAGTTCTAGCGAGGTCGACGGCGGCCGGACGTCGGAGGTGCTCGAGGCTGGTGCTGCGGTGGTCGAGGGCGGCGTCTGAAGTGCTCAGGCAACGGTGGCGAAGCTCCGGCATCGATTGGTGGTGTCGCACAGGGCTGGGGACGACGGAGGCGACGATCTCGTGCTTAGAGAGCTTCGGTCATCGACCGAACTCCGGCAAGGTGGTGCGGTGGCGTTCTGGCGAGGGTAGAGGGGGTAGCAGGGTGGAACGGAGAGCAGAGAGGCAGGGGCTCTTTATAGGCTAGGTGCAGGGTCGGGAGAGGGAGAGAGGAGAGAGATCAGCGGGTCGAGATCACCAGCGACGTCGGGGGCGAGGGGAAGGGGATGAGCGCGGGGATGGCGCTGTCGGATGGTGGGTCTCGCGCGTCAGTGAGAGAGGGGGCGGTGTTTGCACGTCGGTGGCCGATCCGAAATGAATTCGGGGTTTAAATGGCTGTGGGCCGGCCTGTTTGCTAATTAAAACGTTTAAATACGTTTCCTTTTCTATTTTCAACAACATTTAAAATCCTTTAATGCATTCAAATCATTTCCAAACATAGGGAATATATATATCAAAATGATCAGGGGAATAAATTCTATCTAATGAACATTTTTCCTCTGTCAAAATGACTACTTTAAAAAAAAAATTCAGAAAATACCTAATTGATTTTAAATTCTTTTGAGATAAACTTTCAAATAACCCCCTGGTTTTATTGCTCAAATATTTCACCAAGATGCTCCTGGTGTGGAGTGTCATGTTACTCCTCTCTTTTTATGAATATTTCCAGGGATTTTTAATAAATGAAACAAGTAATTGGAGAAAAGGAAAGGGCCTTTTAGAAATCCAAAACAAGAACTTCAACAATTCACTTCATTCAAACAAAGTGATGATGATGCATAGCTATAATTTTGTAACATTCCAAAATGAAATTTTGGGATGTTACAAACTTACCCGCCTTAAGATGAATCTCGCCCTCGAGATTTGGGTTGGCTAGAAAATAGGTGCGGGTGGTCTCTACGAAGATCTTCTTCGCGTTCCCAGGTGGCTTCTTCCTCGGTGTGGTGACTCCACAGAACCTTACAAAACTTGATGGTCTTGCTACGGGTAACTCTGTTGGTAGGCTCAAGGATTCTGAAAGGCTTCTCCTCGTATGTCAGGTCATTGTCAAGTTGTATGGCCTCTAGGGGCAGTGTGTCTCTCAAAGGAATATCAGCCATCTGAGAGTGGCATTTCTTCAGCTCAGAAACATGGAAAACATCATGAACTCCGAACAGTCCTTCTAGCAATTCCAGCTTGTATGCAACTTTGCCTCTGTGTTCAAGAATTTTGTAGGGGCCTATGAATATGGGTGCTAACTTTCCTTTAACACCAAACCTCTTGATTCCTCGAAGTGGGGACACACGAAGATATGCTCGGTCTCCCACTTCATACGTCACCTCCTTGCGTTTGCTATTAGCATAGCTTTTCTGCCTGGATTGGGCTATCTTGAGTCGGTCTCAAATCAGTTTGACCTTTTCTTTAGAATCTCGGATAAGATTGGGACCAAAAAGTTGTCGGTCACCAACACCATCCCACATCAATGGTGTTCTGCACCTCCTTCCGTATAAAGCTTCAAAAGGGGCCATCTTCAGACTCGTTTGATAACTGTTGTTGTACGAGTACTCTGCGTAAGGTAAGTTGTCATCCCAACTAGACCCATAATCTAGCGCACAAGCTCTCAACATGTCCTCCAGAAAATGATTGACTCTCTCGGTCTTTCCATCGATCTGCGGATGAAAAGCTGTACTGAATTCCAGCCTTGTACCCAAAGTTTCATGTAACGGATTCCAAAACTTTGAGGTAAATTGTGTTCCTCTATCTAACACGATACTCCTCGGAACTGCATGCAGACATACGATCCTGGTCATATATATCTTGGCTAACTTAGCACTGGTATAGGTGGTCTTCACCGGAATGAAATGAGCTACCTTGGTCAAGCGATCAACCACTACCCAGATGGAATCATAACCTGAACGTGTCCTGGGTAATCCTGTGATGAAGTCCATACCAAGATTATCCCATTTCCACTCGGGTATCGGCAAAGGTTGGAGTATCCCTGCTGGTTTCTGATGTTCCGCCTTTACTCGCTGACAAACATCACATACCGCAACGTGTTCGGCAATATCCTTCTTCACACCTGTCCACCAGTAACTTTCCTTCAAATCCAGGTACATCTTGGTGTTGCCTGGGTGTATCGAGTATGGTGAATCGTGGGCTTCTTGAAGTATCAACTTCCTAAGCTCTGGGTCATTGGGCACATAGATTCGGTTTTCAAACCATAGAGTACCTTGTTCATCTTCATGAAAGTCTTTAGCTTTTCCATCCTTCATTCTCTGCTTTATATCAGCTATCTCCTTGTCCGATTTCTGGGCTTCACGTATTCTTTCGGTCAAGGTGGGCTGGATCTCTAGTGTGGCAACATATCCTTTTGGAACTATCTCTAGCCGAAGCTCTCTGAGATCATCGCTTAACTCCTAGTGTAATCCTCCGGCTATGACTGTGTTCACATAACTCTTCCGACTCAAAGCATCTGCTACAACATTTGCCTTTCCTGGATGGTAATGCAGTATCATGTCATAGTCCTTGATTAACTCTAAACATCTCCTCTGTCTAAGGTTCAACTCCTTCTATTGAAGATATACTTCAGGCTTTTATGATTAGTGTAAACATCACAACTATTTCCGATAAGGAAATGTCTCCAGGTCTTGAGTGCGTGCACTACGGCTGCTAGTTCCAAATCATGGGTGGCATAATTCAACTCATGGGGTCGTAGCTGTCTGGATGCATAGGCTACAACTTTTCCTGCATGAGTACTCCTCCAAGTCCTTGACGTGATGCGTCACAATAAACCTAGAAGTCCTTCCAAATGTTTGGCAGTATCAATACTGGGGCTGTGACCAAACGTTTCTTCAACACCTGAAAACTGGCCTCACATTCCTTAGTCCAGATATACTTAGACTCTTTCTTCAACAATTCCATCATGGGTTTGGAAATCTTTGAGAAATTCTCAATGAATCTCTGATAATATCCGGCAAGTCCGAGAAAACTACGGATCTCCTTAACTGAGGTGGCTGACTTCCACTCGGTGACTCCTTCAACCTTAGCGGGGTCTACTGCTATTCCTTCTCCAGAAATAATGTGTCCAAAGAATCTGACTTCCGTCAGCCAGAATTCACATTTACTGAACTTGGCATATAACTGATGCTCTCTAAGCTTCTCCAGAACTAAACGCAAGTGTTCCTCGTGTTCTTCCTCGCTCTTGGAGAATATCAAAATGTCATTGATGAACACTATGACAAACTTGTCTAGGTATTCCATAAACACCTTGTTCATCATATTCATGAAGTAGGCAGGAGCATTAGTCAAACCAAAGGACATGACAGTATACTCATATAAGCCATACCTTGTGGTGAAGGCTGTTTTGGGTATATCCTGTTCACGAATTTTCAGTTGGTGATACCTTGATCGAAGATTGATCGTGGAGAATACTTTGGCTCCTACTAGCTGATCAAACAAGTCATCAATCATCAGCAGAGGGTACTTGTTCTTGATAGTCACCTCGTTTAATGCACGATAATCGACTACCATCCTCAAGGTTTTATCTTTCTTTTCCACCAAAACAACTGGGGATCCCCAAGGTGAAGAACTTGGGAGAATATATCCCTTATCCAATAACTCCTTAATCTACTTCTTGATTTCTACTAAATCATTTGCGGGCATCCGATAGGGTCTCTTCGAAATTGGGGCGGTTCCTGGTAGTAACTCTATCAGAAACTCAATCTCTCTATCTGGTGGCATGCCTGGTAATTCCTTCAGGAATACATCTCGAAAGTCATGTACCACCGGCACTTCCTCCAGAACAACTCCTGTGAGGGAATTTAACCGAGCACTCATCCATGTGCGTCGAGATACATACTTAATCCTCTTGTTCTCTGGGGTGGTGAGTGAAATAGACCTACTCGGGCGATCAAGATTTCCTTCATACTTGGTCATCCAATCCATGCCGAGGATTACATCCAATCCCTGGGATTCTAATACGATGAGGTCGGTAGGAAAAACATGGTTTCCTATGTGGAGTTTCAAGGCGTGGCATCCTATCCTTGCCATCATCATACCTCATGGGGAATTGACCTTAATGGGCTGACTAAGGGTTCTGGTGGGTAAACCATACTATTCCACAACTACCCTTGATATGAATGAGTGGGTTGCACCAGAATCAAAAAGTACCAAACTGGACATGAATGCAATAAAAACTTACCAACCATAGTCTCGGGCTGATCATCGACTTCTTCCACATCAAGGTGGTTCACCTGAGCATGAGGAAAAGGATTTGGCTCCTTAACTACGGAGTTGCCGTTGTTGTTGTCATTTCCATTTCCTTGCTTGTTCTGAGGGCATTCAGTGGCATAGTGCCCTGTCTGCTGGCACTTGAAACAGGTGATATGGCTCAGATCCTTTTGAGCTAGAGTGGAACAGGGCTAGTTGCCATTCCCATTTCCGTTGCCATTCTTGAAGTTGCCACTGTTGGGACGATTATTCCCATTTCCTCCATGGTTGTGGCCTACATGGTTGTGCATGTGATGAGTGTGTCCTCCATACTTACCGGTCCCTGATCCGGTATTCTCTGAGTACGGGGAGTAGCGGGGCTTCTGTTGAGCTCCAGAGTGAGATTTCCCCTGTCCATACTTCCTCTTGCGGTTCTCGATTTGATGCTGCTTCCCCTCCAAGATGAGGGCCTTATCTACCAGCTCCTAGTAGTTGCTGAAAGTAGCCACCATCAGCTGCACGCTCAACTCATCGTTGAGTCCTTCCAAGAACTTCTCCTGCTTGGCTGCATCATCGGCCACATCTCCGGGTGCATAACGAGCCAACATGCTGAAATCATCCACATACTGGGCCACGGAACGGTTCCCCTAGCGTAAGTTGCAAAACTCACACTTCTTCAGACTCATGGCTCTAGCTGAGACATGAGCGGTGCGGAAAGCTAGCTTGAACTGCTCCCAAATCACACCAACAATGGGGTACGTGGTGGTGTAGTTCCCCCACCATGAAGCTGCTGGTCTCTTCAGTTGATGGGCGGCAAAGCCCACCTTTTCAACCTCAGTGCATCCAGCGGTGGTGAGTTCCCTCTCCATCTTGCGGAGCCAATCATCTGCCACAATGGGCTCAGTGCTACTGGAGAAAGTTGGTGGATTCAGCCGCAGAAAACGGGTGAGGTTGTCGCCTTGAGGTGGAGGGTGGTTGTTGTGGTTGTTGGTCTGGTTCTGAATCAACAGCTGCATCAGGGCGTTCTATTGATGGAGAAGTTGTGTGAGGTCCGGCGGGAAAGTGAAGTCGGGCTCACGTCGCGGAGGCATCTTGCTGTTTTCACAGGGGTGAGAATTAGAATAGAACAAGGACCTAAAAGGAAATTTCACTACCCATATGCAATGCGACAAACATATCACACCGAATGCTCATTCATTTATTCAACTCAAGGTTCAACATCGAGATACAAATCTCCAAATCAAACTAAGCATCGACCTACGCTTTACCGACAAAAATAAAGATACATGGGGACATAACTAAAGTTCTCCTCAAAAGTACATGGTGAAGTGGCCTCCTCCGGTGACTATCTCCTCATAGTCATCATCGTTGCTGATCAAGGGAGCCATGTCTCCTTCTGGATGAAGATTTTCCCCCATGTCCAACTGTTCCTCCAGAGTTGCAATGCGAGTGTTCAGGTTATCGATCCTATCTAAGAAATCCTTCACTTCATACTCATGCTCGTACTTGGCTTCCCATAGGTCAGCTTCGAGGTCAATCTCGCGGTTCATCAGCCTCTTGATCATCTTCGTGTCGGCACGTACCCGAAGCTCCAAGGTCCTGATGTGCGTCTCCAAAGTCTGGATATAGGAATTGGTGGTGTCTTCAGTGGGAGGGGTTATCATATTTCCATTGGCATCCCTGCGACAAACCACGCTAAGTCCTGGTGAAATGGGTCCACCCCTGTATTCCTCCTGAATACGTCCAAGGGCACGATGAATTGCCATATCTCTCCCAAGAATCCAGCTGGGTGCCACAAACTTGAAGTCGATGGGTTCCTTACAATTTCCAAAGGTCTTTCCGGGGATGTGCACGTCGATCCTGTCGTGTCCGTCTTTTGGAAAAGACATGATAGGAGTCCCGGTGATGCTTGGCACGGCAATCCTGACGTCCCTGACGATCTCCACCAGCTCCTTGCCAAAGGGCATTGTCGCGACAGGCTGACAAAACTCCGTGATCAAAACTGGGATGAAGGTGGCCATCTATAAATTTTGAAATAAATCAGAGGGAAGTCAGAAACGAGTAGATGAGATTATAAGAATTTTAAAGACAAAAGAGAAATAAATCCTAAGGCTTTTCCAATCCTAGAGGTTACGTTCTACGGTTAGCGTGTGCTCTGATACCATTTCTGTAACGACCCGACCTGAAAGGTCGAATCTCCGGTGTTTTTATACCATCCTAAGATCATGCTGGTACACACACGGTACATCAATGTATATATCGAAGTGAAATCACATAGCTTTAATAATCAAAAAATCTCATATCGAGTCCTTTATTACCATAAGAAATTACAATAAAGTGGCTGAATGCCAACTTATGAGAATAACTAATCTTGCGGAAGCTTCAAAGGTAGTTGAGTCCATCTGACTCCAAGGGCATCTCACCGAGCGTAGAGCGTATCCTCACTCCTGGTCGGAAAAGTACTCTGCAACATGATACGTTGCAGCCGTGTAGGTCAGCATATTGAATATGCCGGCAATGTCACAAAAGAGGGGGTAAAGTAATCATCTATTCTATATGCATATATGGCAGGTGGGGTAGTAAGTTTTGCATAAAGCCAATTTTTCCTACAACAAGAGGGGGCAAAATATTATTACTACAATGTTGGTTGATTAATGAGATAATTCCACCAATCAATTCTCATAACTAAGTTGTCATTTAAAAACCCACATCAATACAATTAATTGTGTTGAGAGCTCCAGATAGTTTAGTTCCTTTGGCTCAAACTGTCCATCACCGTGGACACGCCTAATCGATTAGGTTTGGGTACTCTGCAGAGTTTTGCACACGTTCCCCACAAGATTTGATCACCTCCGTTCGATTTCTCGCACTTCAGGGTGTTTGAGAAACGGATGACCAAAACATGGTCTTCTAAAGGGTTTCCCCGAGACTCTGTCGGTGCCCATCCTTTCCTACCATTCTTCTACATCTCGTAGCACCGCCTGTCCAGGGTCACCACGATATCCAACCAAGCCAGAGCCCATAATGGCTTGTGGCTGTGCAGGTAAGCCTTGGGTCTTGAAGCATCCATCCATCTCTTTGTGCCTGGGTGGACCTTTCCGCATGAATACTGGCACTTCTCCAGCAACATCTAGGCTAACCACTGGTTTCTCCAGGGCGCCGTTCAACCATCATCCACCCAGGGGTATGTTGAAAACTCGGAGTCTTGAAGTCTTGATCATCTTGTAGGTCTTGAAATTATTAACTCACAACTCTCATGAATCACACAACCAACCCCGTCTACTAATAGCATAGCAAAATTAAATCAACGTTTCTCGAGGCCAATATGTCAAAGGGTTGAGGGGTGCCTACCAAATGATACTACATCAAGTAACCAAGTTTCCAAATTACCTAGTTTGCATGCAATTGGGGAGATGGTAGAACTAATGCAATGAAACATGGGTAATCATGATCAAAGTGACTTGCCTTGTTGACGATCCTCGTACTCAAGTGACTCTAGATAACAAGCTTCGCACTCCGGATGATCTAATGAATCAAACAAAACACACAATAAGAAACCACAGTACAATTCACACAACAGCAAGGTAATCAAATACTTCAACAAACAAATAGCACAATCAAAAGGAAGAATCACTCAAACTATACGACTCTAAAATTTTTGTTCTCAAATCTCTACTAAGACATAACAAGTCAAAAATTTGTTTTGAACAACTAGGCATTTAGATAACAAAAAATTAAATACAAAATTTTATTTCAAAACAGAAAGTATTTCATTATTAAAAATTTGTGCAAAAAGAGTTACTACAAAACTTTTTTCTAAACAATACTGAAGGTGAAAATAAGATGTACCTATTCAAACTAGAGCACAAAACAAATTAAAAAAATATTTTTATTAACAGAAAATAATACACCTAATGTTGAAACAACAGAACCTAATGAAATCTAAAAACAAAATTTAAACTAAATCAGGTTCAAACTAAACTAAAATCAAACTAACTAAACTCTATTAAGAACTAAACAGATTCTGTTTTTGTTAAAAACCCTAACCAAATTCATCCTAAAAATTCTCTAACTATGTAGGATGATAGGTCTAACTAATACAAAAGAGTGGCAAAAAGATTCACTGAAAGATATATTTTTAAACTCTAGTTATATAGATTTTAGTAATTTAAGCAAATTTGGTTAGATTCAAGTTCTAAAGGTCAAATTTGAAATCTAAGACTTCAGGATTAAACTACATGAAATTTGTGACGTAATGCAAACATAATCAATTAAAAACACTAATTAGTTTAGAAGATATAAAAAAAATAAAATCCTAACACATTTTGTTTTCTAAAACAGAAACAGAAAAAGAAAAAAATTATTGATTGGTTAGGGGCTACGTGGCATACTGTGATTGGCCGAGGCCGTGTGCGTGCGAGGTGTTTGTGGCGGACGACCAAAACGTAAAAGAAAACGGTTCGCCGTTTAAATCTTCTAATCAGGCGCGTTGGATCTAGATCTGACGGTTGTGGGTGGAAGTGCGGCTTACAGAGGAGGGGGGTCGGAGTTCCGGCGAGGTCGACGGCGGTCGGACGTCGGAGGTGCTCGGGGCTGGTGCTGTGGTGGTCGAGGGCGGTGTCCAAAGTGCTCAGGCGACGACGTCGATTGGTGGTGTTGGATGGGGCTGGGGACGACGGAGGCGACGGTCTTTTGCTCGGAGAGATTCGGTCGTCGACCGAACTCCGGCGAGGTGGTGCGGTGGCATTCTGGCGAGGGAAGAGGGGGTAGCGGGGTGGAACGGAGAGCGGAGAGGCAGGGGCTCTTTATAGGCTAGGTGCGGGGTTGGGAGAGGGAGAGAGGAGAGAGATCAGTGGGGTCGGGATCGCCGGCGATGTCGGGGGTGAGGGGAAGGGGATGAGTGCGGGGATGGGGCTGTCAGACGGTGGGTCCCGCGCATCAGTGAGAGAGGGGGCGGTGTTTGCGCGTCGGTGGCCGATCCGAAATGAATTCGGGGTTTGAATGGCTATGGGCTGGCCTGTTTGCTAATTAAAACATTTAAATACGTTTCCTTTTCTATTTTCCAGAACGTTTAAAATCCTTTAATTTATTCAATCATTTTCAAACATAGGGAATATATATATCAAAATGATCAGGGGAATAAATTCTATTTAATGAACATTTTTCCTCGGTCAAAATGAATACTTTAATTTTTTTCCAGAAAATACCTAATTGATTTTAAATTCTTTTAAGATAAACTTTCAAATAACCCCCTAGTTTTATTGCTCAAATATTTCACCAAGATGCTCCTGGTGTGGAGTGTCATGTTACTCCTCTCTTTTTATGAATATTTCCAGGGATTTTCAAATAAATGAAACAAGTAAATGGAGAAAAGGAAAGGGCCTTTTAGAAATCCAAAAGAAGAAATTCAACAATTCATTTCATTCAAACAAAGTGATGATGATGCATAGCTATAATTTCATAACATTCCAAAATGAAATTTTCGGATGTTACAGGCTCGCACAGAGAGCAGATCTGATGGGCAACGCGTGAGATTTTTACCAAGGTTCGAGCCACAAAAGTGCATAAAACCCTACTCCTGCTTAGTTGTATTGTGGATGTTTTAGGGTTCCATCTACAGGAGCGCTCCAAGGAGCTGCTACATGTGTGAGCAAGTAACGCCCTGGGCCTCCTTTTATATGACCAAGCGGATACCAGTAGTGGCGTAGAGTGCGTGCGTACACGGAGTGTACAGAGCTATAGTGCTATCATACCTAAAACTAACGGTGTCGGGCAGGCGCATTTAATGCACCATCAGGCATCTTTGACTATCTACCGAACGGGACGGGAGCCCGTCCCATCGGCACCACTTAGCCCCTCAATCGCCGGCGCCGCGACACATGCCTAGGTGGGGTGACACCTGGCTTGAACGCTGGTGGGGTCTTGCCAGGGGTTCGCCTTGCCAGGTCTCGTCGGGGCTTCGGAGGCCATCCCGACAAGGCCTTGCCGGGGGTCTTGATTGCTTGGATGTCTTCTTGATTCTTCTATGTTTGTAACTGGCAGATCCCCGCCAGGCCTTGCCGCCAGGGTGGCTACTATTGCCCGTGCACAAGTAAGGGGCACTAGAGAACCCAAAACTCTAGTGCAATGACAATGAGTATACGAAATTGTCTTACACTGGCAAACAAGCTACATCAATACAACAACATATCGAAGCAACATACAGAAGAGCAGGGTCCGACTACGGACACAAACAAATGATAAATTGACATCCATCCTTGCTCTTCAAGGCTGGAACTCATCCTGGACTGATGAAGAAGAAGAAGTCCAAATCAAATCTAGCATCGCGCTCATGTCAAATCTTCGCATTACCTGTACCTGCAACTATTGTTGTAGTAATCTATGAGCCACAGGGACTCAACAATCTTATTTCCAAGGGTATCAAGACTATTAGAGCTTAATGGGTGAGGTATGGTTAAGTGGTCAGGCTGCAGCAAGCACTAAGCATTTATTTGAGTAGCTAACTTACGAGTACAAGAATAAATGGGGATGATCATCGTATGAATGGACGTGAACTAGTAATGATCTCTAAGAGATCTTGAACACCTACTTATGATCAAACACAACCCCACCGTGTTCTCTCTCGGATCAGAAATTCACGAGAAGAGACATTCACAGTTACCCACGCGATTGGTGTATTTTATTTGAGTTTACTTCAAGTTTGCTATGACCGGGTGTTAAACAAAGTTTCCAAGTTACCACGTAACCGTGGGCACGGCTTTCCGAAAGATTTAACCCTGTAGGGGCGCTCCAACTCATCCATCACAAACTAACCACATGCTGCGTTGGAATTCCTCAACCTCGAGATAGCCCGAAGTATTCTCAGAATTCCTCACAGAAAACATTCGAGAAAGGTAAAACAAGTCCAACAAGACTGCCCGACGTGTTGACGAACCCGATAGGAGCCGCGCATCTTGTTCTCAGGACACGATGGATATGCGACGCGTACGGTGGCCTGATAGACAACACCCATGTTGCCCTGGGGTGGCCCCACACAGTGCTCTAGTTTTGGACCAGCACCATCAGCACTGGCCCCCTGTATTATGTTGAAACAAAACTCAGGTAGCGCTAACTCCATAGGCGTCAAGTTAATTATCAGTATTATTCTATTGGGCAAATGTAGTACCAAAGTTGGGCTTTGCCAGACAAGTTTTATCCTAAAACGAAAATCAAGGGGGTCCCCATAACAACCCCAAGCATGTTAGGAGCGCTCAATATGGAACATAACACCTGTACACAAGTAACTAGGGTAGCAAAAGTGGAACAAAATACCTAGCATAAGGCCAAACCTTCCACCTTTACCAAGTATATATGTGCATTAAATTAAATAGCAATAAAATTGTGATATATCAAAAATATCCATGTTGCAAATGGAAAGAACTTGCACCTGCAACTAGCAACGCTATAAGAAAGTCTGAGCAAGCGGTAACATAGCCAAACAATGGTTTGCTGGGATGTGGAGGGGTTAGAGCCCCTTCATGGCATTTTGGGAGGCTTACCAAACAAGTGGTAGGTAGCGAGACAAGCGATAGAAACGAGACAACTAGCATGGCAATGATAGTAATGGTATCCAGGGAAATGGTCATCTTGCCTGAGATCTCGTTTGGAAGAAGATCGAGTCCATGAAGAAGATGAACTAACGCATTCGAGCGAATCCTCACATGCCGAACGCTTTCAGAACTCTATCGAGAAGAAGCAATCCGAAAACAACAATTAACACCACAACATATCCATGACATGATGCTCAAACAAACATCATGCATGGTCGGTTTAATTATGCAAGGCATGGCAATCACAACAAACAATACTGCACATTAAGTGAAGCTCAATATGCAATGAGTGGCATATTGAAGAAACTCCACGTTCAATTCCTATGTTTGATCTTATTAATTTACTCAACGTATTCAATGTTGTAAAAACATGGCAAGAGGTGAAGCATAATGAAACTACACTATCTAGGGATCTTAAATGTGGCCAGAAGCAACATATAGCATTTCCGAAACAACCTCATATGCAAATTATGAATTTGGTCTAGATCCGAGTTAAACATGTTTTATATTTATTAGACAGGAAGCCGAAGTCACCAAGTTATTCTACACATTTTTTCTAGGCAAGTTACATATGTGGAACATAAAAGCGGAGCTACAGTTATGAAGTTACCAAATAAATCATTCAACATGACAATTACACGAAATACATGATAACAACAAGTTAAACCTTTTTAACATGATTGAAAGTTGGCTATTGTGAATCTACACAAAATTCTAAATATTTTTCATATATAATTCATTTTAATCCGATGCACGTTTATTTATTTATGAGTGATGCAAATTAATGCATTTTCTGTAATTATGGAATTCCTTGGGAATTGGAGATATTCACAACCTGAAAAAAAATCTATGTGGGCCGAATTTGTAATAGGACATGAACTGTGGACATTGGCGTCACATACTAAAATGCACCTATGGGCATTGAATAGTAGCAATGCAACATGGGCCAAGGTCCAAGAGAAAAAAAAGGGCGCTTGGGGGAGCTCACCTCGTGGGCTTCAGCTCACTAGGAGAGGAGGTCGGACGGTCCAGTGGCGGAGCTGGGCCGGTCCTTAGGGAGCGGTTGGCTGGCCCATGTGGGCGACGAGCGGTCAATGGGCACTGGGATATCGCCCTCGTCCTCCCGATCCAGAGGAGGAGACCATGGCAATGGGGAGGCGCGGAGAGGCTAGGAACAGACTGGGGCGGTCTAGATCACTAGGCATCATTTTGTGAAAGACAATAGTTTTATGAAGAATTTCATCAAGATCACTCAATGAATAACTTGGATATCGTTTCTCCAAGTCATTCCATAAATTACAAGCACATTCAAAATTCTTCATTTGATTAAGCACAATTGTAGGCAATCCTCTAACGATAATATAATAGTTCTAAGATTGCACATCATATCAATTTCCTCTTCGTGTGTGGGATGTAAAGGATAAATGGGAGGTATTAACATACTTGCTCAAGTGAAATTCATTGAAAATCTCAACAACCTTATATTTCCATTGACTATAATACTCACCGTCAAGAATAGGCGCTCTACAACTCAAACTTCCCACACTAGACACATTCATCTTCCTCCATGGTGATGAAACCGATATAATGGAGACCAATGCTCTAATACCACTTGTAGGATCACTAGAAGTGTGTCTAGAAGGGGGTTGAAAAGACTACTAGTAGGAATTAAAAACCTAACCTTTTCCCAAGTTAATTGGTTGGTAGATTTTAGCAATTATAGAAAGTCTGGCACACAAGAGACATGCAAGTCGACAAGTATGGCAGCAGAAAGTAAAGACATTCCACATTGAAGTAAAGAGTAGAGATAGGGAGATCAAACGCATGAGGGACACGACGATGTTTCCTTTGGTTCTGATAGGTGGTGCTATCGTATGTCCACGTTTATGGAGTCTTCAACCCACGGAGGGTAACAGTCGCGAGAGTCCATGGAGGGCTCCACCCATAAGGGTCCACGAAGTAGCAACCTTGACTATTCCATAACGGCTTCCGCCCATGAAGTACTAGCCTCACTATGAGTAGATCTTCACGAAGTAGGCGATCGTCTTGCCCGTACAAACTTCTTGGTTCAAATCCACAACATGAACTAGGAGGCTCCCAAGCGACACCTAACCAATCTAGGAGGCACCACCCTCCAAAAGGTAATAGGCTCGACCATGTCGATGAAATCCTTGCTCTTGTGCTTCAAGATGATAGAATCCTAAACACACAATCACTCTCTCACAGATTTGTCTTTGGTGGAAGAGATTGATTTGGTTGAAAGCAACTTGGGGAGGCTAGAGATCAAGATTCATATGGTAGGAATGGAATACCTTGATCTCAACACATAAGTAGGTGACTCTCTCTCAGAAAATTGGATGGGGCAAGTATGTAATAGTTTTGAGTGCTTCTCCTTCTAGTGGGTGGTGGTGAAGGGGTATATATAGGCATCCCCAAAAATCCAACTGTTAAACCTAAAGTCACCAACTCGGTGATACCAAAGTGTAAAACACGATGGTATCAAAGTGATCAAAAGGCACTAGCTTTTTAATCTTGGTGAGACCGATACATAATTCTCAGTGGTATCGATAAGGTGACCAACAGTCAGATTGCACAACTTGGTGATGCCAATCCAAAAAACTCGGTAAGAACGATTTTATGAAACGAGGTAACAGAAAGTTGGCAAGCTGAACTCGGTGGCACCGATGCCGAATCGGTTGCACCGAAGGGCTAGGGTTTAGCATGGGTCTGTCTAAGTTTGGGAATCGGTGGCACCGAGTGGGAATTATTGGTAGCACCGATTTTCATGAATGGCTTGGACAGACTTTTGTTGAAGATTTTGTGGGTGTTTTTGGTGACTATCACTTGTGCACGTGGAGCATCTTGTTCTCCAACAGTACCTTACCCCCTTTTAATAGTATTGACTTTCCTATGGACTCAAAGTGATTTATCACAAAGTAAAATGTAGAGTCCTCTTTCTAGAAGCTTTGCCAATCCATTTCCTTGCATCTTGGGGTATCTCCTCTCAACCCTTTTTGCCAACCCATCTCTCTCTATGGACTTTCACCAGAAATACACAAGGTAGAAATGTTAGGCCAAGAGACAATGTATGTTGTCATGAATTATCAAAACCAGCAAGGGACCGCATTGTGCTTTCAAACGCCCTTAGTGTCTGTTGCCACTCCCGATGATGGTCCCTCGATGACCTACTTGTAGGTGTCCCTAGCACTCCTACGGGCAACATCCTCTTTAGCAGCAACTTGGTTTGCCTCTTCGTGTGCCTCCTTGGCAATCTCCCAAATATTGGTGTCAACATTGAGATCCTCTAGCGAGGGCAGATATGAAACACCGAGGAAAGAAATAAGAATTTTGAATTGACGAGAAGTTCAAGAAGACAAAAAGAAGAAGAAAATAGGACCAAGACTCCAACAACAAGGGACTTACACATGGGCTCCCGTTGAGGAGGCACATCGCCCCCACCAGCACGTCATCCGCGCGAGTCGGCTCATCGGTGGAAGCCCTCGTCGGGTAGCTCCCCTCCAGGGTTGAGCGTCCGTGAGACGCCTTCAGGTGCTCCGTCCCCGCGAGCACGGGAATATAGGTAGTGGCACCAACGTCCGTGCCCAAGCTCTCCATTGGATACAAAGGCGAAGCCTCTTCGTAGGGCCTGGTTGAAGGACGGAGATCAATGACTTCCCACTCTAGCGAAGCACTCTGCTCCAGTGGGGCTGTCGGACTTTGGGCTCCGCAAAACCCTCAAGGTTCGAACACGGGGGCTTGTGCGAAGATCCTCTGCAGCTTCGCCCTAGTTAGCTCGCTACACGATGGTTACTACAGCGAACACACACGATTACGTCGAAGAAGATGAACACGATGGTTTACCCAGGTTTGGGCTGCTGCGAAGCGTAATACCCTAGTCCTGCTTTGGTGAATTGCCTCTCGGGAAGGTGTGGTGGATGAATTGGTACAATGGTCTCGAGCCTCGCAAGGGCGCTCGATTGGTGTTCGTGGCTCTCAGCCTTGCCTTGTGTAGGTGTGTCCGTCCCCTCTCTATGGTGTAGCCTAGCCTCAATATATAGCACTGGCCTGGGTCCTCTTCCCTTATCGCAATGGCAGAAAGGGATCCCACCACGACCAAATTTGAAGGGGAGCAGGAGTACATCCCTGTCTGTCCAAAGGTGGTCTTCGTCTGCAAAGTAGTTGACGATGATGCAGAGGTGGGCTTGGCGATGACATCCGCCGTCTGGGTCTCGTGGTCGTGGTCTTGTTGCACCGGAATGGAAACCTTTGGGAGGCGCATTGGGAACCCGCGTATGTCCTTGCTCCCTTTGCACCAAAGGGGAAACTGCACCGCCTCTCACGCTAGCGCCCGCCTATCCTTCCTTGCGTAATCCTTGACTTCCGAGGCTGGGTTCCACATAGAGATCTCCGCCGCCCCAAAGGGGGTCTGAGGAGGCCCACCCCCTACTGATCCTAATATTGTTCTCCCTCGCGAGCCTGGGATCCTCGCGAGGGCCTTGTCTTGAGTGGAGTCACACCAGGCCGTGCTTGGCTGACGAGGTGGGCCACGCCCTGGGCCGCAGGCAGGCAGATCTGGGTACCCCCGTTCCCTGAACGCCGACAGGGGTGCTTGTCGGGCCCACCGTAGCGGGTGTGGAATCCTCCCTTCTCACCGTCTGCAATGCCAGGGTCTCGCCGTCCCTATAAGACCATCTATGGCAATAAGGATCAGCGAGATCAAGACAAGAATTGAAGCAAGATACAAAAAAATCGGCACTTACGCGTCTTGTTCCTCTAACGAGCTGAAGATGGACATGTTCACATTTTGTCAGTTGAGGAGTGAGTGAACATCATTGATGCTTCAAACTTGAGTTAGACTCACTCGGTTGCAAGCAAGGGCATGAGCTTTCTTGCTATTTCCATGTGCCCGTAACTCATTATCATATGTCATGGAATTCTATGCTCCCTTGTAGTGCACCTAACCTTTTGTAGGTACTTGGAAGAACTTCATTCCACAAGATTGCCATCAACTCCAATCATAAGCAATCTTGTCATTACCAAGTGTCCACAACCCCTCTTGATGATGGAAGGAAGAAGACAACAAAAACATATACTTGATCTTATTGCAAAAAGATAAGTAGTATCATGTCAATTGGATATATCCATTGTTCTTCCTTGCATGACTAACCTTTGTAGGTGACTAGTGTACTAGAATGAGAAGGATATCTCCGAATTCAAGATGATCGTCATCAACCCCGAGCAGCCTCAAGAAGTTCACCTATGAGCGACCTCATCAACATCACTCAAAGGTATGTACTCATATCTTTGAAAAGGCTTTACTCCAAGTCATGGGCTAGAGCAACTCGAGTGATATGAAGACATTAAAATGCTTAATCAAAAAATGGTAACCCCATTTTGAGCTTAAACGATGAGTATGACCTAAGTATTCTTGCTTGGCTCCTAAGTCAATATACTCTAATATAGGTGACCTAGTCACCGCCCATCATTTCATTTAGATAAGAATCTTGCGTGGTTTGCTTTCTATTTGCATCTCTCGTAACCACTCAAATCTTATCTATTTGATGACCTTTGTAAAAATTTCGCATCTTCTTTTTGAAATTATTTCTTTTGTCTCTGTGAAAATAGAAACTTGAGTTGTTTCGATGACCTCTTCTTGTGATATTCTTGTTCCTTCGATGACCCCTTAATTTAAAAAAAATAGAGGGACAAGACCAAACAATACTTTGGGGGAGAAATTCTTTATTCAAGGATCCCTAGCTCCAAGGAAAAGTAAACTAAAATTTGCAAAAGGGAGAGAAGCTACATTCAATGATTCCCTTAGTTTTTCTGTGAACCCACCTTTCAATGACCCTTGTTCTCAAGGATCCCTTCCTTGTCAATGATCCTTGTCACTACTCCTAAGCTTAACCTTTTCGGTATTTTATGCCAAACGGGGAGAGTATCAAAGCTTCATGCTAAAGGGAGAGTTCCAAGCTTATGCAAAGGGGGAGATATGATTTAGGGGGAGAGGAAAATATCAAAAGTTCACACTTATATAAACAAGGGGAGAACAACAATGTAGGTGAGAAAACTATTATTTTGAGAAAAGTCCAAACCGAGCTAGACCTGGGGACATGGGCGAGTACATGATCGCCCGCGGGAGATCGAACAAAACCCGACCCAGAGACATGGGCATATGTTCCACCCTCCGTATCCAAGCGGGTGTCGCGCGCCCTAGAGACATGGGTGTGTGTTCCACCCTCCGCCTCCAGGTTGGGATCATCTGGCTTGAAGACATGGGCATGTGTTCCATCCTCTGTCTCCAAGCTAGGGTCATCCACCCTGGGGACGTGGGCGCACGCTCCACCCTCCGTTCCCAAGCAAGTAACACCCGGTCCCTAGTCCTAGGTGCCTATTCAAGGCAGCTCCCTACCAGCGGGTGCGCCCCACAAGGCTGCCTACTCCAGGCATCCTCGCGGAGCCAATCCCTCATGCTGCCCTCATGAGGCTATGCATACCTACCTACGCGAGAGCCGCTCGTGAAGTTGCGTACGCACCTCCTGTCACCATGGTAGCCGGCATTGCTTCCTTCTTGGCCCAAGCGCTCGTCAACATGGTCATTGTAAAGTTCCTCAAGCCCCCGGGTGCCGGCGCGGTCCAGCCTCTAGTCCTCCCTGGTTTCGGTGGGCGCGCTGAGGGGCGTGAGGCGACACCCCTCTCGCATGGCTAGCACCTCCCACCGGTTTCTATCGGCGCCTCCAGCCAGCTCATGTGCCCCTAGCGACTCGGGCCAGGCCCTCGGTGGGCGCAAGTCGCCGTGGACATCCGAGCATGCCTGTACGGCCCAGGCGCTGTGCCAGCCGGTTGAGCGGGTCCATGGGCGCGAGCCTTGCTGGGGTACACCTAGGTCTCATTGGTGGCAGTGACGCATCTAGGGGCTGTAGGATCGAAAGTAGGTCTAGAGGGGGGTGATTAGACTACTTGACCAAATAAATGTTTTTCCTTTTCCCAATTTTAATTCTTGGCAAGTTTTGGCATTCATATCATATCAAGTAACACCCTACACATACATGTCTAAGAGTGTAGTAGCGGAAAATAAAGACATTGCACGTGTAAGTAAAGAGAGGGTTAGGAAAGACATTGCACATGACACGTTGATTTTTCCCGTGGTTCCGATAGGTGGTGCTATCGTACGTCTATGTTCATGGAGTCTTCAACCCACGGAGGGGAACGGTCGCGAGAGTCCACGGAGCACTCTACCCACGGAGGGTTCCACGAAGAAGCAATCTTGACTATTCCATGCAGCTTCCATCCACGAAGGACTAGCCTCACTATGGGTAGATCTTCATGAAGTTGGCGATCTCCTTGCCCTTACAAAATTCTTGGTTCACTCCACAACACGAAGTAGGAGGCTCCCAAGTGACACCTAACCAATCTAGGAGGCCCCAAAGGTAATAGGCTCGGTAATGACGATGAACTCCTTGCTCTTGTGCTTCAAGATGATAGACTCCTCAACACACAATCACTCTCTCACAGATTTGTCTTGGTAGAAGAGATGGGATTGGTGGAAAGCAACTTGGGGAGGCTAGAAATCAAGATCCATATGGTTGGAGTGGAAGATCTTGACCTCAACACAAGGGTATGTGGTTCTCTCTCAGAAAACTGAGTAGGATAGGTATGGAATAGTTCTGAGTGCTTCTCTTTTGAGAAGGTAGTGGTGGAGGGGTATATATAGGCATCCCCAAAAATCCAATCATTACACACAAAATGACCAACTCCGTGACAACGATGGGTAAATCTCGGTGGTACCGAAGTGACCTAAAGTGGAATCTTTTGAATCTCGGAGGGACGGATATATGAATCTTGGTTGTACCGACAAGGTGACCAACGGTCAGATTTCCCAAACTCGGTGACACCGATTCAGCATTTTCAGACAGACCAAAAATGTGAACTTGCGTAACAGAAACTTGGCAACCCAACTCGGTGGCATCGAGAGCAGTGTCGGCTACACCGAAGTGTTAGGGTTTGGCTGAGTCTGTCTAGGGTTTGGAATCGGTGGCACCGGGATAGGAATGTTGGTTGCACCGATTTTGCATATTTGGCTTTGGATAGACTTTGGTGGGAGAGTTTGCGGATGTTTTGGTGACTATCACTTGTGCACATTTGAGCATATTGTTCATCATCAAAAGTTTGCCCCCTTTTAATAGTATTGGCTTTCCTATGGACTCAAAGTGATTTCTCACAAATTTAAAATGTAGAGTCCTCTTGTTTGAAGCTTGGCCAACCTATTTCCTTGCATCTTGGGGTAATTCCACAATCGTTTTGACATCCCTATCATTGAACTTGTTCTGAAATATACTTGGCGGAAACATTAGTTCAATTTCTTATATGTTGTTATTAATTACCAAAACCACCAAGGGAGAAAATGTGCTTTCAATCTCCCCCTTTTTGGTAATTGATGATAACATATAGATCAAAGCTTCGACAGAGATATAATTAATGAATATAGTCGTCACTTCGAGAAGTATGTGATAAGAAAGAGCTCCCCCTAAATTTGTGCATTATTTTAAATTTGTGTTTGAATGCAAATGCAGAATCGATTAGGTGCATGGGTCACTTATTGCATGTCACATACCACTTGGTGGTGTGCGAGAGTAATTGGAATGAACATCATAGCACAACACAATCAACCAAAGATGAATGATCATCACATAAGCATTAAGATGATAGGAAATAGTAGCATCACACATTAAAGCGTATGATTAAACATCATCAAACGTGTATAACAAGCAAAGCAAAAGAGTATCAGGGCAACCAAAAGCAATTGTTTTTGAAAAAGAAAAAAACACCAAACTCGAAGCCTAAAGATATATATATACACTTCTCCCCCTTTGGCAACAAGTTACCAAAAAGTTCAAAGGCATATCTAAGCGTTCTTGGGATGATCTTCTCCGGTTGTTAATGAAGGAGTCGAGAGAACAACATCGGCAAAGATCTCTTCAGATATCGTGGATAGAGCTGGAGTGGACACTAGAGGAATTGGAGCTGATGGAGCAGGACTTGTGCTGACAGTAGCAGCAGCTGATGAAGAGGGCCTCAAGTCTGGTGCAGACACTATGGCTGATCTAGCCTGAGTAGTGAACTGGGTGCCCAGCCTGAGAGGTGATCCATCCTTGTCCTCATCATCATCTGAAGAAGAAGTAGAAGAGACCCAAGGGATGTTCACTAAGTCAACTTCCTTCTGAAGCTCTATAACTGTCTTTGTCACCTTGTCCACCTTATCACCAAGAGTCTTCATCCTTGTCTCAAAGATCCTCATGAGACTGTTCTGGTTGTCCAGAATCCCCTTCATATCCTTCTGCATGCCCTGAACTACTGAGATCAAAAGATCCATTTGCTCGTTTTCGGATCTGGGAGCTTGAGCACTAGCGGCTCGAACTGCTTCTGCATCTGCCTGTGTTGTAGTAGATGTGGGATGATCTAGGTCCATCACCACAACATTATCCTTGAGTTCTGGCTGTAGGGGCATATGTGGACGATCTAGAGCAAATATGTGCTTCTCCAACTGAGAGTTGATATTATCTAGATGTAGGGTTCATAGCATCAAGAGCGCGTTTGATCAGCAGCAACCCTCTTGATTGTCTCAACAATCAAATCCATGACTATAATCCTGGTATGTCCCTCAAGGTGGATCAACATGTTGATGGAGTAGCCTCGAATCATCTTGTCATCTCCTAACTGGGCATCAAAATATGCCTCAGAATAGTGTTCATGGTACGGAGGCTTGCTTGCAGATAGTAGATAGATCCCAGCTTGTGAGATTGCACTTTGTTTGCGGGGATAGGAGTATACATATCCTTAATGTCATTGTGACTTGCCTTGGATTCTGAGTATACATCCAGATCACCATCCTGAACATCTGGAACTCCTAGAAGTACAGCCCACTCCTCAACAGTAGATTCATACCTCGTTCCTTCAGTCATCCATACAATTCTACCATCTCCGTAGAAATGTGCAGTGGAGTAGAACTGCATGATCATCTCATCATTCCATGTAGTAAGCTCTCTACCAATGAACTCATCCAGACCAATGCAGTCGAAATTATCTTGGACACTTGGAAAGTAGTCCTCATTCTCCTTAATGAATTTCCAATCAACATATCTCATATCGCTAACAGCTGGGCTCTTGTCAAGCAGCACTGTCTCATAAAAGTCCTGTTGCTCTCTGGTGTAGAACATGTAGTCAACAGAAGTTTTCTTCCTTTGGGCATAAGGATCTATAGCTCTCCAAGCTCTCAGTCCTGAGTCTTTCCTCTTCTTCATGTCTCCAGCAACTAAGTGGCTAACATCATGTACTGGAAGATGTGGTCTGAGCTTCATCAATATAGTCAATTCATCATCATCTTCAAGTCCGGAGGCAGTTCCCTTGTTCTTTTCAGAAGCTGGAATGTCTCTGGTAGTCCACTTGGACTTCTGTGCAACAGCTTTCTTGGATGTAGGCTTGGTGCTCTTGGATGTGCTAGACTTTGGCATAGCATCAGACAAAAGTTTCTTGGCCTTCTTCTTGGGAGGGGCCTTCTCAACATGTTATTCCTCCTCTTCCTCAGTAGCAGCACTAGCAACCTCCTCTGGATCTTCATACATGGAGGTAGGCCTGCCAATCACATGGATAATCCTTTTTCAGGATTTCTTCTCCCCTACCTTCTTAGGCATAGACTTCCTTGGGGGGTCAAGGATCACTGTGGCTCTAGCACTCTCATGTGCTTTGATAGTCTCAGAGCTGGCATAGACCTTGCTACCAACTCTTCTGGAAGAGGTAGTTTCAGTTGCTGACTTCTTAGCAGCCTCTTCTTGCTTCTTGGCAAGAATCTCCCCAGGAATGAAGTCTGAATCTTCTTCATCAGAATTTAGCTTCTGCTTGGTCCTGGTGTCAGCCTTGGGTAACCCACGAGAGCTGGGGGTGCCTGGATCTGAAAAAGAACTAGGCTCTGGGCTTGTGCCTGAACTCATATCAACTCCCTACTCTGCCAAATTTTGACTCTCCTTAGCATCTGACATACTAACCCTATGAATAGAGTATAGAAGAGCAAAAGTAGATGAGTCATCACAAAATGAGGCTGGATTTTGGAAGTTTGAACAATAGATTTGCTAATTTTTTGCATTCTGTCAAATAAATATCGGTACAGTCGAAACAACATTTTCGGTGTTGTTCAGACAGACTATCTCTCTTAACAGAACCTTGGCACTCCTTTCCGTCAGACCGAAAATAGGTACTCAGTTCCTAAAAGCACATTTGCTCCCTTGGTGGTCTTGGTAATTAATAACAACATATAAGTCATTGAACTAATGTTTCCACCAAGTATATTTTAGGACAAGTTCAATGATAGGGATGGCCAAAACATTGTGGAATTACCCCAAGATTCAAGAAAATAGGTTGGCCAAGCTTCAAGCAAGAAGACTCTACATTTTACATTTGTGAGAAATAACTTTGAGTCCATAGGAAAGCCAATACTATTAAAAGGGGGTAAAGTTTTGATGCTGGACAATATGCTGAAACGTGCACAAGTGACAGTCATCAAAACATTCACAAACTCTCCCACCAAAGTCTGTCCTAAGCCAAATATGCAATATTGGTGCAACCAAACTCCGTATCCCGGTGTCACCGATTCCAAACCACGGGAAAAATTTGCTAGTTGGAAGCATAAAATAAAAATGCATTTGCTTGGTCATAATCCTGTCATTTGGGCTGTTGTTCGTGTTGGCTTGCAAGGTGAATTCTTTGCGGATGGAAAGGAACCAGATCGTGAAGCGTCTGCAGATGAATTGAAGATGTTGCAACTCAATGCTCAAGCATGGGAGATTATCTTCAACTGCCTATGTCCTGAAGAATTCAACAAAATCAGCCGTCTTGAACACGCAAAAGAGATTTGGGATACTTTGGTTGATATGCACATAGGAACTGAGTCTGTGAGAGAATCCAAGTTAGATGTTCTTCAAGGTCAACTTGACAAGTTCAACATGAAGGATGGTGAAGGAGTCGCTGAGATGTACTCTAGGCTAGCTCTCATCACAAATGAGATTGCCGGCTTAGGAAGTGAAGAAATGACTGACAAGTTCATCATCAAGAAGATACTTCGAGCTTTGGATGGGATATATGACATCGTGTGCACATTGATCCAAATGATGCCCAACTACAAAGATCTCAAACCAACAGAAGTGATTGGTAGAATTGTTGCTCATGAGATGCCACTGAAAGACAAGGAAGAACTTCATCATAAGTCTAGTGGTGGTTATAAAGCCACAAGTGATGCTCCTGCTACCTCAAGCGACAACCTTGTCACAAATGAAGAGATAAGCCTCATGGTCAAGAAATTCAACAAGTTCTCCAAGAATAGAAGCAAATATTACAGCTCCAACTCAAGATATGAAGAGAAGCGTTTGGCAAGTCGTGACCGAAACTGCTACAATTGTGGGAAGCCTGAACACTACTCCAATGAGGGCTCGGCTCCCTACAAACGAAAAGAAGAGTCAGCAAGAAGACGAAGCTCAAGAGATGAATCACCTCATAAAGAGAGAAGGAATAGAGATGATCGTTATGAACGAAGACCCTCAAGGATAAGTAGGGACTCGGAGAAGAAGGACAAGCACACCAAGAGCTACTCAAGAAGAAAGCATCAAGCTCATGTTGGTGAATGGGTTTCCGGCTCCGACTCCGACAACCACTCCGAGAGAAGCTATCACTCCAACTCCGACTATAGTCAAGATGATGGTGTTGCCAAAATTGCACTAGTGACAACCAACTCCTATGATATATTTGATTCACAAAATTAAGGAGGTGCAAGTTGCCCTGAATATCTTGATTTCGATAGTGATGAAGATGATTTGCTTTACGATGATGACTTGCTATGTGATAAAACTAGTGATGTTAATGAACTTGATAATTCTCATGGTAGTCAAGATAAGTCAATTGACGATGATAAGATGAAAATAGAAGAACTAACTAAAGAACTCAACACTCTTAAGTTATTTCATGAAACTACTCTTGAAGATCATAGAGAGCTTGTAAGAACTCATGAGAAGCTACGCTTCGAGAAGCTCAATTTGGAACAAGAACATGAGTTTCTTAAAGCTATCAATGACGATCTCCGAAACAAGACTTCACCTTATCTTGCCAAACAACTACTCTTGTCTACATTCATGCCAAAAGTCAAATCTAAGCAAACTAGTAACAAAGGAAAGAAAGGTTCTTCATCTAGTAGCAACAATAAAAATATTGAACCCAATGACGTTACTGCTAGTAGTTCGATCGATTCCACTAATGATGATTCTCTTAGCCAAGTTACACTTGAGCAAGAAAATGCTTTATGTAAAGGAATTATAGAGAAAGGTATATCCAAGATTCTTGAAGGGTACAAACAATTTGATGAGATTGTACACAAGCATGGAGGATACCGGAAGAATCGCGGTGTTGGCTACTTCAACGCTCATGGAGTTGAATGGGAAGAAGGTCAATATCCAAATCCGAAGTTTATTCCTCAAAAGGAGAAGTATGAAAATACTCTTCCCAAGGGGACAAACACTCAATATGACCTTCCACCACAAGACACCAAGCTCAAGGGCAAGAACAACCTCCAACAGGACTTTGACTCTTATGAAGATGAATCCCAAGCTTTGGTGAAGTGGGTTCCCAAGGCTACTACAAGCTCAACTTCTAGAAGTGATACTTAAACACCAAGTATCCCCATCAATTGTATGTGGATTCCCAATAAGAAGAACTAGAGAGTTCTTGAGGGGTGACTCCGCCAAGAAATTCTCTCACATTCATTATTGGTCTTTTTGCAATCAACATCAACCCTATGCAATAGATCAAGGAGTCACACATTCCCTCAAAGGTAAGCAAGGGACAAAGTAATTAACAAATCAATGGACATCATTACACATGCTTTGCACTCCATGTCCATAGATATCCTTGTATTTGTCTCTTGTGTGTTGGGACTAACCCATGTAGGTGAGAAGAGCAAGGAAACAACAAGGATGCTCCCAACTCTTGGTGATCTTCATCAACCTTGAGCATCCACCACTACCTCACCAACATGAAGTCTTCATCGAAAAAACCAAGGTTAGTTTATCCCTCTTATGGGGGGATGTCACATCAAGGGGGAGCTTTACTCTAAGACTTGAGTCAAAGCATCTCTTAGTATGTGACAACATTAAATGCTTTATGTAAAAGTGGTAACCCCACTTGTGCTTAAACGATGAGTATGACCTATGATCAAGTACTCTTACTTGGCTCCTAAGTCAAATAGTCATATACAGATGACTTTGTCATCGCCCAAGTGCTTGTTAGATGTTAGAGTGTTTGTGCATGTTTGCCATGATTTCATTTGACATCTTATTGTGTGAGCATGTTGGTCTGCATTTATTTTCTCATTCGAGGATATCCAATTGTTGCTATTTGGCATTTTAATTTATATTTTTCCAATTGCATATACAAGAATGCCTAGGACCACTTCTTTAGCTATCTATGCTTTTTCACCTCATACTCTATTCATGTTGCATCACAAAATTTGAACAAGTGCTTTTCGATCCCTCTATGTGTGGAGCACTTGGAGTTCCGTATCGACAAGGACTGACCATTAAAACCTCCCAACTGCATCTCGGTGGAATCAGCCACAAAATCTTGATCTTTTATGAGACAGTGTTGCTTGACAAGAGCCCAGCTGTTAGCGACATGAGATATGTCGATTGGAAGTTCATTAAGGATAATGTGGACTACTTCCCAAGTGTCCAACATAACTTCCATTGCATTGGTCTGGATAAGTTCATTGGTAGAGAGCTTACTGCATGAAACGATAAGATGATCATGCAATTCTACTCCACTGCTCATTTCTATGGAGATGGTAGAATTGTATGGATGACTGAAGGTGCAAGGTATGAATCCACTGTTGAGGAGTGGGCTGCCTTTCTAGAAGTTCCAAAAGCTCAGGAAGGTGATCTGGATGTATACTCAGAACCCAAGGCAATTCACAATGACATGAAAGATATGTATACTCCTATCCCTCCAGACAAGGTGCAATCACACAAGCTAGGATCCATCTACTATCTGCAAGCAGGCCTCCGTACAATAAACACCATTCTGAGGCACACCTTGATGTCCAAGTCAGGAAATGAAAAGATGATCCGAGGCTACTCCATAAACATGTTGATCCACCTTGACAGGAACACCAGGATTAGAGTCATGGATCTGATTGTTGAGACAATTAAGAGGGTTACTGCTGATCAAAAGCGCTCTTGCTGTTATGCACCCTACATCCAATTGCTTATCAACTCTCAGTTGGAGAAGCACATTTTTGCTCTAGATCGCCCGCATCTGCCCCTACAGCTAGAACTTGAGGATAATGTTGTGGTGATGGACCCAGACCATCCCACATCTGCTACATCACAGACAAAGGCAGAAGCAGATCGAGCCGCTAGTGCTCAAGCCCCCAGATTAGGAACGAGCAAGTGGATCTTCTAATCTTAGTCGTCCTGGGCATGCAGAAGGATATCAAGGGGGTTCTGGACAACAAGAATAGTCTAGTGAGGATCTTTCAAACAAGAATCAAGGTTCTTGGTGATAAGGTGGACAAGTTGTCGAAG
Source organism: Hordeum marinum (assembly GCA_022496015.1). Lineage (NCBI taxonomy): Eukaryota > Viridiplantae > Streptophyta > Magnoliopsida > Poales > Poaceae > Hordeum > Hordeum marinum. The sequence goes on from CM039678.1 coordinate 341,316,339, forward strand.
AAAGTTATAGAGCTTCAGAAGGAAGTTGACTCCATGCACATCCCTCGGGTCTCTTCTACTTCAGATGATGATGATGATGAGGATGTTGATGATGAGGATGGATCACCTCTCGGGCCAGGCACCCAGCTTCAGAAGGAAGTTGACTCAGTGCACATACCTTGGGTCTCTTCTACTTCTTCAGATGATGATGATGAGAACAAGGATGGACCACCTCTCAGGCCGGGTGCCCAGTTCACTACTCAGGATAGATCAGTCACAATGCCTGCACCAGACTTGAGGCCCTCTTCATCAGCTCCTGCTACTGCCAGCACAACTCCTTCTCCATCTGCTCTAATTCCTCCTGTGACCAATCTATATCCATCTACGACATCTGCAGAGATCTTCGACGATGCTGTTATCTCGACTCCTTCATCGACAACCGGAGGAAATCAGCCCAAGAACGATTAGTTATATGCCTTTGAACTTTTTGGTAACTTGTTGCCAAAGGGGGAGAAGTGTATATATATCATTAGGCTTCGAGTGAGAGACATTTTGGTGTTTGTTACTTTTTCACAAAACAATTGCTTTTGGTTGCCATGATACTCTTTTGTTTTGCTTGTGATACACGCTTGATGATGTTTGATCATATGCTTTAATGTGTGATGTTACTATTTCCTATCATCTTAATGCTTACGTGATGATCATTCATCTTTGGTTGATTGTGTTGTGCTATGATATTCATTCCAATTACTCTTCCACACCACCAAGTGGTATGTGACATGTAAGATATAACCCATGTACCTAATCGATTGTGCATTTGCATTCAAACGCAAATTTAAAAGTAATGCACAAATTTAGGGGGAACTCTTACTTATCACATACTTCTCAAAGCGACGATTATATTCCATGATTATATCTTTATCGAAGCTTTGATCTATATGTTGTCATCAATTACCAAAAAGGGGGAGATTGAAAGCACATTTGCTCACTTGGTGGTTTTGGTAATTAATAACAACATATAAGTCATTGAACTAATGGTTCCACCAAGTATATTTTAGGACAAGTTCAATGATAGGGATGGCCAAAGGTTGTGGAATTACCCCAAGATTCAAGGAAATAGGTTGGCCAAGCTTCAAGCAAGAGGACTCTACATTTTACATTTGTGAGAAATCACTTTGAGTCCATAGGAAAGCCAATACTATTGAAAGGGGGTAAAGTTTTGATGATGGACAATATGCTCAAACGTGCACAAGTGAAAGTCACCAAAACATCCACAAACTCTCCCACCAAAGTCTGTCCTAAGCCAAATATGCAAAATTGGTGCAACCAACATTCCTATCCAAGTGCCACTGATTCCAAACCCTAGACAAAGTCAACCAAACACTAACCGAGTTGGGTTGCCAAGATTCTGTTATGCAAGTTCTCCTTTTCAGCCTGACCGAGAATGGTTAATCCGCGTCATCGAGATAGGTAACTCTGGCCGTTGGTCACCTTGTCGGTGCAACCGAGAATTTTATATCGGTCCCTCTGAGATTCAAAAGTTGCCACTGTTTGTCACTTCGGTACCACCGAGATTTACACATCGGTGTCACCGAGCCTGACTTATTGCGTGTAATGGTTGGATTTTTGGGGATACCTATATCTACCCCTTCACCACCACCCACTCGAAAGAGAAGCACTCAGAACTATTCCATACCTATCCTACTCAGTGTTTGAGAGAGAACCACCTACCCTTGTGTTGAGGTCAAGATCTTCCACTCCAACCATATGGATCTTGATTTCTAGCCTCCCCAAGTTGCTTTCCACCAATCCCATCTCTTCTACCAAGCCAAATCTGTGAGAGAGTGAATTTGTGTTGAGCAGTCTATCATCTTGAAGCACAAGAGCAAGGAGTTCATCGTCATTACCAAGCCTATTACCTTTTGGAGGGTGGTGCCTCCTAGATTGGTTAGGTGTCGCTTGGGAGCCTCCTACTTCATGTTGTGGAGTGAACTAAGAAGTATGTAAGGGCAAGGAGATCGCCTGCTTCATGAAGATCTACCCATAGTGAGGCTAGTCCTTCGTGGACGGAAGCCGCATGGAATAGTCAAGGCTGCTTCTCCGTGGAACCCTCCGTGGGTAGAGCCCTTCGTGGACTCTCGTGACCGTTACCCTCCATGGGTTGAAGACTCCATGAACGCGGACATACGATTGCACCACCTATCGGAACCATGAAAAAAACATCGTGTCATCACTTGTGTTTGCTTTCCTAACCCTCTCTTTACTTACATGTGCAATGTCTTTACTTTCTGCTGCTACACTTTTAGACATGCATGTGTAGGGTGTTACTTGATATGATATGAATGCTAAAACTGGCCAAGAACTAAAATTGGGAGAAAGGCAAAAAATTTATTTGGTCAAGAAGTCTAATCACCCCCCCTCCTCTCTAGACCTACTTTCGATCCTACAGTTCCACCGTGACAGTTCTTAGTATCACAGAAATACACATCGGTGAGACCGATATGTTTGTTTCGGTTCCACCGAGATTTATCGGGCGGACGGCAAAACCCTAGAAAATTTACCATTCACTAGACTATAGAGGTTTTGTGTGGATAGGAATACGTGCAAAGAGTGGCTTAATGATAAAATTGAAGCTAATGCACAAGAATCGGATGAGGAGCACAAAAGAGGTTGAATTCGTACCCTAACTTGGTGTGGGTCCGCTACGGCGGCGACGATGGAGAGGATTTTGTCGACCGCGGCGATTCCCAACTACGGAGGAGCGCAGGGAGACAAGGGTGATGACCAGGGGTCTCGAAGGCGGCAGCTTAGGGTTCTGAGGCCCGACAGTTTAAGGATGAAATTCAAAGCGTCGGGGTCCACGATATATATACCCACCACTATCGGTGGCACCGATTCTAACTTTTTGGTGTCACCGAGTTCCTCAACTGTCAGTTGACAGGGAAACTCGGTGTAACCAAGAAGATGGAATTGGTGGTACCGAGATTGAAAACCAGATAAACCCTAAGCATTCGGTGAGACCGAGATTTTATGGTTGGTTTCACCGAGATGCACTTGGGAGGTTTTAATTGTCAGTCCTTGTCGATACGGAACTCCGAGTGCTCCACACACATAGGGATCGAAAAGTACTTGTTCAAATTTTGTGATTTAGCATGAATGGAGTATGAGGTGAGAAAGCATTGATAGCTAAAGAGGTGGTCCTAGGCATTCTTGTATATCCAATTGGCAAAAGATAAATCAAAAGCCAAATAGCAACAATTGGATATCCTTGAATGAGAAAATAAATGCATACCAACATGCTCACACAATAAGATGTCAAATGAAATCATGGAAAACATGCACGAACACTCTAGCATCTAACAAGCACTTGGGAAATGATGAAGTCATCTATATACGAGTATTTTATTTTGGGATCCAAGTGAGAGTACTTGATTGACGAGGATATGTACCTAGGGTAGGGTCTTAGGCCTGACCTAGATACCCTATCTAAGGACACCTCAATTGAGGACTTAAAGACCACATGATAGATTCCGACTCGATTCCTCATGGAGCTCAAGTCACTCAACAAGCAATCCACTCGGAGACTTCTTCCTCCACTCGACGGTCGCCTATCACTAGGAGGACTTCACTTCCAGTCGACACTAGAAGGCCAGAAGCCACCACTAGGAGACCATCAGGCAGGCGTTAGGCTGGTCGTCATTAGTAGCAATTATGATGTACGTTACCAGTAATGCTAGTCTTTAAAACCACGATCAGACCCTTGGATGCCTGGTAATTATGAGGGGCAGCAAACTCTATATAAGCCGCTCCTCCCCTCTGGCACAAGGGTTCGCAACCACTGTAATCTCTACATGCCACACGACAAAGCTCCAAAGCACCGAGACATAGGGTTGTTACCTCCGCGAGAGGGGCCTTAACTCATACATATGTGTGTACATCCTCGCCGTAGCTAGGACTCTACCCTCTCCTTTCGTACCCCTACCTTCTATTGTCTGGCTCGTTTCCACGACACTTGGCACCCACCGTGGGGGCAGGCGTCTAAGCGACTTCCGGCGAGGTTGCGTTTTTTCTCCTTCGACATGTCTTAGAACGGTGTTTTTGCTCTGGGCCACGAGAACCGTTTTGGAGCACTCACCTTCATCGCCAACGATTCGGCATGTCTATAGGAAGTTTCTCTTGACGTCGAGGCGCTCCCAGTCCGTGGGGCTACGCACTTCCTCGCGAGTCCATGCGGCGTGTTGCTGCGTCAGCCATCGACTCCCTATGCGTTGGCGCCCCTTGCTGTCCATTGTCGCAAGCGGTACGGCCACTCACGACTCCAGCGATGGGTGAAGCATGCAGTGGCTCACCAAATTGCTTCTCCATAGATTGCAACGCTCGAGTCTGCCGAGTCCCTCCATGGCGTGTTCGAGTTGGACTTTGATCAGTCTGATGTTCCCTCTGAGTGCGAGAGCTATGATCCTGCAGCGGAGGTCCTTATGGTGGACTCTCATCAAAGCCTGCCGCCAGGCTTTGGCCACGACAAGCACGATGTTGGCGGCCCGTCGAGTGAATAGCCACGTCGCGATGGTGAAGTCCTTCATACTCCGATCTTCGGTACGACCGCCGAGGCCCAGGCCTTGGAGGCCATGCGTATCCGGCTGGAAGAGCTCCAGAGAGAACTCGATGAGCGAGCTCGCTAGCGCCCACCAGTTTTTGGTCGACGTCAGCGACAGCTGTTTCCGACTAGATCTCGCAACAACGTTGAGGTATATCGTACTCCTGTGTTAAATGTTGTAGCTGCGACTAGGATAGCAGATTCCATTCAGTCGTCGCGGTCAGAGGCTGGGAGAGGGTTGATGCAGATCAGAGCTTTGCTAGATGCAGCGCAGCGTCAGAATTCTATCATTTCATAGTCACGCAACAAGATACACAACAACTCACCCAGGGCAGAAACCATTCAGTCGGCACATAGCCCTAGATTGCCCTTGCACCGGAGGGGCGGAGGTTTTCGTGAAGATCAGGTCAGAGATTAGTTTCACCACGAAGACCACTGTCGAGTGCCCACTCCTCCGCAGGATGGTCTGTGCATGCCCCGGCGCCCGGACGAAAGGCGCTCGTTCGGTGATGAGTGGAATGCGGGGTTTGATGCTCATGATCTCCTCACTCAGAGGCGGATCGACAGGGGCAGAGCCCACAAAGAAGGACAAGACAGAGATTTTCCGAGTGGCAGCTCAGCTGTGATTTCTGGTCCTGAGTGTTTTAGCAGGGCCATCTGTTCTGCAGAGATTCCCCCCAACTTCAGGTTGGCGGCTGGGATCGGGATGTTTTTTGGCGAGTCAAAGCCAGAGACTTGGTTGGATGATTACCAAGTGGCTGTTCAGATTGGTGGCGGCAATGATAACGTCGCAATGAAACATCTGTCCTTGATGTTGGATGGTTCAGCTCATGCGTGGCTAAATCACTTGGCTCCATCCAGTATATATTGCTGGGAAGATCTTGCCCGAGTGTTCATCTGAACCTTTGAGGGCACTTGCAAGCGTCCTGTCGGGCTGGTCGATTTACATCATTGTGTCCAGAAGCCCAATGAGACCTTGAGGGATTACATTCAACATTTGTCCACTCTGCATCATACAGTGGAAAATGTTTCCGAGCATCAAGCTGTGTGCGCCTTCAAGGCTGGTGTGAAATACAGAGAGCTTTAGTTGAAGTTTTGTCAAACGGGTAACATTTCACTCAGCAAGATCATGGAAATCACCACTCGATACGCCAATGGTGAGGAAGAAGACCGCCCCCGTAGAGGGAAAGGAAAAGCAGTCGTTAGTGATGCTGGCAGTAATTCCAATCGGAAGCAGAAGCGGAAAGCTGATGGTCCGGTCCAAGCAGAGGCAGCCGCACTGGCGACCTAGGCAAAGAATAAGGGGAAAGCTAAAGGACAGTTTGCCCCTAAGAAAGGAAAGAATCAGTCAGGTATTGACGTGATGGATTATCCGTGTGTAATCCACACGAGGAAGGATGAGGAAGGCAATGTGATTTTGCCAAAGCGCACCACTCGGCAGTGTCGAACGCTTATCTAGCAATTCAAAGAGACTCCGTTGAGTGATAAGACTCCTGAGAACGATGAAGAAGATAATGAAACATTCCCATATGTCACCGCTACGCTTGTGATTTTTGCTGATGTAGAAAGCAAGAGTCAATTCAAGGTTATCAATAGGGAAGTCAACATGGCCGTACCTGCCACCCCCACCTACCTCAAGTGGTCCCAGTATGCCATAACATTCGACCAAACAGATCATCCTGCTCATGTGGCCTCTCCTAGTCAACAGGCTCTGGTGGTTGATCCGGTGGGGGGCACTCGACTCCGAAAGGTCCGCATGGACGGTGGCAGTGGCCTGAACATCCTCTATGCAGATACCCTTAAAGGGATGGGCACTCCGATGTCCCGACTGAGTGAAAGCAACATGCAATTTCATGGAGCCATCCCAAGGAAGAAGGCCAAGTCACTCGGCCAGATTGCATTGGACGTGACATTCGGGAATGATAAAAAAATTTGAAAGGAAAAGTTGACGTTTGAAGTTGTGGATTTCTAGAGTGCTTATCATGCCATTTCGGGTCGACCCGTGTATGCTTGTTTCATGGCCCGTCCATGTTACGTGTATCTCAAGTTGAAGATGTCGGTCCCTAAGGGTGTGATCACGGTCACTGGCAATCGACAGCGGGCTGAAGAATGCCTCCAGCAAGGCTCCAAGATCGTTGATCATCAGATGGCTATGGTCGAGCTAGAAGAATACAAGAAGAGCGCTGACCCTGCTTATTTGCTCTGCGCAAAGAGGCCCGCTTCTAAGTCGGCACTTCAGTCGGCAGGGGAAGTGAAGAAAGTGCATATCCACCCGACGGATCCAACTGCTAGCCGACCAATATATCATCAACACTCGATAGTAAATAGGAAGTCGATCTCATCCAGTTCCTCCATGAGAACTGGGATATCTTCGCATGGAAGCCTGCTGACATGTCGGGGGTTCCCAGGGGGCTGGCTGAGCATCGTCCGAGAGTTGATCCGAAAGCTAAACCCGTCAAGGAGCATTTGCGTCGATCGGCGGCGGAGAAGCGTAAAGCAATCGGTGAAGAAGTGGCGCGTCTCTTGCAGGACAAGTTCATTCGGGAGATTTACCACTCCGAGTGGCTCTCGAATGTTTTCATGGTGCCCAAGAAGGATAAGTCGCTACGTATCTGCATTAACTTCAAACATATCAATCGGGTCTGCCTGAAGGATCATTTTCCGCTCCCCCACATAGATCAGATTGTTGACTCGACTACGGGATGTGAGTGTTTATCGTTTCTAGATGCTTGCTCTGGGTACCATCAGATCCGTCTATATGGCCCAGATGAAAGAAAAACAACCTTCATCACCCTGTTTGGGTGTTTTTGCTAAATCACCATGCCATTCGGTTTGAAAAATGCAGGCGCTACTTTCATGCGCATGATTCAGAAGTGTTTAGTCAACCAGATCCCTCGGAATGTCAAGGCGTACATGGATGATATAGTTGTCAAGTCCTACAAAGGTTCTGACCTGCTGGCTGACTTGGCCAAAACATACGCCAATCTGACGAGATATGATATAAAGCTAAATCCAGCCAAGTGTACTTTCGGCGTCCCTAGCGGCAAGTTACTCAGTTTTCTCGTTTCCGAACGAGGGATCGACGTCAAACTTGAGAAAATTGCTGCCATTACTCGAATGAAGACTCCTGTGCGAGTGCATGATGTTCAGAAACTCACAGGTTGCTTGGCAACATTGAGTCTATTCATTTCTTGTCTCGATGAGAAGGCACTACCTTTGTACCGACTGATGAAGAAGTCTGACACGTTAAAATGGACTCCAGAAGCCGAAGCAGTGTTTGTTGAGCTCAAAGCCCATCTCTCCACCCAGACGGTGCTTGCCGCTCCTTGCAGCAAAGAGCCCTTGCTCCTGTACATCGTGGCCACTAATCAAGTCATCAGTACAGTGCTAACTGTTGAGCGGGAAGAGGAGGGTAAAGCTTACAAAGTCCAACGACCAGTTTATTACGTTTCTGAGGTTTTGTCTCCCTCGAAGCGAAGATATTCACACTACTAGAAGATGGTTTATGGTATTTACCTATCAGCAAACAAGGTGACACATTATTTTCAAGACCACTCGATTTTGGTCGTCAGTGATGCTCCGTTATCTGAGATTCTCAAAAATCGTGATACATATGGTCGAGTGGCTAAGTGGGCAATCGAAATCTTATACTTCGACATTAAGTTTGAAGCCAAGAGAGCGATGAAGTTTTAGGCACTTGCGGATTTTAGTGCTGAGTGGATTGAACAGCAATAGCCAACCCAGATTCACTTGGCGCACTGGACCATGTTCTTTGACGGCTCTAAAATGTTGAATGGGTCTGGTGCTGGTGTTGTCTTGATATCTCCCAAGGGCGACAAGCTTAGTTACGTCTTGCAAATTCACTTTGATTCTACCAACAATGAGGCAGAATATGAAGCACTTTTGTACGGGTTGCGCATGCCTATCTCACTCGGCGTCAAGCGCCTGATAGTTTATGGAAACTCCGATTTGGTGGTAAATCAAGTGATGAAAGAGTGGGATGTTCGAAAGCCCGCTATGACTAGGTATTACAGTGTTGTTAGAAAGTTGGAAAAGAAATTTGAAGGCCTGGAACTTCATCATGTTCCCCGACTTAAGAATCAAGCGGCCGGTGAGCTAGCAAAGAGTGGGTCCACTCGACGACTTGTCCCCAGTAATGTGTTTTTAGAACACCTGCATACTCCTTCGGTTCAAGAAGATCCCTTCACCGAAGAGGCCTCGCAATCTATGAGCTCCACTGATCCGACTGAAGTCGATCTCCCTGCAAAAATTGATTTGGTCATGGAGATTCTGGTCGTCATTCCCGATTGGACAGTGCCCTACATTGCCTATATCCTCAGACAAGAGCTCCCTGAAGATGAGACAGAAGCTCGACAGATTGTGCTTAGGTCCAAAGCCTTTACTATGATTGGGGATCAGCTATTCAGAGAAAGTGCGACTGGCGTGATGCAGCGTCGCATCTCCCTCGAAGAAGGTCGAGTGATTTTGTATGAAATCCACTCGGGAACTTGCGGCCGTCATTCGTCCTCGCGGACAATCGTTGCTAAAGCATACCGAGATGGTTTCTTCTGGCCAAGGGCCAATGAGATGGCTAAAGATATTGTTGATCATTGTGATGGATGCCAGTTCTATGCAAACTTGTCACACAATTCGGCGTCTCCTCTGAAGACGATTCCCCTCGCCTGGCTGTTTGCTATTTGGGGACTCAACATGGTTGGTTCCTTTCGGACTGGAAAGGGCGGATTCACTCATTTGCTGGTTGTAGTCAAAAATTTACAAAATGGATAGAAGCCAAGCCCATCAAGAAGTTGAACTCCCGCACGGCGGTCACATTCATGAGGGAAATAATTTTTCGATATGGTGTTCCTCTCAGCATTATCATGGATAATGGCACCAACTTTGACTCGGAAGAATTCAGAAACTTCTGCACCTCCCAAGGCACTCAGGTGGATTATGCGTCTGTTGCACATCCTCAAACCAATGGACAAGTCGAGCGTGCCAATGGCCTCATCTTGAAAGGTCTGAAGTCTCGCCTCATGCGCGACTTGGATCATGCCGCGGGAGCCTGGGTAACTGGGCTGCCGTCTGTTTTATGGGGCCTAAGAACGATGCCTAATCGGTCGACTAGACGGACTCCTTTTTTCCTGGTATATGGAGCCGAAGCTATCCTGCCGAGTGATTTGTTTCACAATTCTCCTCGAGTGGAACTTTATTCTGAAGCTAAAGCTGAACAAGCCAGGCAAGATGACGTCAATCTCCTGGAAGAAGAATGAGAGATGGCTCTGATCCGGACTACGGCTTATCAGCAAGATCTGCGGTGCTTCCATGCGAAGAATGTCAAGAGTCGGTCGTTTCATGAGGGAGACTTGGTACTCCGAGTGGATCAAAAACGACCCCACAAGCTTGCTCCAGCGTGGGAAGGTCCCTTCGTCGTCACCAAAGTGTTGAACAATGGAGCCTATCACTTGTACAACCTCAAGAAGCAGATAGACAAGCCACGGGCCTGGAATGCAGATTTGCTCCGACGCTTTTATACTTAGAGACATGAGGGTTTGTGATGTAATAAAAATACTTCATCTATGCAAGTCAGACTTCCTGAGTTTTTTTTCAATTGAGATCGTACAGTTTCACACTTGGGGATTCTCCGAGTGTCGAGCAATCCTCACACTCAGGGTCTTAGTTGTGAACATGCTTTCGCCTAAGTTAAAAACCCTGTCGGGTGGATAGCTGTCCATTCACTCGACGACTTAGCTACGAACCAGCCTTCGTCTAAGTTCAAAACTCCTGTCCGAGTGTCGAGCAATCCTAACAATTGGGGGCTTGGCTGTGAACATCATTTCACCTAAGTTAAAAACCCTGTCGGGTGGATAGAAGTCCATTCACTCGACGACTTAGCTACGAACCAGCCTTCGTCTAAGTTGAAAACTCCTCTGCGAGTGTCGAGCAATCCTCACACTTAGGGGCTTAGCTATGAACATGCTTTCGCCTAAGTTAAAAACCCTGTCGGGTGGATAGTGGTCCATTCACTCGACGACTTAGCTATGAACCAGCCTTCATCTAAGTTCAAAACTCCACTCCAAGTGTCGAGCAATCCTCACACTCGGGGGGCTTAGATGCGAACATGCTTTCGCCTAAGTTTAAAACCTTGCTGAGTGGATAACAGTCCATCCACTCGACGACCTATTTGCAAATCATTCTTCGCTTAGGTTCAAAGATACTTCGAGTGTTGAGCAATCCTCACACTCGGGGGCTTAGCTACGAACATGCTTTTGCCTAAGTTAAAATCCCCGCTGAGTGGATAGTAGTCCATCCACTCGACGACCTAGCTGTGAATCAATCTTCGCCTAGGTTCGAAAACTACCTCAAGTGTTGGGCAATCCTCACACTCAGAGGCTTAGCTGCGAACCAGCTTTCTCCTGTCAGAAAACAAATTCAGTCGAACAAACGATTGAAAGCCAAATGCAGATAAATCCAATGGTTTCATCGCGAATAAATGTTTCGCGAGAAAATAAATGTGCTCAGGCTTAAAGCCTGAATGAAGTTTCAAAGCTGATACAATTCCACTCGGCATACCGAGGCAAATAAAGTTTTTCCCAAAGATCAAGCACCTGACGGGCTGGCTGGCTCAACGAACGTGTCAAGGTCGATGTCGTCTGCAATCCTGGTGGCTGCTTCGATGAAGGTCTCCATGAAATCTTCAAACTGAAGTTTATTTGTATTCACCACTCGGAGCTCCTTCAATTTTTCTTCCCTTGCCTCCTTGCAATGCACCCTAACAAGGGAGAGCGCCACGTCAGCTCCGCAGCGAGCAGCAGATTTCTTCCAGGCTTGCACTCAACTGGGAAGGTCGTTAAGGCGTGCCATCATGGATGTGAGATCAAGCTGAAGAGTGTCTTCAGGCTACAGTTCCTTGTCAATCCTCTCCATCGCAGTTTTCATTCGGAGGACATATGCCTATACCCCTTGGAGCCTGACATTGAGTATGAACATATTCATGGCCACCGCATCTCCAACGGGTGATTTGGTGGGAACCAAGTTGGGCTCGATCTCTTCAGTTTCTTTTTCAAAATCCTGGCAGAATTCTATTGGGAAGAAGGAATGAGAGGAAGATTAATGAGATTCAGTCGACAAAGATTTTATAAAGGACAGTCGACAGAGATACTCACCATCAAGATCTTTCTCGCGAATTCCCCCAAGTGCTTCTCCAAGCCATTGCTCCTCTTGGTCAACTGCTCAGTTTTCTTGATGAGGTCTACATGCTCCTGCTTCAGCTTTGAGTTCTCCACATCCATCTTCTTGGCAGCAGCCAGCTTATGATCGGCAGTTTCAGTCTTTTCCTTCGCTACCCATTGGGCATCAACAAGCACTTTTTCCTTGTCCTCCAGCACCTTCTTCATGGTATCTAAATAAACAACATTGTTGAGTCGCGCTTGGAGTCGACGATTTTCATCAGGTACGTCTGTTCGAGTGAAAGCACTCGGTTCAAAGCATGGAAAGTGAGGATAAGAGTGCATTGGGTTGACAGAAATTACCTCCCAGAGTTTTTAGCTCGGCCCGCACTTGCTCCAAAGCATTGTTGGAGGCTTCCAAGTCCATGCGCAGCCGGTTCCTTTCATCTTCAAGGTCCTTGTACTGCGTGCCAAGTTCACAAGCCCTCTAAAACCAACAAAGAAATAAATTCAATCGACCAAAAATACCAGCACTCCGAAGTGCAGAAGACCAAAGACGGTCGACTAGGCGGCGCGCACCACCCCACCCTACCCTAAAGTAGCGTGATATCATGGTTGATTGAATGAAATTCCTGAAACCTACGTTTGGGAGAGGAAGAATCCAACCAAAAGTCCACCCGACATGTCAAGTGGCTCGGGTACTCCATGTACCATAAACAACTTCAAGATGGTCTCTATCAGACCCCCGCCAATGCAAGCACTCGACGGTGGTCTTAGGGGCTACACCCAGTGGGTACACTCAGAGTGCCCCACTAGAAAGGTTAACGCTCGATCTGTCAAGTGATCCGTCGGCCCCACTCTGCACCTTTGAAGCAGCGTCATATAATGGTTGATCAAATGATGTCCATAAAACCTACAAGGTAGCTTTGGTGCAGGGCGACTAAGAAAAATAAAATACACTTGACATGTCGAGTGACGACCGTACTCTGCGTACGACAAAAATTCTGATTTCAGGTTTTCAAGACTACTGCTTATCGTCTGCGATCGATAGTATCCTCGAGGACTACACCCAGTGGATGCACTCAGCGTGCCCTCACTGGTCACTAAAACAGTCAACAAGGTCTGCCCTGTCTAAGCATTCAACGGTCTCCATCAGACCCCCGCCGGTGCAAGCACCCGACGGGAGTCTCGAGGACTACACCCAGTGGGTGCACTTAGCGTGTCCCCACTGGTTCTGCCAACTCTCGACATGTCGAGTGGCAGAGAATATCCATAACTGGAACATCCACCACTCGATCTGTCGAGTGACATGCCACCCCACTCTGCACCCTTGGAATAGTGTCATATCATGGTTGATCAATGATATCCATGAAACCTACAAGGTAGCCTCAGCGTGGTGCGATCAACGACAAATGTATCCCGCATATGACAAATTCTAAGACCTCTGCCGGTGCAAGCACTTGACAGCGGTCTTGGGGACTACACCCAGTGGGTGCACTGGGAGTGCCCCCACTGGACCAAAACCTACTCGATTAAAGACCTGATCTATTCGAGTGGAGAAACTTTAAACATTCTACAAGCGGAAAACAAACATGCAGTGGGTGTACAACCAAAGAAGACAGGAATTCAATCGGAAATGTACTTACAATCGAACTTACTCGGACATTGGTGCAAAGCGTTGTGCTAGCATCGTAAGCCAGCTTACTGTCCTCGTACGCCTCCTTGGTGCGCAACATCATCTGCTCCACTTGGATCATGGCCTCCTTTGCGGCTCCGGTCTGATCTTCCGAAACACGGTGCAGAGGAAAATCCGTCATTGGCGGGATCGGCGCAATGGCTGGGGCAGTCAAGGTAGTCTGAGCAGGGTCGGTTGGAGTGGACGTCACGATAGTTGAAACAGCTGGTGGGGCACTCGACAAAGGCACTACGGGGTCAGCTCTAACCCATGTCGAGGCTCTTATCCCCTAGGAAGATCTGGCGGTCAGCCGCTGAGGCGTCTGCGCAGACAAAGTTCTTCGAGTACGTATGCGCAGGGTGCCTAGGGTCTCACCTCCGCCTCCCGTGCCCCCAAGGTGTTCCTCGCCATCTTCCAACTGGATGATTTCTGCAGTTATCAATCGGCAATATTAACTTTGGCAATCAACAAACCGTATTAGAGAAGCAGAACTGAAGAATCAGTTACCTCTGTGGGAAGTGGCTGCATCAGCAGTGTCTACGTCCATTGCCTCCCCTCCATCACATTGTGGTGACGTCACTGAAGTAGCAGCTCTGATAGATCAAACGACACTCGGTCAACAAGAGTTTGAAGTCACAATCGACAACAAGAATTCGAAAGGAAATACTCATGTGGAGACTACAGGCACAGCCATCCTCATGTGAGGCAGAGCTTTACGAGGTTTGGTTACATTCGGCTTGGGTTGCTTCGCCGATCGCTCACCTGACTCGATGGTCGAGGGTCGACTCCATTAGGGTTCTTCTCAATCGGTACTGGGGCCTTCTCCACGGTGGTCGCAGGGTTTGGCGGGACATAGAACGACGTTCGACGCGAGGAGGAGACTCGACTTCCACCTCGTTCTCACCCGAGTCTCCATATTCGTCTTCAGAGTCATAGGAGCCGCCGACGTCCACACTGCCGCCCTCGCTCTCCCCTCCATCTTCAGACTTATTCCCATTGGGCACAGGCGAGTACATGTGCGTCCACTCCTGCATGGTTCAAACAATGAAGTCAGTCAGCAAATCAATCAATCACTCCACAGTAAAGCATTTCCGTCGACAAGATGTTATTTACCACATTCTTAGGCATTTTCTCGGCTAAGTAAGGATGGATTCTCTTGGCTCCCAATGGATTGTCGTAGGCTTCGGTGATGTTGCGAAGCCCCTGCTCAACAGTTGCCTACGAAACCACTTCTGGATGCATTCGGATCGAGTCCTTGGGGCCTAAATAGTGCCACATGGTGTGGTCCCTGGCCGGGAGCGGCTAGATCCGTCGACTGAGAAAGGTCTCCAAGAGATCCATACCTGTCACTCCGCCCCAAACAAGTTTCACTACAGCGTCCACCAAGATTTCCACTTGGACTTTTCTCCTTCTGACACCTTTAGGGACTTGGGGTCGGCTGGACGATCGGATGTAAATGGGGAAAGAACAATCGACATGTTGGGAGAAGCTATGTTTTTACAGTAAAACCATGTCGATTGCCAACCTCTAACAGATTCAGGAAAGGTCATAGAAGGAAAAGAACTACGAGCTCTCTTATGAAATCCTAGGCCTCCACACAGCTGCACTACATGACTTTTTCTATCCTCAAGGAGAGCCTTCTTCACAGTCTAAGATCTAACCGTGAAAATGTGCTTGAACAGTCCCTAGTGAGGGGGACAGCCCAGGAAGCATTCGCACAAGGTAATGAAGGCAGCCAAATAGGAGATGGCATTTGGCGGAAAGTGGTGGAGCTGAGCTCCAAATAAGTTCAAAAACCCTCTAATGAATGGACGGGGAAGCATAGAAAAACCACTTTCAACGTGGGAGAGGAGGAGAACCCGTTCTCCTTCGGGCGGCTCCGGCTCAAGCTCCCCCTCCGGCAACCTCTAGGCGCCATCCGCTACAAGCCCGTCGATTACCAAGTTGTCAATGTCTGTGTGGGTGGCCACCGAGGGGACAAAATCCCCTTGGATCCATCCCGGCGGCGCGGTGAACCGAGTGATGGAGGGCTTCTTGCCCTTGCTCTTCGCCACCCCCCTTCTTGGCGTGCTCTAACTTCTCCGTGACCCCTTTCATCATCACGGTGGCTGGGCTCATAGGAGTGGAGCAGAGTGTGGCGCTAGAGATGTAAGGGGCAGAGGAGGAGAGGAAATTGAGGGAGGAGTACTATGCAATCCGTGGCGCTTCGAAATTTATACCTCGCCGAGTGCCTCACTGACGGGTGGGCCCGTGAGATCCCCGCACATCCCAACCACAGACGGCGCCCTGTACGTGGCAAAATGACTAGCGCGAGAATCGAGGAGTCATGCCCCCACTTGCTCTAATTGTGGCATGATCATCGCGGACGCGCGCGCTTCCCAAATTTTCGTATCCCGTGAAATCCGGGTCTGACAAACCGACCCTTCACATACAAAGATTCCTTCAGATCATTCGGAATATATTTGACATTAAACGTTCACTCAGGCACTTTCAAAGCTGAATTGGTCCGGGCGAATGACGAAGAGTTCAGCCGACGCAAGTTTCGTTGAAGCCCCGAATTTCATTCGGAAGATTTGGTGCCTTGTTCTAAACTGGCATCAATACCCTCATTCACCACTCGAACCCTGATCCATTCGGGAGCTAATGACGAGGATATGTACCTAGGGTAGGGTCTTAGGCCTGACCTAGATATCCTACCTAAGGACACCTCATTGGAGGACTTAAAGACCATAGGAAAGATTCCGACTGGATTCCTCATGGAGCTGAAGTCACTCGACAAGCAATCCACTCGGAGACTTCTTCCTCCACTCGACGGTCGCCTGTCACTCGGAGGACTTCACTTCTAGTCAACACCAGAAGGCCATAAGCCACCACCAGGAGACCATCAGGCAGGCGTTAGGCCGATCGTCATTATTAGCAATTATGATGTACGTTACCAGTAATGCTAGTCTTTAAACCCACGATCGGACCCTTGGATCCCTGGTAATTATGAGGGGTAGCAAACTCTATATAAGACGCCCCTCCCCTCTGGCACAAGGGTTCGCAACCACTTTAATCTCTACATTCCACATGACAAATCTCCAGAGCACTGAGACGTATGGTTGTTACCTCCACGAGAGGGGACTAAACTCATACATCTGTGTGTACATCCTCGCCGTAGCTAGGACTCTGCCCTCTTCTTTCGTACCCCTACCTTCTACTGTCAGGCTCGTTCCCACGACATTGATCATAGGTCATACTCATCGTTTAAGCACAAGCGGTGTTACCACTTTAACATAAAGCATTTAATGTTGTCACACACTAAGAGACGCTTTGACTCAAGTCTTAGAGTAAATCTCCCCTTCAAGACTCATGTAGATACCTTCAAGACTCATGTAGATACCTTTTTCTATAATCCCTTTCAATAAAGCATTTCCTTGCTCAAGTGTAACTTGGCTCAAAGAATCATCATTAGTGGAATCAATAGAACTACTAGGAGAAACATCATTGGGTTTAGCATTTTTATTGTTGCTACTAGATGAAGCACCCCTTTTGCCTTTGTTACTAGTTTTCTTAGATTTGACTTGTGGCTTGAATGTAGACAATAGTAGTCGTTTGGCAAGATAAGATGAAGTCTTCTTTCGGATATCGTCATTGATAGCTTTAAGAAATTCATGTTATTTCTCCAAATTGAGCTTCTCGAAGCGTAGCTTCTCATGAGTTCTTACAAGCTCTCTATGATCTTCAAGAGTAGATTCATGGGCTAACTTAAGAGTGTTGAGTTCTTTAGTTAGTTCTTCTATTTTCATATTATCATCGTCAATTGACCTATCTTGACAAGCATGAGAAATATCAAGTTCATTATGATCTACATCACTAGTTTTATCACATAGAAAGTCATCATCGTAAAGGAAATCATCTTCATCACTATCGAAATCAAGATATTCGTGGTGTGATACCTTGGGGCCTTTAGCCATGAAGAAAATTCCATCTCCTTCATTTGGTGAACCAAATAGATCGTAGGAGTTGGTTGTCACTAGTGCAATTCCGGCAACACCATCATCTTGGCTATAGTCGGAGTTGGAGTGATAGCTTCTCACAGAGTGGTTGTCGGAGTCGGAGCCGGAGACCCATTCACCAACATGAGCTTGATGCTTTCTTCTTGAGTAGCTCTTGGTGTACTTGTCCTTCTTCTCCGAGTCCCTACTTCTCCTTGAGGGTCTTCATTCATAATGATCATATCTACTCCTTATCTCTCTTCGAGGTGATTCATCTCTTGAGCTCCGTCTTCTTACTGACTCATCTCTTCATTTGTAGGGAGCCGAGCACTCATTGGAGTAATGTGTGGGCTTCCCACGATTGTAGCAGTTTCGGTCACGACTTGACGAACGCTTCTCTTCATGTCTTGAGTTGGAGCTGCGATCTTTGCTTCTCTTCTTGTAGAACTTGTTGAATTTCTTGACCATGAGGCTTATCTCTTCATTTGTGACAAGGTTATCACTTGGGGTAGCGGGAGTATCACTTGTGGCTTTGTAAGAACCACTAGACTTGTGATGAAGCTCTTCCTTGTCTTTGAGTGTCATCTCGTGAGCAATAATTCTACCAATCACTTCCGTTGGTTTGAGATCTTCATAGTTGGGCATCATTTGGATCAATGTGCACACGATGTCATATCTCCCATCCAAAGCTTGAAGTATCTTACTGATGATGAACTTGTCAGTCATTTCTTAGCTTCCTAAGCCGGCAATCTCATTGGTGATGAGAGCTAGCCTAGAGTACATCTCAGTGACTCATTCACCATCCTTCATCTTGAACTTGTCAAGTTGACCTTGAAGAACATCTAACTTGGATTCTCTCAAGGACTCAGTTCCCTCGTGCATATCAACCAAAGTATCCCAAATCTCTTTTGCGTGTTCAAGATGGTTGATTCTTCAGGGCATAGGCAGTTGAAGAGAACAACATGCTTGAGCATTGATTTGCAACATCTTTAATTCATCTGCAGTTGCTTCACGATCCGATTCCTTTCCTTCCACAAAGAATTCACCTTGCAAGCCAACACGAACAAAAGCCCCAATGGCAGGATTATGACCAAGCAAATGCTTTTTCATTTTGTGCTTCCAACTAGCAAAGTTAGTGCCACCAAAGTACGGACCTCTACAGTGATAATTTCCATAACTATATGCAATACTTCTCCCAGGTTGTGAAACCAATGCAATGGAGAACAAAGCTCTAATACCACTTGTAGGATCGAAAGTAGGTCTACAAACCAAATATAAGTTTTGGCTTTTTCCCAATTTTAATTTCTTGGCAAGTTTTAGCTTCATAGCATATCAAGTAACACCCTAAACATGCATGTCTAAGAGTGTAGAATTGGAAAATAAAGACATTTCCCATGTAAGTAAAGAGATGGTTAGGAAAGCAAACACAAGTGATGACACATTGATTTTTCACATGGTTTCGATAGGTGGTGCTATCATACGTCCACGTTCATGGAGTCTTCAACCCATGGACGGTAACGGTTGCTAGAGTCCATGGAGGGCTCTACCCACGGCGGGTTCCACAAAGAAGCAACCTTGACTATTCCATGCGGCTTTCGTCCATGAAGGACTAGACCAAATAAAAGTAGGCTATGATAAAGTTCTCTTGCTTGAAGCTTGGCCAACCTATTTCTCACAAATGTAAAATGTAGAGTTCTCTTGCTTGAAGCTTGGCCAACCTATATCCTTGAATCTTAGGGTAATTCGACAGCCGCATGGAATAGTCAAGGTTGCTTCTCCGTGGAACCCTCCGTGGGTAGAGCCCTCCATGGACTCTCACGACCGTTACCCTCCATGGGTTGAAGACTCCATTAACGTGGACGTACGATAGCACCACCTATCGCAACCACGGGAAAAATCCTTGTGTCTCATATTGTGTTTGATCTTCCTATCCCATCTCTTTACTTACATGTGCAATGTCTTTACTTTCTGCTGCCATACTTGTAGACATGCATGTGTAGGGCTGTTAGATTTGCTAGACTTGCTAAAATAGTGAAAATATGCCAACCAATTAACTTGGGAAAAGGTTAGGTTTTAACTTCTTGCTAGTAGTCTATTTACCCCCCCCCCCTCTAGATGATCTTCCATCGATCCCACAAGTGGTATCAGAGCTTTGTTCTCCAATGCTTCGGTTTAATCACTGCGAAGGAAGATGGATGTGTCTAGAGTAGAGAGTTTGTGTTGTAGAGTGCCCATTCTTGATGGAGAGTACTATAGTCACCGGAAGAATGCCATCATTTATCTATTTGATAAATTCCATTTGACAAAATATATTGAAAACCCCTATGTGCTCCCCATTGATGAATTGCATCCCACACACGAAGAGGAAATCAACATGCTTGGTAACCTAAGAACTACTAATCTTATTGTTAGAGGTTTACCAAGATTCGTTCTTTCTCAATTGAAAAACTTTGCACGTGCCTATACCTTATGGACTGATTTAGAGAAACGATATCCAAATCTTTCATTAGCAAATCTTGATGAAATTCTTCATAAAACTGTTGCTTTTCACAAAATAAAGCCTAGTGATCCAAACTTTTATAAATGCCTATTTGAGCTCCGTGATCTTATGCATGCTAAAGGAGACATCACCACTATCAACAACATTATCTTCGAAGCCATTCACATTCATAAACTTGAACATTCTCATGATCACCATTCTAATGAATCTCTTGACTTTATGACGAGGATTTCCCACTTGATGATGACAATGCGGAACATGACTATCTTGGAGAAGATGAATTGTTCGACATCGAGCATGAGAAGATCATGAAGAATCTGAGTCTTATGGCAAACTTTAAGGATTACATGTCCGGAGGAAAAGAGTGGATTCTCGACAGTGGATGTACAGATCATATGACCGGTGATAAAGACATGTTTCAAGAGATCACGTCTAATCAAGGTCCTCGACGGTACGTGACCTTTGGAGACAACTCTAAGGTTCAAAATGTAATGCTAATTGAATCCCTTGGATACAATCTTCTTTCCGTATCTAGACTTGCCGACTTCGGTTTCAATGTGTTATTCACGAAAGTAGATTGCCAAGTGTTTCGTCAAGATAATCAGAAAATGGTATTTACCGGTTTCCGTAGAGGTGATTTATACATTGTTGATTTATCTAAAAGATCCAAACCTTGCACTTTCTTAATTGCAAAATCCTCTAAAGGTTGGCTTTGGCATAGAAAACTTGGACATGTAGGCATGCGCAATCCAGATAAGCTAATCGAAGGTGATCATATACTTGGTGTTAAATATATTATCTTTGACAAAGATAGACTTTGTAGTGCCTGTCGAGCTGGAAAGCAAGTAGGTGGATGTGATCTAGTTAAGAATGTCATGACTACTAGGAGACCACTCGAGTTACTTCACATGGATCTTTTTGGTCCCGATGCTTACAAGAGTCTCGTTGGAAATTCCTATTTTCTATTTATAGTTGATGATTTCTCTAGATTTACGTGGGTATTCTTTCTTGATGATAAGTCGCAGGTTCAAAAGATCTTCAAGAACTTCGCTTGCAAAGCGCAAAATCAGTTTGAAGTGAAGATCAAGAAGGTTCGGAGCGATAATGGATCGGAGTTCAAGAACAACCATGTGGATACCTTTCTTGATGAATAAAGTGTCTCACATGAGTTCTCGACTACATACACACCTCAACAAAATGGAGTTGTTGAGAGGAAGAAACAGACGCTCATTGAAATGGCAAGAACAATGCTTGCCGAATACAAGACACCAAGACACTTTTGGGCAGAAACCGTTAAGATAGCATGTCATGCCACAAACCGACTTTACCTGCACAAGATTCTCGGTAAAACGGCAACGAGATACTCACCGGTAACAAACCCCAAGTCAGATACTTTCAGGTATTTGGCTCAAAGTGCTACATTCTTGATAAGCATTGTCGTACTAAATTTGCTCCCTAATCTCATGAAGGATTTGTACTTGGTTACGGATCGAACTCTCACACTTACCGTGTCTACAACAACTTCACTCGAAAATTTGAAGAGACGGTAGATGTGAAGTTTGATGAATCTAATGGTTCGCAAGTCGAACAATTGCCAAATGATATAGGTGATAAGGACCCTTCGGAAGCCATCCTAGATCTACCCATCGGCAAGATTCGTCCCATGGAGATGAAGTAAAGTACTTCATCAACTCAAGTGGAAGCCCCTACTTCACGTCAAGGTGAACCTCAACACGACATGGAGGCATCCACAAGCGGTACACGAGGAGATGATGAAGAGGAGGAAGTGCATCATGAAGATCCACCACAACCACCTTCACCACCACCTCGAGGGAACGACACCTTCAACAACAACGAAGATGAAGGAAATGATGATGAAGAATAATAAGCTCCACCATCCAACAATCGGAAGATGACCTGAGTTCGAGCTCAAGAGACCAAGAACCATCCCCTAAACCAAATCTGTAGCGACCCGACTCAAAACGAGTCAAGCCTGTGTGTGTTTTGTGCCATCCCTGGATCAGTATGCTGGCACACATAGTACGTCAATGTATATATCAAAGTGCAATCACATGTAATTAATGTAAAACTGATATATACCTTAAAATCTCAGTGAAAACAATCAATGGGAGTGGAGTCCCAATAACACCAACGGCAGGTTGAGTGCGGACCGTAACCCTGAATCATACTCTTACCCGTCGTAGAGCTTATCTGCAACATAAGACGTTGCAGCTATGTAGGTCAGTACATTGAATGTACCGGCAAGATCACCATAGTAGAGCAGAAGATAAATACTATTCTATATGCAATAAGGCTTTGGGGCTCTGTATCTGAGTTTTTTGCGTAAAAGCTGATTTTTTTCTTTTCCTACGACAAATGAATATCAGGAGTTTTCACTATAGAGATACCTAACATGACATGGTTCCGCCAACCGATGTATTATTTGCCCACAAGTATCATAAGTTTGCCACAATTAATTATCAGTCCAGTGTTGAGAGTTCACAGATAGATTCAAGTCCAGAGGCTCAAATTGTCCGTAACCGGGGAAACGGCTAATCGATTAGGTTTAACTCTGCAGAGTGTTGTGTACTTTACCCACAAGATTCGTTCCCTCCTAGTAAGTCCTCGCACTGCATGGTGTTTGAGAACAGGAGGAATGAAACATGGTCTTTCAGAGTGTTTCCCTGACTACTATCAGTGCACATCCAATCCTAACGTCGACTACATCTCGTAGCACTGCCCAGCCAGAGTCACAACAAAGATCAACCAAGCCAGAGCCCATAATGACTTGTGGCTACACAAGTAAGCTTACGGGCATGAAGTATTCATCCGTCTCTTTGAGTCTGCGTGAAGCTTTCCGCAAGATGTCATGGCGCTTCTCCATGCATCCCGGCCATCCACTGGTTACTCCAGGGATGCCCAATCAACCATCCTTCACCCAGTAGTGTGTATTGAAAGCTTGTTTCCCGAGTCTCGAAGTCTTGAGGTCTTGAACATACAGGACTTGAAGATGCCTTCATGAAGTTGTCATCTTGACGTGGAGTCCTCCTTCTCACACCACTCACGAACACTCATACCAGACCCCGTCTACTTTAGCATAGCATTAAAACAACTAACGTTCCCGAGGCTTTAGTAACAAGTGGTGGGTTCCTACCTCATGCATTCTAGTCGACTATAAGAATTTCAATAACACTACTGGAGGGATTTGTTGAATGATATCACTACATGCAATAAAACATAGGTATGAAATAGATGGTCAAAGTGAACTTGCCTGTACTATTTTTGACGAATAATATCGCTCTCAGAAACAACTTGATAGACTATTCGTCACTCTCCGATGAAAATCTATATAGTCAAACATAGCATTCATATAAGCAATCATACTAGCAATCAATTCTAACACACAAGAATAACACAAGAGTAAACACCAAAGGATTGTGATGAAGGAAATACTTAAGACAAAAGTTAAAATCAACAAAAATTTCATCAAGTCAACCAAAAGTGGTTTTCTCTACAAATAATCCTATTTCCAAATAGTAACAAAACAAAAACAAAGTAAAAATAATAAAAGTATTTTAGTAAATACTTTACTTAGCAAAAAGAATTACTTTTGAAGAACAACTAAAAATTGTGAAAACAACACTCTAAACAACATAGGTTTTTGCCTAATGAACTTAACAACAAGAAACAAAAATAAAATATTAAAATAACAGAAACAAAATATGTAACAACTAAATTAACAGAAAGTATATTTTACAAAACAATTTTGTTAAAGGTATTTTCAAATAGCAAATCAAACTAGCAAATGGAAATCAATTACAAGTTATAATTAACTAGAATTGATTTTCATGAAATCAACTAATAAAATAATATTTGTTTGAATAGCTACTGTTATCTAACAGAAAACCTTATAAAATCTATCAACTAATATAAAATAAAATAAATTTAAAACAAATTAAAACAAAAGAGATGTAAATAAACCTAAAAAGAAACAATATAGAATCTGTTTTGATAAGAATACTAATTTAGATATTCTAAAAATTCTAAAACTTTACCTACTGTTAAATAAAGTCACTAGTGACAAGTAGCAAAAAGAATCAACTAAAAATATATTTTTAAACTCAAGATATTCAGAAAATAAGATTTAAATCAAATCTGTTTGAATTCAAATTTAAATTATTCAAATATGGTCAAACTTTGTATCTACAGAAACTAGATAAAATTTGTGACAAGATGCAAAAAGATTCAATTTAAAACAATTAAAACATAGAAGATATAAAGAAAAACAAAAACAAAACTATTCTGGAATTGAAAAACATAACTAAAAGAAAAAGAAATTATCGATCGGACAGGCTACACGTGGCGCGTCTGGAGGGGCCGAGACCTATGCGTGCGAGGTTGGAACGAGCGGAGGACCTACCCTTAACAGAAAACGGTTCGGTGTTATATAACTTCTAATCTGGCGCATTAGATCTAAATCTAACGGTCTAAGGAGGGGGTGGGGTGCTCACAGAGGAAGGTCACCGGTGATGGAAGATTCCAGCGAGGCAGGGGCGACGAGGTCGATGCGGGCGGCGCTCCAGGGTCCTCCGGCGATGGCGAGGTCTCCAATCGATGGCGGGAATCATCCGGGGATGGTTGGTCGCGACGGAGAGACGAGGGGGTGACGGTGGTGAGTGGCACGAACTCTTAGAGCTTCGGGAGGTGGCCTGCTCTGGCAAGGTCGTCGGCGTGGGTGCTTTGGTGGGTCTAGGGTTTAGGCGAGGGTACTAGGAGGTGTGCACGAGCGAGGTGGATAGGTTGGTGGGATCGGGAGAGCTTGGGGCGGTCGGAGGTGAGCAGCAGCTCAACAATGGTGCAGCGGCGCGGTCGGACTCCGGCGAGAAATGGCGGCGAGGAGGAGCATTGGGCAGAGGGGAGAACGGGCGGAATGGGTAGAGGGGGCCTCGGGCTTTATAGGGCGCGGCTCGGGGTAGTAGTAAGTAAGGGAATCGTCGAGGGGATCGTACTCCGGCGAGATCTGCTCGGGAGTGAATGGAGGGAGCGGGAGGAGGAAGGTGAGCGCGGGTTTAGCGGGATCGGACGGTGGGGTCCACCGGTCAGTGGGAGGGAGAGAGAGTGAGTGGCGTCGGTGGCCGGTCCGAAGAAGGTGGGCCGTGGGTTGGTTTCCTATTAAAGACTTTTTCCTTTTATAAAAATAACAGAGATGGAAATTATCTTTTGGCAATCAATACATTTCCAAAAAATAAAGATTTATATATAAAAATGACCAGGGGAATGAATGCAATTTAATGGAAAAAAATTCACGCCCAAAAAAAATATTTTAAAAAAATTATTTTTAGAAAACGCTAAATGGCTTTTAATTCTTTTTGCAATAAACTTTAAAATAACCCCCTGGTTTTATGGTTCAAATCCTTCACAAAAATAACCCTGGTGTGGAGTGTCATATTACTCCTCTCAAGTTTTGTTAAGGGGTTTGAATTCTTTCAAAATTTAAAATGGGACCAAATATGAAAAGAACTCCATATCAGAAAATTTCAAATAGTTTCAAATTCACTCTTCAAATCTTTTTATATTGAATAAGTCATGTCATCTTCTCTCACTGATTTGAAAAGTATTAATTTGAAATCAAACACAAAGGGGAAAGTCATTTTATTCCCTCTCATTGAAAAGTTTTCAAAAAGTTTCAAATTTCACTCAATTTAATCACTCAAGCAAACAAACACTCATTCTAATATTTATTATAACATTCAAAAATTTGGGATGTTACAAAATCTTTGGTGATATACAAACAAGGAGAATCACTCGCTCTAAAACCCATCTAGCTAACTTTTGTGAGCATTATTCTTTCATATCTAGCATTGAGCCTTTGAAGGTAGAACAAGCTCTTGAATACGCAGATTGGGTGAACGCTATGCATGAAGAGCTTCAAAACTTCGAAAGGAACGAAGTGTGGACACTCGTGGAGAATCCCGAAGATGTGCACAACATCATCAGAACCAAATGGGTGTTTCGGAACAAACAAGACGAAGATTTTCAAGTCGTGTGCAACAAGGCTCGTCTCATAGCCCAAGGATATACGCAAGTCGAAGGTATGGACTACGGTGAGACATATGCCCCCGTCGCTAGACTTGAAGCTATTCGTATTCTTCTTGCTTATGCTAGTCATCATGATATCATGCTTTATCAAATGGATATCAAAAGTGCATTTTTAAATGGTGAAATTGAAGAAGAGGTTTATGTTAAGTAACCACCTGGTTTTGTGAATCCTAAGAAACCTAATCATGTTTACAAGCTTCGTAAAGCTCTTTATGGTCTTAAGCAAGCCCCTCGTGCTTGGTATAAATGTTTAACGAAGTTTCTCATCAAAAACGGTTTTGAAATTGGAAAATTGATGCAACCTTGTTCACTAAGAGAGTTAATGGAGAATTATTTTTGTGCCAAATCTATGTGGAAGATATTATGTTTGGTTCCACTAACCCTCAATTTAGTGAAAGTTTCGGAAGGTTGATGTCCGAATAGTATGAGATGTCTATGATGTGTGAGCTGAAATTCTTTCTTGGATTGCAAATCATGCAATCAAGAGAAGGAACTTTCATCTCTCAAACTAAGTATATCAAGGACTTGATCAAGAAGTTCAACATGCAGGATTGCAAAGGTATGAAAACTCCTATGCCCACTAGTGGACATGTTGACCTTACCAGGGAGGATGAACCGGTTGATCAAAAGGTTTATCGATCTATGATTGGTTCATTGCTATATCTATGTGCATCTCGTCCCGATATTATGCTTAGTGTTTGCATGTGTGCTAGATATCAAGCAGCACCTAAATAATGTAATCTTTTGGCTGTGAAACGTATTGTGAGATATTTGATACAAACATCAAACTATGGCATTTGGTATCCCAAGGGATCTTCTTTTAATCTTGTTGGCTATTCCGATTCGGAGTATGCTGGTGACAACGTTGATAGAAAGTCCACCTTGGGGTACTTTTCAATTTTTAGGTAGATCTCTTGTGTCTTGGTCCTCCAATAAACAAAACTGAGTATCCCTATCTACTGTCGAAGCTGAGTATATTGCTGCTGGATCTTGTTGTGCACAATTACTATGGATGACACAAATGCTTAAGGATTATGGAATTTATTTTAAAAATGTTCCATTACTTTGTGACAATCAAAGTGCTATTAAAATTGGACATAATACTATGTAACATTCTCGAACCAAGCATATTCAAGTTCGACATCATTTCATTCGTGATCATGTTGCCAAAGGAGATATCAATCTTAAGCATGTTCACACTAACAAGCAATTGGCCGATATATTCACCAAGCCACTTGATGACAAAACATTTTATTCATTTGAGGATTGAGTTGAACATCATTGATGCATCAAACTTGAGTTAGACTCACTCGGTTGCAAGCAAGGGCATCAGCTTTCTTGTTATCTCCATGCGCATGTAACTCGTTATCATATGCCATGGAATTCTATGCTCCCTTGTATTGCATCTAACCTTTTGTAGTTACTTGGAAGAACTTAATTCCACAAGATTGCCATCAACTCCAATCATAAGCAATCTTGTCATTACCAAGTATCCACAACCCCTCTTGATGATGGAAGGAAGAAGACAACAAAAACATATCCTTGACATATACTTGATCTTAGTTGCAAAAAGTAGTATCATGTCAATTGGATATATCCACTGTTCTTCCTTGCATGACTAACCTTTGTAGGTGACTAGTGTACTAGAACGAGAAGGATATCTCCGAATTCAAGATGATCGTCATCAACCCCGAGCAGCCTCAACAAGTTCACCTATGAGCAATGTCATTAATATCACTCAAAGGTATGTACTCATATCCTTTAAAAGTCTTTACTCCAAGTCATGGGCTAGAGAAACTAAGGTGATATGAAGACATTAAAATGCTTAATCGAAAAATGGTAACTCCATTTTGAGCTTAAACAATGAGTATGACCTATGATCAAGTATTCTTGATTGGCTCCTAAGTCAATATCCTCTAATATAGGTGACCTAGTCACCGCCCATCATTTAGTTAAGAATCTTGCATGGTTTGATTTCTATTTGCATGATCTCTCGTAACCACTCAAATCTTATCTATTTGATGACCTTTGTAAAAATTTCGTATCTTCTTTTTGAAATTATTTCTTTTGTCTCTGTGAAAACAGAAACTTGAGTTGTTGGGATGACCCCTTCTTGTGATATTCTTGTTCCTTCGATGACCCCTTCATTTAAAAAAATAGGCGGAGAAGAACAAACAATACTTTGGGGGAGAAATGCTTTATTCAAGGATCCCTATCTCCAAGGAGAAGAAAACTAAAATTTGCAAAAGGGACAAAAGCTACATTCAATGATTCCCTTAGTTTTTCTGTGAACCCTACTTTCAATGACCCTTGTTCTAAAGGATCCCTTCCTTGTCAATGATCCTTGTCACTACTCCTAAGCTTAAACTTTTTGGTATTTTATGCCAAAGTGGGAGAGTATCAAAGCTTCATGCTAAAGGGAGAGTTCCATGCTTATGCAAAGGGGGCGATATGATTTAGGGTGAGAGGAAAATATCAAAAGTTCACATTTATATAAACAAGGGGAGAACAACAATGTAGGGGGAGAAAACTATTTTTTTGAGAAAAGTCTAAAGTGAGCTAGGCCTAGGGACATGGGCGAGTACATGATCGCCCGCTGGTGATCAAACGAAACCCGACCCGGAGACATGGGCGTATGTTCCACCCTCCGTCTCCAAGCGGGTGTTGCGCACCTCGGAGACATGGGCATTTATTCCACCCTCCGCCTCCAGGATGGGATCATCTGGCTTGAAGATATAGGCGTGTGTTCCACCCATCGTCTCCAAGCTGGGGCCATCCAACCTGGGGACGTGGGCACACGCTCCACCCTCCAATCCCAAGCAAGTAACCCTCGGTCCCTAGTCCTAGGTGCCTGCTTAAGGCAGCTCCCTACCAGCGGGTGCGCCTCGCGAGGCTGCCTACTCTGGACATCCTCGCAGAGCCAATCCCTTACGCTGCCCTCGTGAGACTATGCATACATGCCTGCGCGAGAGCCGCTTGTGAAGTTGCGTACGCACCTCCTGTCACCATTGTAGACGGCGTTGCTTCCTTATTGGCCCAGGCGCTCGTCAACATGGTTGTTGTATAGTTCCTTGAGCCCCCGAGCACCGACGCGGTCCAGCCTCTAGTCATCGTCCTTGGTTTCGGTGGCCGCACTGAGGGGCGCGTTGCGATGCCCCTCTTGTGTGGCTAGCACCTCCCATTGGTTTCTGTCGGCGCCTGCAGCCAGCTCGTGTGCCCCTGGCGACACGGGCCTGGTCCACGGTGGGCGCGAGTCACCGTGGACGTCTCGAGCATGCCAAACATCCACAAACTCTCCCACCAAAGTCTGTCTCTAGCCAAACATGCAAAATCGGTGCAACCAACTTTCCTATCCTGGTGCCATCGATTCCAAACCCTAGACAGACTCAGCAAAACCCTAGTCACTTCGGTGCAGCCGACACTTCTTTTGGTCCCGCCGAGTTAGGTTGCCAACTTTCTGTTACGCAAGTCCACCGAGTTTGCCAATTTTGACCGTTGGTCACCTTGTCGGTGCAATCGAGTTTCCTATATCGGTCTCACCGAGATTCAAAAGTTGCCACCTTTTGGTCACTTCGGTACAACCGATATTAACACATCAGTTTCACCGAATTGGTCATTTAGTGTGTAACGGTTGGATTTTTGGGGATGCCTATATATACCCCTTCACCACCACCCACTCGCAAGAGAAGCACTCAGAACTATTCCATACCTATCCTACTCAGTTTTCTAAGAGAGAACCACCTACCCTTGTGTTGTGGTCAAGAGCTTCCACTCCAACCATATGGATCTTGATTTCTAGCCTCCCCAAGTTGCTTTCAACCAATCCCATCTCTTCTACCAAGCTAAATCTGTGAGAGAGTGATTGTGTGTTGAGGAGTCTATCATCTTGAAGCACAAGAGCAAGGAGTTCATCGTCATTACCGAGCCTATTTACGTTTGGAGGGTGGTGCCTCCTAGATTGGTTAGGTGTCGCTTGGGAGCCTCCTACTTCGTGTTGTGGAGAGAACCAAGAAGTTTGTAAGGGCAAGGAGATCGCCTACTTCGTGAAGATCTACCCCGAGTGAGTCCACGGAGGCCGTCATGGTATAGTCAAGGTTGCTTCTTCCTGGAACCCTCTGTGGGTAGACCCCTCCGTGGACTCTCGCGACTGTTATCCTCCGTGGGTTGAAGACTCCATGAACGTGGACGTACGATAGCACCACCTATCAGAACTATGAGAAAAATCTTTGCGTCTCCTATTGCGTTTGATCTTCCTATCCCATCTCTTTACTTACATGTGCAATGTCTTTACTTTTTGCTGCCATACTTGTAGACATGCATGTGTAGGGCTGTTAGATTTGCTAGACTTGCTAAAATAGTTAAAATTTACCAACCAATTAACTTGGGAGAAGGTTAGGTTTTAAATTCTTGCAAGTAGTCTATTCACCCTCCCCCCTCTAGACGCTCTTCTATCAATCCCACAAAGGGGAGGTTGATCGACGCGGGGTGCCAAGGCCCACCGGCGCCGCCCGCGCCACGTGGGCAGCCCGCCACTAAGCACGGGCTCGACATCATTTTGCCATGACTACAGCAAGCAGAGGTGAGGCAAGGCATGAGGAGGACTTTGACACACCCCCTACATGGCGCGCCAAATGTCAGATTTCGGGCTCCGCAAAACCATCAAGGTTCGAACACAAGGGCGTGTGTGAAGATCCCCTGTAGCTTCGCCCTACTTAGCTCGCTACACGATGGTTACTATGGCGAACTCACACGATGACGAGGAGGAAGATGAACACGGTGGTTTACCCAGGTTCTGGCCGCTGCGAATCGTAATACCCTACTCCTGCTTCGATGGATTGCCTCACGGGGAGGTGTGGTGGATGAACTAGTACAGTGGTCTCAAGCCTCACGAGGGTGCTCGAGTGGTGTTCGTGTCTCTCGGCCTTGTCTTGTGTAGGTGTGTTCGTCCCCTCTCTACGGTGCAGCCTAGCCTCAATATATAGCAGTGGCCTTGTTCCTCTTCCCTTATCACAATGGCGGGAAGGGATCCCACAACGACCAAATTTGAAGGGGGGCAGGAGTACATCCCCGCCTGTCCATAGGTGGTCTTCGCCTGCAAAGTAGCTATCGATGATGCAAAGGTGGGATCGGTGATGACATCCGCCGTATGGGTCTCGTGGTCGTGGTCTTGTTGCACCGGAATGGAAACCTTTGGGAGGCACTTAGGGAACCCGCGTACGTCCCTACTCCCTTTGCACCAAAGGGGAAACTACACCGCCTCGCGCGCTGGCGCCTGCCTGTCCTTCCTTGCGTCATCCTTGACTCCTGAGGCAGGGTTCCGCATAGAGATCTCCGCCGCCCCAAAGGGGGTCTGAGGAGGCCCACCCCCTACGGATCCTGATCTTCTTCTCCCTCGCGAGCCTGTGGTCCTCGCGAGGGCCTTGTCTTGAGTGGGATCACGCCAGGTCGTGCTTGGGTGACAAGGTGGGCCACGCCCTGGGCTGCAGGTAGGCACATCTGGGTACCCCCATTCCTAGAACACGATAGGGTCACTTGTCATGCCCTCCGTAGCGGGTGTGGAATCCGTCCTTCTCGCTGTCTGCTGTCCTAGGGTCTCGTCCTAGTTTTCCTCTTCGACATCTAGTGGCGAGGAAGATCGAATCGGCTCCTCAGCGATGGATTTATAGGCATCATGTCCATAAGCAAATATGCCGACTTCGGCCTGCACCTATTACTATTACTCCACCCAGGGTATTATGTAAAACAGAGTA
The DNA here is from genome assembly GCA_022496015.1 of Hordeum marinum. Lineage (NCBI taxonomy): Eukaryota > Viridiplantae > Streptophyta > Magnoliopsida > Poales > Poaceae > Hordeum > Hordeum marinum. Next base: position 341,348,085 of record CM039678.1, read on the forward strand.
ATGCTTGGAGAACATTGACATGATATAGACAAAGAGAATTCAATTAATATGAACTAACCCCATAGTTTTATCCTTAGTGGAAACAATACAAGGATGTGTCTTGTCCCCTTTTGTCATTGGGATATAGAGCACCACCAGATTGAACCCACTACAATGCACCCCTCTCACTTAACAAATATCGATCTAGTTGGCCAAACTATTACAATAGATCACACAGTATACGAAGCTATAATGATCACGCAAATAAGAATCATAATATTCAGAGGTGACTCAAATAATTTTCATGAATAATCTAACACACAAACCCAGAATTCATCGGATCCCAACAAAAACACCGTACACAAGAATTACATCGTATAGATCAAAGCGAAGATGCGATGATCATTGTATTCGAGATCAAAAGAGAGAGAGATAGCCATCTAGGTACTAAATACGGACATGTAGGTCTGTGGTGAACAACTCACACATCATCATGAGGGCACCAAGGTTGATGAAGAGGGCCTCCGTGATCGATCTCCCCTTAGACACAGTGCTGGAACGAAGCTCCAGATGGGATCATGGTGGAACAGAGACTTGCGGCAGCGGAAAAAGTGTTTCGGGATGCCCTCGAGGGTTTTTGGAATATATATGAATTTATAGGTTAGATAACGGGGGAGGAGGGCCACCATGGTGGGACAAGCCATCAAGGCAAGCTTACCACACCTCCCCCCAGGCGCGCCCTGTTGGCCTGTGCCTCCCTTGTGTTGTCGGCATTCTGGGATTGGGGGTATCCAGACCTACCTGCCTGTGGCCCAACACGTGGCCCACATCGGTGGCCCAGTACAGCCTGACGACACACACCTCAAGAAATGTCCCTCGCGAGGGCCCCAGCCTCACGAGGAGAATGACGCCAAGACCTCCAGAGGAGAGGTCCACCCAGACTGCCTCCCGAGGAGCAGAGATTCCTATGTAGTGCCCGGCCTCAAGAGGCTGCGATGACGTGAGCTACGACAACCAAAGAAGGTGGGCACTAGCGGACGTAGCAAAGACAGTTTCTACTTTGGTGCTAAGGAGATAAGGCAGACATGGGTTCCCAAGGAAACCCCCAAAGGATTCCATTCCAGTGCAACGTTGCCAAGACCACGGGCTCGACAGGACGGATGTCATTGCTGAGCCCACCTTTGCGTCACGCCAGGAGCTTTGCAGGCGAAGACCACCTTTAGTTAGGATAAGTTGTACCTCCTGTCCCCCTTTGAATTTGGCTATTGTGGGATTCCCTCCCCCCAGAATAGTAAGGGAAGAGGACCAAGGCCTGCTATAAATAGGGACTAACCACCACCACGGAAGGGGATCGGATCCTCCCACACCTAAGAGCCCTCGCGAGGTCGTTCAACCACAGTACCAGTTCATCCCCGAACCTCCTCGTGAGTCCAATGCACAAAAGGCAGGAGTAGGGTTTTACACCGCAAGGTGGCCCAAACCTGGCTAAAACCTTGAGTCCATCTTCTTGCACTTCAATGTGGCTTGAGCTGGGAAGGATCTTCGCACACGCCCTAGAGTTCGAACCTTCTTGGGTCTATGGAGCCTTGAATCTAACATTTGGCACGAAAGGTAGGGGCGTGTCGAGGTCTCCCGTCCGATTTTGCTTCTTCTTCGCTTTGGCTCTTCGATGGCTGAGGCCCGCTGAGTCCATGCCGAGCGCTGAGCCGCCCACGTCACCCAGACTGTGCCCGTGGGTCACGCCACCCCGCGCCACTCTCCTTCTCCTGCGGCCAACGCTGCCACTGGTCCAGCCGTTGAAGAGTAGCATGACCGGTCCCAGCCACCCATCGTGTGGCGCAATGGCCACACTGCTACTCCGTCCCTCGCCGTAGCCTCCGCATCGTCCTCTCAAGCTCGCTACAGGCTAGCGAACATGCAGGCTGCATTGTTCATGGTGTGTGATCTGCTGCGTTACCCCCCGCCCATGATTGCTTTGATGACTGGCTTGGTCGTATTGTCGAGCTTGTCAGCATCGCCAACGAGGTCCCGGGGCCCACCCACTCACTCCGTCCTTCACCCTCTCAGGTGGGCGATGTGACTCATGGTGCAGCTCCCCCTCCTTCTGTGCACTGTGTTGACCTCGAGCCTAGGCGCAAAGCGCATCTGCACAACCAGCCGCGGGAAGTGCTGGTCCAGGCAAGGGATGAAGCAAGTTGCCAGGTGGTGCCAAGGCTGCGAGGCGACGCGCGTGTGCTGCCTGCACCCCTCCGCCCCCACACCATCATCAGGACCGCACGCCGCCGGAGGCCACGGCGCATGAGCGTCAAGACCCAGCTCCCCTCGTGCACGTCGCACCTATGAGCAGAGCAGCATATCGTGCCTTCTCCCCAGAGTTGTGTCGTGTCAACTAGCCCAGGAAGTTCAAGCTGGACCTGCCTCCATGCTACGATGCCACCCCCGACCCCACAGAGTTCCTTCATATCTACGTGCTGAGCAGCAAGGCGGCGAGCGGCGACGCCAGAGTCATGGCGAATTGGTTCCCCATGGCCCTCATGGGTGGCGTGCTCTCCTGGCTCCTGAACCTCCCAGAGGGATCAATCTCTTCCTGGGATGAGCTCTGTGAGAGCTTCATCGCCAACTTCCAGGGCACACGGGACCACGCCATGGGGTTGAATGACCTATGGCGCGTGAAGCATCAGTCGGGCGAGACCCTGCACAAGTACATACAACACTTCACGAATGTGCGCCTCAAGATCCCGAAGGCATCGGACGAGGCCATCATCTCGGCATTCACCGATGGTGTTAGGGACGTAAAGATGAAGGAGGAGCTCGCCATCCATGATGAACTATGCATGACCCTGGAGATGTTAAACCTGGCAAACAAGTGCGCAAGGGCTAAAGAGGGTTGTCTCTCCCTCCTCGAGCTTCCTAAGGCGGACCTTGAGGACAAGAAGGCCAAGTCTAAGGAGGTGAAGCATAAGGGGACCACAGCGCCGGCTGTTGAGCCTGAGACGAAGCGCGGTTGCAGCCAAGATGAGTCCCCCAAGGGCGGCCTCCCGTCCTGCATCTTCCACTACACCCACATCCACAACACCAAAGACTTCTAGCAGCTCAGGATGCTCTGCGACAAGCGCTTTGGACGCCACCCCGAGCGTGGTTACCGTAGCTATGACCATGGAGGAGGCTGCGGCGGAGGCCGCTGGGACGAACGTGACCTGCGGCAGGACTGGCGTGATCAGCCTCACGACGGACCCCAGCGCAATCACCCTCGCGAGGCACGCGCTCAGGGCAATGCTGGCCTCCCTCCGCTGCTGCCGCCACCAAGGAGGAACGACGGTGACCAGCGAGATGATGGGGCTGGGGGCTTCCATGAAACCCGTGCCATTGCATGGATCATGGGCAATGCTCAGGCCCCCGCTTCTAACTGCATCTTCAAGCAGTTCTCTCGTGAGGTGAACGCCGCCCTCACGAAGCTCGAAGCTGCACGTCCCCTTGAGTGGTCACAGGTCGCCATCACCTTCGACTCTAAGTATCACCTCAAGTGTGCGACCACCATAGGCGTGCTTCCCATGCTCTGCACACCTACCATCAGCAACGTCCTCGTCACCAAGACCCTCATCAACGTTGGCGCTGGGCTCAATGTCCTCTCCGTCCTGGCATTTGAGACGCCTTAGGTACCCTACGATAAGCTCATGCCAACCAATCCCTTCTTAGGAGTGACCAATGGCTCCCCACTCCTCTGGGGTAGGCATGCCTCCCAGTCACCTTCGTCAAGCGTGATAACTACCACACCAACCTCATCAACTTCGACGGCGCCCACATCCACCTCCCGTACAATGCCATTCTTGGGTAGCCTGGCCTCGCCAAGTTCATGGCGGCAACCCACCATGGATACAACATCCTCAAGATGCCACGGAGTGGCAGTGTCATCACCATCACTTGTGATGAGAAGGATGCAGTATGCTCCCTCGAGCATGCTTACCGGGCTATGGAAGCTGAGAATTCTGATGACGAGGGCGGCATACTGCCTCCTGAGGACACGCCCAAGAAGAAGAAGCGGCTCCTCCCTAAGGACCGTCAGGGGACGGAGGACCTCAAGAGCGGCACCTCAGGCTCTGCGCCCATCTTTGGGGCACCTCGCCCTCCCGCATAGGAAGGCACACCCGGTGCCTCCCTCAGGACGGACACAGGGGCTTCCACCTGGAGAGTCTTTGACTCGACCGACGCAATGAGGGAGGTGCTCGGGCACCACTTGGAGGTGTGCATTGATGCGCGCCCCACAAGCAAGCAGCACGACACGAGGTACCAAGCTCACGAGAGTTCGTCACCCAAGCGATCGAGGAGCTTCAGGAGGAGCTGGCCATGCGCGGCGAGCGCCACCCACACCACCCAGCGCAATTGCCACCCCTGACGAGCGCGGCAGGCTATGCATATGTGTCAACATCTCGGGCCTCAACAGGACCGCATCCCAGGGCCTCTTCTGGCCATTACGTGTTGGCCGTAGTGAGGGCTACCCCTGCAACTACGTCTGCATGCCCTTTGGCCTCCTGAATGCCAGTGCCACGTACCACCGCCTCGTGCAGGAAGCACTCGCGTCTCATGAAGCCCGATGTTGCGCGGTCCTTCAGGAGATCCTAGACCCTCGCGAGCCCCCTAGGCCTCGCGAGTCCCTCGAGCCTCCGAAGCCCTCACACTCGTTAGAACCAAGCTTCAACAACTACCTCGATGCTTCAGCAACATCTTTGCCAGGTGACCTTTTCGTTTGTTCATTTGAGGGCCCCCCTGGGCTACATCATCCTTAGGCTATTAGGACTCACCCCGCAGCTGTATCGTTTTGCGCATGTATTAGAACTGGTTTTACATCTAATGAGTTTTTCGAGTATTCCAAACTGCCTTCCCGGTGCTTCTTCGCCATGAATATCGCTGTGCCCTAACGACCCCACCCTCGACCACCTCATGATTAAGGGCTGGAATGGCATATGTGCTTGGGTCCGTCCCTACATCTTTGTTAAATCCAAGCGACTGAGATCTATCTCGCGGATCGGCCCGTGCACGTCACCTCCCATGATTCTTGGCACTTCGTCCTCGCGTGATTTAATCGAGGGTAGCAGAGTCAGGGCGCGTGCCATGTGTGTTTCCTTAGATCTATCGCATGAGAAGACTGGGCACAGCGTCTGTGCTCGGGTCCGTCCCTGCGGCATCGATAAACCCAATGGCTGAGCTCTGTCTGATGGGTCGGCCCCGTTCACGTCACCTCTTGGGGTCATTGGTGTTTGGCCTTCTATTGTGGTGGCCTCTGGAGATTCATTCAACACAGGTTGTCCCCATCACACGGGTTTTGTAAGCGTGCCGCACGCCAGAAGATCCAGGCGCAACCCGTGTCGGGTCCCCCAAGGACGTGGAAGGCCCCCTACCCATGCTGAAGTGGAAGCCCCATGATCTGCGCTAGCGGATGACACGGTCCTCCAGTGACTATGCCCACACAAGGTGGAAGGGCCATGCTCCGTGCTGGTGGATAAACAACTGATGGCACCCAAGCGGCTACACCAACCTCAGGATGGCCCTGCGGCCCTGTCACGCAGCATTTCCCTAGGATACGCACACGACGGGGGATACGCTCAGGCCACACCTGGTGCATGCTGCCTCACCAGGCCCCTGGTACCTGGTCTTCTCGTGCCCCTCCAAGACAAAAGCTAGCGAGGAAATGTATGGGAGCCGCTCGTACGTCAAGGGGGACCCCTGGGCATTGCAACCCATGGGCCTCACTTGTCACATAGCCCCTCGCCCCTTGGTCTCGTCCTGGTGATCCGAATGCCCCAACGGTGGTCGAGGTATGCGTGGGATTGGGCCCTACCGATGTAGAGCACTAAGGCGCTCCAAATCGACTCTGTTGTCTCCATGTCTCCTTCATGAGGGCTGCTCGCACGTCCAGGTGGACCCCTTTGCATCACGACCCAGGGGCCTTACTAGTAATGTAGCCCCTCACCCCTTGGTCTTGTCATCGTAATCCAGACGCCCCAACAACGGCTGAGGTATGCGAGAGATTGGGCCCTACCGGAAGAGCACAAAAGCAAGCGGGAAGGAAAGAAGGTGGACAAGGAAATCACATAATTCAAGCAAGTTTTTACAAGCATGGGGTGTTTTGCGATTCAAAGAAGTCTTACGCCTCCACGAGGCACGATAAATGTCGCACGTCGTAGTCCAGGAGGAGGGTCCGTCATTGCCAAGGCCGTTGCCACCGATTGCCTCGGTCATATTGAAATCATCATCAACATCACCGTCAATGCCTTCATTGCCACTGCTCGCCTCCACCACAGGGGGCTTGGTGTCGAGGACGCAGCCAAACTTCTTCATCAGAGCGCCCATGGAATCCTTCATGGCCACTGAAGCGGAGGCACGGAACTCAAGGGCAACACAGGACATCACCTGGTCGAAATCAAAGCCTGGTTCGCGGAGGTAGAGGTGGCTGAAGACACACGTCGCAGCCGCGGAGCAAAGGCCGGAACACGTGTTCTCTAGGATGGTGTCCACCTTGACAATCACGCCTTGGAGCGCCTTGGCAAGCTTGGAGGAGAGCCCGGTGTAACCGCCTTCAGGAGCCGCCAGCGGGTCCCTGAATCCTCCCATGCAGATGAAGCACAGAGCCCGACAAATCCCGAGCTCAGTAGGGGAAGGCATCATGCTTCACGACTGTTTTTTCCTCAGCAGCGGCATGGGTCTTCTCCCTGGCATCCAGCTAGGCCGTCGTGTCAGAGGCGCGCTAGGCATGAGATGTCTGGGCCTCTACTAGCTCATCCTTGAGCTTGGCGAGACGCTCGTGCTCTGTAGCTTGGTCGTCGACCGCCTTGGACAACATGGAGGCGCGATTGGCGAGTTTCGCCTCGTGAGCATTAAGGTCTTCCTCCCGCTAAAGAAGTTGTTGTGCGCGTGGCTTGCTTCTCCTAAAGAGCCTTCAGTTTGGCTTCCGGCTCACTATAGCACTCCGCGACAGCCGTTGCCTTGGCCAGTGCCGTGTCGCGATCTGCCAAAAGCCATGGTGGCCACTTTCTTGCTCTCCGTGGCGGCAGCCTCGGCTCGACCCCCAGCCACCTTGATGGCTGCGTCAGTCTGGAGCCACCCAGAGATAAGCTCCAGGCATTCCACCATGAAGGAGCGCCTATCGGCACCTGGGAGGTCCACCCAGATCCGGTCAAGCACGGTGGAAACCTCATCTAGGATGCCGGACCCGACTGGAGGGCCACTGCCCACGAGCACGAGAGCCTAACCAGGAGGCAGCACCGGCACCTCGACAGGCGATGTGTCCAAGGGAGTTGTGGAGCGGTTGGCTGGGGACGCTTCAGGCTCCGGCCTCCCCTCGAGCAGGACAAAAGCGGACAACAGCTCAGTCTGATGGCACACGGGGGGCTGGCTCCTCCCGAGGTCGCGCCGCTACGTCCTCAGGAGAGGACTTAGTCAGGAGGGGTAGGAGGTTGCCCCCTCCATCGGTGTTGGAGACGCCACGGCCATGGCCAGGGACGTCGCTTTGTGAACTTCCACGCTTCCAGAGGCTAGCCCCCCCCGAGCAGTGTCGCAACAACGTCAGGAGAAGGCGTTACGCCCGCAACCTCTGGCGTGGTGCCGCCGGGGGCCCAAGAGTCGCGCTGAGCTAACATGATGGGCTCCCTCCGGATGGGAGGCTCCTTCGGCTCAGCGCCCGCCTTCCTCTTCTTCAGCTCGACAACGACCCGAGCCACCAAGGAGAATGGGTCGTGAGTATGTGCGCAATTTATAGTCAACCAAAGGTGAGGCAAGTTACTTGCTCATCAACCGCGACCCACTTCCTCTTCCTTTTTGTGTCGTCGAGGTCTGGGATGCTCCCGCCTTTCTTCAGCATGGCATGGTCGTCAGGTAGGGTGGCGGCATCACCCTGAGGTGCCGTGACCGAAGGGCCCACGTCTGCCCAGACAGTGGCCACCCCGTCCTTCGGCTGCGGCTCAGATGGAGGAGAGGCCGGTATCTCGAGTGCCCTGTCGAAGCACGGGGAGTCCGCCGGAGGAGCCGCGGACGTGCGTTTCTTTGGGGTCACGTGATTAGATGTCGGCGTTGTTTGGGAGGCAAGCCTTGGCTTTGTGAGGACCCTGGCGAAGCGCGGGGAGTCCACGGTTGGGGGCTCGTTAGCATCATCGTCATCTTCGAGATTACGAAGGAGCACACTATACAACGGGGGAGATGCTTCTTCCAAGCCGTCATCCACGGTCTCCTCTGAGTGTTCCTCCCCATTGGCACTATCAGAGAACACTGGCACCGAGGAGTTGGGCGCTCGGGAGGTGTGAGCCCGCTCTCGTCAAAGGCGGGTAAGGCGGCAACCAACTCCCCGCTCTCGTCGTGGTGGTATAGCAGAGCATAGGCCTTGGGGAGGTCCTCAGGATCGCCGTGGCGCAGGGTAACCATGGCCCTGCCCAGATCCTCACCGGTCAGGCTGGTGTACCAGAGCCTGATGGTGTCCCTCGCACCATTGAACTCCCACATAGGATTCGAGTATGCTTGAAGCGGCGCTAGGTGCTGTGTTAGGAACTCCTTCACTATCATCACCCCGGACAGTTGCTTGGCTTCCATGTCCCAGGTGATCCGCTCCATGGCAGGCTTCACCCGGGGATCGATGAGCTTCGTGGAGCCCCACGTGAGGGCCTTCTCAGGCAGCTCCGTCGAGAGATCTAGGCGCAAATTGAGGCCCCGGGTATCCATGAAGACCCAACGGTACCTGAAGCCCTCCACCTTCTTCCCCGCCTTCAGGAGAGAATTTCCGCTCTGAACCGGCAGAAGTGGGCCACTGTGGGCCTCACACCCACGAAGGCCTCGTAGTAGAAGGCAAATACGGATAGGAGAAGGATGGAGTTGGGATGAAGGTGGAGTGCCTGGATCCCATAATGCTCGAGGATGGCGGTGAAGAACCCTGAGAAGGGCGGGACAAGCCTAGAGAAGATGCTATGAACGAACAAGGGGTAGACTGTCTTCGACAAGGTGCGCGGCTCCGCGGTTCCGCACCAGACCATGTCCTCCCCCCACTTGTTGGTGCCGCCTGCCATAAACGGGAGCACGCGTTCGAGGCCCCCCTGCTTGGCTATGGCGGAGGCCGAGAGCGCCGGCGAAGGGGAAGAAGAGGATGAGGCGTGAGCCTTGGGCTTTGACTTCCCAACGGGAGCCATCTACAAAGTCCCTACGGAGAAAGAGCAAGAGGAAGGGCAGCGCAGCATTGAGATCTGGATGAAGTTCTCGCAGGGGAAAGGGGATCTGAGAAAGGAATCAAGGACGCAAGGAAGGAGAGCAATAATGGCTCATCAGCGGGCACCAGGCATTTGTCGGCCTGGGCAGTTGCCAAGGCAACATGGGGGCGAACACGTTCGTGCCTTACCACACGCCATGCAGATTGGGCCGCATGCGGTTGGGGCCCGCGGCGTTCGGGCCTCTCTTCCTTGGCTTCCACCCGAGGACAGCCCGGACGCGCCTTGGGCCCGGGGGCTACTATTGGCATTCGGGGATCGGGGGTATCCAGACCCGCCTGTTTGTGGCCCTGCGCATGGCCTACATCGACGGCCCAGTACGGCCTGATGACACACCCCTCAAAACAAGATCCTTGCGAGGGCCCCAGCCTCGCGAGGAGAACGACGCTAATACCTCCATAGGAGTGGTCTCCCCAAGTGGTCTCCCGAGGAGCGGAGATTCCTATGCAGTGCCCAACCTCAAGAGGATGCGATAACGTGAGCCACGACAACCAAAGTAGGCGAGCGCCACCGGACGCAGTAGAGACAGTTTCCTCATTGTTGCTAAGAAGGCAAGGACGGATGCATGTTTCCAAGGAATCCCCCAAACGTTTCCATTATGATGCAATGAGACCAAGACCACAGGCTCGATCAGGACGGATGTCATCGCCGAGCCCACCTCTGCGTCATGCCAGGAGCTTTACCTTCTATGCCCCTTCGAATTTTGCCGTTGTGGGATCCCTTCCTGCCAGAGCAATAAGGGAAGAGGACCAATGCCCTCTATAAATAGGGACTAACCACCATCGCGGAACGGGATCGGATCCTCCCACACCGATGAGCCCTCCCGAGGTCGCTCAACCACTATACTAGTTCATCCCTGAACCTCCTCGTGAGGCCAATCCATAAAAGGCAGGAGTAGGGTTTTACAACGCAAGGTGGCCCGAACATCGGTAAATCGTTGAGTCCATCTTCTTGCACATAAACGAGGCTTGAGCTATGGTTATTTAGTTATGACATAAACTGTTTTAGCATGACATGTACGCAAAATACATGATAACAACAAGTTAAACATTTTTTAACATGGGTGAAAGTTGCAAATTGTGAAACTAGACAAAAATTTAAACATTTTACATATATGACATGTTTTATTTTGATGCATGATTAATTACTTATTAGCAATTCAAATCAATGGCCTTTCTATAAATATGCAATGAGTGGATATTGTTTAAATTCACAGAGGCAAGAAAAAAATCTAACTGGGCCGAATCTGAAAGCATAGTGCAACCCAACAACAAATCAAGCCCAAACGCGTGTAGGACAATGTTTTAAAAACAAAATACAGAGGAACAAAATATGAATCTCCTGGGATTCGACCCCATTACCTCCGGGATGCAACCTAGCACGCTGACCAGTTGGACTACAAAGGAACTTATGATAAAACATGGGATTTGTGCTAGATGAACCCCCTAGGATTCAAACCCCAGAGCCCTTCGTAAAGAATCCCACTCGGTTGCCAGTCAGACTACGAGGACGGTTCTTTTTTTAGGGGACTACGAGGACGGTTCTACTATGTTGAACTTTGACGAAACAAGTAATGATGGGGCCGCGGTGGCTCACCTCGCCCACATCGAGCGGGCACAGGACGAGGTTGGGTCGGCCCACCCGCGAGAGGCGAGTGAAGTGCTCGTCTACCTCATGTCCTCGCACGAGCAGGAGGCCATGGCGACACTGCACGGAACAAGGGCGGCGGCGCGAGGCTCCCCGGCGGTCGGAATGCATGGAGGCGAGGGGAAACATGTGGATCCTGTGACGGGGACCTCAAATCCGATGGTGGCGCGGCAAACGGAGAATGGGTCCGATCGGGCATCTTTGGCGGCGCCATGGAATGTATGTGCGAGCGGGAAGACAAAGAGAGATGAGGGAGAAGAGCGACGAGAGGGAGAAGGAGGCTAGGGGTGAGAAGGGACGACCAGACCCGGCTCCGATGGTGCTCTGGCGAGGGCAGCCCCGATGCGAGACGATGAGGAGATTGGGTGCGGAGTCGCGGCTCGGGCACTCACCTGCTAGGCGAACGGGAGGAGCTGCGGGCTCCCGTGGCTGTTGGTTCGTGGGCGACGGCGGCGATTCGATTCGGGCCGGGGCGGGCCTCGGATGGGCTTTGGCAGGCCGACGCTTGGTGGGAGACACGGGCGGCTCGGGTGGTGGGTGGGGGTTGCGCGTGCATGGAATTCGAGGAGGATTGCTAGGGTTCCAAAACGCATAGGTTAGGGTTGCTTAAATAGGCAAGGGAGGATAGGGTTAGGGGTTAGCCTATTTTTGGACCGTTTGTTCCCGGTCGAACAGTCCAAAAGCGGAGGGGATGCTTGGCTGGGTAGTGGTCTATGTAGAGGAGATATCGGCTGAGATGAGAGGGAAGCTTGCGGCCCGTGACAGTTTTTTTAGAAAACCAAAAACGTCCGATAATAAACCGATGATTATGCCACTATGGTTGATCATTGGGGTATGAAACGACCTCTGATTATGACAAAATTTGGCAGACGGTCTACCGACAATATAATAAGACCACGCGTCAAGTTTTGACCCAATCCGAGAACATTTCTCACACACTCTTAAAAACAATATTTCATCGATGCCACGGGCGCGTGCGTCTGTGGTTGCTCTCGAAACGGTCATCGATGAGAACGGAGAGAACCGACAACTACGAACGGATGCAAGTTTTAAAAAATGATGGCAACGGATTTGCCGATGCTATGCAGATGATGTGAATGATGCGATGATGTAAGCAACAATCAAGCGAATCACATGACGAGAATGGAAAACAACGGGAATCTTCTAGCCATTGGTCTCAGGCTATTACCGCTCGCTTGCGTTCGTAGTGCCGCTCGGCACAGCCTCCTTTAGGGCATGGTGAGCGCACTAGGCTGCCTTAGGGCCGAGCTTAACAATGTGGATGCATGCCTTAAGGCAGAATGCTCGCGGCTGGCGTACGAATTTCGCCGGCTCGAGATCGCCCTCAACCTCGATCATCTGCAACGCGAGAATGCTCGCGTGGAAGTCGAAGGATCCCTCGTCATGGCGAGGGAGGCCCTCGATCGTGCCCTTGAGGAGGCCCAGGCCGTAGATTGTCGGCGTGAGGCTGCGGAGAAGCGCGGGGGAGAGCTTCAAGCTTCCAATGCCGCCCTCGAGCGACAAGTCCAGGTGCGTAAGGCCACACTCGCTACCTTGACAGGCGGTCCATCCTCGGGCGAAGCAAGGCTCCGTTCACTTGAGGACACGCTGACGCTGGAAGCACTAGAACAGAGCCTAGAGTGTGAGCGGCTGGAGGTGATGGTACGGCAAGTGGCTGTCCCCGAGGACTCCCTTGCCTCCCGAGAGGCGACGATCCATTGAGAGGTCGACGAGAGGCTGGCGGGGATTCGTTGGGCCCTTGCCAAGGACTACCACGAGAATATGAAGCTTCATGAGTCATGTTTCTGCAAGCGGCATGACGACCTGAAAGGTGAGGCTCGCGGCCTTAGGAAGGAGTTAGTCGTGGCGAAGCGACACGAAAAAGCCGCGATGGATGCCCAGGCCAATGCCAAGGTCGAGCTGGCCTTTCTCTACAAACAAGTGGAGGACGTCACTTCCCTCGTGGAGAAGTCCTTGGACGAGGCGGGGCGCGCGGGGGCTGTAGCACATGCGCTCCTAGATGTTCCAAGCCCTTGAGAGGAGGGCCCACCAAGCCCTAAGCAGTATCTATAATGAGAATGTCTCCAGTTTGCTGGTTCCTGATGACGCCGGCTACCTTGGCTTTGTCACCAGGATTGTGGACTGCCTTGAAGGGGGCCAGAGAATGTCCACCAACTCATGGAAGAGAAGTGGCGTGACCTCCTCGCGCAGGCATCTTGACGCGTCTTCAGCCACCTTGTTCGCCTCGACCCCAACTTCGAGTTCGAAGCCGCGACAATCCCTGTGCCCGAGGTGATCCATGGTGCCCTCAAGGACTAGTGGAGGACCCGATCGGGGAGTTCTCCCCCACCGGAGGCGAGGGTTGGCCTGCGATCGAGGGCCACGGGTATGATGGTGATGGTGGCGACATTAGCGACAGCGACAACGCATGTCCCTTGGCTGTCTTTTTCCTATATTTCCTATCAAGATTTTGAATATGACCCCGTGGGGATGTAAATGTATTTTGGAAAAGAAAACGGATTTATGACGTATTAAGTAATGTTGTACTACCTTGTGTTGCTTTTCCTTTGCTCCTCGTGATCCCGCAACTCTTCAGGAGGGGCGGGTTGTTACCTCGTCGTGAGCCTACCACCCCTGAAGAGAGGCACGTTGTTACCTTTATAACGAGTCACGATGATCGGCCAAGGTCAGGAGGAGGATGTTTTGATGGATGCCTCGGGCCACATGTGCCTGTTGGCTTGCTTGAGAGCGTCGCGCAAGGACACGGACACCAAGGCCTTGGCAAGGTGTGCGTGCGGGATGGCCCGCGGCTGTGGTTGCGCTGCGACCCCTTGCGGTGCGGACGAGCCTGGTGCCAGACCCTCTTGCTAGGCACGAGGTTGGCCCCCAGCACGTCACCCTGGCGCGCCTTGCCAGGGTTCTGGGTGTCTTGCTCGGGGACTCGACCCTCTGTCTCCAAGCAGGCAACGCCGGGCCTGGAGACATGGGCAAGTGCTCCATCCTCTGTCCCCACGTTGGCAACGCCCAGCCTAGAGACATGAGCATGTGTTCCACCCTCCGTCTCCAGGAAGGCAGTGCTCGTCCTAGAGACATGGGTGTGTGTTCCACCCTCCATCTCCAGGTAGGCAGCGCCCGGCCCGGAGACATGGGCATGTGTTCCACCCTCCGTCTCCAGGCAGGCAGCGCCCGGCCCTGAGACATGGCCGTGTGTTCCACCCTTCATCTCTAGGCAGGCAACGCCCCACCCGAGGACATGTGCTCATGTTTGTGATGTCACATGACCTGATGGTGTGTCTCACAAGGTTGCTTGCACCATGCAACCTCACAAGGCCGACCACGCCAGCTCTCCTCGTGGGGTGGCTCTCGCCAGCCTCGCGGAGGTCGCCCACAAGGATGTGGCCACTCCATGGGGTGTCGATGTAGACGTGCATCCCGCCGCCCATGTTAGGGGCGGCGGCCGCATGGGGCGGTGGAGGGCGCCGCTCGCCGCGCATGGCATGTGGCTCTCGAAGATCCTTGATTGTTCCGGTGATGAACCCTCTCAAGCCTGACGCCTCGCGCCGTGCTCCTTGCTCATGAGGGTGAGCATTGAAGCACGCCTCCAAACGGTGCCCAAGTGCCTCTCTCGTCGCTCCTATCAGGTTTGGAGCTCTCCGGGCAAAAGTCCCCGATCCCTCCCCGGTAAAGAGCGGCAGGGCCTCGCCGGCGGCATTCACGGGCTCGACGACACGACCCAGTTAGTCGTTGTAGCGATTGTTGGCGGGGCGGTGACGCAGCAACTCATGCGCCATGAGCAGCGCAGTCTGCACATTTGCCAGCCTGTGGCGAGTGTGGAAGGATGATGCCTCGGTGAGGGCGAGGTCCGGAGTCCGCGCTGCATGATGGGCAACGGCAATAGGTCCTGCTGCCCGTGAGCAGCCAGGTTGGTAGCAGTGTTAGCTGCAAGAGCGGTGGGCGGCGTGGAACGCCGTGGCCCATGGCTGTAGTCTGAGCGACATGAGCAACCTAGCGCTTAGCGCGAGCTTGGAGAGCCTTGGCCATGGGAGCTACATGGCGGAGACGAAGTGGGACTGGGGGAGGATTTCCTACACGCCCCTACCTAGCGTGCCAAATGTCGGAAATCGGGCTCCGCAGACCCAAGAAGGTTTGATGTCACAACCCTACCTAGATGTCCTAGGAATAGTTTGTGGCTGCATCATGTTCATTTTTGCATCAACATGAAATGGGGACTAAAAGAAACCCCCTGATCATATTTGAACCAAACCAATTCAAACTTGGTGAAAATTCAACAAATCAAAAATGCCCTCTAAAGATGTTCCCTATGTCTGGTAAATTTGGACATGAGTATAACAGGGATCATTTTAATTATTTGAACAATCAAAGTAATTCAAAAATATTTGATAAGGCTCCTAAAATCATTAAATAAAGCATTATCATTATTTTTGTTTTCAAAATATCCTGAAACTTTTTAGACAAGTTTGAAATATTCAAACTTCATTATAGAAAAAATATGGGATATTTAATAAAGTCATTTGTACCTGAAAAAAAAATAAACAAATGTTAGTAAAAGAAAATAGAAAGAAAAAAAAAAGAAAAAAAGAGAAAAGGGCCCAGGCCAGCCAGCCCACCTGGCCCAGGGAGGTCTTCGTCCTCCTGACGGCCAGGAGGACGAGCGCGTGGCCGAAGCGCGTGCGCAGCCGTGCCTCCACGCTAGCAGCTGCCTGCCTGTGTCCTCCTCGCCGGCACGATGGGGATAAGCTCCCCAGAGCCATCCCCATCGCTCCCTCTCTCTCTCTCGCCTGCCTCTCTTCCTCCCCCTTCTCTGCTTCGAGCTTGCTGCCATCGCGTTAGCTGTAGCAACCCGACCTGAAAGGTCGAACCTCCGGTGTTTCCGTACCATCCCAAGATCATGCTAGTACACACACGGTACATCAATGTATATATCAAAGGGAAATCACACAGCATTATATTAACGAAATCTCATATCGAGTCCTTTATTACAATAATCATTACAATAAAGTGGCCGAAGGCCAACTCATGAGAATAACTAAGTCTTGCGGAAGCGTCGAAGGTAGATGAGTCCATCTGACTCCAAGGGCATCTCACCGAGCGTAGAACGTGTCCTCACTCCTGGTTAGAAAAGTACTCTGCAACATGATACGTTGCATCCGTATAGGTCAGCATATGGAATATGCCGGCAAAGTCACAAGAGAGGGGTGAAAAGATAATCATCTACTTCTACATGCATATATGGCAGGTGGGGTGGTAAGTTTTTGCGTAAAGCCAATTTTCCTACAACAAGAGAGGGCTAAGCAAAATCATTACTAAGTTGGTTGATTAATGAGAAGGTTCCACCAACCAATTCTCATACCCAAGTTATTAATACCCACATCATCATATTATTTGTGTTGAGAGTTTCCGGAAGTTTCAGTTCCTTTGGCTCAAACTGTCCATGACCATGGACACGGCTAATTGATTAGGTTTGAGTACTCTGCAGAGTTTTGCACATGTTCCCCACAAGATTTGGTCGCCTCCCTTTGATTTCTCGCACTTCAGGGTGTTTGAGAAACAGATGACCAAAACATGGTCTTCCAAAGGGTTTCCCTGCGACTCTGTCGGTGCCCATCCTTTCCTACCGTTCTTCTACATCTCGTAGCACCGCCTGTCCAGGTTCACCACGATATCCAAGCAAGCCAGAGCCCATAATGACTTGTGGCTGTGCAGGTAAGCCTTGGGTCTTGAAGCATCCATCCATCTCTTTGTGCCTGTGTGGACCTTTCCGCGTGAATACTGGCCAACTCCAGCATCACCTAGGCAAATCCACTGGTTTCTCCAGGGTGCCGTTCAACCATCATCCACCCAGAGGTATGTTGAAAACTCGGCGTCTTGAAGTCTTGATCATTATGTAGGTCTTGAAATTATTAACTCTCTCAACTCTCATGAATCACACAACCAACCCCGTCTACTAATAGCATAGCAAAAAGTAAAACAACGTTTTCCGGGGCCAATGTTGTCAAAGGGTTGAGGAGGTACCTACCACATGATACTACAACAATGTAACCAAGTTTCCAACTAACCTATCTTGCATGCAATTGCGGAGATGGTAGAACTAATGCATATAAAACATGGGTAAAACATGATCAAGGTGAGTTGCCTGATTGATGATGTTCGTACGTGAGTGACTCTAAGTAACAAGCTTCGCACTCCGGATAATCTAACGAAGCAAACAAGCACTCAATAAGCATACAACAAAATATTGTAACTCACAACCATGAACTAGTAAACAATCAAGACAAAAACAATGCACACATCACAAACAAGTAAACACACAAGGTTTTGTTCTCAAAAAGGTGATGGGTAAACCACTACTAACATAACAAAACTATTTTGTAATAACAAAACAATAGTTGACAGCAAGAAAACAATAAAATATTTTATTAATAAACAGAATAAAATCAATTTAAAGTTTTGTTAAGAAAACTTTAGTAAGGTTTATAAAAGTTTTGATAAACGCTATATGAATCAATTATAGTTTACTAACAAAAGAATGAAACTAAACTTATTATTTTATTACAAATATTTTCTTCACAGGAAAGAATTTACAAATAAACTTGTCTTAGAAAACAAAAATTAAATTGTATAGAACTCTGTTAAAAGAAATCTATTACTAAACTAGTTGTTTTAATCAAATTAAACCTATTTAAAAGAAGTTGTGATTCCTATAATAACAAAGAAATAAACTAAAAAAATTTATTTATTTATTAACAGTAAGTAAAACACTAAATGTTTAACTAAGAGAACCTACTAAATCAAATAAAACTAAATCTAACTTGAACCAACTAAAACTAAGTTAAATAAAACTATACTAACTAATAGGCAGAATCTGTTTATAGCTAAAACACTAATCAAATATAACCTAAAAATACTCAAACCAAGCATGAAGATAGTCCTAACTAAGACCAAACAGTAGCAAAAAGATTCATCTCAAAATCTATTTTCAAACTCTAGTTATTCAGATTTGATCGATTTGAGCAAATTTGATTCAATTCAAATTTTATAGTTCAAATTTGAAATTTAAAAGTACAGGGCGAAACTAAATGAAAAATGTGAGCTATTGCAAAAAGAATCAACTCAAAACATTAAACAGATTAAAAGTTATAGCTAAAGCAAATTTGAAAAAGTTTCTGTTAACTAAAACAAAACAAAAAGAAAAACAGATAACTATCGGACGGCCAGGGTGACGTGGCAGATCCCTATTGGCTAGCTAGCGCATGCATGCGGCAGATACGGGCGGGTGACCGATCGGAATAGAAAAATGGTTCGGGAATAACCCGATCTAATCTTGGCCGTTGAGTAAGGATCCGAGGGTTAGGAGGGCTCATAGTGTTAAGAGGTCGCCGGCAAGGGATCTCCGGCGAGTCCAAAACGGCAAAGACGATGGCGAGTGAGGTCCGGCGTCGAACGGGGGGGTCGGAGGAGCAAGGGGACAACCGAGGCGACGGGCATGAGCAATGGGAGTTCCGGTGGTGGCAGGGGCTCCGGCGAGGGTTTGCGGCGGCGTTCTGGCGACGGGAGAGGGGGCTCGAGGGGAAATGGATGCGGGGAGGGGGCGGCTTATATAGGGGCGCTGGGGAGTGCGGGGGAGGAGAGAGGAGAGAGATCCGGGGGAAGAAGAAACTGCCGGCGAGGATCTCCGGCGCGCTCGGGGAGGAAGAGGGCGACCGCGCAGGGCAAACGGTCGGTCGGGGTGGGGTCCGCTGTCAGAGAGAGAGGGGCATCCATTGCGCGTCGGTCGGCCGGCTCGAAGTTAATTCGCGAATAAATGCCCGTGGGCCGGCCCGTTTAATACAAAAACCGTTACCGTTTTCATTTAATGATTTTCCAGCATGTTTCAAAAACATTTAAAGCATTCAAATCTTTTCTAAATACAAGAGTATTATATACCAAAATTAACAGAATACTAAACGCCATTTATTGAACATTTTTATTCTGTCATTTGAATATATTGGAAAAAATAATATTTTCAGAAATTGCCTAATTGTTTTTAAATCCTTTTTGCAAATATTTTCATAACAACCCCTGGTTTTTATTGTTCAAATAAATCACCAAATAGTACCTGGTGTGGAGTGTCATGTTCCTCCTCTCTTATTTGAACTTTTTACCAAAATTTACAATAGGTGAAAGCAACTCATTGAAAGTAGAAAGGGGTTTCAGAAATTCAGAGAAGGCATTTCAACTAATACATGTATTCAAGTAATGATGTTGATAGATGCATAGCTATATTCATAAAATTCCAAAATGAAATTTTGGGATGTTACAAACCTACCCACCTTAAGATGAATCTCGCCCTCGAGATTCGGGTTGGCTAGAAAATAGGTGCGAGTGGTCTCTACGAAGATCTTCTTCGCGTTCCCAAGTGGTTTCTTCCTCGGTGTGGTGACTCCACAAAACCTTACAGAACTTGATGATCCTGCGGCGGGTAACTCTGTTGGCAGTCTCGAGGATTCTGACAGGCTTCTCTTCGTAGGTCAGATCACTATCAAGTTGTATGGCCTCTAGGGGCACTGTGTCTCTCAAAGGAATATCAGCCATCTCAGCATGACATTTCTTCAGCTGGGAAACATGGAAAACATCATGAACTCCGGATAATCCTTCCGGCAATTCCAGCTTGTATGCAACTTCGCCTCTACGTTCAAGAATTTTGTAGGGGCCTATGAATTTGGGTGCTAATTTTCGTTTAACACAAAACCTCTTGATTCCTTGAAGCGGGGACACACGAAGATATGCTCGGTCTCCCACTTCATACGTCACTTCTTTACGTTTGCTGTCAGCATAACTCTTCTGTCGAGATTGAGCTATCTTGAGTCTGTCACGAATCAGCTTGACTTTCTCTTCAGAATCTCGGATAAGGTTGGTACCAAAAAGTTGTCGGTCTCCAACACCATCCCACGTCAATGGTGTTCTGCACCTCCTTCCATATAAGACTTCGAAAGGGGCCATCTTTAGACTGGTCTAATAACTGTTGTTGTACGAGAATTCTGCGTAAGGTAAGTTGTCATCCCAACTAGATCCATAATCTAGTGCACAAGCTCTCAGCATGTCTTCCAGAATCTGGTTGACTCTCTCAGTCTGTCCATCGGTCTGTGGATGAAAAGTTGTACTGAACTCTAGCCTTGTACCCAAAGTTTCATGTAACTGATGCCAAAACTTTGAGGTAAATTGTGTTCCTCTATCTGACACGATACTCCTTGGAACTCCATGCAGACACACGATCCTGGTCATGTATATCTTGGCTAACTTAGCACTGGTATAGGTGGTCTTCACTGGAATGAAATGAGCTACCTTGGTCAAACGATCGACCACTACCCAGATGGAATCATAACCTGAACGGGTCCTGGGTAGTCCTATGATGAAATCCATACCAAGCTTTTCCCATTTCCACTCGGGTATCGGCAAAGGTTGGAGTAACCCTGCTGGTTTCTGATGTTCTGCCTTTACTCGCTGACAAACATCACATATTGCAACGTGTTCCGCAATATCCTTCTTCATACCTATCCACTAGTAACTTTCTTTTAAATCCAGATACATCTTGGTATTACCTGGGTGTATCGAGTAAGGTGAATCGTGGGCTTCCTGAAGTATCAACTTCCTGAGCTCTGGGTCATTGGGCACATAGATGCGGTTCTCAAACCACAAAGTTCCGTGTTCATCCTCACGAAAACCTTTGCCTTTACCATCTTTCATTCTTTGCTTAATCTCAGCTATTTCCTTATCCGATTTCTGGGCTTCTCGAATTCTTTCGGTCAAAGTGGACTGAATTTCCAGTGTGGCAACATATCCTCTTGGAACTATCTCTAGCCTGAGCTCTTTGAGATCATCGGCTAATTCCTGGGGTAATCCTCCTGCTGTGAGTGTGTTTACATAAGTTTTTCGACTCAAAGCATCTGCTACAACATTTGCCTTACCTGGTAGTGTAATCTCATGTCATAGTCCTTGATTAACTCTAACCATCTCCTCTGTCTGAGGTTCAACTCCTTCTGCGTGAAGATATATTTCAGGCTCTTATGGTCGGTGTAAACATCACAACTATTTCCGATAAGGAAATGTCTCTAGGTCTTGAGTGCATGCACTACGGCTGCTAGTTCCAAATCATGGGTGGCATAATTCAACTCATGAGGTCGTAGTTGTCTGGATGCATAAGCTACAACCTTTCCATCTTGCATGAGTACTCCTCCAAGTCCTTGACGTGAAGCATCACAGTAAACCTGGAAGTCCTTCCGATTATTGGGCAAAATCAACACTGGGGCTGTGACCAAACGTTTCTTCAACTCCTGGAAACTGACTTCACATTCCTCAGTCCAAATATACTTAGACCCTTTCTTCAACAATTCTGTCATAGGCTTGGCTATCTTTGAGAAATTCTCAATGAATCTCCGGTAATATCCGGCTAGTCCGAGGAAACTGCGGATCTCCTTAACTGAGGTGGGTGACTTCCACTCGGTGACGGCTTCAACCTTAGCGGGGTCCACTGCTATTCCATCTCCGGAAATAACATGTCCAAGGAATCCGACTTCCGTCAGCCAAAATTCACATTTGTTGTACTTGGCATATAACTGATGCTCTCTAAGCTTCTCCAGAACTAAACGCAAATGTTCCTTGTGTTCTTCCTCGTTCTTGGAGAATATCAAAATGTCATCGATGAACACCACGACAAACTTGTCGAAATATTCCATAAACACTTTGTTCATCAAATTCATGAAGTAGGCAGGAGCATTAGTCAAACCAAAGGACATGACTGTATACTCGTATAAGCCATACCTGGTGGTGAAAGCTGTTTTGGGTATATCCTGTTCACGAATCTTCAGTTGGTGATACCCTGATCGAAGATCGATCTTAGAGAATACTTTGGCGCCTACTAGCTGATCAAACAAGTCATTTATCATCGGGAGAGGGTACTTGTTCTTGATAGTCACCTCGTTCAAGGCACGATAATCGACCACCATTCTCAAAGTTTTATCCTTCTTCTCCACCAAAAGAACTGGGGCTCCCCAAGGTGAAGAACTTGGGCGTATATACCATTTGTCCAATAACTCCTTAATTTGCTTCTTGATTTCCAACAAATCATTTGCGGGCATACGATAGGGTCTCTTGGAAATTGGGGTTGTCCCTGGTTGTAGCTCTATTAGGAACTCAATCTCCCTATCTGGTGGCATGTCTGGTAATTCTTCTGAAAATACATCCGGAAAGTCTTTTACCACAGGTACTTCCTCCTGAACAACTCCTGTGAGAGCATTTAATCGAGCACTCATCTGGGTGTGTCGGGATACATACTTAATCCTCTTGTTCTCCGGGGTGGTGAGTGAAACAGACTTGCTAGGGCAATCAAGATTTCCTTCATATTTGGTCATCCAATCCATGCCTAGGATTACATCCAATCCCTGGGATTCTAAGACGATGAGGTTGGTGGGAAAAACATGGTTTCCTATATTGAGTTTCAAGGCATGGCATCCTATCCCTGCCATCATCATTCCTCCTGGGGAACTGACCTTAATGGGTTGACTAAGGGTTTTCGTGGGCAAACCATATTTTTCCACAACTACCCTTGATATGAATGAATGAGTTGCACCGGAATCAAAAAGTACTGTAACTAGACGTGAATGTAATAAAAACTTACCAACCACAGTCTCGGGTTGATCATAGACTTCTTCCACGTCGAGGTGGTTCACCTAAGCACGAGGAAAAGGGTTGGGCTTCTTGGCTATGGAGTTGCCGTTGTTGTTGCCATTTCCATTTCCCTGCTTGTTGTGGGGACACTAAGTAGCATAGTGCCCTGTCTTCTGACACTTGAAACAGGTGATGTGGCTCAGATTTTTCTAAGTAGGAGCGTGACGGTGCTGGTTGTTGTTCCCATTCCCATTGTCAGTCTTGAAGTTGCCATGGTTGGGACGGGCATTCCCATTTCCTCCATGGTTATGGCCTCCATGGTTATGCACGGCATGAGTGTGCCTTCCAAACTTACCGGTCCCTGATCCGGTATTCCCTGAGTACGGACAGTAGCGGGGCTTCTGATGAGCTCCAAAGTTAAACTTCCCCTGAGTGTACTTCCTCTTGCGGTTCTCAATTTGCAGCTGTTTACCCTCCAAGATGAGGGCCTTGTCCACCAGCTCTTGGTATTTGTTGAAGGTAGCCACTACCAGCTGCATGCTCAACTCGTCGTTGAGTCCTTCCAAAAACTTCTCTTGTTTGGCCGCATCATCAGCCACGTCTCCTGGTGCATAACGTGCCAATGTGTTGAAGTCGTCCACGTATTGGGCCACAGAGCGATTTCCCTGGCGCAAGTTGCAAAAATCGCGCTTCTTCAGACTCATGGCTCCAGCTGAAACATGTGCGGTGCGGAAAGCAAGCTTGAATTGCTCCCAAGTTACATCAGCAATAGGATAGGTGGTGGTGTAATTCTCCCACCATGAAGCTTCTGGTCCTTCAAGTTGATGTGCGGCAAAACGCACCTTCTCAGCGTTAGTACATCCAGCGGTGACGGGTTCTCTCTCCATCTTACGGAGCCAATCATCTGCCACAATGGGCTTAGTGCTTCTGGAGAAAGTTGGAGGGTTCAACCTCAGAAAACGGGTGAGATTGTCAGCCTGGGGTGGATGGTGGTGGTTGTTGTTGTTCTGGTTGTTGGTCTGATTTTGAATCAATAGCTGCATCAGTGCATTCTGCTGCTGAAGGAGTTGCGTGAGTTCTGGCGGGAAGGTGAAGTCGGACTCATGTCGTGGAGGCATCTTGCTGTTTTCAGAGAGGTGAGAATTAGAATAGAATAAGGGCCTAAAAGGAGAAATTCACTACCCATATGCAATGCAACAAACATATCACACCAAACACTCATTCATTTATTCAATCAATGTCAAACTTCGAGATACAAAACTCATTCAAACTAAACATCGACCTAAGCTTTTAACGTTGAAAATAAAAAATACATGGAGGGCATGACTAAAGTTTTCCTCAGAAGTACATGGTGACTGAGCCTCCTCCAGTGGTGCTCTCCTCATAGTCATCATCGTCACTGATGAAAGGGGCCAAGTCTCCCTCAGGATGAAGATTTTCACCCATGTCCATCTGTTCCTCCAGAGTGGCGATGCGAGTGTTCAGCTTGTCGATCCTCTCTAAGAAATCCTTACCTCGTACTCATGTTCATAGTTGGCTTCCCGCAATTCAGCTTTGAGGTCAATCTCACGGTTCATCAGATTCTTGATTGTCTTCGTATCAGCATGAACTCGAAGCTCCAGAGTCCTAATGTGAGTCTCCAAGGTCTGGATATAGGAATTAGTGGTGTCTGCAGTGGGAGAGGTTATGATGTTTCCATTGGCATCTCTGCGACAAACCACGCTGAGTCCTGGTGAAATGGTTCCACCTCTGTATTCCTCCTGAATACGTCCAAGGGCACGATGAATGGCCATGTCTCTTCCAAGTATCCAGTTGGGTGCCACAAACTTGAAGTCGATGGGTTCCTTCCGATTCCCAAAGGTCTTCCCTGGGATGTGCACCTCGATCCTATAGCGTCCATCTTGTCGAAAAGACATGATAGGAATCCCGGTGATGCTCGGCAAAGCAATCCTTAAGTCCTTGACGATCCTCATCAGCTCCTTACCAAAGGGCATCGTTGCGTCAGGCTGGCAAAACTCCGTGATCAACACTAGGATGAAGGTGGCCATCTATAAATTTTGAAAAAATCGGAGAGAAATCAGAAATGAGTGGATGAGAGTATAAGAATTTTAAAGACAAAGAGAAATAAGTCCTAAGGCTTTCCAATCCTACAAGTTACGTCCTACGGTCAGCGTGTGCTTTGATACCATTTCTGTAGCGACCCGACCTGAAAGGTCGAACCTCCGGTGTTTCTGTACCATCCCAAGATCATGCTGGTACACACACGGTACATCAATGTATATATCAAAGGGAAATCACACAGCATTATATTAACGAAATCTCATATCGAGTCCTTTATTACAATAATCATTACAATAAAGTGGCCGAAGGCCAACTCATGAGAATAACTAAGTCTTGCGTAAGCGTCGAAGGTAGATGAGTCCATCTGACTCCAAGGGCATCTCACCGAGCGTAGAACGTGTCCTCACTCCTAGTCGGAAAAGTACTCTGCAACATGATATGTTGCAGCCGTATAGGTCAGCATATGGAATATGCCGGCAAAGTCACAAGAGAGGGGTGAAAAGATAATCATCTAGTTCTACATGCATATATGGCAGGTGGGGTGGTAATTTTTTGCGTAAAGCCAATTTTCCTACAACAAGAGAGGGCTCAGCAAAATCATTACTAAGTTGGTTGATTAATGAGAAGGTTCCACCAACCAATTCTCATACCCAAGTTATTAATACCCACATCATCATACTATTTGTGTTGAGAGTTTCCGGAAGTTTCAGTTCCTTTGGCTCAAACTGTCCATGACCATGGACACGGCTAATCGATTAGGTTTGAGTACTCTGCAGAGTTTTGACACGTTCCCCACAAGATTTGGTTGCCTCCGTTTGATTTCTCGCACTTCAGGGTGTTTGAGAAACGGATGACCAAAACATGGTCTTCCAAAGGGTTTCCCTGCGACTCTGTCGGTGCCCATCCTTTCCTACCGTTCTTCTACATCTTGTAGCACCGCCTGTCCAGGGTCACCACGATATCCAAGCAAGCCAGAGCCCATAATGAATTGTGGCTGTGCAGGTAAGCCTTGGGTCTTGAAGCATCCATCCATCTCTTTGTGCCTGGGTGGACCTTTCCGCGTGAATACTGGCCAACTCCAGCATCACCTAGGCAAATCCACTGGTTTCTCCAAGGTGCCGTTCAACCATCATCCCCCCTGAGGTATGTTGAAAACTCGGAGTCTTGAAGTCTTGATCATTATGTAGGTCTTGAAATTATTAACTCTCTCAACTCTCATGAATCACACAACCAACCCCGTCTACTAATAGCATAGCAAAAAGTAAAACAACGTTTCCCGGGGCCAATGTTGTCAAAGGGTTGAGGAGGTACCTACCACATGATACTACAACAATGTAACCAAGTTTCCAACTAACCTATCTTGCATGCAATTGGGGAGATGGTAGAACTAATGCATATAAAACATGGGTAAAACATGATCAAGGAGAGTTGCCTGATTGATGATCTTCGTACATGAGTGACTCTAAGTAACAAGCTTCGCACTCCGGATAATCTAACGAAGCAAACAAGCACTCAATAGGCATACAACAAAATATTGTAACTCACAACCATGAACTAGTAAACAATCAAGACAAAAACAATGCACACATCACAAACAAGTAAACACACAAGGTTTTGTTCTCAAAAAGGTGATGGGTAACCCACTACTAACATAACAAAACTATTTTGTAATAACAAAACAATAGTTGACAGCAAGAAAACAATAAAATATTTTATTAATAAACAGAATAAAATCAATTTAAAGTTTTGTTAAGAAAACTTTAGTAAGGTTTATAAAAGTTTTGATAAACGCTATATGAATCAATTATAGTTTACTAACAAAAGAATGAAACTAAACTTATTATTTTATTACAAACATTTTCTTAGCAGGAAAGAATTTACAAATAAACTTGTCTTAGAAAACAAAAATTAAATTGTATAGAACTCTGTTAAAAGAAATCTATTACTAAATTAGTTGTTTTAATCAAATTAAACCTATTTAAAAGAAGTTGTGATTCCTATAATAACAAAGAAATAACTAAACAATCTTATTTTTTTATTAACAGTCAGTAAAACACTAAATGTTTAACTAAGAGAACCTACTAAATCAAATAAAACTAAATCTAATTTGAACCAACTAAAACTAAGTTAAATAAAACTATACTAACTAATAGGCAGAATCTGTTTATAGCTAAAACACCAATCAAATGTAACCTAAAAATACTCAAACCAAGCATGAAGATAGGCCTAACTAAGACCAAACAGCAGCAAAAAGATTCATATCAAAATCTATTTTCAAACTCTAGTTATTCAGATTTGATCGATTTGAGAAAATTTGATTCAATTCAAATTTTATAGTTCAAATTTGAAATTTAGAAGTACAGGGTGAAACTACATGAAAAATGTGAGCTATTGCAAAAAGAATCAACTCAAAACATTAAACAGATTAAAAGTTATATCTAAAACAAATTTGAAAAAGTTTCTGTTAACTAAAACAAAACAAAAAGAAAAACAGAAAACTATCGGACGGCCAGGGTGACGTGGCAGATCCCTATTGGCTAGCTAGCGCGTGCGTGCGGGAGATACGGGCGGGCGACCGATCGGAAGAGAAAAACGGTTCGGGATTAACCTGATCTAATCTTGGCCGTTGAGTAAGGATCCGAGGGTTGGGAGGGCTCACAGTGTTAAGAGGTTGCCGGCAAGGGATCTCTGGTGAGTTCGAAATGGCAAACACAACGGCGACCGAGGTCCGGCATCGAACGGAGGGGTCGGAGGAGCAAGGGGACAAACGAGGCGACGGGCATGAGCAATGGGAGTTCCGGTGGTGGCAGGGGCTCCGGCGAGGGTTTGTGGCGGTGTTCTAGCGACGGGAGAGGGGGCTCGGGGGGGAAATGGATGCTGGGAGGGGGCGGCTTATATAGGGGCGCTGGGGAGTGCGGGGGAGGAGAGAGGAGAGAGATCCGGGGGAAGAAGAAACTGCCGGCGAGGATCTCCGGCGCGCGCGGGGAGGAAGAGGGCGATCGCGCAGGGCAAACGGTCGGTCGGGGTGGGGTCCGCTGTCAGAGAGAGAGGGGCATCCGTTGCGCGTCGGTCGGCCGGCTCGAAGTTAATTCGCGAATAAATGCCCGTGGGCCGGCCCGTTTAATACAAAAACCGTTACCGTTTTCATTTAATGATTTTCCAGCATGTTTCAAAAACATTTAAAGCATTCAAATCTTTTCTAAATACAAGAGTATTATATATCAAAATTAACAGAATAATCAATGCCATTTATTGAACATTTTTATTCTGTCATTTGAATACATTGGGAAAAATAATATTTTCAGAAATTGCCTAATTGTTTTTAAATCCTTTTTGCA
This sequence comes from Hordeum marinum, assembly GCA_022496015.1. NCBI lineage: Eukaryota > Viridiplantae > Streptophyta > Magnoliopsida > Poales > Poaceae > Hordeum > Hordeum marinum. Next base: position 341,376,016 of record CM039678.1, read on the forward strand.
AATATTTTCATAACAACCCCTGGTTTTTATTGTTCAAATAAATCACCAAATAGTCCCTGGTGTGGAGTGTCATGTTCCTCCTCTCTTATTTGAACTTTTTACCAAAATTTACAATAGGTGAAAGCAACTCATTGAAAGTAGAAAGGGGTTTCAGAAATTCAGAGAAGGCATTTCAACTAATACATGTATTCAGGTAATGATGTTGATAGATGCATAGCTATATTCATAACATTCCAAAATGAAATTTTGGGATGTTACATTAGCCGCTCCCCCTCGCCCCTGACCCCCCCAATCGATCCGCCTAGTCCCCCTCTTCCTCCTCGCCGAGTCGTGCACCGCCAGGAGCTCCCCATCGCTGTCTTCACGTCGTCTTCAACCTTCGGCCGCCGGAAAGGAAGTGGAGCTCGCCGCTGCTCCAAGCCCTCCCCGAGCCCGCTCTCGACGTCTCTACGATCGCCGTGAGCCCCTGAGTCTTTTCCCCTCTTTCCCCCTTCGATTGCGTGCCCTAGCGGTAGATTCCGTCGAGGTCCGAATGCCCCGCCGCTCGAGCTCGACGTCGGCCATGCTCGGGTGACCAGCTAGTTCGTTTGAGGCATCCTCGTGTTCGTGGGGCTGTGTAGAGTCCGTAGGTGCCAAGTAGGAGTCGTGTCGCACCCTGGTTCGACGAGCCCGTGCTCGCCCGAGCTCCGGCCGCCGCCCAGCTCATCGCCGGCGTCGATTTTGACCATCTCAGTTCCTGGGAGGGGTCGGAATGGACGCGCTCGTGTGTGCTAAGTCGTTTGGTGCCCTCCGCCGTCCATTTGGTTGCCGGAGAAGGGATCCCAAAGCCCTCCGCCATCTCTGGAGCCACCGGCGGCTCAACGCGGGTGGGTCTTGCCGGAGTTGACCACGGGGTTTGAACCCCTAAGTCACTGGCAAGTGGCGCCGGGCCCTGACAGTCAAAGTTAATTAGGAAATAAACTAATTAATTTAATTAATCTAATTAGTCACTCACAGTGGGCCCAGCTTCTCGTAATTAATTAGGATTTAGTTTAATTAGTTAGTTAAGTGTCTGAGTCACTGACATGTGGCCCCCACATGTCAGGTTTGACTCTGGCCCGGTCAGGTGACCAGCTGACGTCAAAATGATGTCATGCTGATGCAATAAAAGCAATTTCTAGTTTAAAAATAATTCTAGAAAATATTCAAAACTTCAAAAATTCATATAAATTAATCTGTAAGTCAGATGAAAATAATTCATATATGAAAATTTATCTGAGAAATCCAATGAATCCAATGGTGCTATTGTCATGCACGTTAGAGCAATATAAATAGGTGAACATTGACATTTACTAATAAGTTAGTAAATGGAATTTGAAATGAAGAACAATTTTGAACCTATATTCAAATTCATTTCAACTCAACATTATCACTAGTTGCATTAGCTCATCCATACATGCTATCATGCCATGATCATGCATCATATTGTTGCACTTGCGTGTGTTGATTGTTTATTATCTACATTGTAGTAGGCCCTGCTCCTGAGGATACCTCCGAGTATCCTGACGAAGGAGAGAACCCTTCCGTTTCCCAACAAGGCAAGCAACCCCTTTGATCATTCCGCTAATATCCCACTCTCTCGCTCCTACTCTTGTTTATTGCGTTAGGTCAACCGATCACATGTCAGTCATACACGGTAGATGATCCTATTATGTTGCATAACCTGACATTGTCACAGTAAATAGCTAAACCTTGCAACCTAGCATACCTTGTAGATGCTTGTGCCATGATGTGCTTAGCTTACTTTGCCTGCTATGCTTAGAGTTGTGTCAGGTCGGTTTCATCTGGGTGATGAACTGAGTGAAACAATGTTCCCTGATGTGATGATGTTATGATGAACTTGATTTGGTAAAGGTAGCGATGAGAGGCTATGTAGGAGTACATATCGGGTTGTTTCATTGGGACCGTTCTTAGGAACTGAGTTCCGTATTTGTGATCCAAGACTAGTTACTACCACACATTGCGTTCCGGTAACTCGACCCCTCTCGACTTATCATTCGCTTAGTCCTGAGTCCAGGAGTTGCAAGTAGTTTCTGGTGTTTATAGCATGCTGGAGGCCGTGCATAGCGCTGACCCTAGGGGTGGGTTACGACGCGGTAGGCAGTGGCACGGTGTACCAAGGGTCACCCGAATGGTGGGCTTGGGAACCCTACGCACATCGTTTAGGGCCGTAGCGGAAACTTCGACCGGACTTCCGTGCGGATTCAGTGTCAAATAGGCGATGGCCTGGACTAGAGGTCTTATGCGATTGACGGTCGTGGCCGACTCCCTCGCTGGGCTTCCGCTTGCAGGTTGCTGACGTGCATGGGTTTATGAGCACACAACAATAAGTGGCGAGAGCGTGTGTGAAGAAGTACACCCCTGCAGGGTATGAAACTATTCGAATAGCCACGTCCTCAGATATGGACTACTTGGAAAACTTATGATGTTCATAGATAACCAAATGGATACTCGTAAAAATATCAAGACAAGTGTGAGTACCATAGATGGCACTCTCCCGGGAGAGGGAAGTGAATCTATGGTGGTGTACTGCTGTGGAGTTAGTGGACTCATGTGCGATATCTAAAATTGTAACTAAGTGTTAAGACTGAGTAGTGTAGGTTAGCCATGAGTCGAAGCTGGCATTGCTACATAAACTCCACCTCCCCTTTGTTGATACACAAGCATGAATAGACTAGGTCTGTTTTAAAGACTTGCTGAGTACATTTGTACTCATGTTTTCTTAATAAATGTTGCAGATGAGACCCAGGGCCCTTCGGGTGGGTTCTTTCTAGATGTCGACGGTGCCGAATAGCTGGTGTCCCAGCTACGACCTTTGCCATGTGGCGGGCTATAGATAGTCAGGCCATGTGCCTTTTTACCCCTTTCATCTGTCTGTACTCAGACAGCTTTACGCTTCCGCATGGTTTGTATGAACTTGTTTGTATGACTTGAGTGTCGGGTCCTGTGACCCCTATCTATAAGAACATATTATGCAAGGCTCGTCTGAGCCTCTTAAATAAAAGTAATGTTGTTGTATGGTTATGTTGTGATGCCATGGTTGTATCTATGCATATCAAGCATGTCGTGCGTACGTGTGACATGCAACAGTATGTATGGGATCCGACACCTAGTTGTGTGCCTTTAGTAGTACTCTTTACGGGAAACTGCCTCTTTGTGCTTCCACCGAGCCATGGTAGCTTGCTACTGCTTCGGACACATTGATTGCCTGGCATGTATCCTTCTTTGCTGATGTGTCTGTCCCTTCGGGAAAATGTCTTGCAGTGTAATGGAGTCTATGTAGCCTGTTACGACTCGTCTACGTGCAGTGATGGCATTTATGTCTCATGGCGTAATGCAGTCCTGGTAACTTGCTATGACTCGTCTATACACGCTTGAGGCCAACACCTGCATTGTTGGGTTATGTATGCATGTTTCCGTACGGATGTGCCACTTGGGTTCTATGACTAGTCATGTTGGCCTGGGTTCTCTGTCGTTTGATTGCCAGCGACATGTTCACATACGTGAGCTAAAAGACGCAAATGGTCCCGGCTAAGGTAAGGCTGCAGCCGTGGAACTTACCGTGCGTGAGGCCGCAAAGTGATGTGATATGTTACAGTCTGGATTCATATGACTTAGGATCGGGGTCCCGACAGCGTTGGTATCAGAGCCTGACTGACTGTAGGACTACCAAGCCAAACCGGTCGAAGTTGAGTCTAGAAACACTATAGAAAATTAGGGGAATTGATTGTGGAAGGGAATGTAAGGCTCTTTTTACTCCTCTTCCTAAGTTATTCTATTCTGAGTCATTCTCATCTTTTCTACGGGGATAAGAGCTAGGCTTCTCATCTATTGCTTAGGATGACGAGTTACTAACCATGGACCAATAGCTAGCTTGTTTGCAAGTGAGTGTAGTTACTCAAGTATTGTTGGTGTGACAAACAGATGGAGAAGAGATTTGAGTCTAGAAAGTCGAGTGGTTATGCCTTCCCAATCTTTTGCAGTTGTCGCAAAATCCTTTTTTTTGCAATTACAGCCGTTATGCTGTCCAATTTCTGCTAGAGTCTCTAATGTCTTTGCATCATTCTCTATTTCAGATGCCCCCTCGTCCTTCCCGTCAGGTGGTCCGTCTGACCAGGTGCATTGATGTACCGGGTCATACGGCCATGTTGGTTAGAGTTATGATGGAGGCTGGCTACCGTTGGTACCCAGACACAGTGGAGGAACAATATCGAGATTTCAACCAGAGTCAGTATCTGTGTACCGTCAAGATTTATCCTTCATATCCTGGAGCTGTAGAGCCACTTCACTAGACTTATGGATTAGGCGTCACCATAGACATGGCAGTTTAGGAGGCCGCCTACACCATGTTGACTATCATGAGGTTTCACCATGGTCTGCTCTAAAACATAGAGTTCTACTATGTTCCTGCTTCCATGGGAGGAGAGGATGGATATCTTAGTGTAGCCTACTATCATCATTCCCATGAGGATCCTAGGCTGCAGGTGACCGCTCAGATGTTGGAGAACAAGGATTGTGATGCAAGTGCACTTTGCATGGAGCTTTATGCTACCCATGCACGTCTGTGGATAGCCCTGATGCAGTTGGCACCTGTCGTGCAGACATGCTATGGAGATTTGGAGATGCTGACCCCATCGCGGACTCATCTGCCAGCACACGTAGACTGGCCCGATGTTGGAGGCATCACCCCTCTTCGAGGACCGCTCTTGCCGCCAACAAGGGGACCAAGGCCACACCCGTGTCCTTATGGCTCCTAGGGATCACAGGCTAGAGTGTTTCCAGATCCTCAGGTTCAGCTCCCGGGTCATGGGGGTAACCTGTAGGAGGCATTCTACGGTGATGCTTGAGTACATGGATGTTAGTTCTAGTATGGTAGTCATCGTATTGCCACAGTCCTGCGTGTCCTGTGGGATATGATCGAGGTCGAGAGTTGAGTTCCGGAGGTGTAGATAGATAATGTATAGGAAGCTTGTAATGCCTCCGATGAGTTGTGTCATCTCTCCGTAGTTGTTTTTCAGCTTGGTTTGTACTGAACTATGTCATGGTGTGTATGAGTCATGGTGTTTATATGGCACTTGTTTTACCATGTTAATTTGTGCTTACCCTGCATGCCATGTTGTCCAGTACATTCCTTATATCATGTCTTAGAGTTGTTGTCCCCTATGATTAAGTTGTGGGTTGTTTTCCTAGGATGGTGGACACTAGGAATAACCCCATGCCTGCCCCCAGCAGGGCGAGGGAAGCTAGCCAAGGCAAGAAGATCTGCCACATGCGCCTTCTCTGGCGGAAGTGATGCTAGAAGAAGAAAGGAACAAGAGGAAGACCAATAGGCTGCTGGAAAGAATCGAGCAGAACGCAACACGTGCTCCCCGCAATGACCTCAATGATGGTGTATCACTTGGAGATTTCATCAGACTGAACCCACCCAAGTACCATCATTCGGTCGACCCACTCGACGCGGATGACTGGCTAACTAGAATGTATCAAAAGATCCAGGTTGCCAATGTGTCCGAGGCCAACAAGGTGATCTTTGCAACTTATTTTCTAGAAGGACCCGCCAATCTGTGGTGGGAAAATTTTGAAGTTATGCGTCCCGTAGGCCCCGCACCAACTTGGGCAGAGTTCAGTGCCGCATTTCGAACCCATCACATCCCGGAAGGGCTGATGGATCGTAAGAGAGAGGAATTTTGCGCCTTCACCCAGGGCAGATTGTCCATGGATGCTTATAGTCGCGAGTTTGGAAATCTTGCTTGCTATGCTCCTGAGGAAGTTTCTACTGATGCCAAGAAACAGTCCAGGTTCCGCAAGGGACTCAACCCTGAGCTCCGTCAAGACCTGCGCCTGCATGAGTGCGCAACTTTCCAGGCTCTCGTCAACAAGGCTATCAATGCCGAGACTGCACAGACTGATTACGAGGCCACGAGGAAGCACAACCGTGACTTCAACCCCGCATCTGGCTCGGGCCTCAATAAACGCCGGGTCTGGGTGCCCAACGCAGCTCTACCGCCAAGATACAATGTGAGGCCATCCTTCCAGGCGCCTCGCCCAGTTCAGCCCAACCCTCCAGTCAGACCATTTGGAGGTCCGCCTGCAAATGTTGCACCTCGTGCCACCGGGGTCTGCTATAAGTGTGGAGAACTAGGACACTATTCCCGTGAGTGTCCCTAGAATAATGTCAAGCCCACTGGACATGGAAATCTAGGAAAATCCTTCTTTGTGAAGTCAACTCCTGCTCATGGATGAGTGAACTATGTGTCTGCTGAGGAAGCTCTTGAGGATCCTGATGTTATCCTAGGTACGCTCCTTGTCAATAATCATCCAGCATCTGTTCTATTTGATACTGGTGCATCTCATTCCCTCATCTCAGAAAGTTATGCACAGTTGCATAACATGTCTTTTTGTGATATGCCTACTCCTTTAGTAGTGCAGACTCCGAGTTCAAACTGGCAAACTTCTAGAGTGAGCCATGATAATGATATTCTGGTGGATAGGTTAGTTTTCCTAGCATCTTTGATAGCCCTCAAGTCTTCGAACATCAATATCATTCTAGGTATGGATTGGATGAAAGCCCACTATGCCAAGATTGATACTCATTCTAGAAATGTTCAACTTACACATCCATCAGGTGAGATAGTTAATGTCTCCACTCGAACAACCAAGCGCCAACTCTATTCCCTAAATGCTAGCCCTCTTCCAGAATTAGAAGATGTTCCGGTAGTCCGTGACTTTCCGGATGTCTTTCCAGAGGAACTTCTAGGAATTCCTCCTGTTAGAGATGTTGAGTTTGTGATAGAGCTCATCCCAGGGACTGTCCCAATAGCCAGAAGACCCTATAAGATGGAACCCTTAGAACTAGCCGAACTTAAGATCCAACTCGATGAGGCCTTGAAGAAAGGTTTCATCCATCCCAGTTCATCTCCTTGGGGCTTGTCCCGTCCTCTTCGTCAAGAAGAAAGATGGTTCGGATCGGATGGTTGTGGATTATCGGCCAGTGAATCTGGTCACCATTAAGAATAAGTATCCGCTCCCCAGGATCAACGATTTGTATGATCAACTCACTAGATCCTATGTCTTTTCCAAAATGGATTTGAGGTTGGGATACCATCAAATCAGAATTAGGAACGGGGAGATTCCAAAAACGGCTTTTGTTACTCGTTATGGCCAATACGAGTACACCGTCATGTCCTTCGGTTTAACCAATGCCCCAGCCACCTTCTCTCGCCTAATGAATTCGATCTTCCTGGAGTATTTAGATAAATTTGTCGTGGTTTACCTCGACGACATACACATCTACTCGATGAACGAACAAGAACATGTCGAGCATCTAAGGCTGGTATTGATGAAACTTCGAGAGCACCGCCTGTATGCCAAATTCTCCAAGTGTGAATTTTGGTTGCCAGAAGTGACCTATCTAGGCCACGTGATATTTGGTAAAGGTATTGCTGTCAATCCTGAGAGGGTTCAGACCGTCCTTGATTGGACTCAACCTGAATCCTTAAGCAAGTTCAGAGTTTCCTTGGCTTAGCGAGCTATTGTTGCCGCTTTGTCGAGAATTTCTCCAAGGTTGCCAAACCCCTGACTGAACTCCTCAAGAAAGATAAAAAGTTCGAGTGGACTCCACAATGCGAGCATAGTTTTTAGGAGTTGAAAAGACGACTGACCTCTACTCCCGTTCTGGTGCCACCTGATTTCTCTAAGGACTTTGTTATACATTGCGATGCCTCGTGACAAGGATTAGGTTGCATTCTCATGCAAGATCGTCATGTGATTGCATACTCATCTCGATAGTTGCGTCCACATGAGGATAATTATCCAACACATAATCTTGAGCTTGCAGTTGTAGTCCATGCACTGAAAACCTGGCGACATTACCTTCTGGGTAACCGTTGCGAAATTTACACTGATCACCAAAGTCTAAAATATATATTCACCCAGCCGGATATGAATCTCAAGCAAAGACGGTGGGTAGAGTTGATTACAGATTATGACTTAGGGATAACTTACACCCCGGGGAAAGCCAATGTCATGGCTGATGCACTAAGTCGTAAGTCTTATTGTAACAACCTGATGCTCCAACAAGGTCAACCACTTCTCCATGAGGAATTTCGGAAGTTAAACCTCCACATTGTTCCTCAAGGATTACTGTCCAACCTTGTGGCGAAACCTACCCTTAAGAATCAAATTATAGAAGCCCAGAAGCATGATGCCGGGATATCTCGGATCAAGAAAAACATTAAGAAGGGTAATGTTAAATGCTTCTCGGAAGATGATAGAGGTGTTGTCTTCTTTGAGAACCGCTTAGTGATCCCGAAGAAACAACATTTACGAAAGTTGATCCTTAAGGAGGCTCATGATTCTCCTCTCACAATTCATCCAGGTAGTACCAAGATGTATCAGGACCTACGCCAGAGGTTCTGGTGGACTAGGATGAAGAGAGAAATTGCTCAGTATGTTGCTAACTGCGACGTTTATCGTCGCATGAAAGCAGAACATCAAAGGCCTGCTGGCACCCTTCAACCCTTAGCTATTCCTGAATGGAAATGGGATAAAGTCGGTATGGATTTCATTACCGGATTTCCCAGGACCAAGAGAGGGAATAATGCTATATTCGTGGTCATTGACCGTCTCTCCAAAGTGGTTCATTTTCTTCCTGTTCGGGAGAGCATAACTGCTAGCCAGGTAGCGGAATTGTATGTTTCTCGGATAGTTTCTCTTCATGGTGTTCCTTTGGAGATTAACTCAGACCGTGGAAGTATCTTTACTTCCCGATTTTGGGAAAGTTTTCAAACCGCTATGGGGACTCATCTATCCTTTAGCACTGCTTTCCACCCGCAATCAAGTGGTCAAGTTGAGCGAGTCAATCAAATCCTTGAAGACATGCTCCGAGCTTGTGTTATATCTTTCGGTATGAATTAGGAGAAGTGTCTTCCATTTGCCGAATTTGCTTATAACAATAGTTATCAATCAAGCTTGGGAAAAGCCCCTTTTGAAGTTCTCTATGGACGAAGGTGTCAAACACCTCTTAACTGGTCAGAAACCGGAGAGAGGCAAATCTTTGGTCCGGATATGATCCAGGATGCAGAGGAGCAAGTTCACATTATTCGTAAAAAGTTGAAAATAGCCCAATCTCATCAAAAGAGCCAATATGATCGCCATCATAAGGCTGTGACCTATGAAGTTGACGAGAAGGCTTACCTTCGGGTTACACCTCTGAAGGGTACCCATCGATTCGGTATCAAGGGCAAGTTGGCTCCTTGTTACATTGGACCTTTTCGCATTCTTGCTAAACGAGGAGAGGTTGCCTACCAGTTGGAACTTTCGCCGCATCTTTCCAAGGTTCATGATGTCTTCCACATTTCGCAACTCAGGTGTTGCTTCTCGGATCCTGTCCGTGAAGTAGACCACGAAACGCTTGATCTCCAAGATAACCTTACATATCGAGAATACCCTGTTCGTATTCTTGATCAAGCTGAGTGTACCACTCGGCATCTGAACATCAAGTTTCTCAAGGTTCAGTGGTCACACCATTCTGAAAATGAGGCGACATGGGAAAGAGAAGATCGTCTTCGACTAGAGTACCCCGCGCTCTTCCCGACGACTTCAAAATCTCGGGACGAGATTCTTTTGAGTGGGGGTGAGTTGTCACAACCCTAGCTAGATGTCCTAGGAATAGTTTGTGCTTGCATCATGTTCATTTTTGAATCAACATGAAATGGGGACTAAAAGAAACCCCATGATTATATTTGAACTAAACCAATTCAAACTTGGTGAAAATTCAACAAATCCAAAATGCCCACTAAAAATGTTCCCTATGTTTGGTAAATTTGGACATGAATATAACAGGGATCATTTTAATTATTTGAAAAATCAAAGTAATTCAAAAATATTTGATAAGGCTCCTAAGATCATTAACTGAAGCACTATCATTATTTTTGTTTTCAAAATATCCTGAAACTTTTTAGACAAGTTTGAAATATTCAAACTTCATTATAGAAAAAATATGGATATTTTATAAATTTATTTGTACCTGAAAAGAAAATAAACAAATGTCAGTAAAAGAAAACAGAAAGAAATAAAAAGAAAAGAAGAGAAAAGGACCCAGGCCAGGCCAGCCCACCTAGCCCAGGGAGGTCTTCGTCCTCCTGGCGGCCAGGAGGATGAGCGCGTGGCCGGAGCGCGCGCGCTGCCATGCCTCCACGCCGGCAGCTGCCTACCTGTGTCCTCCTCACCAACGTGACGGGGATAAGCTCCCCAGAGCCGTCCCTATCGCTCCCCCTTCTCTGCTTCGCCATAGTCGACCTCTGCTCGAGCTCACCGTCATCGCGTTAGCCACTCCCCCTCGCCCCTGATCCCCCCAATCGATCTGCCTAGTCGCCCTCTTCCTCCTCGCCGAGCAGTGCACCGCCAGGAGCTCCCCATCGCCGTCTTCGCGTAGTATTCAACCTCCGGCTGCCGGAAAGGAAGGGGAGCTCGCTGCTTCTCCAGGCCCTCCCCGAGCCCGCTCTCGACGTCTCTGCGACCATCGTGAGCCCTGAGTCTTTTCCCCCTCTTTCCCCCTTCGATTGCAGTCCCTAGTGCTAGATTCCGTCGAGGTCCGAACGCCCCCGCCACTCGAGCTCGACGCCGGCCATGCTCCTGTGACCAGCTGGTCCATCAGAGGCCTCTGTCGTGTTCGTGGGGCTGTGTAGAGTCCGTAGGTGCCAAGTACGAGTCGTGTCGCGCCCTGGTTCGACGAGCCCGTGCTCGCCTGAGCTTCGACCACCGCCCAGCTTATCGTCGGCATCGATTCCAACCATCTCAGTTCCTAGGAGGGGTCGGAATGGACGCACGCGTGTGTGCTGAGTCGTTTGGTGCCCTCCGCCGTCCATTTGGTCGCCGAAGGAGGGATCCCAAAGCCCTCCGCCGTCTCTGGAGCCACCGGCGGCTCAACGCCGGTGGGTCTTGCCAGAGTTGACCACGGGGTTTGACCCCCTGAGTCACTAGCAAGTGGGGCCAGGCCCTGACAGTCAAAGTTAATTAGGAAATAAACTAATTAATTTAATTAATCTAATCAGTCACTGACAGTGGGCCCAGCTTTTGGTAATTAATTAGGATTTAGTTTAATTAGTTAGTTAAGTGTCTGAGTCACTGACATGTGGCCCCCACATGTTAGGTTTGACTCTGGCCCGGTCAGCTGACCAGCTGACGTCATAATGATGTCATGCTGATGCAATAAAAGAAATTTCTAGTTTAAAAATAATTCCAGAAAATATTCAAAAATTCAAAAATTCATATAAATTAATCTGTAAGTCAGATGAAAATAATTTATATATGAAAATTTATCAGAAAAATCCAATGAATCCAATGGTGCTATTGTCATGCATGTTAGAGAAATCTAAATAGGTGAACATTAACATTTACTAATAAGTTAGTAAATGCAATTTGAAAGGAAGAACAATTTTGAACCTATATTCAAATTCATTTCAAATCAACATGATCACTAGTTGCATTAGATCATCCATACATGCTATCATGCCATGATCATGCATCATATTGTTGCACTTGCATGTGTTGATTGTTTCTTATCTTCATTTTAGGCCCTGCTCTTGAGGATACCTCTGAGTATCCAGACGAAGGAGAGAACCCTTCCGTTCCCCAGCAAGGCAAGCAACCCCTTTGATCATTTCGATAATATCCCACTCTCTCGCTCCTACTCTTGTTTATCGCATTAGGTCAACCGATCACATGTCAGTCATACACGGTAGATGATCCTATTCTGTTGCATAACCTGACATTGTCATAGTAAATAGCTAAATCTTGCAACCTACCATACCTGGTAGATGCTTGTGACATGATGTGCTTAGCTTACTTTGCCTGCTATGCTTTCTATGCTTAGAGTTGTAGCAGATCGGTTTCATCTGGGTGATGAACTGAGTGAAACAATGTTGCCTGATGTGATGATGTTATGATGAACTCGATTTGGTAAAGGTAGCGATGAGAGGCTATGTAGGAGTATATGGAGGATTGTCTCATTGGGACCATTATTAGGAACTGAGTTCCGTATTTGTGATCCAAGACTAGTTACTACCACACATTGGGTTCTGGTAACTTGACCCCTCTCGACTTATCATTCGCTTAGTTTTGAGTCTAGGAGTTGCAAGTAGTTTCTAGTGTTTATAGCATGCTGGAGGCCGTGCATAGCGCTGACCCTAGGGGTGGGTTACGACGTAGTAGGCAGTGGCACGATGTACCAAGGGTCACCCGAATGGTGGGCTTGGGAACACTGCGCACATGGTTTGGGGCCGTAGTGGAAACTTTGGCCGGACTTCTATGCGGATTCAGTCTCAAATAGGCGATAGCCTGGACTAGAGGTCTCATGCGATTGACGGTCATGGCCGACTCCCTCGCTGGACTTCCGCTTGAAGGTTGCCGAGGTGCATGGGTTTATGAGCACACAGCGATAAGTGGAGAGAGCGTGTGTGAAGAAGTACACCCCTGCAGGGTATGAAACTATTTGAATAGCCGTGTCCTCGGATATGGACTACTTGGAAAACTTATGCTGTTCATAGAGAATCAAATGGATACTCATAAAAATATCAAGACAAGTGTGAGTACCATAGATGGCACTCTCCCAGGAGAGGGAAGTGAATCTATGGTGGTGTATTGCTGTGGAGTTAGTGGACTCGTGTGCGATATCTAAAATTGTCACTAAGTGTTAAGACTGAGTAGTGTAGGTTAGCCATGAGTCAAAGCTGGCATTACCGCATAAACTCCACCTCCCCTTTGTTGATACATGAGCATGAATAGACTAGGTCTGTTTTAAAGACTTGCTGAGTACATTTGTACTCATGTTTTCTTAATAAATGTTGCAGATGAGACCCAGGACCCTTCGGATGGGTTCTTTCTAGATGTCGACGATGCCGAATAGTGGTGTCCCAGCTACGACCTTTGCCCTGTGGCGGGCTATAGATAGTCAGGCCATGTGCCTTTTTACCCCTTTCATCTGTTTGTACTCAGACAGCTTTATGCTTCTGCATGGTTTGTATGAACTTGTTTGTATGACTTGAGTGTTGGGTCATGTGACCCCTATCTGTAAGAACATATTATGCAAGGCTCGTCTGAGCCTCTTAAATAAAAGTCATGTTGTTGTATGGTTATGTTGTGATGCCATGGTTGTATCTGTGCATATTGGGCATGTCGTGCATACATGTGACGTGCAATGGTATGTATGGGATCCAACACCTAGTTGTGTGCCTTTAGTAGTACTCTTTACGGGAAACTGCCTCTTTGTGCTTCCACCGAGGCATGGTAGCTTGCTACTGCTTCGGACACATTGATTGACCGACATGTATCCTTCTTTGTTGTTGTGTCTGTCCCTTCGGGGAAATGTCTTGCGATGTAATGGAGTCCCTGTAGCCTATTATGACTCGTCTACATGCAGTGATGGCATTTATGTCTCACGGCGTAATGGAGTCCTTGTAGCTTGCTATGACTCGTCTACACACGCTTGAGGCCGACACCAGCATTGCTAGGTTATGTATGCATGTTTCCGTACGGATGTGCCACTTGGGTTCTATGACTAGTCATGTCGCCCCGGGTTCTCTGTCGTTTGATTGCCAGCGACATGTTCACATACATGAGCCAAAAGACGCAAAAGGTCCCGGCTATGGTAAGGCTGCAACCGTGGAACTTACCGTGCGTGAGGCCGCAAAGTGATGTGATATGTTATAGTCTGGATTCATATGACTTAGGATTAGGGTCCCGACATTCGAACTCCGGGGCGTGTGTGAAGATCCTTCCCATCTCAAGTCTCAAGCTCGCTACCCCACAACTAGGCCTCGTCGGGTGCGTGGAGCAAAGGAGAAGATCGACATGGAGATTTCCCAGGTTTGGGCCACCTTGCAGTGTAAAACTATACTCCTGATTTTGGTGGATTGGCCTCACGAGGAGGTTTGGGGATGAACAAGTACAATGGCTGAGCGACCTCGCGAGGGCTCTTTGGTGAGGGATGATTCTATCCGCCTTCTACGATGGTGGCTAGACCGTATTTATAGCATCCTTGGTCCTCTTCCCTTATCGCACAGGCGGGAAGGGATCCCACAACGGCCAAATTTGAAAGGGGACAAGAGGTACATCTTATCCTGACCAAAGGGTGGTCGTCACCTACAAAGCTTCTAGTGGTGATGTAGAGGTAGGCTCGGAGATGACATGGATCCTGCCGAGCTTGTGGTCTTGGTCTCGTTGCACTGGAATGGAAACCTTTGGGGGATTCCTTGGGAACCTACGTATGCCCTTGCCTCCTTAGCACAAAAGAGGAAATTGTCTCTTCTATGCCCGCTAGCGCTGCCTGGCCTTGGTCCTCATGGCTCACGTCATCCCAACCTCATGGGGTCGGGCCCTGCATAGGAATCTCCGATCCTTGGCAGGCAGCCTGGGGAGGCCGCTCCCCTGGAGGTCTTGGCGTTGTTCTCCTCACAAGGCTGGGGCTTTCCAAAGGATCTTGTCTCGTGGGGCCTGCTTCCAGGCCATACCGGGCCGTCGAGGTGGGCCACGTGCTCAGCTGCAGGTAGTTAGGTCTGGGTACCCATGTTCCTCGAACAACTACACTTATTGCCCCATTGCTAGACATGAAGCCATTCGTATACTTCTAGCTTATGCAAATCACCATGATATTACTCTTTACCAAATGGATTCCAAAAGTGCTTTTCTAAATGGTGAAATTGTGGAGGAAGTCTATGTTGAACAACCTCCTAGCTTTTTGAATCCTAATAAACCTAATCATGTCACTACTACATAATGGTCCAAAGACGACACATCAATGAGAGACCCTTTGGCCAAACTTTGTGCGATCGAGCCATCACAAATGGTATAGTTATAGCTCTATCACCGATGACCCACAAGTATAGGGGGTCTATCATAGTCCTTTCGATAAGTAAGAGTGTCGAACCCAACAAGGAGCAGAAGGAAATGACAAGCGGTTCTCAGTAAGGTATTCTCTACAAGCACTAAAATTATCGATAACAGATAGTTTTGTGATAAGATAATTCGTAACGGGTAGCAAGTAATAATTGTAACAAAGGTGCAGCAAGGTGGCTCAATATTTTTTATCGCAAAGGACAAGCCTAGAAAAACTCTTATATAAAGCAAAGCGCTCCCGAGGACACATGGGAATTTATGTCAAGTTAGTTTTCATCATGCTCACTTGATTCGCGTTCGCTACTTTGATAATTTGATATGTGGGTGGACCGGTGCTTGGGTGCTATCCTTACTTGGACAAGCCTCACACTTATGATTAACCCCTTTCGCAATCATCCGCAACTATGAAAGAAGAATTAAGATAAATCTAACCATAGCATGAAACATGTGGATCCAAATTAGCCCCTTACGAAGCAACGCATAAACTAGGGTTTAAGCTTCTGTCACTCTAGCAACCCACCATCTACTTATTACTTCCCAATGCCTTCCTCTAGGCCCAAACAATGGTGAAGTGTTATGTAGTCGACGTTCACATAACACCACTAGAGGAGAGACAACATACATCTCATCAAAATATCGAACGAATACCAAATTCACATGATTACTTATAACAAGACTTATCCCATGTCCTTAGCAACAAACGTAACTACTCACAAAAAATGTTCAAGTTCATGATCAGAGGAGTATTAATTATCATAAAGGATCTGAACATATGATCTTCCACCAAGTAAACCAACTAGCATCAACTACAGGGAGTAATCAACACTACTAGCAACCCACAGGTACCAATCTGAGGTGTTGAGACAAAGATCGGATATAAGAGATGAACTAGTGTTTGGAGAGGAGATGGTGCTGATGAAGATGTTAATGGAGATGGACCCCCTATCGAAGAGAGGATCATTGGTGATGACGAGGGCTTCGATTTCCCCCTCCTAGAGGGAAGTTTCCCCAAGAGGATCGCCCTGCCGGAGCTCTAGATTGGTTCTTCCCAAGTTCCACCTCGAGACGACGGCGCTTCATCCCGAAAGGTCTCCTATGATTTTTTTTCCTCGATGAAACCCTTCATATAGTAGAATATGGACACCGAAGGGCTTCCAGGTGGGCCACAGCTCGCTAGCCGTGGCAAGGGGGGCGCGGCTAGCAAGCTTGTGGCTCCCTGGTGGGCCTCCTGATGTATTTCTTTTGCCCAGTATTTTTTATATATTCCAAAATAATTCTCCATAGATTTTCAGGACTTTTGGAGTTACGCAGAATAGGTATCTCAGATTTGCTCCTTTACCAGTCCAGAATTCCAGCTGCCGGCATTCTCCCTCTTCATGTAGACCTTGTAAAATAAGAGAGAAAAGGCATAAGTATTGTACCAAAATGTGTAATAACAGCCCATAATTCAATAAATATCAATATAAAATCATGATACAAAATGGACGTATCAACTCCCCCAAGCTTAGACCTCGCTTGTCCTCAAGCGGAAGCCCAAATCAATAAATATGCCCACATGTTTAGAGATAGAGTTGTTGATAAAATAAAATACGGACATGAAGGAATCATGATCATCTTTAGAATAGCAATATATTTTAATATATAATTTCTTACGCCAGAGTAACAATTCATTCACAATGGCAAAGTATGAATCAAGAACTCTGTTGAGAACTGAGAAACTATGATCTCAGTCATTGACGCAATTCCAAATTATCATAACGTAGGAAAGAGTCAATATAAGAGCTTGTAAAGCAAACCCACATACTCAATCATCTTTTAGTCTTTCACAATTGCTAACACTCACGTGGTACCTATGTGTTCAAATTTCCAATCGGACACAGAGAAAGATAGGGGCTTATAGTGCTGACACCCAAATATTTACCTCAAGGGTAACGTCAACAGTAATAACTCATGCTCACCCACTTCCGAGTGGATATATGTGCCTATATCATTCCCCAACATGTGGCCCTTGCCATAATATAAAGGCAAAAATAACAAAGGTGATTGAGATCACCACAACTCTTGCATAAAGGTAAGTACTAGAAAATAAAAGTAACAGATAGGCCCTTCGCAGAGGGAAGCAGAGGTTGTCATGCGCTTTTATAATTGGATGCACAATCTCTTAATGCAAAAGAATGTCACTTTATATTGCCCCTTGTTATAGAGAACGTTATTATGCAGTCCGTCGCTTTTATGTCTTCCCTATCACAAGTTCGTATAAAGTTTATTTTCCTCACACTAATAGATCACACATATTTAGAGAGCAATTTTTATTGCTTGCACCGATGACAACTTACTTGAAGGATCTTATTCTATCCTTAGGTAGGTATGGTGGACTCTCATGGCAAAACTAGGTTAAGGGTGTTTGGATGCACAAGTAGTATCTCTACTTGGTGCGGAAGTTTTGGTTGATATGAGGTGGAAGCAAGTGACACATGTTGAGGGATCTATAACAATATAACTTCTATTCGGAAATAACCAAACATAACCCATTATGTTGTCTTCCTTGTCCAACATCAACTTCTTAGCATATAATATTTTAATGAGTGCTCACAATCATAAAAGATGTCCAAGATAATATATTTATATGTGAACCTCTCTTTCTTTATCACTTCCTTGTAATTGCCCCAATGACCGATAGCTATGTTTGTCAACCCACAACAGGTTTCAATGGACATACTTCTTATATGTGAATTCATCACTCCCCATAAGATTTTCATATGTACTCTTTGCTTTTATTCTAAACTTCTTTCTACTATATCTTTCAAGATATTAAAATCATACCAAGCAAGGCCCTCAACTCAAAAGCACTTTTCACTATATAACTCACAGACTTGCTTACATAGGGGGAATCATAAAGAAAAGACTCAAAACTAGATCACACGAAAAATTTATTCTACTAGATCAAGATAGAACTAAAAGGATTGAACTAAGAAAAGATGATGAAAATAAAAATAAAAATGAAAGATGTGATGGTGATACGATACCGGGGCACCTCCCCCAAGCTTGGCACAAGCCAAGGGGAGTGCCCATACCCATGTGTTTAGTTGTCTGGATTCGGAGGTGATGATGTGGGGAGTTGTTGATGGGGTTGGAAGCCTTTCTAGTTTCCTCCTAAGCATAAAATTCTGGTCCCTCAAATCGTCCACTTGCTGCTGGAGCTTCAATATCCTTTGACATATTTCTTCCTTGCTCTCCTGCAGGAAACGAGAAGGGATAAATAGAACCTTGGGGTTTCGCCTTGTGTTTGGGAGGCTTGATTTCTTGAACTCCAAGTGCATATCTCCTGGCTGAAGTAGGGAGGCCTCTTCTTCATCCGATCTTTCTTCCTCGTACTTGCCTTCTTCTTCCTCCTTTGAGAACAATACATAAGGGTCCAAGTCTCCATAGAGCTTGGGATTGGCAAGATAATGCGATATGAAGCTCTCCTCATCAGAATCTTGGG
Organism: Hordeum marinum; assembly: GCA_022496015.1. Classification (NCBI taxonomy): domain Eukaryota; kingdom Viridiplantae; phylum Streptophyta; class Magnoliopsida; order Poales; family Poaceae; genus Hordeum; species Hordeum marinum. The sequence continues at coordinate 341,394,434 of CM039678.1, forward strand.
ACGACATATTGGTCGAAATCTGCTGTAGAAACAGCTCAAAAAGAATACGGGAGGTATTGTCGTGATACGAGAATAAAAACCTTTGGGAGATTATATAATGAATTTTTACCGACCCGGAGGAGTATGACACAAGAAAACGGAGTCCGGGTGGTGCACGAGGTGGCCACAAGCCCTAGGGGCGCGGCCAGGGGGTGGCCGCACCGAGCAGCCTTGTCACCTCCTCGTGCAACTATTCGGACTACTTTAAATTTTCCTAATTTTTTAAATATTCCAAAACAGATGAAAATTGCCATAGAAAAAGTTTTGGAGTCTTTTTACTTACCATACCACATACCTATTCCTTTTCGAAGTCTGAAATGTTCTGGTAAGTCTCCCAAATGTACTCCTCTGGAGTTATGGTATTGATAATATTGGTTTCAACCTTTATGGGAGTACCTAAGATATAATGTTTGATTCTTTGACCGTTCACCACCTTCGGGTTTGTGCCTTCAGCGTTGTTAATCTTGATGGCACCGGAACGTTATACCTCTTCGATGACGTAAGGACCTTCCCATTTGGAGAGAAGTTTTCCTACAAAAAATCTTAAACGAGAATTGTATAGCAAGACATGATCACCTACATTAAGTTCACGCTTTTGTATCCTTCTATCATGCCATCTTTTAACTTTTTCTTTAAACAACTTAGCATTCTCGTAGGCTTGGGTTCTCCATTCATCAAGTGAGCTAATGTCAAATAACCTCTTCTCACCAGCAAGTTTGAAATCATAATTGAGCTCTTTGATTTCCCAATAAGCCTTATGTTCTAGCTCTAGAGGTAAGTGACATGCTTTACCATAAACAATCTTATACGGAGACATACCCATAGGATTTTTGTAAGCAGTTCTATAAGCCCACAATGCATCGTCAAGTTTCTTAGACCAATTCTTCCTAGATCTATTAACAGTCTTTTGCAAAATCAATTTGATCTCTCTATTGCTCAATTCTACTTGACCACTAGACTGAGGATGATAAGGAGATGCAACTCTATGTTTAACATCATATTTAGCGAGCAATTTACACAAAGCACCATGAATAAAATGTGAACCACCATCAGTGATCAAATATCTAGGGACTCCAAATCTGGGGGAAATAACTTCTTTAAGCATTTTAATAGAAGTGTTATGATCAGCGCTACTAGTTGGAATAGCTTCTACCCACTTAGTGACATAATCAACAGCAACTAGAATATGAGTATACCCATTAGATTGTGGAAAAGGCCCTACATAATCAAAGCCCCAAACATCAAATGGCTCGATAACAAGAGAGTAATTCATAGGTATTTCCTGACGTCTACTAATATTACCAATTCTTTGACATTCATCAAAGGATAAGACAAACTTACGAGCATCCTTGAAGAGAGTAGGCCAATAAAACCCATATTGTAGTACCTTGTGTGCAGTTCTATCTCCAGCGTGATGTCCCCCGTAGGCTTCGGAGTGACATTTGCATAAGATTTGTTCCTGTTCATGCTCAGGTACACAACGTCTAATAATACCATCTGCTCCTTCTTTATAAAGATGAGGGTCATCCCAAAAGTAATGCCTTAAATCATAGAAGAACTTTTTCTTTTGTTGGTATGTGAAACTAGGAGGTATAAATTTAGCAACAATGTCATTGGCGTAATCAGCATACCAAGGAGCATTATGTGAAGTATTCACGACAACTAATTGTTCATCAGGAAAGCTATCATCAATAGGTAGTGGGTCATCAAGAACATTTTCTAACCTAGACAGGTTGTCTGCCACAGGGTTATCAGCACCCTTTCTATCAATGATATGCAAATCAAATTCTTGTAGCAGAAGGACCCACCTAATAAGTCTAGGTTTAGCATCTTTCTTCTCCATAAGGTATTTAATAGCAGCATGATCGGTGTGAACAGTTACATTGGAATCAACAATAGAAGGTCTAAACTTATCACAAGCAAACACAACTGCTAGAAATTCCTTTTCAGTAGTAGCATAGTTTCTTTGAGCATTGTCTAGAGTTTTACTAGCATAATGGATAACATTTAATTTCTTATCAACTCTTTGTCCTAGAACAGCACCAACGACATAATCACTAGCATCACACATAATTTCAAAAGGTAGGTTCCACTCGGGTGGTTGAACAACAGGTGTGGTAATCAAGGCATTCTTAAGAATTTCAAATGCTTCTACGCAATCATCGTCAAAAACAAATGGAACATCTTTTTGCAAAAGGTTTGTGAGAGGCCTAGAAATCTTAGAGAAATCTTTGATAAACCTCCTATAGAAACCAGCATGACCAAGGAAACTTCTTATACCTTTGACATCCGTTGGGCACGTCATTTTTTCAATAGCATCAACTTTAGCTTTATCAACTTCAATACCTCTTTCGGAGATCTTATGCCCCAAGAAAATACCTTCATTAACCATAAAGTGGCACTTTTCCCAATTCAAGAAAAGATTAGTTTCTTCACATCTCTGCAAAACTCGATCAAGGTTGCTCAAAGAATCATCAAATGAAGTTCCGTAAACGGAAAAATCATCCATGAAAACCTCAAGAAATTTTTCACAAAAGTCAGAGAATATAGCCATCATACATCTTTGAAAGGTAGCATGTGTATTGCATAAACCAAAAGGCATACGTCTATAAGCAAAGGTACCGAAAGGGCAAGTAAAAGTGATTTTTTCTTGATCCTGGCTTGATACAGGTATTTGAGAGAAACCAGAGTAACCATCTAGAAACCAAAAATGAGTATGTTTGGATAATCTTTCTAGCATTTGATTAATAAAAGGTAAAGAGTTATGATCTTTCTTAGTAGCTTTATTTAATTTCCTAAAATCAATTACCATTGTATAACCTGTAACAATTCTTTGCGGAATCAATTCATTTTTATCATTAGGAACAACAGTTATACCTCCCTTCTTAGGGACACAATGGGCGGGACTAACCCATCTACTATCAGCAACAAGATAAATTATATCTGCCTCCAGAAGCTTTAGTACTTCTTTTCTTACCACTTCTTTCATCTTAGGGTTCAATCATCATTGGTGATCAATAACTGGTTTGGCATTAGGCTCCATATTAATTTTATGCTGCCATAGAGTGGGACTAATGCCCTTAAGATCATCAAGAGTATAACCAATAGCAGCACGGTGCTTCCTCAAAGTTTTCAATAATCTTTTTTCTTCATGCTCTGAAAGGTTAGCACTGATAATAATAGGATATATCTCCTTTTCATCAATATAAGCATATTTCAACGTATCGGGTAATTGCTTGAGCTCAAACATGGAATCACCCTTGGGTGGAGGAGGATCCCCAAGTATTTCAATAGGTAAGTTATGTTTCAAAATAGGCTGCTGCTCAAAGAAAATTTCATCTATTTCATTCCTCTCATTCATATGCATATCATTTTCATGGTCTAGCAAATATTGTTCTAATGGATCAGTAGGACGCACAGAAATAGAAGCGAGACCAATAATTTCATCTTTACTAGGCAATTCCTTGTCATGGGGTTGTATACGAAATTTAGAGAAATTAAACTCATGGGACACATGCCCAAAGCTCACAATAACTATATGTTTTCCACAATCAATCTTAGCATTGGCAGTATTCAAGAAGGGTCTACCAAATATATTGGGACAACAATTATCTTGCGGGGAACCAAGACAATAAAATCAGTAAGATACTTTACTTTCCCACACAAGACTTCAACATCTCTAATAATCCCCATTGGTGCAATAGTGTCTCTATTAGCAAGCTTAATAGTAACATCAATATCCTCTAGTTCAATTGATGCAATATCATGCATGATTTCTTTGTATAAGGAATGGGTAATTGCACTTACTCTAGCACCCATATAATATAAGCCATGATAACAATGATCTCCTATTTTAACAAAAACAACAGGCATGCCAACAACTGGTCTATGTTCATGCTTAGTATCAGGTCTAGCAATTCTAGCAGCTTCATCATAGAAATGAATAACATGCCCATCAATATTATCAACCAAGAGATCTTTAAGCATAGTAATACTAGGTTCAACTTTAATTTGTTCAGGGGGTGTAGGTGTTCTAATACAACTCTTATGAACCACAGTTGAAGCTTTAGCATGTTCCTTTATCCTAACAGGGAAAGGTGGTTTCTCGATGTAGGCAGTGGGGATAGCAGGATCAGCATTGTAAGTAATAATTTTCTCTTCAACTTTAATAGGTTCCACTACTTTCACTTCAATGGGAGGATGATATTTAAACCACTTATCCTTAGGGAGATCAACATGAGTAGCAAAATATTCACAGAAAGAAGCTACTATCTCAGAGTCAAGTCCATATTTAGTGCTAAATTCACCAAAAGCATGAGTGTCTACGAAGGATTTAACACAATCAAACTTAAGGTTCATACCTGACTCCTTACCTTCGTCGAGTTCCCAATCTTCAGAGTTGCGTTTAATTCTTTCCAATAAATTCCATTTGAATTCAATATCTTACTTCATAAAAGAACCAACACAAGAGGTATCGAGCATGGATTGATCATTACGAGAAAGCCGAGCATAAAATTCTGAATAATAATTTCTCTCGAGAGCTCATGATTGGGGCATGAATATAACATTGACTTAAGCCTCCCCCAATCTTGAGAGATTCTTTCTCCTTCACGAGGCCAAAAATTATAAATATAATTCCGATCACGATGACCTAGATGCATAGGATAGAACTTATGATGAAATTCAATTTTCAACCGGTTGTAAGTCCATGATCCAATATCATCACATAGCCTATACCATGTCAATGCCTTCTCCTTCAAAGATAAAGGAAAGACCTTCTTCTTGACGTGATCCTTGGGTAGACCTGCAAGCTTAAATAATCCACAAACTTCATTCACATATATTACATGCAAATCAGGATGTAGTGTTCCATATCTTGCATAAGGGTTAGCTAGCAGTTTCTCTATCATACCCGAAGGAATTTCATCATAAATATTTTCAGTAGGTTCGGTAGGTTGAGGGACAACTCTTCATGTTTCCAGTAAAGGTGAAGATACCCCGAACAAGGCCCTCAAAGTATTACTTTCCATAGTAACAAGTGACAGTAAATTTCAGCACACTATATAAATTTTCCTTACAAGGTTCCACTAACCAAAGGTGCTTCACTCCCCGGAAACGGCGCCAGAAAAGAGTCTTGATGACCCACTAGTATAGGGGATCTATCATAATCCTTTCGATAAGTAAGAGTGTTGAACCCAACGAGGAGCAAAAGGAAATGACAAGCGATTCTCAATAAGGTATTCTCTGCAAGCAGTGAAATTATAGGTAACAAATAGTTTTGTGAAAAGAGATAATTCGTAACGGGTAGCAAGTAACAATTGTAAGAAAGGTGCAGCAAGGTGGCCCAATCCTTTTTATAGCAAAGGACAAGACTGGACAAACTCTTATATAAACCAAAGCGCTCCCGAGGACACATGGGAATTTATGTCAAGTTAGTTTTCATCATGCTCACTTGATTCGCATTCGCTACTTTGATAATTTGATATGTCGGTGGACTGGTGCATGGGTGCTGCCCTTACTTGGACAAGCCTCCCACTTATGATTAACCCCTCCCGCAATCATCCACAACTACGAAAGAAGAATTAAGATAAATCTAACTATAGCATGAAACATGTGGATCCAAATCAGCCCCTTACGAAGCAACGCATAAACTAGGGTTTAAGCTTCTTTCACTCTAGCAACCCATCATCTACTTATTACTTCCCAATGCCTTCCTCTAGGACCAAATAGTGGTGAAGTGTTATGTAGTTGATGTTCACATAACACCACTAGAGGAGAGACAACATACATCTCATCAAAATATCGAAAGAAACCAAATTCACATGATTACTTATAACAAGACTTATCCCATGTCCTCAGGAATAAACTTAACTACTCACAAAACATCTTCATATTCATGATCAGAGGAGTATTAATTATCATAAAGGATCTAAACATATGATCTTCCACCAAGTAAACCAACTAGCATCAACCACAAGGAGTAATCAACACTACTAGCAACCCACGGGTACCAATCTGAAGTGTTGAGACAAAGATCGGATACAAGAGATATACTATGGTTTGGAGAGGAGATGGTGCTGATGAAGATATTGATGGAGATTGACCCCCTCTCGATGAGAGGATCATTGGTGATGACGAGGCCTTCGATTTCCCCCTCCCGAAGGGGAGTTTCCCTGGCAGGATCGCCCTGCCGGAGCTCTAGATTGGTTCTGTCCAAGTTCCGCCTCGAGACGGCGGCGCTTCATCCCGAAAGGTCTCCTATGATTTTTTCCTCGACGAAACCCTCCATATAGCAGAAGATGGGCACCGGATGGCTTCCAGGTGGGCTACAAGCTCGCTAGCCGTGGCCAGCGGGGCGCGGTCAGCAGGCTTGTGGCTCCCTGGTGGGCCTCCTGATGTATTTCTTTCGCCCAGTATTTTTTATATATTCCAAAATAATTCTCCATAGATTTTCAGGACTTTTGCAGTTGCGTAGAATAGGTATCTCAGATTTGCTCCTTTCCAGTCCAGAATTCCAGCTACCAACGTTCTCCCTCTTCATGTAGACCTTGTAAAATAAGAGAGAAAATGCATAAGTATTGTAGCAAAATGTGTAATAACAGCCCATAATGCAATAAATATCAATATAAAATCATGATGCAAAATGGACGTATCAGTCGCTGATAAAGAAAACTATGTGTAATGACTAGTCCATCAGGCACATTTGAGATTAGACTACCATGTGTGATGCAGGGCATACAGTTGGTGCTTATGAACTCTTTGTGATTAGACAGGATAACACAAACGGTTCTCAAAATACATATGTGTGCGAAGTATGGCATACAGTTCATTCGTACAAACTATTTGCATTGATCGAGGTAGAACACAAATGAGTTACCATAACAAGGTGTGTGTGATACTAGGTAAACACTTCATTCATCAGAATTGTGTGGGAAGACCAATAATAACCCAAATTATTCATACTAACAAGTCGTCTGTGTTGTGGGCAGATGATTACTACCAAACAATTGTCAGTGATGGATGAAATCATTAGTGATGCTACGTTGGGAAGTGTCATTTGTTTGTATTAATATCGTAGACGTTTTATTATTATGACTTGTTTGCCTGCGCATCACCCCGTACTCCGCCCTCGCATCTTGTCACCACGTTGCCGCCCAAGGATTCTAGTGCACGCTTCAGCACCGCTTTTGGCCACGCGTCTGCTTGATGAGCCCGTTCCCGTGCACAACCGCGTAGGTTCCCGCACACAAAACCGTGCTATGGCTTTAGCTTCCTGCCCGGCTCAGTGAAATCCCCAAATCCCCAATTCTTTTCGTCCTGCTATATAAACCCTCCCTCCCCATAGCTTGTCTAGTTTGCTTCTCCCCCAAATGGCATAGCCATTCGCCGTTGGCCATCCACTCTGCCCGAGGACAGCTATAGCTGGGAGGCGTCACCGCATCTCCACGTTCCCTTCATCCCTCCATCCCCATAGCTTGTCTAGTTTGCTTCTCCCCCAAATGGCATAGCCATTCGCCGATGGCCATCCACTCTGCCCGAGGACAGCTATAGCTGGGAGGCGTCACCGCATCGACACGACATTCCTCTAAAGCATATAGTGCACGTGGTGTACTTGGTGGGTGTGTGTATACCACCAACTACACTATCCACCACCGCTTCCCGAAGACAGCTGCTGTCGGTGGCTACAGTGGCCGCCACCATGTCGGCATCCGCCAGGGCCGCCACCCCACTGTTGTCCGTCTTTGTGACGACCCCGCCATCAGGCGATGGGGTCATCACCCGCTCCGCCACCGCGGCCCGAATGCGGGAGGTGTAGGTCGCTAAAGGCCCGCTGTTGGGCTTCTGTGTGCAACCCTTCTGCGCTACATCTACTTCCTAGAGAAGGAGGTGGAGTGCTAGGTCGCGCTAGCGAAGAAGCTCACCGACGCCATGGACGTAGGAGAAGCCGCAGCGGTGACGCGGAATGCGGAGATCTATCGAGTCCCGTCACTTCGAGGAGGGGCGTCTTGAGTGTCAGAGGTCAGCACTGGCACGCAACGGACACGACTCCACCAACTCATCGGTGGGCTCCTCCTCCACTTGCTCTTACTAAGCGTGCTCGATTCTGGTGGAAGTAGTACAAAGCCCCTCCATAGTACTAGTATTTAGGGGCTATTTTGTTCAGTTTATCTAACTATAGATATGGTTGAAATGTACCACGTACTTTAAATTAGCTAGTATATATAGTTGAACTAGCTATTTCAGTATGTGGTTGGTAACAATTGGGGAAAAGTTTGTTCGGTTCAGCTGTCGAGTTGAACTGTATTATACAAACACCAGTGCTTCATGTATGAATGAAATCAATGTTTAGTGAAGTTTAGTTGCAAAATTACACCCTAATTGTGGTTTGGTTCCTGCAAAATTGACAAATGTCAGTGCTACAATGTTGACAAATGCTAATGTTCCGATTTGACACATGGCAACTTACCCAATATGATAGATGCAAATCTTCCCAGATTGTCTGTATTAGGCACAAGGGTCATATTAGAGAAACGCTTGCAATGATGCATTGCACCAATCCTTCGTGCCAATATTTTCACTTGGATTACGGGCGAAGGAAAGATAGATGTCGATCTACAAATAGGTATTCAACCTGAACTGTTTGTGATGAGTGTTACTAACTAGAATAAAAGAATTAGTAGATCTGTTCCGCCCAAAATGGGAATGGGCGCTAGGGTTATGAACTTATAATCATGGAATCGACTCGATCATCAGATTATAAGTTCATTCCATACCGGACCAGACCGTGCACATTCTTATTATGAGAAGGGGTCATTCGAGCCTATGGAAATAGGATACTCTGTTTACATAGAAATCCCTACGTCCTTACATTCTATTTAGGATTAGGAATAGGTGTAATCAGACCTGCTTTTGACATATCTATCCTATTCTTATTTGGGTACCATATGCACCTGTTTGGGCTTCTATTGAATCGAGAAATTGGATTGTACATCTTTCATCTTTTAACAGAAAACAATGATGGTTTTTTGTTTGCTATGTGAATTCAGAGATAAATACTTAGTTCATCAAACCATAGATTTCATTCAGTCAAGCTTGGACTTTACATTCAGACAATCGAGATACAATATAAATAAAACTAGTTGCGGCAGCGGCAGCGTCCTGCGGCAGTGTTTTCGTGCCCCGGGGCACAGTTGTACAGTTCTTTAAACGAGACCAGAATGTTATGGACTTTGCAATCAAAGAGACGGTCATCGCGCGATCGCCGGGGGCGGGGCCGGGGGTGGCGACCAGTAGCGTTGCAAGGAAGTTGTCGATGGCGGTGGCACAATCCATTGAGGGGTCCGTGACGGGTGCAGGCGCGTGCACGGGCACGGGCGTGGTAGGTGCAGGCGCGCACACGGAGTCAGGCGCCGTGGGTGTGGGTACGCACACTGGGACCAGCGTGGCATGTGTAGAGGTGCGCACAAGCACGGGCGTGGGAGGAGGTGCTAGCGCTTGCACGTAAACAAGCTCGCGCGGGTCCACGGGGACCACCCTGTCACCCCCGGTTTCAAGCGCTGCTATGATGCTCGGCGACCAGCCCATCAATGCCATGGGGATTGTTGTTGGCGTGGGTGCGGGGATGGTTGCTTGTGAGTGTGTCAGGGCAGCATCCGCTGTGGCATGCAACTCTTCCAGGGCCATGTCCATGGTGTCCCATTTGTCTTTATGTTCTATCTCTTCCGGCTCGACGTCAGCTTCACCAAACGGGAAGACTAGTGGCATATGATCTTTGTGCACCATGGCATAGGTCGCCATGGAGGTCTGAATGGTGGAGGGGAATAGGAGGCAAAGATATATAGAGGATTGTGAGTGAGTGGGTAGTAAAGCCGCTTATTAAACAATGGCTTGGGCGCAATTGATGGAAAGGTTGAAAGCAAGGAGGGCAGTGACGTGGCTTGAGACAGCGTCGGTATTTCCCCAAAGAGGAAGGGATGATGCAGCATAGCGAAGGTAAGTATTTCCCTCAGTTATGAAACCAAGGTTATCGAACCAGTAGGAGGATCACCACCACCTGATAAGCAGCACCTGCACATAAACAACAAATACTTGCAACCCAATGCGAAAGAGAGGTTGTCAATCTCTCTACGGTAAAAGGATAGATTAGGTAGTGATAGATAGGAGAGATAGAACTCTCAAGAACACAAAATAGAAATGGAAAATAAAATAGGCAGCAATATGTTTTTGGGTTTTTGGTTTTGTAGATATGAAAATAAAGATTGCAAAAGATAGATCTGAAAGCAATATGTTGGAAAAGTAGACCCGGGGGCCGTAGGGTTCACTAGTGGCTTGTCTCATGAGTATAGCGCATGGTGGGTGAACAAATTACTGTTGGGCAATTGATAGAAAATCAAATAGTCATGAAGATATCCAAGGTGATGATCATTATATAGGCATCATGTCCAAGATAGGTACAGCGACTCCTGCCTGCATCTACCTCTATTACTCCACACATCAACCGCTATCGAGTGTGCATATAGTGTATTAATTTCGTGGAAAAATGGAGTAATGCAATAAGAACAATGACATGATGTAGACAAGATCTATTCATGTAGGAATAGACGCCATCTTTCTATCCTTAATAGCAACGATACATGCGTGTCTTGCTACCCCTTCTACCACTAGGAAAGAACACCGCAAGATCGAACCCATCACAAAGCACCTCTTCTCATGGCATTAAAAATCGATCTAGTCGGCCTAACTGCACCAAAGGTTTGAAGAAGACATACAAGGCTATAAGTAATCATGCATATAAGAGATCAAAGAAGTCTCAAATAATATTCATGGATAGAAACTGATCATGAACTCAAAATTAATCGGATCCCAACAAACACACCGCAAAAGTTTACATCAAATAGATCTCTAAGAGACCATTGTATCGAGAATCATAAGAGAGAGAGAGAGTAAGCCATCTAGCTACTGCCTACGGACCCGTAGGTATATGGTGGACTACTCACAAATCATCGGAGAGGCACCTATGATGAAGATGAACCCCTCCATGATGGTGTTTAGATCGGATCTCAAGGTTTTGGAACTTGTAGTGGCTAGAATTGTGTTTTGTTGACTCCCTAGGGTTTTTGGAATATTTGGGAATTATTGGCATCAGAGGCAGGGGAGAGGGTCCCCGAGGAGGGCACAACCCATCAGGGCGCGTCGGGCCCCCCCTGGCGCGCCCTGGTGGGTTGTGGTCTCCTCGACCCACTCCCCCGGCACTTCTTTGTCCCACTGGGTGTCTTCTGGTCTAGAAAAAATATCCTAAAAGTTTCGTCACGATTGGACTCCGTTTGGTATTGATTTTCTGTGAAGTAAAAAAACAAGCAAAAAAAGCAACTAGCACTTTGGCATTATGTCAATAGGTTAGTCCCCAGAAATGATATAAATTTGTTATAAAATGATTGTAAAACATCCAAGAATGATAATATAATAGCATAGAACAAGCAAAAATTATAGATAAGTTGGAGATGTATCAACATCCCCAAGCTTAGTTCCTACTCATCCTCGAGTAGGTAAATGATAAAAACAGAATTTTTGATGTGGAATGCTGCCTAACATGTTCATCTCATATTATTTTCTTTTGTATAGCATGGACATTTGGACTTGTAATGAAGCAATATTATAGTTTTAACATAATGACATCAATACTCAAGCATGTCAAGAGGCAACCATGTCTTTAAAAATATCAACACTAAAGAAAGTTATCCCTAGCCCATCATGCTCAATCATTGATCCATTCATGAAACACACTCAAATATTAGCTATGCCCAATGCTCAAGTACGATCTTAGTGCCACCTAGTTGGTGCTTATAAGAGAATATGGAGACTCGAAGCAAAAATAAAAATTGCATAAAGTAAATAGATAGGCCCTTCGCAGAGGGAAGTAGGGATTTGTAGAGGTGCCAGCGCTCAAGGTTTAAATTGAGAGAGAGAAATATTTGTGTGGCAAGCTTTTCCTATCAACGAAAATAACAAAGTAGCTCACAATACTTTCCATGCTAGATATATCATAGGTGGTTCCCAAACAGAAAATCAAGTTTATTCCTTTTTCCACCAAACTTTCACTTTCCATGGCGGGTCGTATACACGGTTGCCTTGCATGCCAACACTTTCCAAGGAATTTATTATTTGACAACATAAAGTAAATATTATTTTTGCTTTTTCATTTCAGGAATTGGCGTCCATATTACCGCCACACTCTCGTGCAATGACAAGTGAATAAATACTCATCTTGAGAATACCACATCTAGCATGGAAAAAATATGGGACACCCCCTATCGCTTAATGAGCGGTACGAGGACACAAAAAGGAAATTCACTTTGAAAATTAGAGATGGCACATACAAATTTTCTTGGATCTGCAAGGAAATACCGCATATAGGTAGGTATAGTGGACAAATAAGGCAAAACTTGGTTTAAGGTTTTTGGATGCACAAGTAGTATTTATACTTAGTACAAATGGGAGGTAGCAAATAGATTGGGAAGCAACCAAACCAAGAAACGAAAATTCACATAAGCGAGCATTGAGCATAACTAACACCAAATAATGCACCACAAGTAGGATGTAACTTCATTGCATAACTATTGACTTTCATGCATGCATAGGGAATCACAAACCTTAACACCAATATTCCTACTAAGCATAAGTTCTCACTAACATGACTCACATATTACTATCATCATGTTTCAAAAATATTACAAAGAATCAAGTTTAATTTGCCCAATGATCTTCATAAAAGTTTTTATTATATCCTCCTTGGATATCTATCACTTTGGGACTAGTTTCATATATTGTGATTGCTTTTTGGCAAGCTCAAACAAATTGAAGTGAAGCATATGAGCATAAAGATTTCATCTCTCAAAAAGGTATAAGTGAAGCATGAGAGGATTTCTACAAAATTCACCTACTCTCAAATTAATCTAAGTGGATCATGAGAGTATTTCTACAAAAATTTCCTAGCACACCATGCTCAAAAAAGATATAAGTGAAGCAGTAGAGCAATTCTATAGCTCAAAAAGTTTAAGTGAAGCACATAGAGAAATCCTAATAGATCATAGCATAATTTTGGCTCTCTCAAATAGGTCTGTCCAGCAAGGATACAAGTGAAAAATTGCTAACAAATAAAGCAAATATACAAGACTCTCCAAGCAAAACTCATGATATGTGACAAATAAAAATATAGCTCCAAGTAAAATACCGATGGCTATTAGAAGAAAGAGGGAATGCCACTCGGGGGCATCCCCAAGCTTAGTTGCTTGTTACACTTTGGATATTTCTTGTGGGTGCGGTAGCATCCTGAAGCTTAGGCTTTTTATCACTCCTTATTCCTTCATCCATCGTGATCTCACCCAAAACTTGAAACCTTCAATCACACAAAACTCAACAAAATCTTCGTGAGATCCGTTAGTATAATAAAGCAAATCACTACTTTAGGTGTTGTTGAAAAACCATTCATATTTTATTATTGAATTATCCTACTGTATTTTAAGTTTGCCATGGCTCATTCCCTTCAATATAACCCATAGATTCATCAAAACAAGCACACAATGCAATGAAAACAGAATCTGTCCTAAACAGAACAGTTTGTAGTAATCTATACTCTAACCATACTTCTATAACTCTAAACATTCTAAAAAATTGGGACATCATAAAGAATTTGTATAGGAAAACTTTGTAAAATTTCAGCTCAATATCACTTCTAGCAAAAAAATAAAATTCATATACTGGACGCAAAGTTTCGGTTTCAGATTCAGCATCACTTCTACTCATCATACGAATCATCCTAGAGGCTTTACTTGGCACGAACACTAAATAAATCATAAAAACCCAATCATAGCAGAGGCATAATTATGTCAACACTCAAAAACAGAAAATAAAAAGCTAAAATGTATTTATTCATTGGGTTGCCTCCCAACAAGCGCTATCGTTTAACGCCCCTAGCTAGGCATAACGCATAGATTCAAGTATTGTCATCTTTGGTTTTAGATCCATAGGAGGCCCCCATGATTGATTCATACGGTGTATTAATTCTTGTTCTAGGGAAGTGTTGCATACCCTTTCTCAAGGGAAATTGAAAATGAATATTGCCTTCTTTCGTATCAATAACGGCACCTATAGTGCGTAAAAACGGTCTACCAAGTATAATGGGACAAGACGGATTGCAATAAATATCAAGCACAATAAAATTAATAGTCACATAGTTCCTGTTTTAAAGAATAATAACATCATTAATTCTTCCCAAAGGTTTCTTAATAGTATAATCCGCCAAGTGCAAATTAAGAGAACATTCTTCAATATTGGTAAGACCAAGCATATCACATAGAGATTTCGGAATTGTGGAAACACTAGCACCCAAATCACACAAAGCAAAGCATTCATAAATTTTAATCTTGACCTTAATGGTAGGTTCCCACTCATCGTGCAATTTTCTAGGAATAGAAATCTCCAACTCCAACTTTTCTTCAAAATATTTCACCATGGCATCAACGATATGTTTAGTCAAAGCTTTATTTTGCTCATAAGCATGGGGTGAATTTAACATGGATTTTAGCAAAGAAATACATTCAATCAAAGACAAACTATCATAATTAAAGATTTGAAGTCTTTGCAATCCAAAATAGTGGGCACGTCACTAGTTAAAGTTTCGACCTCTTCAAACCCACTTTTATCAAAAAATTCATCAATATTCTCACCCTTCAAATTATTGGGATGCCTTCTAGATAAAGTTGACTCTACTTCAGTCCCTTCATTATCAATCTTAATATTACTAAAAAATGGAATCAATAGAAGAAACACCAATCACTTTAAGATCTACATCTTTTTTATCCTCTAGAGAGATTGGTTTGGTGGCCATTTGATTTATCGAAGTAGCTTGCGCGTCGGAGATTTTACCAAGCAAATTTTCAGCATGAGCATATTTAGATTGAAGATTACAAACTTATCTACTGATATCATCAAGTTGTTTCATTATGGCATCTAGCACGGTTGATTGTTCTCTAAGCTCATTGGTAAAATACTTATTATGCTCAAATTGCGTAGTCATATATTCCTTTGTACTTCTCTCAATTTCAAGAAAAATATTGGGGTAAGGAACATCATAGTACTTCCGTTGGGCCATCATGACTATGCAAACAAGATTGCAAGCAAGGAAGAGATCTGGCAAGAAAAAGGCAAATGAAAAAGAGGGCGAATAAAACAGCAAATTGGTGAAGCGGGGGAGAGGAACACGAGAGGCAAATGGCAAATAATGTAATTGGAAGGAGATGAGATTTCTGATTAGGAACCTGGTAGATGATGATGGAGTCCCCTCGGCGCCTATGATAGGCACGTAGAAGAGACTTCTTCCTCCCCGGCAACAGCGCCAGAAACTCCTTTGACGTGGCTTGAGACTGCGCCGGTATTTCCCCAAAGAGGAAGGGATGATTTAGCACAGCAACGGTAAGTATTTCCCTCAGTTACGAAACCAAGGTTATCAGACCAGTAGGAGGATCACCACCACCCAATAAGCAGCACATGCACACAAACAACAAATACTTGCAACCCAACGCGAAAGAGAGGTTGTCAATCTCTCTGCGGTAAAAAGATAAATTAGGTAGTGATAGATAGGAGAGATAGATCTCTCATGAAAAAAATAGAAAAAGGCAAATAAAATATGCAGCAATATGTTTTTGGGTTTTTTTTTGTAGATCTGAAAATAAAGATTGCAAAAAGATAGATCTGAAAGCAATATGTTGGAAAAGTAGACACGGGTGCCCTAGTGTTCACTAGTGGCTTCTCTCCTGAGTATAGCGCACTGTGGGTTGATACGTCTCCAACGTATCGATAATTGATAAATTATTCCTGCCATATTCATCTATGTTTACAATACTTTTATATGGTTTTGATGCACTTTATATGATTTATTTAGAACTAACCCGAACTGACGCTATTTTCAGCAGAATTACATTGGTGTTGTTTTTGTGTAGAAAATGAAAGTTCTCGGAATCACCCAAAACTTTTTGATGATTTTTTCTAGACCAAATAAGCAATATTGGAGTGAATAACCACCGGAGAAGAGCCAAGAGGTGGGTACAATAGACCAGGGCACACTAGAGGGCCCAGGCACGCTGGTGTATCGTGCCCTCCTCGTGGCCCATCTTGGTGTGAAACCGATGCCCAAAAATCCTATATATGTAGAAACCATCAGAAATAACCTGAGACTCTCCGATCCACTTCCGGAACTCTCTATATTGATGAAAAAACAATCTAGAAACATTCCAGTACCCTGCAAGAGAGGGCAATCCATCTCCAGTGGCCATCTTCATCATCCCGGCGGAGGCCATGAAGAGGAGGGAGTAGTCCACCCTCGGGGCTGAGGGTATGTACCAGTAGCTATGTGTTTAATCTCCCTCACTCTCTCTCTCGTGTTCTTGAGATGTCACGATCTTGATGTATCATGGACTTTGTTAATATAGTCAGATCACATGATGTTATTCCCTTGCTATCACATTGTGATGAATTTAATATTTCCCTTTGAGATATCATTATGTTGGATTGAATATTAGATTTTAGAACACTTGATATATGTCTGGCATGCGGATACCCATGGTGACAATGGGGTGTTCTATTGATTCACTTGATATATGTTTTGGTACTCAACTTGTGGATTCCTGCGGTGATGTCGGGGTAATCTATGCATACGGGTTGATACACATTCTTGTTCTACTTTCTCTGGTAGAAGTCTTGGGGCACTCTTTGAGGTTATTTGTGTGGATTGAGTATTTTGAATCTGAAATTGTTTGACGTGTATCATATAATTAACTCATGGATACTTGTGGTGACACTGGAGTATCTAGGTGACATTAGAGATGATTAATGTGTATCATATGGTGTTATTCTAGTACGAACTCTTAGATAGATCGAACAGAAATGATAACTTGATGTTATGTTAGTACGAACTCTTTGATAGATCAATCGGAAAGGATAACTTTAAGGTGGTTTCATACCCTACAAACAATTTATTCGTACGTTCTTCTCTATATAAGAACTTTGGAGTGATTCTTCGTTGCACGTTGAGGGATGGTTATGTAATTCAATTATATTAGCATTGTTGAGAGATTGCACTAGCGAAAGTACGGACCCTAGGCCTTGTTTTCAAGCATTGCAATACCGTTTTTGCTCACTTTTGTTAAATGCTACCTTGTTGTTTTCATATTTTCAGATTACAAAAACTTATATCTACCATCCATATTGCACTTGTATCACCATCTCTTCGCCGAACTAGTGCACCTACACAAGTTGCCATTGTATTGGTTGTGTTGGGGACACAAGAGATTTCTTGTATTTGATTGCAGGGTTTGAGAGATACCATCTTCATCCTACACCTCCCATGGATTGATAAACCTTAGGTCATCCACTAGAGGGAAAATTGCTACTGTCCTACAAAACTCTGTGCTTGGAGGCCCAACAAAGTCTACAAGAATAAAGTTGCATAGTAGACATCAAGCTCTTTTCTGGCGCCGTTGCCGGGGAGGTGAGTGCTTGAAGGTATATCTTTAGATCTTGAAATTAAATATTTTAGTTTCTTGTTTTATCACTAGTTTTGTTTGTAAAAGAAAATACAAAAAAATGGAGCTTAGCTTGCATCATTTGTATCGTCTTTATAATGTCTTGCGTGAAAATAAGGTGTCGGGAAAATTGTGCTCAATTGGTAGAGGAAGAAATTATGAAAATATGCAATGAGAATTCCATGAATTATGAGCATGATTGCAATGTTGTTAGTATGAATTATATGAATATCCAAAATACTAATGATGATTGCACTAGTCATGATAAAAATGTTCCCTATAAGCATGTCATTTTTTGTGGAGTGCATAAAGTTTGTGAAGACGTGCCTTATAGGGATGATAGATTTTGTAAGAAGCATAAATATGATAGAACCAATTCTTTTCTCAAAGTGATAGATGAATTTGCTAAAAAATTATGTTCTATTTGTCCAATTACTTGTGAACTTTTCAATAAAGTTCATCATCTTAATTTCAAATGCAAACTTTTTCATGACCAAATAATGGAAAAATATTGTAATGACTTGATCACCCTTGAACTTTATGATGAGATTTCTCTATTTCTGGGGATTGAAGGATTGACACATAAAAATAGTTGGTTTGAAGTATTCATTCTCACGGATGACATTGAAACTAATGTAAAAAATATCTATATGTTTTGCATGGTAAATTGCAATGAGAATGCTTATATTGCCAACTATAGAGATGGGAAAACCAATATAATATAAAAGGAATACTAATGGAAGCGTAAAGAATTCCACTTTCCCTCCTATTGTCTCTCATGATAGAATAGGTGATGAGGAGGATCTCCCTATTCAACCAATCTCATCAATAAGAAGCTCAAAAAAATTAATTAAACCCACACATGATGTGGTGAAGAAGAAGAACATAAGAAAGAGTAGAGGTAAAAGGTATCTCTTCCAAATGATGTCGCTCCTATTATTCTTATGCCTCATGAGGATGAATCAAAAATAATTGTGGAAGATGATACACTGTATGATGATTTTCTATGACAATTTCTTGTTGTGGTGACTATGATTGGGAAGATAATGAAACTACTTATAATCTTGAAAATCTTTTTGGCACCAACTTGGTAAATTATGATGATAATAATTGTTATACTATTGGTGCTATTCATACTATTAATGATGAGAGTGACTATTCTTATGATATGCCAAGCCACAAGCTTGGGATGCTATGTTTGATGAGAATGACATGTTTGAGAATTTATTTGTTGCAATTAATGTTTGTCCCAAGCTTGGGGATGCTATTCTTAATGAAGATAATCTTTTTAGTTCCCCTACTTTGAATGGTCAAATTTGTTATGATGATTGCATGCCTCCTATTTATGATGATTGCGATGTTTATGAAAGTTGGTTTGGAAGAGTGCGAACATTATTATAATGATAAAAGTGGATTTGGAGAGATCATAACTTTATTTAGTAATGATTCCACTATTTTGGAAGAGGTTTCACTTGACTATGATGAGAACAAAGTTGCTACTTGTGATGATACTTATGTTATAGAAAGTAGTGATAATTAATGTCATGATTTTGGATATCCTTTTACTGAACCTTACTCTTTTAATATGGAAACTATTTATAGTATTCGAGTTTCATTTGATGCTCCCACTTTTACGAATGAAAAGAAAATTGCTTATGTGGAGAGTAATAAATTTTCTATGCTTGTAGATCATGAAAAGAATGCTTTATGTAATAGTTAAATTGTTGAATTCACTGATGATGCTACTGAAATTTATTATGAGGGAGTAACTTATACTTGTAGGAATTGCAATAATATCAAGTTTCCTCTCTATATGTTCAAAGTTTTGAAGTTATGCTTGTTTTGCCTTCCTATGCTAGCTGATTCTTGTTCCTATAAATTGTTTGCTCAAAAAATCCCTATGCATAGGAAGTGGGTTAGACTGAAATGTGCTTCTCATGAGATACATTATGCTCTCTTGCATGTTTCAGTTACTATTCCTATGTGAGCATCATTGAAATCATCATGCCTAGCTAAAAGGCATTAGAGAAAAGCGCTTGTTGGGAAACAACCTAACACTTATAGTTTCTGTTATGATGTGTTCACATGATTAAGCTACTATAGTAATAATGTTTTATGCCTTTTATTTGTAAGTGCATCTAGTGCCCCTTAGTGATATTGGTGTATTGAAGACTCATAGGTTATGGAACGAATGTGTTTGTGAGTGTACATAGGCTCTATAAGTCAATGAGGAGTTCAATATATTTGGAGATTACCGACCCCTAAAAATGTATGTCTTCAACTGAAGACTTTGGTATTCCGTGAAGACTTTGAAAATGAAGAAGTTGGTGTGACCTTGAAAATATGAATGAGGACTATGAAGCATGAAGACTTTTGTTTTCGTAGTTTCATTTCCTTTCTTTGAGTCATAGGAAACATCGTACTATTAAAGGGGGCCGAGGTAATACTAAGGAAAATTTCCAACTGATCCTCAACTCAAAATTCTCAACCTATCCAATCCTTCGAGTGATGCCTTTTTGGAAATCTCTTACAGTTCAGTCAAGTTCTTCAGTGACAGAGACAATGTTCTTCTGGTCTCTGAGGAAATTGGTCTGACTGAGGAGTTAGGACTTCGCCAGTGCGAATTGCCTACAAGTGAGGAATATGATAAGCCTAAGAACTTTCGTAGTTCGAAATTCCGATCGTTGTTGTGCTTAGCACCAGCTGTTCCCAATCATCCTGTCCACATAATGGTCATATAATTGGGGGCATTTATGTCTTATCATGTCAGGTTGCACCCTGGCTATAAATAGCCACCCCCCACTACCACTAGTTGGTTGGCTGCTCCGAGAGAGAACTGACACTTGTCATTTGAGAGCAACCCATCCTTCGAGGACTTTGGGAGAAAATCATCAGTGAGGAAAAACCCAAATCCAAACCCCCAAACCCAAACTGATTGAGCATCACTAGACTGTGTATCTTCCAGACGATTAGGGTCATGGTCTAGTGCATCCTGTAGTCAATTGGGGATCGCATAGTGACCTTGGTCTAGAGCATCCAGCAGTCAATTGTGGATTGTCGTGTGACCAGTTTGTGAGGCTTTTGGAAGTCTACCCTGAAGACTTACCACGAGTGTTGGGCGAGGACTTTGTGACCTTAGCTCAAGGAGAATACAGTATGGACTATGTGTCCTGGGACTGTGTGTCCTCTGGTTTAAATACCAGGCCGCTCCAAACCAGACATACGACTATCATAGCAGTTGGAACTGGGTCATCAAACTATTGTCTTCATCAAGCTACCTGGTTCTATTTCCTCAACCCTTTCATTTCCTCGTATACTTTTTGATGAAATTGATCATTATTGTTTGAACAATTTGACTGAAGACTTTCTCAATTTCCTCACCTCAAATTCTTCAAGTTACCTTGTTCTCTCCTGCCTATCCTGTATCATGCTACTTGTATTTTGTGCATGTTTTATTTCATCATGATGACTAGGATGTTGCTATGTTTCTCATGTACTTGAGTACTTATTCCACTGCTAGTTATTCATCACATTTCAAATTCCTCAAGTTGAAATTCCTCGGTGATGAATTTGCAAAAATCGCCTATTCACCCCCCCCCCCCTCTAGTCGATATAACACACTTTCAATTGGTATCAGAGCAAGGTACTCCCTTGTTCTGTGTGATTTTGGTTTAACCACCTAGAGTTCTAGTTAGGGCCATCTGAGCAAAGGTCAGTATGGCAGAGTGAGTGCTTTGGAGTCTGCTAAGCTTATTTGGGGTAGGCTGTCCAAATTCAATGAAGGTGTTTCCACTCAATGTGATTCTCGTGTTAATGTTCTTAGCAATCTCTTCAACCGCTTCAAAAGACTCGACAATGAGAATGCTCAGCAAACTTGTGATCCTCTCACTGATATCTCAGTGAGCTTCAAGCACTGGGTGCCACTAACATCACCGACCATGAAGTGGTTGAGAAACTGCTAAGATATCTTGATTCCTCATTTGATACTCTGGCTTTGATGATTCAAGAACGTGGAGACTACAAGTCACTTGATCATGCTGATATTCTTGAGAGACTCAATACTCATGAATTCCAACAAGCTAAGAAGAGAGACCTCTATGGGCCTAGCTATGGAAGATCTCGTGCTCTCACGGAAAAAGCTATTTCCTCATCTGAAGATGAAGATTCTGATAGTAGTCTTGGTGATCCTGAAGAACTGAGTCAGGAGATGGCAATGCTCATGAGGAAATTTCAGAAGTTCTCAAGGATAGGTGGGTTTGGAAAGTCATCAACAAGTTGCTTGAGGAAATCAAATTCCTCAGACGACTACAAGAAGAGAACTTGTCACAAATGCAAGAAATCTGGTCACTTTATATCTGATTGTCCTCTCTAGGAAAAAGAATCAAAGAAGAAGAAGAAGAAGTACAAGGAAGACAGTTCTGAGGACTCGAATTAAAAGAAGAAATCTTCAAAATCCTCATCTGCAAAGTCCTCATCTTCAAAGTCCTCAATGCACAAAAATAATTGTCTTGGAAAGGCTTGGGCTTTCATTGGCAAGGAAATAGACTCAGAAGAAGAATCTGAAGAATATGAAGAAGAGGAAGAATCTGAGGTGGAGTCTGAATCTGTTGTTGCTAGCCTTTCTCTCGCCACTGCTCTCGTCAGCAAGTCCATCTTCAATGCTGAAGAAAATGACTATTCCAACGACTCTAACGTCAGCAATGATGATTATGCTCCCACCTATTGCTTCATGGCTAAAGGTTCCAAGGTACACAAGCATCACTCCTCCTCTGAATCAAGTGGTGGTGAATCTGATGAATATGTGAAACCTAGCTATGCCAAACTTGATAATATTACCACTAGGAAACAAAGTGCCCTTGGAAAGCTTCAGAAAATGCTAGACAAAAGCGATGATCTATTGAATGAGGAAGTGGATAGAACTCAAACTCTGTCTGACGATCTCAAAAGTCTTCAGACAAAAGTATGATAACCTTCAGAGTCATCATAATGCTCTCTTAGCCGATCATGAGAAGCTTTCTTATGAATTTCTTCAAAGAAAGCAAGATCTTGAGAAACTAAGAGTGCATCATGATCTCCAAAGATAAAATGATTCCTTACTAGCTCAACAGATTAGTACCGCTCAGGAAGAATTTGTCCCACCTTGTTTGAAATGCATCGAACGTGAAACTGCTAATTCTTCACCTGAATGTTCAAATGCTTCGGTTGCTACAAATTCTTCAACTATTCCCGTGGTCACAAATTCCTTATCTAAGGATACCACAAGTATCACTAACGAAAATGTAGGGTTGAAGGAATTGTATGTCACAGGCATGTACAAAAGTCTCAAAGGGCATCAAACCATTTGCGATGTCTTCAAAAAGTAGATTCTGAACAGGAAACGTAGGAAAGAGGGTATTGCATTTGAGAGGAAACTCAACACTAATGGATCCTAATGGACACCTGAGCAATACCCCAAAACCTCATGGGTTGCTACAAAAGGACCTCCTATAGATCCATCCACTTTATCTGGCTTTATGTGTAAAACTTCATATTCCTCTGATGAGTCACTTGACTCCAACGACAAATTCTTCAAAAATCAGAAAGGTGAAGTATTTGCCATATTTGTTGGAACTAACTGCAGGAACAGTTCACCTATGAATAAAATCTGGGTTCCCAAGAGTTGCTTACAAAATCTTCAAGTGAATGTCCTCACGACACCACTCATGAAGAAAAGGAACCCCAGATCAAATTCCTCATATGGACCAAAGTCTTCACTTGGACCAAATTCCTCAAATGGTCAAAAATATCATTCTCGTGCTAATGCATCTCTTTCGCAGGGAAAATCTAAGAGTTCTAAATGTGTGCATTATTATTCAAATCATTATGTTCATAAGTCCTCAAGGAATTTCTCTGCTTATTCGTATGAGTACTCTAACTCTCGTCTAGTGAAACGGAGCGTACTCGCTTCAATGCCTCCCTTCTCATATGGTGCTCGCAGAATGATGAACTCTTTGCCACCCCTCCAGATGTGGGTGGTGAAGAAATTGAACTAATCTCTAATGCAGGGTCAGGTCTCTAGATGAACTTGAACGTCTGATGAATTTGCTGGAGACCTGAGGAAATGCTTGAAAGGACGCAAGCTAATCATGTAGAAATTAGTTCCTCATTTCTCACGTCCTCACACTGCTTTGCTTACTGTGCTATGTGATGAAATTATATCTGATGAAATTGATGTCATATTGTTCACTCTGAAGCATATGAGTTCGTAAGTTGTACTAATTCATCTGCAGGATGAAACTCCAAAAGCGAATGAGTGGATCTTTGACAGTGGATGCACAAACCACATGACTCGTGACAAAAATCTACTAATAAATTTGCCACTTTCTCCATATCATCTGAAGCATATCACCTACACTAACAAAGGAAAAAGCAAGGTATTGGGTCTAGGTAAGGTTGCAATCTCAAAGGACCGACACATGGATAAGGTGATACTTGTCGAATCCCTCGGGTTCAACCTTATGTCTGTCGCAATGTTGTGTGATCTTGATATGATTGTCATCTTTGGAAAATATCGTTGTGTTGTCATCATGGAATCTGACAAATCCAAAGTCTTCGAAGGCTTTAGGAAAGGAGACTTGTATATTGTTGATTTCTCTATAGATCCTCAGCCTGTCATGTGCCTCCTTGCAAAGTCCTCAGAAGGTTGGTTGTGGCATCGACGACTTGGACATGCTAGTATGAGGAACTTGCACACACTCATGAAGAAAAAGCACGTCATTGGCATTGAAGGTGTCAAATTCCTCAAGGACCACCTTTGTGGTGCATGTGAGTCTGGGAAGATGACCAAATCCAAGCATCCCTTGAAGACAATCATGACCGCGACTCGACCCTTTGAATTGCTTCACATGGACCTCTTTGGCCCCACTCATTATTCCACACTAACAAATTCTTCAAGTTTGTATGGCTTTGTCATTGTTGATGATTACTCTCGCTACACCTGGGTGCATATTATTTTGTACAAGTCTGAAGTGCAGGATGTCTTCAAACGATTTGCTTCAAGGTCCTCTACAAACTTCGGTGTCAAGATCAAGCAGATCAGGAGTGATAATGGGACTGAGTTCAAGAACACAAATCTTGATGAATATCTTGATGAACTTGGTATTACTCATGAGCTATCTGCCCCATATACTCCTCAGCAGAATGGCGTCGTGGAGCACAAGAACATGACTCTTGTTGAGATGGCTTGCACCATGCTTGATGAATACAAGACTCCTCGTCGCTTTTGGCCTGAGGCAATTGATACAGTTTACCACATCATCAACAGGGTATATCTTCACAAATTCTTCAAGAAGACTTGATATGAACTCATGACTAGCAAGAAACCCAATGTAAGTTATCTCAAAGTCTTCAGTGCAAAATGCTGGATTATAGATCCTCACCATAGTTCTTAATTTGCACCGAAAGCACATGAAGGTTTTATGCTTGGTTACGGAAAAGAGTCGCACACCTATAGAGTCTTTAACACCTACCACCACAAGGTTGTTGAAACTATAGATGTGTGGTTCCATGAAACTGATGGCTCGCAAAGAGAGCACCTTCCTTCTGTGCTAGATGAACAGTCACCTGAAGAATCCATTAAGTTGAAGGCTACTAAAGATGTCATACCCACTAAAGAACCTCAACCTACTGAGGAAGTCATTCTAACCAATGAAGACATCATACTGATACACCTGAAGAAAATGGTGCTGAAGAAAATCCTCGGCCACGTCAACCTCCACATCCAAGAGTTGCAAATGAAGTGCAGATTGACAAAATCATCGATGACATCAATGCACCAGGTCCCCTCACTCGCTCAAGAGATTCACATTTGACTAAATTTTGTGGGCACTTTGCTTTTGTCTCTATCATAGAGCCCACCAAATTTGATGACGCACTCAAGGCGCCTGAGTGGATTCAAGGTATGCAAGAGGAATTGCATCAATTCAAGCTCAACAACATGTGGGAACTTGTCAAGCGGCCAGATCCTCACAAGCACATCATCATAGGTACCAAGTGGATCTACTGCAACAAGCAAGATGAAAATGGCCTTGTGGTAAGGAATAAGGCTCGTCTTGTAGCTCAAGGCTACACACAGGTTGAAGGAATTGACTTTGATGAAACTTTTGCACCTGTTGCTAGACTTGAAGCTATTCGCATATTGCTTGCTTATGCTAACCATCATTGTATCATCTTATATCAAATGGATGTGAAAAGTCCATTCCTCAATGGTAATCTTGAGGAAGAAGTATATGTTGCTCAACCCCCAGGTTTTGAAGACCCTAAGCATCCTAACAAAGTCTTCAGACTCAACAAGGCCCTCTATGGCCTCAAGTAGGCCCCTCGGGCGTGGTACGACACTTTGAAGGAATACCTCATGAAGAAAGGCTCCAAACCCGGTTCACTCGACCCAACTCTTTTCAAAAAATCCTATGACAATGAACTATTCATATGCCAAATATACGTAGACGATATTATCTTTGGCTGTACTGACAAATGTTACAGTGATGAATTTGCCTATATGATGAGTGAAGAATATCAAATGTCTATGATGGGAGAGTTGAAATTCTTCTCGGGTATTCAAATTCGTTAGCAAGACAATGGCATCTTCATCTCTCAAGAGAAATGCCTCAAGGATGTTCTGAGGAAATTCGACATACAAGATTGCAAAGGCGTCAGAACTCCAATGCCTTCAAAAGGCCACCTCTGCACTGACGAAAATGGTAAAGATTTCGATCAGAAGGTATATCGCTCCATGATTGGCTCTTTATTGTATCTATGTGCATCTAGGCCTGATATTATGCTGAGTGTTTGCATGTGTTCCCGAGTCCAAGCAACACCGAAGGAATCACACCATAAGGCTGTGAGACACATTCTTCGATACTTAGCTCACACACCAACGCTTGGATTATGCTATACCAAGGGCTCAACTCTTCACCTCGTCGGATTCTGATGATGACTATGCTGGAGATTGTGTGGATCGCAAGTCAACCTCAAGCGCATGTCATTTCCTCGGACGATCCTTAGTCTGTTGGTCCTCGAAGAAGCAGAACAGGGTGTCACTATCTACTGCTGAAGTTGAGTACATTGCTGCTGGTTCATGTTGCACTCAGTTGCTATGGATGAAGAAAACCCTCAAGGACTATGGCATCAAGGTGAAGAATGTGATTCTCGAGAGTGCCATCAAGATTGCTTACAACCCAGTTTAGCATTCCAAGACCAAGCACATCCAGACCCGTCATCATTTTCTTCGAGATCATGTACTCAAGGGCGACATCTTCCTCGACCACATCCCCATTGAAGAACAACTGGCCGATATCTTCACTAAGCCCTTGGATGAAAAGAGATTTTGCAAGTTGCGGTGTGAGCTAAATAACATAGAATCTTCGAATGTTCTTTGAAAGGAAACACATCCTAACACTTATGCAAAATTGACGACTTAGATGTGCAACACACAAAGTAACATTTTTCTTCAATCAACGAAGAATAACCCTCTAAGTGTGAAGAAATTAATGAAGAATTTGATTCTCAGAACCCTACGACAATTGTACGCCGTCTCTGAAATCATCATTCTTATACGATGGATCACGCCACCAACCATAGTTGAAATTCTTCAAATTTGAGTTTTTCGTCATTTCGCAAATTCTTCCAATTTTCAAATTCCTCAACTTCTCAAATTCATCAACTTTTAAAATTCTTCAAACTATGAAACTCGTGTTCTTCATTGACTATATATATATATATATATATATATATATATGAGTTTTCAGTGTCCTCGACAGCATTCACTTATTGCAAATTCTTCAAGTTGATTTCCATCCAAGTAAATGTGATCGGACCCGTTCCCCATCTATGCTAAACTCAACCCAGCCAGTTCACAAATTATTCATATGCGTTCTACCTTGAAACTCGTTCAAAGTCTTCACTGTGTCCTTGACAGCTGAAGAATTTGCGAACGGAAACTTTAAAATTTTCACAATCTAAATTTTCGGCGCTTCCCGCTCAAACCGTTCTGATTCCCACAACTAGATAACCCATGATCCCCTTAAATCTCCACTAATCAGAACGTGGGTGACAAATGTCACGTGGAGAGCAAGGGTCAGGGGCAATTTGGTCTAAAATCTTTGGGCAGATTGATTTTCACCTCCGCTATAAATACCCCCTCCCCTTTCACTGTGCTCGATTACTCCTCACTCCCACTCTCTCCCGAGCTCCGACCTAGTGCCACCGCTAAAATCATCGCCTCCAGTGTGGAAGAGCTTCACTGCCCCAACCTCGATGTCGCCATACTCGTATCGGCCGCGGAAATATTCACTCCGCCGTCGCTGTAGCTGCCTCGCTCTGCCAAGCTAGGGCATGGGAGGTCTGGACAGACGAACTTCATCGATTTCATCTCACTGTTCGTCGTGTTCTTCATGAGGGTAAATAAAATCTGGTTTTACTGCCTTTTTTATCTTTAAATTGTCCACAAATTCCTCAAAGGTGTTTATTCTTCAAGAATTTCATTCTAAAGCACCTTACCTATTCATGCACTTGATGTCTTTCCTAAGTTATGATTTTCTTCAAGATTCCTCAATTGTGTGGATCCTCAAAATTTGCAGAACTCTGGAACCTTAGAGAAAGAACACTTAGTGGAATTCCTCAAGTCACCCATGGTCAAATTCCTCACACTTGATGTTTTTGAAAAACTTTTGAGAACGCACATGAGCTTTTCAAATTCCTCGCACCTATACTCTGTTCACAGGTACAAACATGTCCGGTGATGAATCACTAGGTTCTCATCAACTTAACTCATTTGCAGCGTTTCTTGTGGAAAAACTGTGTACATCTTCAGAATCTTCAAGAGTTCAGAATCCTCAGCCGAAGAAAATGGCTGATGTGAAGAAACCACAGAAAGGTGGAAAGAAACCTGAAGTGCAGACTGCTTTTGAGATACCTGATGAATTGTATGAGGAATACTGCACTCCAGATGAAGAAACTCATGGCAAGGAAACAACAAAGCAAAGAAAAATTCGCATATAGAAAATTGAGAGGAGATGGGCAAAGGAGTGGAAAGAATATCGCTATGTCACTCCCAAATATATGAAGAAACTCGCTGTTCAACCCCCTTGCAACAGGCCACCCTTGGCTCCAAACCAAACTACTGATCCCATTAGTCTTAAGACTGGTGATGACTTTCCACAAGAATGGGAAAGACAGAAAGCCAAGCTAGCGAAGAAGGCAAAAGAGACTGTGAAGAAATTCAATGAAGACTCTGCTACTGTTGCCCCTGTCGGAGCCTCTGCTAGTGCTACGAAGAAATCCATTGTGAAGAAATCTGTTGTGAAGTCTAAATCTTCAACTTCAAAATCATCACATCAGATTCCTCAAGCAAAGCCTACAAAGGCCCCAGCCGTTGGTTTAGTAGCTGCTCAATCCTCTGTTGCTGCCGCAAAGTCCTCAACACCTGTACATCTTGCAACATGTCAGAGAACCGAGGGCTTCTCAATTGCTTGAGGGGCATCAACAAGTTCTTCAGCCCTAGCACAGTCTTCAACAAGTCCTACTCTGTTGAAGCTAAAGAGAACTGCTGGACAAGGTCAAAGACCAAGTCCTCACA
This sequence comes from Hordeum marinum, assembly GCA_022496015.1. Classification (NCBI taxonomy): domain Eukaryota; kingdom Viridiplantae; phylum Streptophyta; class Magnoliopsida; order Poales; family Poaceae; genus Hordeum; species Hordeum marinum. The sequence continues at coordinate 341,423,666 of CM039678.1, forward strand.
CTAGCAAAGTTGTAGTGAATATACCCTTGGGGTCTGAGGATGATGATGAAGCTAATGATGAAGAATTGGAGGAAATCATTAGAGAAAGTAAGCAAAGGGCTGCAGCAGCCAAAGGCAGCTCTATTCCTCTCATGTTGGATCCCAAGATGATCCTCAACTTCATTAACATATGGCATGAGGATCCCAACACCCCACTTTCCTCACTGAACCTACCTCTTGGTGTGGATCATCTCATCACACACTTCATTGCTGAGGAAAAATGGAAAAGAGATCAAGCTCTGAGAGCCAAGAGGAGCAAGGCTCGAAAAGAAAAAATTCTAAGGAATAATGTGATGAATTTGACTCCAAATCAACTCATCACGGTTCAATCTGAAATTCGCTGCCTTTCTGACAAACAAGACAAGTATGATGCTTAATGGAAGGGCACCAAAGTAAGATTTGTCAGGGCAGCCCAAGCTGCCGTTAAAGACCATAACGAGAGGGTTGTAGCTCGTACGCAACCTCAAGTTCCTCAGGCTGAAGAATCTGCTCAGCCTGCTGAAGAAACTGCTCCTGTAGCTGAAGAAAGTCAGGCTACTAAAGAATCTACCAAGGCAACCTCCATTGTTGCACCTGAAGAAACTGCCAGGATAGCTGAAACTTTTGTTGTGCCTGGTGAAATTGAGAATACAAGGGCGACTGCATCAGTCGTGCCTGAAGAAAATGTTCCTCCTTCACCCTCTATAGAAATAGCTAAATCATCAAGGGTGAAGACACTCAACCTTCCTTCTGCATCAGATGCAAAGAAGACCAAGGCTGCGGAGAAGAAGGCACTGAAGAGAAAAAACATCAACTTCAGATTCCTCAACGGTGAAGAAACTGAAGACACTGCCAAGTTCTTCAACAGAACCGATTGATGCAACTCCTATCAACTCCATGCCAGCCTATGAAATTGTACCATTTGGTGTTGACTATGCCATCCCAAATGATGATCAAGAAGAGAAGAATCAGTCTACTGCTACATCAAAGCAGATTGATGAAGAAATTGAAGTGGAAGCAAAAGCTTCAACTCCACTGGTATCATCGCCCCTGCCTCAGTTAACTGCTGAAGAGGCCGACGTTGAAGAAATTGCTGAAAACGTGGACATTAGAAACACAACCCCTATCATCAATGATGCATATTGGGAGGCTACACACCCAAGGTCACCAATGACCACCACTCTGTGACTGATTCCTCAGTCTCCAGCTCAGACTAAAGAAATTCATATAGGATCTGATGACTTGGCTGCAACTGCTACTGAATATATTCCAGCTGCATCAGCTGAGGAAATTGCTGCTCCAACTACCACTGAGGAAACTGCTTTGCAAATTCCTTAGTCTGAAGAAATTGCTCCTATACCTAAGGATATTGTGGGCCGCTTCAAGCCAAACCTTCGGCCGAAGCCCAAGATGCCATTCAAAGGCTCAAAGGGCCCCAAATTCATCAAGACGAATTTCTTCAACGAGCACATCTTCTTCACTGGACCCAATCCATATGACTCTGCAAGAACCGGTCGCACCAGATTCTGGACTCCTACAAAGATGAACTATTATGCATCAGTTCCATTTGACAATAAGAAAGTCTTCGAGCACCATCAAGTTCCTCACGCGGATATGGAAACAATCCCATCCTTCACACCAGTGCTCACAGTTCTTCACGATGCTAGAATTTTTCCATTCTATGTGGATATATGTCATTGGAATGAAGAGCTAATTCTTTAGTTCTATGCCACCTTGGACATCATAGGAAATGCTTCTGACGTCAGCTCATGGGTCTTGGACTGGATGACTGGATCTACTCACTACACTGCACCAGCATCAGAATTGCTTCGGTCAGTCCCAGTTCCAATTCCTTTAGAAGAAGTTTGCTGCCTGTTTGATGAACCTTCTCTGCCCAACCAAATGATGCAAGTGCTGATGAAGCCGTTGGCTCCTGGAAAATCTCAACGGACCACCTTCCTTGTGAAGGATTTGCTCTTTGTGCCCAGGACGGTCTATCGCATTCTCACCAACACTCTCTGTCCTCAGAAGGGCCACAACTCTGAAGAAGAAGAAGTGGAGGGAGTCATGAACAACATGCTATTCAACATCATTCATGGGATTCCCATCAACTTCCATGATTTCTTCATGAAGACATTGGCGAATGCAGCCTCAGTCCCATTTGAATTGAAGCCTTATGCTCCCTGGATCATGAAATTCATCAGATCAAGGTCTTCAGTTCCCTTCAAGGCTGACTTTCAAAATCACTTCGGCTTCCTGCCTCCCATTGAAGTCCTCAAGAACACAATTGCCTCAGTTGAAGGAAAAGGAAAATATGTAATTGATGAAGGTACTCGTCCATTGGATGGTCAGTTTTGCAAAGCTGCATCTTACTCCACCAATGATGACACTGCTACCCAGAACTCTGCTGCAAAAGCCTCCGCACAAAATCCTCGAGAGTTTGCCCCTCGTGTGATAACATATCGTGAACTACTCATAAGTCTTCATCAGAAGGTTGATCGCAACCACAAATGGGTCAAGCGTCAGTTAGGTTCAATTCTTCGAGACATGACTATCACACACAATGCTATGAGGAAGAACCAATACTACCTCCATGAAGTCTTCAACCGCACTTGGGCCATTCTGTCTCACCTCAATACTCCTGAAGAACTAAAGGAGATGAACCTTGAGGAAAATCTTGACTGGGCTTGTCCACCACAGAACAAATTCAAGAAAGTTCAAGTTCCTCAGCTGGTTACAAGCTCATATTCTTCATCGTGCGGGACCAATGAAGCTAAGGACATTAACGACACTACGGCAGGCCCTGCATCGGCAAACGACCCCAACAACGCTGGCGCTCCTCCATCACCTTCAAGATGAAATTCTTGAAGGGGCGTAAGTCCTCATTTTTTGTCCCTTTTGGTCTTCGATGAGAAAGGGGGAGAAAATTTGAGTTAGTCTTCAAGCGGGTCTATCTATAATGGGATGTTTTTGTTTAAGTTTCAACTCTCACACTTCTAAAGCTTTTATTGGTTGAGTTGTAAACTTAAGTCCGATGGTGGTCTGAATCTTTTGAACTGCCTTCTACATACCTATTTCCTCAAGTTACCTTAATGCATGCATGTTGAATTTCGTCAGACACCATTTTCATCATGCATTTCAAATTCTTCATATCATATGTTAAATGCGTGTATGAATTACAAGATATAGTGGGAGTTCTCCATGTCTTTAACCTGTCATGTGCATTTACAGTCCAAAGCAAATTCCTCAAATGTGCACATCTTCAAGGGGAGTTATTCTATATCTTGCAATCAAATTCCTCAAACACAGTACTTTCACTTCATATGTTTATCCCCATTGAAAACTTAACCTATTTTTCATCAATCACCAAAAAGGGGGAGATTGTAAGTGCATCTAGTGCCCCTTAGTGATTTTGGTGTATTGAAGACTTATAGGTTAAGGAACTAATGTGTTTGTGAGTGTACACAGGCTCTATAAGTCAATGAGGAGTTTGATATATTAGGAGATTACCGACCCCTAAAAATGTATGTCTTCAACTAAAGATTTTGGTGAAGACTTTGCTAAAGACTTCGGTATTCCCTGAAGACTTTGAAAATGAAGAAGTTGGTGTGACCTAGAAAATATGAATGAGGAATATGAAGCGTGAAGACTTTTGTTTTCGTAGTTTCATTTCCTTTCTTTGGGTCATAGGAAACACCGTACTATTAAAGGGGGCTGAGGTAATACTAAGGAAAATTTCCAACTGATGCTCAACTCAAAAGCCTCAACCTATCCAATCTTTTGAGTGAAGCCTTATTGGAAATCTCTTACAGTTCAGCCAAGTTCATCAATGACAGAGACGATGTTCTTCTGGTCTTTGAGGAAATTGGTCTGACTAAGGAGTTAGGACTTCACCATTGCAAGTTGCCTACAAGTGAGGAACATCATAAGCCTGAGGACTTTCATAGTTCAAAATTCCGACCGTTGTTGTGCTTAGCGCTAGCTGTTCCCAATCGTCCTATCCACATAACGGTCATATCATTAGGGGCATTTATGTCTTATCATGTCAGGATGCACCCTGGCTATAAATAGCCACCCCCCACAACTACCTGTCATTTGAGAGCAACCCATCCTCCGAGGACTTCGAGAGCAAATCATCAATGAGGAAAAACCCAAACCTAAAGTGATTGAGCATCACTGAAGAGATTGTTCCTTTGTGGAACCGATGCTTGTTACCTTTGAAGACTGTGTATCTTCTAGATAGTTAAGCGTCATGGTCTAGTGCATCCTGCGGTCAATTGGGGATCATGAAGTGACCTTGGTGTAGAGCATCCAGCAGTCAATTGTGGATCGCCAGGTGACCAGTTTGTGAGGGCTTTGGAAGTATACCCTGAAGACTTACCACGAGTGTTGGGCGAGGACTTTGTGACCTTAGCTCAAGGAGAATACGGTAAGGACTGTGTGTCCTGGGACTGTGTGTCCTCTAGTTTAAATACCAGGCTGCTCCGAACTAGACGTATGACTGTCACAACAGTTGGAACTGGGTCATCAAACCATTGTCTTCATCGAGCTACCTGGTTCTATTTCCTCAACCATTTGATTTCCTCGTATACTTGTTGATGAAATTGATCATTATTGTTTGAACAATTTGACTGAAGACTTTCTCAATTTCCTCACCTCAAATTCTTCAAGTTACCATGTTCCTCTCCTGCCTATCTTGTATCGTGCTACTTGTAATCTGTGCATGTTTTATTTCATCATTATGACTAGGCTGTTGCTATGTTTCTCATGTACTTGAGTACTTATTATGATGCTAGTTATTCATCACATTTCAAATTCCTCAAGTTGAAATTCTTTAGTGATGAATTTGTAAAAATTGCCTATTCACCCCCCTCTAGTCGATATAACGCACTTTAATTATTTCAATAAAGTGCCAAGTAAATCCTTTGGGATGACTCATAAGGTGAGTAAAATTGATGCCGAACCAAAACAGAAAATTTTGACTCAAGTATAGGAATTTTCATTTTTTACTGAAGCGTGATAATGATTTGAAATTCATACACCATATTAATATACAAATTCTTCATGTTGTCCGAATTTGTCAGAATGTTTAGAGAAAGGGAGGTATGGCTATACTACGGATCTTCACATGCTATTCTGTTTCTGACATATTCTGTTTTGCATTCACAATTTGCTTGTTTTAGTGTTTCCATAGCTTATATTTAGTGGTATAAATTATGGTAATGATAGAATACAGTAATTATCATGTGGAACCATTATAAATCTTGTCTTGACAGTGCCTAAGTGAATGATTTATCTTTATTACACTAACCCTTCTCACGAAGTTCCGTTAAGTTTTGTCTGATTGAAGTTTTCATGTTTTGGATGAGATACCGATATGAGGAAAATAAGGAGTTACAAGAACATAAGATTGGGGATGCACAAGGCACCCCCAAGGTAATATCCATGGAATACTCAAGCGCCTAAGCTTGGGGATGCCCCGAAAGGCATCCCCGCTTTCGTCTTCAACACTATCAGTATACTTAGAGCTATATTTTTATTCATCACATAATATGATTTTTGCTTGGTGCATCATTTTATTTTGTTATTTTCTGTTAGGTGTTATTTATAATCTTGTTTTTCAATAAAAAAAGTTCCAAGAATTTCCTTTAGGATGCTTGAATTGCATGTTTGATATGTGTTGTGTAAAAACAGAAACTTTTGTTGTAGTGTTTGAATTTTCATATTTTATTGGAACGTGGAATGTTTCTGAAATTTTTACATAGTGTTGTAATATAAATTATTTAGCTTGTAATGAATTTTCATAATTGTTTGAATTACATAAGTACACTATTTTCATAAATTGCTACAGACTGTTCTGTTTGGATAGATTGTTGTCATAGTTTTGCTATCTGCTTATCCTATAGTTTCCATAGCCTATATTAGTAAATATAAATTGTGAAACCGATAGTAAACAGTAGATGATTTTTGAAAATTATTGTTCAACTTGTCTTGGTAGTACATGAAGTGTTGATTTATTCTTATGTGTACTAACCTATCTCACGAGTTCTTTTCGAGTTTTGTGTGGATGAAGTTTTTGGGAATAGGTGAAACCATGATATGAGAGGATTGAACTAGATACAAAATCTCAAGCTTAGGGATTCCCAAGGCACCCCAAGTAAATATTTCAATAAGTCTCAAGCATCTAATCTTGGGGATGCTATGCATCCCACATCTCTTCATCAATAATTCTCGGTTATCCTATGTTGAACATAAGTTTTTATTTGTCCACATGATATGTGCTATTCTTGGAGTGCTATGTTTCTTTTGCTCGCTGTTAAATAAAATACTTATATCTGAAAACCTTTATTGGGAGAGAGAGAGAGAGAGAGTCCTCACATCGCTACTTGATTGTTTGACTACTCATTGATCTTCACTTATATCTTTTGAGAGTAGTTTGATGTTTACTCTTGTGCTTCACTTATATCCTATGAGTAAATTGTGAATCAATGAAACATCATAAATGTGAAATTATCAATGTGCTATATTCGTAGTAGAAAGTTCACATCTGTTTTATAAATTAAAATCTATTAAAGTTTGACAATCAAAATATTGGTCATACAAGCAATTCGTGAATGATTAGTATAAGGAAGTGAACTTTCACATACAAATATATTATCTTGGACATCTTCTATGATTGTCAATAACCATTAATTATTTTCAAACTTGAGAAAATTAGTTGAAGTTGGCCAAGGAAGACAACGTAATGAGTTATGGTTGTGTATATTTGCATAGAAGTTATATTGTTATGGATCCTCCAACATGTGGTGTTTGTTTAGAACCTTTTGCTAGCCAACACTTCGTACTAAGTGGAGATACTACTTGTGCATCGAACACTTCGTACTAAGTGGAGCGACAGGGGGCGGTCAGTATCTTCCATGTTAAGCGGGTTATTATCATGATGAGTGTTCATTCACTCGTCCTTGCACGAGAGGGGTGGTAATAGGGATTCCCGGTCCCAAGAAATAATGCAAATAATTAAACAAAACTCCCCCAGGAATGTTGTTGGTATGGACGGTACCTGTGGATTTGGCTAGCCATGGAGTGTGTTTGTTGGTGGAGGGGGAGTAAACCTTTACTTTTACCGCTTGGGAACTGCCGCTAATGTGTTGAACAGGAAGATATTGATAACTCTTGGTCATAACATTGACAGGAAGGGTGCACCTCCCAAAACTATATTTATCTCTGATTTAAGCTTTGAGCTCTGGCACATAAGCAAATCCCTACTTCCCTCTGTGAAGGGATAATCTATTTACTTTCATATTATTTACTATTCATGTTGATTCAACTTCTTATTCCAACCTTAGTCTATTAGTTGGCAAGCATTTGATCATGATTTATTATTATTGACAATTATCTTTATGATAAGTATGTTGGGAGGCAAAACATTAAGCCCCTATCTTTCTCTGGGTTCGATGGACGCCATTTGTTCTAAAAATATGCTTTGCTTGGTGACTAAGAACATAGGTTGTTAAGTTTCGAGAGAATTCATTGTTTGAACAATATCATGTGAACTGGTTGCTACTCTATCATGATGATTTTTATGAGAAAAGGTTGTTGGTTATGATGCTAGAAAATTGACTGAAATTATCAATGATCAAACATATATATTATGCTAGCATTCACACTTCATAAATTAGCTCTTTTGTCATTTACCTACTCGAGAACGAGTAGGAATTAAGCTTGGGGATGCTGATACGTCTCCAACGTATCGACAATTTTTGAAGTATTCCTGACATATTCATCTATGTCTACAATACGTTTATATGGTTTTGATGCACTTTATATGATTTATTGAGAACTAACCTGGACTGACGTTGTTTTGAGCAGAATTATTGTGGTGTTATTTTTGTGTAGAAAACGAAAGTTCTCGGAATCGCCCGAAATGTTTTGGTGATTTTTTCTAGAAGAAATAAGAAATATTGGAGTGAAGAATCACCGAATAAGAGCCACGAGGTGGGCACCACACGCCAGGGTGTGCCAGAGAGCCCAAGCGCGCCCTGGTGTATCATACCCTCCTCATGGCCCATCTTGGCGTGAAACCGACACCCAAAAATCATATAAATATAGAAACCATCGCTCCCCCGCCGCAACTCTCTTTATAAAAAAAAGGAAATCTAGAGACATTCAAGTACCCTGCCGGAGAGGGGAATCCATCTCTGGTGGCCATCTTCATCATCCCGACGGAGGCCATGAAGAGGAGGGAGTAGTCCACACTCGGGGCTGAGGGTATGTACCAGTAGCTATGTGTTCAATCTCTCTCTCTCTCTCTCGTGTTCTTGAGATGTCATGATCTTGATCTATCATGGGCTTTGTTAATATAGTCAGATCACATGATGTTATTCCATTGCTATCACGTTGTGATGAATGGAATCTTTCCCTTCGAGATATCGTTATGTTGGATTGAATATTGGATTTGAGAACACTTGATAAATGTCTTGCATGCGGATACCCGTGGTGACAATGGGGTGTTCTATTGATTCATTTGATATATGTTTTGGTACTCAACTTGCGGATTCCCGTGGTGACATTGGGTTAATCTATGCATAGGGGTTGATACACATTCTTGTCCTACTTTCTCCGGTAGAAATCTTGGGGCACTCTTTGAGGTTCTTTGTGTGGATTGAGTATTATGAATCTGAAGTTGTTTGATGCATATCGTATAATTAACTCATGGATACTTGTGGTGACATTGGAGTATCTAGGTGACATTAGAGTTGGTTGATGTGTACCATATAGTGTTATTCTAGTATGAATTCTTAGATAGATCGAACAGAAAGGATAACTTGATGTTATCTTAGTACAAACTCTTGAAAAGATCGATCAGAAAGGATAACTTTAAGGTGGTTTTGTACCCTACAAACAATTTCTTTTTATGTTCTCCGCTAGATAAGAACTTTGGAATGATTCTTCGTTGCACGTTGAGGGATGGTTATGTGATCCCATTATATTAGCATTGTTGAGAGATTGCACTAGAAAAAGTATGGACCCTAGTCCTTGTTTTCAAGCATTGCAATACTGTTTGTGCTCACTTTTGTTACTTGCTACCTTGTTGTTTTTTATTTTTAGATTACAAAAACCTATATACACCATCCATAGTGCACTTGTATCACCATCTCTTCGCTGAACTAGTGCACCTATACAATTTTCCATTGTATTGGGTGAGTTGGGGACACAAGAGATTTCTTGTATTTGATTGCAGGGTTTTTTTGAGAGACCATCTTCATCCGACACCTCCCATGGATTGATAAACCTTAGGTCATCCACTTGAGGGAAAATTGCTACTGTCCTACAAAACTCTGCACTTGGAGGCCCAGCAAAGTCTACAAGAATAAAGTTGCTTAGTAGATATCATGGGTGAACAAATTACTATTGGGCAATTCATAGAAAATCGAATAGTCATCACGACATCCAAGGCGATGATCATTATATAGGCATCACTTCCAAGATAGGTAGACTAATTCCTACCTGCATCTACCTCTATTACTCCACACATCGACCGCTATCCAACATGCATCTGGTGTATTAAGTTCATGGAAAACGGAGTATTGCAATAAGAACGATGACATGATGTAGACAAGATCTATTCATGTAGGAATAGACCCCATCTTGTTATCCTTAATAGCAACGATACATGTGTGTCTTGTTGTCCCTTCTGTCACTGGGAAAGAACACCGCAAGATCAAACCCATCACAAAGCACCTCTTCCCATGGCAAGAAAAAATGATCTAGTCGGCCTAACTAAACCAAACATTCGGATAAGGAATACGAGGCTATAAGTAATCATGCCTATAAGAGATCAAAGAAGACTCAAATAATATTCATGGATAGAAACGGATCATTAACTCAAAATTCATCGGATCCCAACAAACAGAGCGCAAAGTTTACATCAAATAGATCTCCAAGAGACCATTGTATTGAGAATCGTAAGAGAGAGAGAGGAAGCCATCTACCTACTGCCTACGGACCCGTGGGTCTATGGTAGACTACTCACGCATCATCGGAGAGGCACCTATGAGGAAGATGAACCCCTTTGTGATGGTGTTTAGATTGGATCTCGAGGTTTTGGAACTTGCGGCAGCTGGAATTGTGTTTTGTCGACTCCCCTATGGGTTTTTGGAATATTTGGGAATTTATAGGCATCATAGGTGGTGAAGAGGGGGTCCGAGGAGGGCACAACCCATCAGGGCTTGCCGGGGCCCCCTGGCGTGCCCTGGTGGGTTGTGGTCTCCTTGGCCCACTCCCCCGGCACTTATTTGGCCCACTGGGTGTCTTCTTGTCCAGAAAAATCTCCAAAAATTTTCGTCGTGATTGGACTTCATTTGGTATTGATTTTCTGCAAAGAAAAAAACAAGCAAAAACAGCAACTGGCACTTTGGCACTATGTCAATAGGTTAGTCCCAAAACATGATATAAAGTTGTTATAAAATGATTGTAAAACATCCAAGAATCATAATATAACAGCACGGAACAAGCAAAAAATTATAGAGATGCTGGAGATGTATCAGGCAGATACGGAGGTCAAAGGACTCGCTTCGCGGTGAGCCTGTGGCGTACAGCCTGCACGCCTCCCGGTGAGCCTGCGCAACGGAGGCCAGCTCACACGCCTCATGTCAACTCAAGCACTTTCTCGCATGACACCTCCTAAGACCTAGCCAATAAAAGAGTGCGACGCTTGGCATAATGTAAGGGTAGTAGAACAACCACGGTTTGAAAATAATGCAACCGATTGCGCAGAAACATAACAGTTCTTTGTTCCAAAAAGCTTTTGTTCGCTATTAATGTGTGCGCCTTTTCCCAAAGTGGACACAAAAAATACCACAACATATTTGTGCTATAGCATGACGCCATGCCCAATTTCTTGAATTTTCTGTGAGTTCTAGATTTACTATAATTTAACATATTATTCTCAATGTTGGCTCTAAAAGAAAAATTTTATTAAAAACGAGTCTCAAGTAGGAAAGCAAAATGCTATGATGCCTCTATGTGCCATGTTCATGACACCATGCCAAGTTTCATGAATCTTCTAACGATTTTTTGATTTACATGATTTAAAAACTGAGTTTCTCAATGTTTCTATGGCCGAGACAAGACCCCGAGAAATTCATTCCCATATCTTGCATCGGACCTAAAGATGCATGCACACTAATATGGTTTTCAACCCATTTTGATGCATCGGACCATGTGATTGTAGTTCAAATTTGAATTATGCATATTAAATAATGCATAGAAAAGTCAATTATTGTATAAAAAGGCCAAACGAACCATGTATAATTTCATATTTTGGCACGACACTATCATTTTGGTATATGTTGCTTATAGAAATGGTTCAAAAAGAGAAGAGGCGGCTGACGTCAATTTGCCCACGTAAGGTGACACATTCCATAACGAAACAACAAGGCTTCCTGGGAGAAGCTCTAGTTTGTGAGGGGCTTGTGCCAAAACTTGTCCCAAATTGGACACTATTTTACCAGGGCACATATGAGCCATGCATGTTATGACACCAAGCCAAGTTTCATGAATTGTCTACCGATTTTTTGATTTATACATGATTTAAAACCCGAGTTTGTCAATGTTTGTGTGGCTGAGCCAAGACCGCAAGATGTTTGAAATCCATTCCCATATATTGCATGGGATCCTAAAGATGCATGTACACTTATATGATTTTCAACCCATTTTGATGCACCGAACCTTGTGATTGTAGTTCAAATTTGAATTGTGCATGTTAAATAATGCATATAAAAGTCAATTAATGTATAAAAAGGCCAAAGCAACCATGTATAATTTCATACTTTGCAACCACGCTCATTTTGGTATGTGTTACCTCTATAAATATATAGTTCAAGACGAGAAGAGGCAGCGGATGTCGATTCGCCCACATAAGGTGGTACGGTCCATATCGAGACCACAAAAGCTTCCCGTGAGAAGCTCAAGTTTTGTAAGGGGCATATGCCAAAACATGTCCCAAATCGGGCATTTTTTAACTAGGCACATATGAGCCATGTCATGACACCATGCCAAGTTTCATGGATTTCTGACGAGTTTTTGATTTATACACGAATGTAAAACCAAGTTTCTCAATATATGTGGCCGAGCCAAGACCCCGAGATGTTTGAAATCCATTCCCATATCTTGCATGGGGTCCAGTGTAGCCATGGAACTTTATATGATTTTTTAACCCATTTTGATGCATCGGACCTTGTTATTTTAGTTCAAATTTTAATTATCCACATTAAATGCCTAGAGAAGTCAATTAACATGTGTAAATGCAAATAGAACACTGGATAATCCATGTTTTAGCAAGACACTCTTACTAGTCTGTGTTGCCTCTAACAAAAGTTCAAGGCGAGAAGATGAGCGGATGTCATTTTGCGCACGTAAGGTGACGTGTTCTTTATCGGAACCAGAAAGCTTGAAGTGAGAAGCTCCGGTTTGTAAGAGACTTGTGCCTAAAATTGTCCCAAGTTGGACAGTTTTTTTTACCATGGTAAATATGTGCCATGTCATGACAACATGCCAACTTTTCAGAATTTCTGATGCGTTTTGGATTTAGAGTAATTTAAAAACCAAGTTTCTCAATGTTTGTAGCTGAGCCAAGATGTCGAGATGTTTGAAATTCATTCCCATTTCTTGCCCGTGACCTAAAGATGAAGCCATGAACACTAATATGATTTTTCATCCCATTTTGATGCACCGGACATTGGGACGATAGTTCAAATTTGAATTATACACATTAAATGTCTAGAAAACACAATTAATGTATAAAAATACCAAACTGACCTTGAATAATTCCATATTTTAGCCTGACATGGCTATTGGTTAGTGTTCACTACAGATAAATCTTATTGCAATACAAACACCATCCTTTGTCAAACTAACCTCGTCTTTTGTTTTAAAAACATTTTCAAAATCAAGTCTTTCACAAACAGTTCATGTTCATCAATCGTGTCTGATGCAGTACAAAATATCTTGGGCCAATCCTCATAATGCATGGCTTATGCAGGAAGCTTCGTCAGCTATAGTACACCGTCGGCCAGTTTACCACACTGACCCCTCAGGCCATTTTACTTTTCAATCATCGCTGGTGAAATATGGGGATGTGGATCCTTGTCGTGGGAGCAACTTCAGTAACCCCCTCCGGCCCGAGTGCGTCTGCATCAGCCATGAGGGCGCTCTCAACATGCTTGAACGCGACCGCTACCTTCGATAGGGCGGCTACAGCAACCGAAAAGGTAGTTGTTGCAGCTGAGAGGGCGGTAGCAGCAACCGCGATGGGGATAACAAATGGAGAGAACGGCACATCAGTTGTTAGTTTCCCGGCAGCCACCGTAGCCCTGATGGCGGATGCCCAGTCCCATCTCGAGGCCTCCCACACCCATCTCACGTGGGTCACTGCACAAATCACATTTGCCTTCTCTGACATCGGTCCACAACCCACGTCCGATGAGTTGGTAATCGTTGAGTGTGCTCGAGTAGGTGTTGGTTCGTCGGTGGCCTCCCTAGCCAAGATTGTGGTCGTCCATGCCTGGAGCAAGGCCGCCCGTGCCCAGCTCATGGAGGCCTTACCCTAAGAGATGGTGGACGAAGACTGCGATATGCTGGAGTATTAAGCGATGGATCCCATGGATCTCCTTACCCCAGAGGTCATCAAGCAGGAGTTGGTCATCGAGGAGGTGGCAGAGATCGACGAATGCCAGGCGGAATATTAGTATGTGTCTAGAGCGATGGTCTTTTGTTAGAGTAATGTTTAGGTCAACTAACTAATGTTTATTAGTTGCTCAATTAAGTAAGCGTGGGAAGTGATGTGGGCTCTTTTGTGTAGTACTCAAATTTGCAAGTGTTGTTAAATTAAGCTACGTCGTCGATGAACAATGTAACGAGGGGAATTCAGACCAAAATTTGTCGTTGCATCCCCATTTTCTCTTCGAAATGAAAATGAAAAGCAAGTGCCGCGTGCAATGTAGTATCCGATATTTTACCCTGGAAGCTTGGAGACCAAAATTTCCATGTTCAGTCTCATCACACATGGTATAAACTATATGATTTGTTTATATTGTTGAATATCGCACACAGTTATGGTAAAGGGATTGTGTTCGATGTGACTGTGTGCGCTACTTTTTTGCCGCACCAAACAAAATTTTGGGCTGTTGCGCAAATATCTACCTCCCCCGCCCCTTGTACAAACCAAAAGTCATATTTCCAACTGCTTCCCCCTTCATTTACTAAGTTCAAACCTTCACTGCTTGCTTTCAGTACCGCTGGCGATGCTCCTTCCTGCTGCTCAGCCTCCTCCATCTAGTCAGGTAATCCACACCTTCCCCATACCCTCTCCCCTCCACCCCCCCCCCCCTCCATTCCACATGCCCCGACCGCCGGTGCGACACATTCCACCAAAATCACCAGCCCACCATGCCACCAAAAGACATGGTGCATGCAGTATAGTCAAGATCTCAAGGAGCACCTGGCAGCAGAGAAGCAAATCGCAACCGCACTAGCGGATGAGGCTGCGATGGCTGTCATGTGTGCCGGCCCCCAGTTCTTGAAGCAGCACCTCGTCGTCGAGGCCACCGTCAACGCCTCGTGCACGGACGCTGCCACGTGGTTGGTTGTAATGAACAACAACTCGTTGTGTTTTCTCGAGGGCTCCGATGCTGCCTTTGATGACGGCTACGAGTTGTTTTTTTAGTGTGACCATGCTTTCCTCAACTCCAGAACCGGCAGGTTGGTGCCCGGATAGGCTGAGGCCACTCACCACAACGAGGAGGTCACCCGCAATGTGGAGGCCACTCACTAGTACAAGGAGGGTACCCACAATGTGGAGGCCTCGCCCTCGTCTAAGCCCATCATTATCGATATCTCCAATGATCAGGAATATATTTTTTTCAAGCTTAATTACTAATGACCCATGTTAAGCTAGCTACGCTAGTTAAGCATGTTTGATTTACCTGTTGCATGTGTTGATCCTGCCTTTCCTTAAGAAATTCTAGTGAAATATGCAATTGAATGCTACTATGCAATCTGACCTTCTAGTATGTTCTATTGTGCAATGTGATGCTTAGTTAAATGTTTGGTTCATTTGTTTTGGTGATCATCTTCACTATGATGTTCAATTATTGTTGGTACAATTTTGTTTTGTTATGCATGTGAAACATACAATTGTTATATTTCATAGTTCTTAGCATGCTTGGCTTTTCCATGTGGCTTGAATTCATATGTTGGATCTGCAATGCGTTTATTTTTCATTAACATATTTTACTGATAACACACAAAATATCACTTAAAACCAGATCAATATCTATCTTAAACACGTTACAGGGGGAACAATGGGAGACACTGAAGTTTACCATCGAGGTTTGCGCTTTCATGATCCTTTGGCTAATAGCACATTATTATGCAATGCAGGAACCATTCTAATTTTTAGATTTTTAATAATAATTTGGTCTTGCCCATGTAGGTCCTGCTGTAAGAGGTTTAGACCCACTGTTCGACCCATTTTGCATGTGGGGAAATGATGTGTTCATGAATATCAGTCAAATCAAGAAACTCAGAAAGATTGTTAAGATAAAGAAACTTCCAAAAAAACAACAAGTTGTTTGTCTGCACAATGAAGAAGACATCAATGAACTATAGGATGGTACTATCTCTTTTACCTTGTCCTTTTTCCCTTTGTGACATTTCAATTTTTTGAAACAAAATTTATGCATATCTTTGTTTTCCTTTACAAAGAAGTTCGTCGATGAGTAAGTCTCAAACCAACTATATAGTAAAGAGGCAAGGAAGGTATTCGTACAGCACCCATGGTATAATCTGGAAGTCTTCCTCAAGAGGATGAAGGATGGGCAGACAACCATCCACAAGCGGTGGCATAAAGTTGCAAGGACCTTCAACATCAGCGAAGGCTCAATATTTGCCTTCCGCTTCAATAGTTTTCTAGACAAGATTCATCTATATATTTACCCTATACGATGCTATTTTCCAAAGGTTTTAGATGTTGCGTGTAAAACTCGGTCATGTCATGTAATTGGGTACCTAGGTAGTATATGCCTATATGATGTTGTACTCTGATGTATTTCAATTATGAAATCCTGGTTGCCATAATACGAAATGAAATATATTGTATGCTTGATATGAAGTGTCAATTTGATTACTAGTTGGATTATAAATAATAGAGCAATTATCCTGATTATTGGGGTTTCATATTGCAGACGGTTTGTCATAGAACACCGTGAGCGATGACTTCAACATACCCACACGGTTTCTGGAAAATTTGCATGTTGGATCAGGGAAAAATCACACATGACTTCTGGCCGAAAATTATGTGTCTTAGAACACCCATTTGCAAACGTTTTCACATAAAATGTGTGGATGATGGACAGCCCTATGCCAAACAGTTTCTTCTAGGCACCGTGTGTGATGGCCATCCCTAACACAGACGATGTTATGCATAAAATTGTGTGTGATGTACAATACAAACAGAAACGTACGTTTGCGATTCACCGTGTGGGATACTAAGCACTTCTCACACAACTTCCCCAATATATATATTTGTGATTGCCCTTCCAATCGCACTCGACATATTTTTTTCCATCGTGTGTGACCGGGCACAGGCATTGCCGACGGGTTTTCCGTGTCATATGGGATACCCCCCTATTGCCCACACATGCAAGGCGATGGTTTAAGACTACGTCACAGAAAGGGGTTAAAAACCATTTGTATAGCAGGCACCTACACTAGTTTGTTTAGAAACTTTGAAAAGATCTTTATGGTCTTAAACAAGCCCCACATGCTTGGTAGAAATGCTTAACAAAGTTTCTTATTGAAAAGGGTTTTGAAATTGGTAAAATTGAAGCAACCTTGTTTACAAAAAGAGTTAACGTGAATTGTTTGTGTGCTAAATTTATGTGGATGGTGTTATACATGGATCTACTAACTCACATTTCAGTGAGAAATTTGGAAGGTTGATGTCCGAGAAATATGAGATGTCTATGATGTGTGAGCTGAAATTTTTCCTTGGTTTGCAAATCAAGCAAACAAGAGAAGGAACATTTATCTCTCAAACCAAGTATACCAAGGAATTGATCAATAAGTTCAACATGCAAGAGTGTAAAGGTCTGAAAACTCCTATGCCTACTAGTGGACATGTTGACCTCACCAAGGAGGAAAACCCGGTTGAATAAAAGGTCTATCGATCAATGATCGATTCATTGTTATGTCTATGTTCCTCCCATCCCGATATCATGCTTAGTGTGTGCATGTATGCTCGATATCAAGCAGCACCTAAAGAGTGTCATCTTAAGTACATGAAAAGAATTGTGAGATAATTTATACATACACCAAACTTTGGCATTTGGTATCCCAAGGGATCTTCTTTTAACCTTGTTGGCTATTCCGACTCGGACTCTGCCGGAGATAAGGTTGATAGAAAATCCACCTCGGGTAGTTTTCAATTTCTTGGGAGATCTCTTGTATCTTGGTCATCCAAGAAACAAAACTCGGTATCTCTATCTATTGCCGAAGCTGAATACATTATCGTCGGATCATGTTGTGCGCAATTACTATGGATGACTCAAACTCTTAAAGATTATGGACTACAAGTGAGACATGTTCCATTGTTGTGTGACAACCAGAGTGCTATTAAGATTGCTCATAATCTAGTGCAACATTCTTGAACTGAACTTATTCAAGTTCATCATCATTTCATTTGTGCTCATGTTGCTAAAGGGGACATTAATCTCAAGCATGTTCGTACTAACAAGCAATTAGCCGATATCTTTACTAATCCACTTGATGAGAAAGTGTTTTGTCACTTGAGGAGTGAGTTGAACATCATTTATGCTTCAAACTTGAGCTACACTCACTCGGATGCATGCAAGGTCATGAGCTTACTTGATTATTCCTTGTTACTATTGATATGATACTATCTTATACCCTTGGAAAACTATGCTCCCTTGTATTCCATCTAACCTTTCATAGGTACTTGGATGAACGACATTCCACAATATTGCCAACAACTACTATAAAGAGCAATCTTGTCTTGGCCAAGTATCAACAATCCTACTTTTTGATGGAGGAAGAAGACAACACAAATTATATCCTTGACATACATATGATGATATCCTCACTCTTGTCATTTGGATATATCTTGTTCTTCCTTCCATGACTAACCCTTGTAGGGGGAGCTAACTAGAGTGAAAAGAAGGATTGCCCCAAACTCCAACTCTTGGGCATCCATAACAATTCCATCTACATTTCATGTCATCTATATCACTCAAAGGTATGTAGTCATATCCTAGAAGGAGCTTTACTCCAAGTCTTAAGTCAAAGCAATTCCAAGTGATATGAAAACAGCAAAATGCTTAAACGAAAAATGGTAACCCCGTTTTGAGGCTAACGATGAGTATGACCGACGATCAAGTATTCTTACTTTGCGCCTAAGTCAATATACTCTAATATAGGTGACCTAGTCACCGACCATCATCTAGATGAAGTTTCTTGCTTGGTTCATTTTTCACTTGCATGCCTTCTTAGAACCATTCAATCTTCATCTAGCTGAAAATTCATTGCAAATATTCTTGAAAATTCATTGCAATATTATTGAAAATTCATTGTAAATCTTCTAGAATCTATTGAGACTTTCTAAAAATCATTCTCGTAAACAAATAGGCCAAGAATGATTTTGCCAAGTTTCTGTTTGCAAATTTGGACCCTCCAAAATGGGAAAATTGGTTTTGCCGATAAAGCAAATACACTGTCAAGAACTTCCTTGGTACCACCAATATGAACCTCTTCGGTTGTATTGATTTCACCGTAAGGCCTAAGATCATTTTAGGTTCTACCGACAAGTTCTGCCTCGAAGTCTTCAACTTTTGAAATTACATGAGTTCGTTGCCATACTCCCGAGATTGTTCAACAAAGTTCTCAATGACCCTTACTCTCAAGGATCCCATACCCTCTGACCCTTTTTGGAAATTTATGCAAAAGGGGGAGAAATATCAAATCTTTTGCTTACCCAACGGGGGAGAAATATGCAAGGGGAAGATCACCCAAATGGGAGAAACACTACGTTAAGGGGGAGAGAGAAAGTCCAAATCAATAATATCATTAAAGGAGATAGAAAGTGTTTGATTGCCTATTTGTGTTAGACTTGTCTCACCCTACCTACTCCCAATATCTACAAGCTAAGATTCAGGGGGAGGAAGACTTACAAATTTATACTGAGGAGAGAAAGTTCTAAATGCTCTTGAAGACATATCAATCTTAAAAATACTATTTCCTATATGTCTTCCATATATTGGTACATCTGAATTATTTTGCATTTGGATGAGAAGAAGAATCTTCTGTTATCTAACATTGTTTTCTCAAGTGTGTTCCTACTGTTAAAATGCTTAAGGACTTCAAGGTAAGTATATGCATCATATCCTTGGTCAAGATGATCTCTTGTTCCTTGCACATATTGTTTGCAAGAGTGGGTCTTGAACATGGAGACACCTCATTTATACATGTTTGATGCCTATAGCCAAGGTGCACATGAATTATCATGTCCTTTCTACTATGTGTGTGTTCATGCATTCCAAAGCAACTATTCTCTAAAAAGGATTGAACACATTTAGGGAGAGCTTGTCTTAGTCATGTGTTTCTCCAAGCATTCATATATCTTTTCAAATCTCGATTTGAAGCGTTGATTGTATGTTGTCATCAATTACCAAAAAGGGGGAGACTGAAAGCACATATGCTCCCTTGGAGGTTTTGATAATTCAGGACAACATAAATTATCTCTTGGACTAATAGTTTTACCTAGCTTATTTCAGATGAAGTCCACAGAGGTAAATGGCTATGGAATGTGAGGAGAAACCCCAAGGAAAGAAGAAGAAGGAAAGGAATAGGATTGGCAAGACATCAAGTTTCAAGACTCTACATTTTGCATTTTGTGAGACATCACATTTGAGTCCATAGGAAAGCCAATACTTTTAAAAGAGGATGAGGTATCCATGATGATCTGGTTGCTTAAGTGCTTAGAGTTAGCCACCAAAAACACTGATGAATGCTCCCACAAAAATGCTATGTATAAACCCTAACAATCAAATTCGATGTCACCAATATTTCCAAATTGGCCTTACCGAGTTTCGCCCTAGACAGATCTAGAGCCAAACCCTAGCTTCTCGGTGATACCAAGTGTGATTTTGGTGCAACCAAAATCAGTGACCGACTTTCTGTTAACCACTTTCTAAGAATCGGAAATTATGAGTTTTAGGCATTAGTGACACCAAACTGGAAACTGCCTATCTCAGCCAAAATCGGACCCACCGAGCATTATAGATCGGTCTCACCAAAATGCCAAAAGTTGCCACATTTTGCACTAATCGGTGCAACCGAGTTTTTTCTTCAGTTTCACTGAGTTGGGAAGTAATGTTGTAATGGTTGGATTTTTAGAGATGCCTATATATACCTCTCCACCTGCCTCTCATTCGAAGAGGAAGCACTCAGAATATACCAACGCTTGCCCCATCCATTTTCTGAGAGAGAACCACCTACTCATGTGTTGAGATCAAGATCTTCTAGCCTCCCTAAGTTGCTTTCCACCCAATCAACCTCCTCTACCAAGCCAAATCTGTGAGAGAGTGATTATGTGTTGGGGAGACTATCTTTTGAAGCACAAGATCAAGGAGTTCATCATTCTTACCCCATCTATTAACATTTGGAGAATGGTGTCTCCTAGATTGGTTAGGTGTTGCTTGGGAGCCTCCTACTATAGGATGGTCCAAAGACGACACATCAATCAGAGACCCTTCGACGAAACTATGTGGGATGCATAAATCACAAACGATATAGTTCAAGCTCCATCGCTAATGAGACAAATTGTGTGCGATGGTGGATCCATCAAATACAATTCAGAAAATAGTTGTGTGTGCGATCTATGGAAGACAGTTTGTTCTTATGAACCGTTTGTGATTAGCGAAGATAATAGAAATACTTAACAAATCTACATACGTGTGCGAAGTACGGCATGCAGTTCGCTCGGATAAACTATGTGTGATGATACAACAGAACACAAGTGTGATATACAACAAAGAGGTGAGTAATCAAAATCGTGTGCGAACACCAGAAATAACACAGATGATTGATGGTAATAACCTATGTGCGTTGTGGGAAAATGCTTGCTGGTATACAATTGTCAGCAATTTATGAAATCATCACCTACGAGTTCCGTAGCTTAGTATGTGTGTACTATGATTTTGTCTGTCTGCACAACATCTATATTGTGCCTATAGAACAAAAACATATGTACTTATAAGAACATGATTGCATAAATAAAAAAGAACACAATGCCATTTCAAATATTGTATCACAAATACCATAAATATTACAAGGTTGAAATTCCAACATTACAAGGCCCAAATTCAAATATTACAAGGTACAAACTGATATTAGAAATCAAATCCAATCTTCGGGATCCATGGGATGAAATATTTCTGCGAAGGGATCAGCCACCGAGAAGTCATATATCATCTTGATAGAATCTTGTCCGAATAATCTATCATATGAACTTCCAAAGTGAAAATCAGCTTCTGCAGAGCCTTTTCCATTCCATTGTAGACGCCTCCGCTGATCACTAAACCATCCATTATGGCACCCCAAATGTTGTACAAACCTCATTACCTTGAGCACCCTTGCTTTCTAAACAAAGAAACTGGTGAATTGAATCTCTGTATTGGTGCCTCAGTACTCGTTCAAAGTAATTTCCGTGAGATGGAATTCAAGGCATTCGATGGGATTGTTATATTGCACCACCTTTTCCACTCCAAGTCATGCTTGTATCTGCAAACGAAGACAACATATCAGTGCTTAGACGCAGTTTTGAACACTACGGGCCTCTTTGATTTGCATGATTTATAAAATACACTAATAGATTGACATGCCATCTTCAATCATTCATGATTAACATCTCAAAAATGTATAGTTCATCTGTCATTGTAATCATGGGTAAAAGTACCAACAAATTGAATTCGTTGTGGTTAAGAATTAATAGGAAAGGAACATCACCTCAACTATAGCTTCTTCATGCATGAAAAGCATCTAAGGAACTTAACAACTTCATCCAGATTGGGGTTGATAGATTATAGTGCCAAGATCTTCACCGTGCACAGAGACAATGCGAGGTCTGTAGGAATCATTTTTTGGATGACAGACGAACATAGATCAACAAAAACTAGATAAAATGTGATGTATAATAATAATAATGTAAAGAAGATTGTTGTACGTGAACGGGTATGGATCCAGGTGTAACAAGCTCGAAGAATTTAGCAGACGAATAGCCCAACACTGTCAATTTCGGTGCGTTAATGACCCTGATTCTTGTTCGACCTTCTTTATCAAGTACAAACTATCTCTCCACGAAGGCACATTCTCAATGAACATATCATGAAACTCCCGAACTGACAGTGCGTTGCGGCACCAGCCATGCACATAAATTTTACGAAGATTCGTCGAAGCGGTGTGGAGGCTACTAAACCCAAACATCATCTGAAGACGAAGGTACTCGAGGATTGTACACTTGCTGAGCAGGCTCTCCAAATCCGCCATTGAGATGCTGACGCCAATGAGCTTGAGGTGCTTCAGTTTAGGGAGATGAAGAGCATGTGCGGAATTAATCTTGGGCAAAAGGCAGTGCACCAACATAGTGCGGCGTAGCATGGGCGTGAGGTGTAGAACGGATGGAGGCAGCGAGCACCCATGTCAAGCAATTAAGAAAGTTGAGTTCCTAGGGGTGATCTAGGGTGGGGGATAGAACCACACGTGAAACTTGGGTTTGGCCTTGCAGTTGGAATGGAAAGTCCCGATGGCAAGGCATCTGACTGCCACAATGTGCGTGGCGAGGGTGTGGGACAATGCGTCCATGCATTTCCGATCCCCACTACAGAGCTTCTCATCGTCGAGGAGGTCAATGGGGGTGGAGTGCCATAGGGGTCTCCATTGCTTGGAGAGGATGGTGGTCTACATGATAGATTTTATGGGGAGGAGGGACATGATGGTTACAACATATCGTAGCGGATGATGCTGATGAAGTCCACGCTCGCCGGAGGCTCGTGTGGTTCAGCCTCGACCCGCCCCCGCTTGTTAGCCGCCTCGTCTTCCATCGAAAAAGGAGGCGATCCTCGGTGGTAGCCCTTATAGATAAGACCAGAGGAGAAGGTGGAGCATTAATGGAGAACTTGGGAGAGAATAGGGTTGTGGGTGGAGGTCCAAGGTCAAAGGGCATGATTCCCGGTGAGCCAGCTACACCCATGTGGCGGACTGCTCGCACGCGTCCCTTTGAGCCTGCGTGGTGGACTGCTCGCACGCATCCTATCTAATCAAACCTGCACCCACAACACCTCCTAGCCAATAAAATATACTCCCTCCGTTCCATAATGTAGTGCATATAGATTTTCTGAAAAGTCAAAGTTTACAAACTTTGACCTATTTAATAAGGAAAACTATATATATGATACCAAGTATAAAAAATGTGAAAGTACATCTTGTGTTGAATCCAATGATATGTATTTGGTATTCTAGATGTATATATATTTTTCTACAAACTTGGCGAAAGTTCGTAATGTTAACTTTTCAGAAAATCTATATGCACTACATTGTTGAACGGAGGGAGTAGTAAATTACACCAGTTGCTAATATTGCACACACAAAAATAACAAAGAAAAAATATACACTTGTTGCTAATACTGACATTTAATTATACTGACATATATTTTTATTTTTATAAATTGCGCGAACATTTTTTGTATGTATATTTGAACCATTATGAAAAGTAATTTACTTAGTTCCTATGTATAATGCTTATACCGCATGAATAATTAAATTTTTATGTTTGTTATTTAGAATAGAATTTAGAAACCTTTTAGAGATTTCTGAAAAAACATAGTTTTACGTTAATTTTCACATTTCCCTGACATGTGGGGCCCACCTCTCATACAGGGGGGGCAGGCGTCTGGTCGATGAGCCCGTTCCCGCGCACAACCGCGCATAAAAGCACGCTCACTATGCTCCGCCAGCCGTGGCTGATGTCTACTGCGCAACTTTATTCTAGTAGACTATGTTGGGCCTCCAAGCGCGGAGCTTTGTAGGACAGTAGCAATTTTCCCTCAAGTGGATGACCTAAGGTTTATCAATCTGTGGGAGGCGTAGGATGAAGATGGTCTCTCTCAAACAACCCTGTAGCAAAATAACAAAGAGTCTCTTGTGTCCCCAACATACCCAATACAATGGTAAATTGTATAGGTGCACTAGTTCGGCGAAGAGATGGTGAAAAAAGTGCAATATGGATAGTAGATATAGATTTTTGTAATCTGAAAATATAAAAACAGCAAGGTAACTAATGATAAAAGTGTGCACAAACGGTATTGCAATTCTTAGAAACAAGGCCTAGGGTTCATACTTTCACTAGTGCGGGTTCTCTCAACAATACCGACATAGTTGAATCATATGTAAATCCCTCTCGTGCGACAAAGAGTTCACTCCAAAGTCACAAATAGCGGGGAACAAACGAAGAAATTATTGTAGGCTACGAAACCACCTCAAAGTTATCTTTTCTAATTAATCGTATGAGATATCCCTATAAGTGTCATGAACATCCCTAGAGTTCGTACTAAAATAACACCTTAAGATACATATCAACCAAAACCCTAATGTCATCTATATACTCCAATGTCACCACGAGTACCCATGGGCTTTATTATACGATATGCATCACACAATTTCAGATTCATCATGTTCAATCCAACACAAATAACTTCAAAGAGTGCCCCAAAGTTTCTACCAGAGAGTCAAGACGAAAACATGTGCCAACCCCTATGCATAGATTCCCAAGGTCATGAAACCCGCAAGTTGATCACCAAAACATACATCAAGTGGATCAATAGAACATCCCATTGTCACCACGGATATCCCATCACAAGACATACATTAAGTGTTCTCAAATCCTTAAAGACTCAATCCTATAAGAAAACTTCAAATGGAAAACTCAATTCACCACAAGAAGATAGAGAGGGGAAAACTCCATATGATTCATCTATATTAATAAAGCTCGTGGTACATAAAGATCGTGACATCTTAAGAACACGAGAGAGAGAGAGAGAGATCAAACACACAGCTACTGGTACATACCCTCGGGACCAAGGGTGAACTACTCCCTCCTCGTCATGGAGATCGCCAGGATGATGAAGATGTCCTACGGTGATGGTTTCCCCCTCCGGAAGGGTGCCAGAATGGGCTCTTGATTGGTTTTTCGTGGCTACAGAGGCTTGTGGTGGTGGAACTCGCGATCTAGGTTTCTTTTTGGGGGTTATGGGATTTATAGGAGTACTTGGCGTTGGAATCAAGTCAAGGGGACTCCCGAGGGGCCCACAAGCCAGGGGCACACCCTAGGGGGGCGCCACCTAGGCTTGTGGCTGCCTCGGGACTCCTCTCCGGTATCTTTTTGCTCTAGTATTTTTAATATTTTCCAAAAATATTCTCCGTAAATTTTCAGCCCATTCCGCTTTTACTTCTGCACAAAAAACGACACCATGGTAGTTCTGTTGAAAACAACATCAGTCCAGGTTAGTTCTAATAAAATCATACCGAAATCATATGAAATTATTGTAAACATGGCATGAATACTTCATAAATCATAGATACGTTGGAGACGTATCAACATCCCCAAGCTTAATTCCTGCTCGTCCTCGAGTAGGTAAATGATAAAATAAATAATTTATGAAGTGTGAATTCTAGCAAGTGCACAAGTTTGATCAACGATAATCCCAATCACTTTTTCTAGCATCAATATAAACCATAAATAGTAGCTCATCTCATAAAACTTCTCATGACCAAGTAACAAGCTATTCACATGTTAAAGTATAGACCAGAAAGTTTCTTGAAAACTAACAAACCATATTCCTAGTCATCGAACAATTGCAATGCATCTTATTTTCAGGAAGGGTCTATGTAAGAACTTTGATTTAGCAAATTCCACATACTCAACTATCACATAGTCTTCCATGACTATTGACACTCAAAGCATATTTTTAGAAAAAATAGCATCCATCGAACACAGAGAAAGATAGGGGCTTAATGTTTCGCCTCCCAACTCATATATCATATAGATAATTTTCAGATAATAATTCATGATCAAATATATTTGTGTGGATATATATGTCTAGATCATTCCCCAACACATGACGCTTACCAAGAGAAAAATGCGAAATATAGGAAGTGGTGAATATCACCATGACTCTTGCA
The DNA here is from genome assembly GCA_022496015.1 of Hordeum marinum. Lineage (NCBI taxonomy): Eukaryota > Viridiplantae > Streptophyta > Magnoliopsida > Poales > Poaceae > Hordeum > Hordeum marinum. Next base: position 341,449,994 of record CM039678.1, read on the forward strand.
TAAAGTTAAGTACTAGAAAGTAAAAGATAGGCCCTTCGCAGAGGGAAGCATTGATTTTCAATGGTGCCAGGGCTCGCGCTTTTAAAACAGAGATGAATGATAATTTTGAGTGGTACGCTTTCATTGTCACATAACAACCGAGAGATCTCGGTATCTTCCATGGTAGATACATTGTAGGCCATTCCCAAACAGAATGGTGAAGTTTTTACTCCCCCTCCACCAATCTATCACACTCCATGGCGAGTTGAATCCACGGGTACCGTCCATACAAACAACAATCCTAGGGAAGTTTTGTTTCATTATATTTTTATTTGATTTTTGAGCATGGAACTAGGCATCCCAAATACCAGCCACTTTCTCGTGAATGATAGTGAATCAACACATATCGTGAGAATAACCCACCTAGCATGGAAGATACTAATAGCCCCTAGTCACTATATGAGCAATTCGGGCATACAAAACAGAATATTATTTGAAGGTTTATAGTTTGGCACATGCAAATATACTTGGAACGATAGGTAAAATACCGCATATAGGTAGGTATGGGGGACTCATATGGAACAAATTTGGGTTGAAGGGTGTTTGGATGCACAAGTAGTATTTCTACTTGGTGCGGAAGTTTTGGCTAGTATGAGGTGGAAGCAAGCACCACATGTTGGAGGATCCATAACAATATAACTTCTATACAAATATACTCAAATCATTAAGCTGTCTTCCTTGTCCAATTTTAACTAATTTTCTCGAGTTTGAAAATAATTAATGAGCTCACAATCATAGAAGATGTCCAAGATAGTATATTTATATGTGGAATCTCTCTTCCTTAAATATTCTTTCATGAATTGTTCAAGTACCAATGCGGTGTTTGCTAACTTTCGATAAAATTTACCACCTATACTTATTATGTGTGAAGTCATTACTCCCCATGGGATAAGTATATTGAGATTTATTTATGATATTCAATTCATTCAACCATTTACTCATAGGATATAAGTGAAGCACGAGAGTGAATGACAAACTACTAAAAAAGATATAAGTGAAGATCAATGAGTAGCCAACAATTAGATAACTATGTGAGGACTCTCTCATATAAGAATTTAAGATCTTAAGCATTTTATTAAACATAAATCAAAATAAAAATAGCACACATCATGTGAAGGAATAAAAATTTAGGCTCAACATAGGCTAACCGATAACTGTTGATGAAGAGAGGTGCGATGCATAGCATCACCAAGCTTAGATGACTGAGAATTCTTGAAATATTTAATTGGGGTTCCTTGGGAATCCACAAGCTTGAGCTTTTGTATCTCATTCAATCCTCTCATATCATGGTTTCACCTATTCTCAAAAACATCATCCACACAAAACTTGAAAAGAACTCATGAGATAGGTTAGTACACATAGTAATAAACCAACTCTTTATGTACTGCCAAGACAAGTTGCATAATAATTTTCAAACATTAGGTACTGTATACTATCATTTCAAAAATTTATATATACCAATATACGCTATGGAAACTATAGGATAAGTAGATAATGAAACTATGACAACAATCTGTCCAAACAGAACAGTCTGTAGAAATTTATGAAAACAGTGTACTTCTGTAATTCAAAAAATTATGAAACTTTAGTACACAATATAAAGTTTATATGACAATACTGTGTAAAATTTCAGAAACTTACCACGTTGCATTAAAATATGAAAATTCAAACACTACTGCAAAAGTTTCTGTTTTTACATAGCACACATCAAACATGCAATGCAAGCATCCTGAAGGCAATTCTTGGAACTTTTTATTGAAAAAAGATTATAAATAACACCTAACAGAAAATAACAAAATAAAATGACGATCCAAGCAAAACACATATTAGGTGATGAATAAAAATATAGCTCTAAGTAAGATATACCGATAATGTTGAGGACAAAAGGGGGGATGCCTTCCGGGGCATCCCCAAGCTTAAGTGCTTGATTATTCCTTAGAAATTACCTTGGGGTGCCTTTGGGAATCCCCAAGATTAGTTTCTTTTCACTCCTTATTCTCCTCATATCGGTGTCTCACCCAAAACTTCAAAACTTCAATCACACAAAACTTAACGGAACTTCGTGAGAAGGGTTAGTGTAATAAAGATACATCATTCACTTAGGTACTGTCAAGACAAGATTCATAATTGTTCCCACATGATACCTACTGTATTATATCATTCCCATAATTCATATAACTAAATATAATCTATGGAAACACTAAAACAAGCAAACTCTGCAAGCAAAACAGAATCTGTTAAAAACAGAACAGTCTGTGAAGATCTATAGTGTAACCATACTTCCCTGTCTCTTACAATTCTAGAAAATAAGGAGAGCCTAAATAATTTGTATATAAATATTTTGTAAAAATTTCAGATAATTATCACACTCCAGTAAAAAATGAAAAATCTTGTACTGGAGTCAAAATTTCTGTTTTGGTTCAGCATCAATTCTACTCATCTTGTGAGTCATCCCAAAGGCTTTACTTCGCACTTTATTCAAATAAAAGGCACAAAACATGATTAATACAATAGATTAATCATGTAAACACATAAAAATAGAAAATAAAAGTGTTGGGTTGTCTCCCAACAAGCGCTTTTCTTGAATGCCTTTAAGCTAGGCATGATGATTTCAATGATGCTCACATAGGAATAATAATTATAACATGCAAAAGAGAATCATGAATCTCATGAAAATCACATTTAAGTCTAACTCACTTCCTATGCATAGGGATTTTGTGATAAAACAATTTATGGGAGCAAGAATCAACTAGCATAGGAAGGCAAAACAAGCATAACTTCAAAATTTTGAACACATAGAGAGGAAACTTGATATAATTACAACTCCTACAAGCATATGTTCCTCCCTCATAATAAATTTCATTAGCATCATAATTGAATTTCACAATATAACCAGCACATAAAGCATTATTTTCATGCTCAACAAGCATAGGAATTTTACTACTCTCCACACAAAAATTTCTTCTCATGACTAATAGTGGGAGTATCATAAAAGAATTGAATACTACAAATTGGTTCCACATTAAAAGAGTAATATTCAGTAAAAGTATATTCATAATTATGACAAGTATCATAACATTAATCATCACTCTTTTTAATCGCATAAGTATCATCACAATAATCAACATAAGTAGGAGGCATGCAATCTTTATAACAAATTTGATCATTGAAAGTAGGGGGAATAAAAAGATCATCTTCATTAAGAATAGAATCCCAAGCTTGGGACAAACATTAATTGCAGCAAATAAATTCTCAAACATGTCATTTTCATCAAACATAGCATCCCCAAGCTTGTGGCTTTGTATATCATAAACATAATCACTCTCATCATTAATAATCACTCTCATCATTAATAGTATGAATAGCACCAATAGTATAGCAATTATTATCATAATCCTCCAAGTTGGTGCCATAAATATTTTCAAGATTATAAGCAATATCATTATCTTCCCAATCATAATTATCACAACAAGCAATGGGCATAACAAAATCATCCTCAAGTGTATCATCTTCCACAATTATTTTTTATTCATTCTCATGAGGCCTATCAATAATGGGAGCAACATTATTTGGGGGAGATACCTCTTTACCTTTACTTTTCCTTCTTTTCTTCTTCTTCACCACATTATTTGTGGGTTTATTTAATTCTTACAAGCTTCTTTTTGAAGAGGTTGGTTGAATAAAAAGCTCCTCCTCGTTATCTGATTCATCACCAGAAAAAGTAGGAGGATATTGGGAAACCTCTTCCCCTTCATTAGTATTCTCTTAATATTATATTTGTTTTCTTTTCTTTAATTAATTGGAAATATAAGGATTCTCAATGCAATTTACCACACAATACATATAGGTTTCATTTAGATCAAAATCAATCATATTGATGAGAACCCAAGTTGGAACATCCTTAGTTTTATGTTTCATTTCTTCATACCCCAAAAATAGACTAAGTTCATTATGATGGTCAAGGGTAATGAGGTTATCACAATTTTTGGACACAATTCGATCATGAAATAATTCACATGGGAAATTAAAATGACCACTTTCATTGCAAATTCACAAGTACGGCGAGAAATATTAAGTCTTTTAGCACAAACATATAGCCTCTCTTGTAACCATTTAGTTTCTAAATACGTATGCCTCTTACAAATCTATCTTCCCTTTTAGGCATGTCTTCACAAACTCTATGCACTTAGTGCAATCATCATTAGTACTATGGATATTCAAGGAATTCATACTAACAACATTGCAATCATGCTCATCACTTAAAGATTTAGTGCCAAACATTTTAATAACTTCTTCTTCTAACACTTGAGCACAATTGTCCTTTCCATCATTTTCACGAAAGACACTAAAAAGATGAAGCATATGAGGCAACCTCAATTCCATTTTTTGTAGTTTTATTTTATAAAACCAAACTAGTGATAAAACAACAAACTAAAAGGTTTAATTGAAAGATCTAAAGATATGCCTTCAAGCACTCACCTCCCCGGCAACGGCGCCAGAAAAGAGCTTGATGTCTACTACGCAACTTTATTCTTGTAGACTATGTTGGGCCTCCAAGCGCAGAGTTTTGTAGGACGGTAGCAATTTTCCCTCAAGTGGATGACCTAAGGTTATCAATCCGTGGGAGGCATAGGATGAATATGGTCTCTCTCAAACAACCCTACAACCAAATAACAAAGAGCCTCTTGTGTCCCCAACACACCCAATACAATGGTAGATTGTATAGCTGCACTAGTTCGGCAAAGAGATGGTGATACAAGTGCAATATGGATAGTAGATATAGATTTTTCTAATCTGAAAATATAAAAAATCAAGGTAACTAATTATAAAAGTGAGCACAAATGGTATTGCAATGGTTAAAAACAAGGTATAGGGTTCGTACTTTCACTAGTGCAAGTTCTCTCAACAATACTGACATAGTTGAATCATATGTAAATCCCTCTTGTGCCACAAAGAGTTCACTCCAAAGTCACAAATAGCGGAGAACAAACAGAGAAATTATTGTAGGGTATGAAACCACCTCAAAGTTATCTTTTCTGATCAATCGTATGAGCTATCCCTATAAGTGTCACGAACAGGCCAAGAGTTCGTACTAAAATAACACCTTAAGATACACATCAACCAAAACCCTAATGTCACATCGATACTACAGTGTTGCCACGAGTACCCATGGGCTTGATTATACGATATGCATTACACAATTTCAAATTAATCATGTTCAATCCAACACAAAGAACTTCAAAGAGTGCCCCAAAGTATCTACCGGAGAGTCAAGACAAAAACATGTGCCAACCCCTGTGCATAGATTCCCAAGGTCACGGAACCCGCAAGTTGATCACCAAAACATATGTCAAGTCGATCAATAGAACATCCCATTGTAACCACGGATATCCCATCACAAGACATACATCAAGTGTTATCAAATCCTTAAAGACTCAATGATAAGAAAAATTCAAAGGGAAAACTCAATTCATCACAAGAAGATAGAGAGGGGAAACTCCATGTGATTCATCTATATTAATAAAGCTCGCGGTACATCAAGATCATGCCATCTCAAGAACACGAGAGATAGAGAGAGAGAGAGAGATCAAACACATAGCTACTATACATACCCTTAGTCCCGAGGGTGAACTACTCCCTCCTCGTCATGGAGACTGTCAGATGATGAAGATGGCCTCCGGTGATGGTTTCCCCCTCCGACAGGGTACCGAAATGGGCTCCCGATTGGTTTTTCATGGCTACCGAGGCTTTCAGCGGCGGAACTCCCGATCTCATTTTCTTTCTGGGGGTTATGGGATTTATAGAAGTACTTGGCGTTGGAATAAAGTCACGGGGACTCCCGAGGGGCCCACAAGCCAGGGGGGCCTAGGGGGGCGCCCCCTAGGCTTGTGGATGCCTCGGGACTCCTCTCCGGTATGTTTTTGCTCTAGTAATTTTTTATATTTTCCAAAAATATTCTCCATAAATTTTCAGCCCATTCCGAGAACTTTTATTTCTGCACGAAAAACGACAACATGGTAGTTCTGCTGAAAACGGCGTCAGTCAGGGTTAGTTCTAATAAAATAATATAAAATTATTCTAAACATGGCATGAATACTTCATAAATTATAGATACGTTGGAGATGTATCAGTGGCCGCCTTGTCCGCCACCCACCGGCAGCCGCTGAGGCCGCCACCATAGCGGCGGTCGTCGTCATCGGCCTTGGCCCCGACCCCATAGTAATAATGGGCACACATGTACACACATCTGAGAACGCAGGCCCATGTACGTCATCTCACACGGTTTCTAAATACCATAAAGCATTCCGTGCTTGGGAACTAAAACCTTCAATAAATCTTGAGCTTGTTTCCTTTCACATTCCAAATTACCACACACTAAATTTATTGCAAATCAGTTCACACATACCAAACCTAAATGTGTTCCCACTTAGCAGTGTTTACTGTAGTAGGCTATAAAAACACCTACTTGAAAATTACCGCACATTCCTCACCCGGAACTCCTCCTCATCGCGCCACCAAAAATAAGGCATTTCTTTGTTAGTGATTGATTTTGTCTGCCATGGCTGGTAGGAGGGGGGTTCTGGGTCAAGATATAACCAGGGAAGAAAGACCAAGGCTGCAGAAGCAACCAAGAGGTGCCGCCTTAGCGCCGGGGAAGCGCCAGAGAGCTCTAGCCACACCGTGTTTGCAGCAGCTGAGATGTTTGGTGGCACCGCGGATGCCTTGGAGGATCTTTCGCAGAGACACGACGGCTATCACAAGCGCATTCGCCTCAGAGGCAAACTATGGGGACCCCGACTCATGAATCATGATCACCGAATGTACGTGCATGGTGATCCCAGAGATCAATACTCACTCAACACACATAAACTGAATAACAAGAGTCTTACATCCATTACATAGCAATTTACTCAAATATGGCATTAATGGCGAAGTCTTCATATGGTTGCCGCGAAGATCTTCAATGATAGCATGAACCCATGCCATCTGCCTTAACCCTACATGCATTCTGACTGGGAAGCATCCTAGTTCGCATGTTCGTCACCATCGAACTCTTCACAAAACTCATGTTATTCCATGCCTGGCCATTTAAATAACCAGTGGCAAGCCAATGAGTACTTTGAATGTACTCCCAAGCAACCCATGTGTGGAACAAGGTACAACAATGCATGACATAGCACTAAGTAGGTAAGTTTTGCAGAAAGCTAATTTTGAGTGCAATGACATGATCAAATATCTATGTAAGCATGCATCAATAGTTGGTAGACATCCGAGTGAACAAGTTACAGATATCATCATAAGCATGGGGTTGAACATCTCATGTTCATCATCATGCCAAGTCATCGGACATGGCTCCAGTATTATCCTTGTGTCATCCACACACACACACACACACACACACCAAGTTCATGAAAACATCAGACGCAGTTTAAGCAGGACCTCCAACTGTCCATGACCGTGGACACGGCTATTCGAATAGTTTTACACTCTACAGAGGTTGCACACTTTACCCACAAGACTCGGGGAACTTCCGTGTCATCCACGACTCGCGGTATATTACATACCCGAGGTAAGCACCCAAACAATGCATTTCCCCTAGCGATACTAAACAAAGATTCCACTTGTTGGTGCCATCCCTCATGATATACATCACACGTATACTCCATGAGGACATGCAACAGTGTGCCCGGTGCCTGTGAAGACAGCGCATAATCGTCCATTCTGGTACGACCCCGTATCGAGAGTGACCACTTCACTCCCACCACTAATAATGCGGGATCTGTGCTAGTACCCACCAAGGTAATCAACAAAGCCCGGACCCATAAGGGGTATCGTAGTTGTGCATGTAAGCTTGGGACGGTCAGAAAATCTTCAAACTCTCCGTTTTCGAAAACACACACACAACTTGCACTGGTACACCACTTCTTTATCAAGTGGTTACCTAGCTCATCATCATCTCCCTCGGGCATTACTAGCACCCGACGGAGTTTTCGAAGAGTCTTTGAAATCATCTTGTTTCCAACACCATACATATTCCCATCCCACTTGTGTAGCAACTACTAGCAACATAACTACTCCCACCCACACAACCCTCATAAGGATGGTAGGGTCATGCACGATGCAAGTATCAATGGTAAAATATCGGAGGCATCTCACCGAAGGAGGGGGTACCTCACCAAACATGATCAAATCATAGTAAAAAGTGCTATATGCCATGCAAATAAAAAAGGGTTCTTCGTCATGGTCAAGGGATGCTTTCCTGGCTTAGCAAAGTCTTCAAGGTCTTCACACGCTTCTTGTCCACTGCGAGCACTTCATGTACTTTGTCAACTATCGCCAGAAACAACCGCAATAAGAAACACAACAAGCAGACAAATAAAAGTGCTCTATAAATAGGAGTTTTACTTTTCTAGGACACCTCTAGTCATGAGACAAATAACCAAGGAGGTTTTGATGGATGTGGTCCAAGGGGGAGTCTTGAATGGTGGAAATGAAGGAAACGATGATCCTATAAGATATCCACGGAAAATATTTTTGTAAAAAAGACTGGATGGACTCAAAAAATAGGGCATGATTTTAGGAACTTGTGGGAAGTGGTTTCACTGGATTTGGAGTTGGCATGATTTTCCTAGGGATTTGCAAAGTGGTTATATATGAAAAAATGGCCCAATATTTGACATAGCAGAATAAGTGTGAGAAAAAAATGTTCATCACTTAGTGCATGAATTCAGATCCACCTTGGAACTTCAATCGCTCCATTTGGAGTTCATAGCAATTCCCTCAGAATTTGCAAAGTGGGGTTCCACACTGTTCAAATTCAAATTTGAATTTGAACTTAGCAGAAAAGTTTTTTGGAAAAATGTGCAATGCATATATTTGGTTCAGAAATAATTTTAGGAATCTGTAGGAATTTGAATCAATTGATTTGGAGTCCAAATGATTATTCTATGGCTTATTTCATCTCTCTGTAAAAAGAAAAGGATAAAAGGCTATTTACCAGCCGGGCTAAAGGGCGCATAGGGCGCTGGATAGCTAATTGGGCTGGGCTGGAGGTGGTGACGCCGAAAGCGTATTCCGAGGAATACGCTTCCCCGTGGCGAAGGCGGCTTCCTGTATCCCCGCCTCCCCTTAATAGGGCGGGGGTCCACTCGTCGGCCTCATTGGCCGGTCGACAGGCGGGGCCCGTGGGCTAACGGGGCTTCTTCTTCCTCCCGCCGATGGGAACCAAGGGAGATTCGCCGGCATTCGCTGGCGCTACCGGCCATCATTTCGGGCACCAGAGCGACCGTCGGGTCCAGCAGGTCGGGGTGCACCGGCCGGTACTAGCCACGCATGGCGGGGAAGACCGGGTCAAGGAGGACGTCGTCCATGGTAGAAGTAGCCGTCAGCATCAATGGGCAGGGGAGCCACAGCGGCGGCAAGGGAAAGCTAGGGGAGGAGGGAGACCTCAAGGGGTCTCACTACTGGAATCAGGAGATTTGCCATTTGCCAGCTCTTTATCGTCTGCTGACAGATGGCAAAGATAGTCTTTGTCCCTAGCTGCCAAAAAACAGATAACAAAGAGGTGACTGATGGCAAAGAGAATCTTTGCCATCAGTCACCTCTTTTTCGTCAACCATCTGACGGCAAAGACAACAAAGGCACATGACAAAGAGCACGGGTGGCCCAACTGGACCGTTGGTCAACAGGCCGCTCTTTGTTGTTTTCCTTTGCTGTTTTTGCCATCGGGTAGCGGACGGCAAAGAGAATACGCCCTAACGGTCATTGGATGCCACCCCACCCCCATGTTCCCCATAATGCGATGTCATCTTCTCTCTCTCTCCCCGCACCACACCACTTATCTCCCCCAACCCCGGCCGAAACCCACCGGAGCCCCACCACCGTCGCGATCCCCCTCCTCCTCGCGCCCCCTCCTCCACCACCTCCTCCACCACCGCCCACCTCCTCCACGCACCACCTCTTCTCTCCCCCACCCCCGAAACCCATCGGAGCCCCGCCGCCAAAGCGAGCCCCCTCCTCCCCGCGACCCCCCTCCTCCACCACCGCCCACCTCCTCCCCACACCCTCTCCTCCAACACCTCCCCGCGCCCCTCCTCCACCATCGCCCCCTCCTCCATGTGCCCCCTCCTCCATGCGCCCCCTCCTCCCTAGTGATCTGCTAGTCCGGCCTCCCTACACCGTCCCCGTTGCTCGGAAGCCCGCACACAGTGAGTCCCCTGTCTTTTCCCTTTTTCGTTTAATTAGGTACTATTAATTAGCTACTGATAATTATATTATAGTTAGGTTAGTTGTCAATTAGGTATTGTTAATTAGGTTAGTTAGTTGTTAGTGAATAAGAAAAAAAATAAGAGTAAGTAGAAGAATTAGAAGAAGAAAGAAGAAGAAGAAGTAGAAGAAGGAGAAGAAGAAGAAAAAGAAGAAAAAGAAGAAGAAGAAAAGAGGAGAAGAGGAGAAGAGGAGAAGAAGAAGAGGAGGAAAAAGGAAAAGAAGGGACAAGAAGAAGAAGAAGAAGAAAATGAAGAAGAAGAAGAAGAAGAAGAAGGAAAAGAAGGAAGAAGAAGAGGAAGAAGAGGAAGAAGTAGAAGAAGCAGAAGAAGAAGACGAAGAATAAGAAGAAGAAGAAGAAAAGGAAGAAGAGGAAAATAAGAAGAGTAAGAAGAAGAAAACGACACCCTCAATGACAATGATTATGAACCTCACATTAACCCAGACACATATGAAGGAGAATTCTTCCAAGAAACACATATTTCCAAAAAAAGGTTTCAAGAACTGCTCTACTTCACCCCAGAACATTGAGGTAGACAGAGACAATGAATCCGACTTCACCCCTAAGCCGGAACAAGAAGAGGCGGAAGAAGAAGAGGTTAATGATGCGGATGACATCTCAATGCTTGACCGATTACATAAAGGAGGCCTTCCACTGGTTGCTCCCGATAGTGATGATGATGCATTTATTAATGATAGTGATGATGATGATGCATTTAATGATCCCAGGGCATATATAGACGATGAAGATTATTATTAGTTCATGTCAAGTATACATGATGATGATACACTCAAATTATATATATGTATATTATTAATCATGTCGGTATTCAATTTTTTTTATGTTGTACTAATTTCGTTTACTCTTTGTCATGGCAGGTGTTGAAATATGGTGGGCATGGGTCGAGAGCGATCCGAGGCTCCTTCGTTGGCGTGTGGTGGGCAGGGTACTTCCATTCCACCCCAAACTCTCTGGAGAGCATTGTACGACGGTATTGGGTCACCTGAGGGCACTTCTTCGTCGGTGAAGTTGCCCACAGGAAGAGGAGGTCGGGGAAAGAAGAGAGCTCCTAAAGCTACACGTGCTGGCTGCAGGAGAGGTACGAAGGCTGCTACACCTTCCTCGCCGCCACCCCCAGCTGATTCACTTCAGCACAGGACTGCTATGGTGGACTCGTCTGAGGTGGAGGCTACAAGGACTCCTGTCCACGAGCCTCGGGTCGACGATCCTTTTGTCCTAGACAATTCGACCCGTGAGACTCCTGTGCTAGACACTTCATCCCGCGAGACTCATGTGCCATATGCTTCGTCCTACGAGACTCCACAGGCTTCCACCGGATGGGATACCTGGCCGGATCTACATCAGTCGGAGATGAGTGGCCATGCTGATGGTGGCGGGGATCAGCTTTCTGATAGCAGAGACGAGGTGATTGCGGGTATAGTCTACCAGCATGGGTGTACATGGCTCCCGCCCGTGCTGGTGACCCGCGAGTAGAGGTGGCTGATTAACCCTGATTCGCTGAAGTAAGTGCATTTACTCTTTTTAAACCTTTTGCCTTCATGTTTCTTCACATGTCTAATGAGTTGGCGTTGTCATACTACAGGGGGTGGATTCACGCCAATGATGTCCGCAGGCCCAACTCCATCCTTGATGTGATTTTATGGCTTAACTTCTTGGGGTTTGTCACGTTGCCCTGCGAGGGTCAGCAAGAAGAGGTAGGATTGAAATGGGAGCACTACTTGGCTGCCCTGGCCCCGTCGGAGGATATGATCGACGGTGTGTTGTGCCACATGAGGGCCGACATGATGATTAGGAAGTTCTAGGTAATTTCTCCTTTACACAATTAAAAATAAATAATAGCTAGTTATTGTACTAATCAGTGTTGTCTCTTTTGATTGCAGACCTTCTACAGGTGTGAGGAGGGATACAGGATGCCATGGCAAAGCTTATCGATTACGAGTGCAGACACCTACTACAGAACTTATGGCACGAGGCTCGGGTACAGGCTATTCGAGACTACTACACCTCGCAACGTATTAAGAAGGCCAAGTCGTCGTCCTGGCGAAACTTTCTGGACAAGGAGCGGTACATGAAGGTAATTACCTATTCTTAAGGCCTTGTACTTAGTTTCCTTGCTTTGATTCATAGGCGCGGCTCTCAAATTCATAGGTGCCCCTGAGATGGTGTGCGGATAAGATGAATTGTTGGGAGGCGTTGGTGAATGAATGGTGCTCTGACCAATGGCAAGTCATCCACGACGATGTCAGGGCATGGCGTGCCCAAATGGAAGGTGAGCCACACCATCAACGCAGCGCCAACATATTTCAGTTCGGGCAAAACTGGGTATGTGGTTTGCTTCATGATTTCTGCAATTCATTCTTGATGCTAGCCTTGACCCCTTTATTAATATATACTTTGTTCCTCTCTTGTAGGCTCATCACAATAAGGCGGACGTGCCAGAGGTGTACGAACTCTATGCCATGGCCCATACTACCTCATACAAGAAGGTCAAGGCATTCTTTGAGTCTGAGCTCGATAATCCCGAGAACTTCACCAATATATCCTCCCAGCACAAGCTCGAAAGCTATAGAGATGTGGGGAAGGCAGTGAACAGGGAGGACTTCAACCCGAGCCAGCATCCTATTGATCCAGATCTGGTGATGATAGTTCGTCACGGGAGGCCCCATGGCTCGATAGCCATTGGAGATGTACATATACGGTCTTCGAGCACTCTCCGAACGATCAAGGTGCGCCAAACGAGCTCCTGTCCTAAGATGACGCCTCGTCCACGACCAGTCCAGCTCGCCATCGAGGTTAGTCATATGGACTCGGATAGCTTTCCTCCATTAAATTGTGTGTGAAACCTGGGAACACCAGGCTGGGGCAGACGACAAAGGGGGGCGTGGGGGCCATGGCGGATGGCAAAGGGGGCGCTGGGGTGGCCACGGTAGATGGCAAAGAGGGGCACGGGGGGCAGCCACGGCAGATGGCAAAGGGGGGTCTGTGCCGTCGGGGGCAGACGGCAAAGGGGGGCGGCAGATGGCAAAGAGGGGGGCCGTTAGCCACTTGATGGTGGTGTCGTTAGTAGTAGGCCGTCCAGCCTCTTTGTCGTCTGCAGGCTGACGGCAAAAAATCTTTTCCATCGACTGGGCCGAGGCAGACGGCAAAGAACCCCTTTGTCGGAGTTTATTCAGCCCAGAATTTTGTCATCCACCGTTGTGCCCTTTTTCGTCTGCCATGGCAGACGGCAAAGTGCCAGATTCCTCTAGTGTCTAGGGTCGGCTCAGGGTCTCTTGCGGGGGCGGAAGACAGAGGAGGCACGGACATGCTCGCGGCCATGGTGACGACCACGTCGATCATTGAGATGGACGAAGAGCTCGAGAGGAGCCATAGGATGACTTGGGAGGTATGCGGGATAGAGAGAGAGATAAAGAGAGAGCAAAAGGGGCTAAGAGGGGTGATCGGGAGAGGTAGAAGTAGAGGGGTGACGAGGGGGGCTCAGGAACGCCTCGGATGCACTTTGGGTGCGGCGAGCACGCGTGCCATAGGGCCTTTGGAGCTTTGTGAGCATCGGGGAGAGGCGTGGGAGGCAAGGAGGGATTCCTCGGCGCACGTGGATGCTTTGTCGAGGATGGACGCGAGCTACAGGCCAATGGTCAACGGTAGGGCGTCGTTTCTGCAGGCCAATGGTGTGGTCACCACGCCAAGGGATGTACATTACGCTAGGTTGGTCGGCCAAAGATGTCTAGCATCCTAGGCACACATGGAAAAGTACACGGGTGAAGTTTTAAAAGAATTAGGGCTGGTTGAGCTGGGTTTTTACTGCTGGCAAGTTTGCAGCAGCAAACTTGGGGCTCATCCAAGGTGTTTTTACTGTGGAGCATAAGGTTAAAAGGTTGTCTAGTGGTTTTAGGAATGGAAGGAGAAGGCTCACACCTAATCTTAGCTTAGGGAGATCAATGTACAAGGTGCTTGTAGTTCAAGGATACAATTTCTGCCAAAAACTAATTTTTGAGGAGCTGCTCATATTTTCCACATGACCATGCCATATTTGGGTTTTTAAATGTGTATTAACATGCCAGGGGTGTTGTGGTAAAACTTGGGGCATTTGCATGCATATAATAATGGAAGAGAGGAAGAAAGGGCATGTCAAGGCTATTCAAACAGTAAAAATGAGGGGTTTTACCCACCAATAATTGAGTTGAGTCCATGGCTTCCTTACTGGAGGTAAAAGAGGTATGTGAATGACTGTGGTAAGAGTTTGAGAGCAAGGAGAATGGTAGAAGTGGTCAAAATAGAGGTTTTACCAAATCACCTAAAGGTGTTTGATGTTGTTTTGGGCAAGTAAAAAGGCCTCCACATGCTGTGGTTTTTAACAGGATCAAATGATGGGTAAAATAGGAGTGATCACAAGTTTTGAGCTTACTTAAGAAAAGTTGTCAATACAAATGTTGTAAACCCTAGAAATGGGCAAAAATGGATTTGCTTAGATATAGCTATGCAGATTTTCTACTTGATGCACCACTTGACATGGTAGCATTATTTGGGTATTAGTGGATACCCAAAAAGTTTGGGACCAAATGGGGAAACTTGACAATGCCAACATTTCCAATTCCCGAAATCAACACAAGTGGGTTTGGGGGGTATGTGGACAAGTGGGTCTATTCTCCTTGATGCATCACTTGGTGTGGATGCATTATTGGAGTATTATAACATGTCCACAAATTTTGAGATCAATAGGAGATAGTTGGCAATGTAGAGATGCCCAAATTTGGATCTGGACAGAGACGGTTTTAGGATAATTTGGTGAACCAAATTAATTGGGATTGATATGAAACTTGTCAAGATGATCTCATATGTCATATGTGACATGCTATAATTTTCTTGGATTTATTTGAGAATATTTCTTATAAAAATATTTCAAATGCTTGAAATAGGCAGAAATGGTTTTGAAGGGTTTTGTCCGATATTTTGAACATGACCATGTGTTTAAACTCCTATATATGGACAATATATGTCCACTGAATTTTCTTAAACTTTCTCAAATATTTTTAAAGCATAAAAATATTTTTTCATTATAAAAGACCATTTCTGGCCTGAAGAAAAAGCCTTTAAATAAAAATGGGAAAATAATCTATAAAATAATATTATGTTGTTTTGGGAAGTCATATATATAGTAGGTCCCAAATAAAGCATTTGGGGCAAAATAATCCACACAATTTGAGGACTTGTAGTACAAACCTCAATTCAGGGGTTTGGGAAAACCTAATTTGAATAAATCCATTTTGGCCAAAATAATATTTCATAAAAATATTTTTATGTCCTATACACATGGCATGATCATTGGGCAAAGATTTGGAGCAAGGAGATGAGTTTTGAGAGTAGGAGGGATTTTATTAATATAGAGCACCCACGAGCAAACAAGCAATCATCAATCAAGTCAAGCATCAGTAGCAGAGAAAAAGTTTTAATTAGCCCTAATTTTTGAGTCATGTTAACTTAGTCATGAGGCAAAACACAGGGTGTGACAGACCTACCCCCTTACAAGAATCTCGTCCCTGAGATTCCTAGGCTAGGCATGGGAAAGATTCAGAAATCCAAGGGCGGGTAGTCTCCACGTTCCATGTTGATTCTGCTTCGACCTGGTTGTCCTTCTGGACCTTGAACTGTCTGGTAGCATGTCTTCGAGTGCATCATTGACTTCATCTAAGGTTGAACGGGGTTCTTGCAATATGTTAGGCTCACCTAAATGTCAAGGGCTTTGCGAACGAGGTCCGGGCAAGGGTCTAGCTTGCGGGTGTATTCCATAGTCGGAATACGGGGCAAGGTAATGTGTATGTGTGTTGGTCCTGGGGTTGCTCATGTTGGTTAGTGACATCTAGATGTCTCGCATTAGAATAGAAGGGTCAAGCCTTGGTGCAGCTTCTCGTTGACATGGAACTCCTCATCTTCCTTAAAGCAGGAGATCTTCAATCGTAGGTGGTCTTCATCCTTGAGACTGTTGAAGCGTGTCATCGTCGGCTTCTCATTGAGACCTTCTACTTGAGTAAGTTGCCCAGGTAGATTCTTGATTCTCCTTTGGTCATTTGTCCTCGTCGTCGCTGACGCGGGTCTTTGAGTGTTTGGTCTACTTATCTCTTCGTAGCCATCATGGCAAAGGTTTGGGTCGAGCCTCATCCCTAAGACTAAGCGTAGATACTTGGTGCCAAAATGGGTCCTACCATCTGGGAAGGTTTGTGAGGGTTTCTAAATAACCTGACTATCCAGAAGTATAGAACAGTCATTTAGTCCCCATGGTCTGAGGCTTGGCAAGCGGGGTGAACTACCTCTGATAGGTGGTTTACCATGATAGGGTTAGGGTTTATGCCCTAGATTGTCAAGAAGGGGCTGCAACGAAGCCATGACAGTTGTGCACTCCATTCCAGGCATCTGGAGGGAGTAGGGACGTCATGCTCACCGTACACCGTCAAGGTGGTGGAGTGAGAGGTGTTGTCCACTTCTTGGTTCCTTCCTAGTCAAGAACTGGTATGTGACCACTTAAAACAAGGGGATCCTCAGTCCTCTCGATGTTCAAGGACTTCGTCGTGCTTGAATGTCGGTGCTTCTTAATATAGTCTAGTTTATGTAGTCGGTAATGGAGTGGTGGTTGACTTCTCTTGCTTCTTCTTCGTCGTCATGGTTTGTCAACCGTAGTGGCTCTTCATCTTGCTTGGGCAGGAATGTCTTCTACTGTAGGGTGGGTACTTCAAGTAGTCCAACCCTTTTCAAGGTGAAGCCTTATAGTTGAGAGGCATGGTAATTAGTGTTCCTGGGGCTGGTCCAAACGAGACTAAGGTGTTCCTTCTCTTATTGGGTAAATAAGTATGTCATCTCGGAAAGTAACAACCTATTCCCCCAACTATCACATAAACACATCGCTCATTGGATACATGAGAGGAGTGGGCATTTGCTCCGGATGGTCACTAGTTCAGAGGTTCATGATGCAACGCAATCTAGTTCTTCGTGTCCACCTTCCTTATGAATAGGATTGGTGGTGGTCAAGGTGGAGTATTGTCCATAGTCTAATGACTGAGAGCCAATACCTATGGTCATAATCCAACCATATTATGGCTCAGTAAAGCTTCGGGGTTTCAAGGAGCTTAGGATGTGAGTGAACGTCTAACATCTTATCCTCGAGCACGATTATTAGATGCCAATAGTCCTACTATTTACTCCAAACAAAATCACTCTATACCATCGAAGACATTATCTCTTATATGTCAACTCCAATGACTCTCACGCTATTCAACTCCAAGGTTTGAGAGAAGGACTATACCCAAAATCTCATAGCTAACTCATATATATCCCTATGTAAAAATCCTTGGGAAAGCATACAAGCCGCTAATCTTGATCATGACACTACCAATCCAAGATCTTGTTTCCTTCCTACGAATCCAACTAATCGATCCACGAATACCATCCACTATTACATGACCTATTATTGCTACCAATCCAATACTGGTGTCGTTCCATATATCTTCAGATTTCCTAAATCCCCAAATTTCAGAAAGAACTAACTCATCCCAGTATAACCAGCAACTCCCACCATGATGATAAAGCAAACTCCAAAGTTAGGTGCATATGGATGCTAGAATCAATTCTGACAACCATCCAATATTCTTGGTTTGTCTTCCACCGAGAAACATGGTATCAAGATCAAGATCAAGATCATCGGGCTAAATCCAATTTACTCCAAACCATATGGTTTGATTGATGTTGAGCACCTATTAGAATCACCTATTTAAATTCAAGGTTTGCATCTAGTAAGAATTTCCTGGTAGGTACTCCTGTTGCTATTGTAACATCATCAATCCACTATCAATATTACCAACCAAAGTCAAGTCATTTATCCACCAATAATTTCAGCATGAGATCATATTTTTCCTACTAATCCAATTTGCTCAAGGGACAAGTAAGTTATGCTACTCTATCCATCTTGATCCACCAAGATCGTCTACCAACATTAAGCCTCATAATCCACCAAAGGGTCTCAACTGCTTCCTCAAGACATCTATTATGGCTAAATCAAATCATTGTCCATAAATAGTATATCCTCTGAATGATCCTTCCTATGGCATCAAGATTCTAGTGCTAGCATAGGAATGAAGGATGTTTATTCACCATGATCACTAGCTCCATAATGAACCCAGTGCTAAGCAGGGGTTATTGAAGCAATAAGTGCTCTCGCAAATCCGTGTATTAAATACATGATTAGATGGTTGCGCTAGGGAAGCTTGTGAGATCTAGGTTGGGTTAGGGAGGGGTTTCCAATCTTGAGAGAAAAACATAACCCTACGGGGTTGCATCTGGTTGAGTACGTGGTAGTCGAAGTCTTCGGTGTCAGTTGTTTGTCAATGTGGATCCTTGGTGCATCTTGTCTTTCTGGTCTTCAGTTGAAAATATGAGGGAGAGAAAGTAGCATCGAGAGCAGTGCCTAAGGGGGTGGTATAGTGCAACTGCAATTAAGCAAGTGCCAAAAAGGCCAAACACAAACATCAAGGTAAGGTAGGTGATATAGTCGCGCACTTGTTGCCTAGGGCAAAAGTGTGACCTACACCAAAGCACAAACAAGCAAAACAAGCAACACACATCATGGTTCCATTTGAACCATCATACGGACTCGACTTCGCATGGGGGACACACGACCTATCCTACCCTAGGGGTCCTCGGACTCAGTAGTCGTGCTTGTTTCATGTCTTGGAGAGGAGTACGCTCAGTCTTTTGGGTCTTCTTTAGTTGTCGCTATGTCTCTGGTTGCTGTTCGCCGAAATGATCCTAGTTGCGCCTGAAGAGTCCTTGACAACTTCGGGTCTGATCAGTTAACGACAAAGGTGATTCTTCATAGTTGTTGTTGACAAGGTCTTCTGGTGTCTTCGTAATCGTGAGAATGCCTTCTTGTCTTCTGAGATGTCAAGGGTTCCAGATAGGCAATGTCTTATGCAATGACATTAACAAGGCATGGTAGAGTTGTATCATGTCGGTCTCGTTGATGATATCATCAGCACAAAGAGCGGGGGACGACTAGGACCGTTTTCCTGCTCACTATAGTGAGGCGGACCAGATGGTGAGGTCCTCATCCACCGATGGTTGCCGATACGTCATTGGAAATGACAGGATTGCTCTATTAGTGTTGCATATAATGGTCATGCATATCTTACGCCCTGATCATCGCAAGCCAAGGCTGCATCATCCTGAGGCAGTGTTGAGGGTGTCACCATCATCCAAGTCTTGACATCCTCATCCTTCGAGAGGGCATCTTCTGTTGGTATCTCCTTGTCTAGTTTCGCCATCTTGTGTCCAATATATGTGGGGGAAAGTTTGGCAAGGTGGCTTCCTTCCATGTTACCTATGAGGATTTCAAGGGATCCAGTGGTCATGGACATAAGGATACTAATGACCATTGCAAAGTTTTGAAAAAGAAGACAATGAGAGTCAAGAGAATAGGGGTGGAAGTGCTAAGGCAAAATCCTCCGTTTCCTTTAAAAAATTAGGAGAGGTGAGAAATATAAAGGATTTGCAAATGATTTTGAAGGGCTCTGGAAAATAGCTCTATCCTAACTAACGTCCATGCTAACTAAGGTCTTCCTACAATCAGGATGGCTCTAATCCAAGCTCTATGAGGACCCCTCACTCATGAGTCGTGATCACCTAATGTACGTGCATAGTGATCCTAGAGATCAACGCTCACTAAACACACAGAAACTAAATAACAAGAGTCTTACATCGATTATATATCGATTTACTCATATATGGAATTTATGGCCAAGTCTTCATATGGTTTCAACGGAGATCTTCAACAATAGCATGAACCCATGCCATCCGCCTAAACCCTAAAGGCATTCTGACTAGGAAGCGTCCTAGTTCGCATGTTCGTCACCATCGAACTCTTCGCCAAACTCATGTTCTTCCATGCCTGGCCAATTAAAAAACCGGTGGCAAGCCAATGTGTACTTTGAATTTACTCGCAAGAAACCCATGTGTGGAACAAGGTACAACAATTCATGATACAACACTAAGTAGGTAAGTTTTGCAGAAAGCTAATTTGAGTGCAATGACATGATCAAATATCTATGTAAGCATGCATCAACAGTTGGTAGACATCCGACTGAACAAGTTATTGATATCATCATAAACAGGGGTTGCACATCTCATGTTCATCATCATGCCATGTCATTGGACTTGGCTCAAGTATCAACCTTGTGTCATCCACACACACACACACCAAGTTTGTGAAAACATCGGACGCAGTTTAAGCAGGACCTCCAACTGTCCATGACCATGGACACGGCTATTCGAATAGTTTTACACTCTGTAGAGGTTGCACACTTTACCCACAAGACTCGGGGAACTTCCTTGTCATCCACGACTCGCGGTATATTACATACCCGAGGTAAGCACCCCGAACAATGCCTTTCCCCTAGCTATACTAAACAAAGAGTCCACTCATTGGTGTCATCCCTCATTATATACATCACATGTATCATCCATGAGGGCACGCAACGGTGTGCCCGGTGCATGTTAAGACAGCGCATGATCGTCCATTCCGGTATGACCATGTATCGAGAGTGACCACTTCACTCCCGCCACTAGTAATGCGGGCTCTATGCTACTACCCACCAAGGTAATCAACAAAGCCCCGTCCCATAAGGGGTATCGTGGTTGTGCAGGTAAGGTTCGGACACTCGGCAAATCTTAAAACTCTCCGTTTTTGAAAACACACACACAACTTGCTCCTGTACACCACTTCGTTATACAGTGGTTACCTAGCTCATCATCATCTCCCTCGGACATTAGTGGCACCCTAAGGGGTTTTCAAAGTGTCTTTCAAATCATCTTGTTTCCAACACCATGCATATTCCCATCCCACTTGCATAGCAACTACTAGCAACCTAACTACTCCCACTCGCACAACCCTCATAAGGATGGTAGGGTCATGCACGATGCAAGTATGAACGGAAAAGTATCGGAGGCATCCCACCCAAGGAGGGGGTACCTCACCAACATGATCAACATCACGGAAATAAGTGCTATATGCCATGCAAATAAAATGGATTCTTAGCCAAGGTCAAGGGCTGCTTGCCTGGCTCGCAAAGTCTTCGAGGTCTTCACACGCTTCTCGTCCACTCTGAGCACTTCATCTACTTCGTCAACAGTCGTTGGAAACAACCGCAATAAGCAACACAACAAGCAGAGAAATAAAAGTGCTCTATAAATAGGAGTTTTATTTTTCTAGGACAGCTCTGGTCATGTGACAAATAACCAAGGAGGTTTTGATGGATGTGGGGCAAGGGGGAGTTTTGAATGGTGGAAATGCAGGAAACGATGATCCTATAAGATGTCCACAGAAAATATTTTTGTAAAAAAGAGTGGATGGACCCAACAAATAGGGCATGATTTTAGGAACTTGTGGGAAGCGGTTTCACTGGATTTGGAGTTGGCATGATTTTCCTAGGGATTTGCAAAGTGGATATATATGAAGAAATGGCCCAATATTTCACATAGCAGAATAAGTGTGAGAAAAACAAATGTTCATCACTTAGTGCATGAATTTAGATCCACCTTGGAACTTCAATCACTCCATTTGGAGTTCATAAAAATTCCCTAGGAATTTACAAAGTGGGGTTCCACACGGTTCATATTCAAATTTGAATTTGAACTTAGCAAAAAAGTGTTTTGGAAAAATGTGCAATGCACATATTTGGTTAGGCAATAATTTTAGGAATCTATAGGAATTTGAATCAATTGATTTGGAGTCAAAATGATTATTCTATGGATTATTTCATTTCTCTATCATAAGAAAAAGATAAAAGAATATTTACTAGTTGGGCTAAAGGGCGCACAGGGCGCTGGATAGCTAATGGGGTCGGGCTAGAGGTGGTGACACCAAAAGCGTATTCCAGGGAATACGCTTCCCCGAGGTGAAGGCAGCTTCCACTATCCTCACCTCCACTTAACAGGGCAGGGGTCCACCCGTCGGCCTCACTAGCCGGCCGACAAGCTGGGCCCGTGGGCTGACGAGGCTTCTTCTTCCTCCCGTCGATGGGAGCCAAGGGAGCTTCGCTCACATCCGTCGACGCTACTGGCCACCGTTCCGGGCGCCAGAGCCACTGCCAGGTTCAGCAGGTCGGGGCACACCGGTCGGTACTAGCCACGCATGACGGGGAAGGCTGGGTCGAGGAGGGCGTTGTCCATGGAGGACGTAACCATTGGTGTTGATGGGCAGGGGAGCCATAGTGGCGGTGAGGAGAGCTGGGGGGAGGAGGGAGACCTCAAGGGGTCTAGGGTCGGCTCAGGGTCTCTTGCGGGGGGGCGGGAGACAGAGGAGGCACGGACGTGCTCGCGGCCATGGCGGCGGCCTTGCCGGTTGTTGGGGTGGACGAAGAGCTCGGGGGGAGCCAGAGGATGGCCTGGGAGGTATGTGGGACAGATAGAGAGCAAAAGGGGATCAAAGGGGTGCTCGGGAGAGGTAGAAGTAGAGGTGCGACGAAGGGGGCTCGGGAGCGCCTCAAATGCACTTTGGGCGCGGCGATCACACGTCCCAAAGGGTCTTTGGAGCTTTGCGAGCATCGGGGAGGGGCGTGGGAGGCAAGGAGGGATTCCCCGGCGCGCGTGGATGCTTTGTCGAGGACGGACGCGAGCTACATGCCAATGGTCAATGGTAGGGCATCGTTTCTGCTGGCCAATGGTGTGGTCACCACGCCAAGGGATGTCCATTACGCCAGGTTGGTCGGCCAAAGATGTCTAGCATCCTAGGCACACATGGAAAAGTACATGGGTGAAGTTTTAAAGGAACTGGGACTGGTTGAGCTGGGTTTTTACTACTGGCAAGTTTGCTGCAGCAAACTTGGGGCTCATCCAAGGTGTTTTTATTGTGGAGCATAAGGGTTAAAAGGTTTTCTGGTGATTTTAGGCATGGCAGGAGAAGGCTCACACCTAATCTTAGCTCAGGGAGATCAATGTACAAGGTACATGTTGTTCAAGGCTATAATATCTGCCAAATACTTGTTTTTGAGGAGCTGCTCATATTTTCCACATGAGCATGCCATATTTGGGTTTGTAAATGTGCATTAACATGCCAGAGGTGTTGTGGTAAAACTTGGGGGCAGTTGCATGCATATAATAATGGGAGAGAGGAAGAAAGCTCCGGCCAAGGCTACTCAAACAGTAAAAATGAGGGGGTTTACCCACCAATAATTGAGTTGAGGTCATGGCTTCCTTACTGGAGGTAAAAGAGGTATGTGAGTGACTGTGGTAAAAGTTTGAGAGCAAAGAGAATGGTAGAAGGGGTCCAAATAGAGGTTTTACCAAATCACCTGAAGGTGTTTGATATTGTTTTGGGCAAGTAAAAAGTCCTCCACATGTTGTGGGTTTTAACAGGATCAAATGATGGGTAAAAATAGGAGTGATCACAAGTTTTGAGCTTACTTGAGAAAAGTTGTCAATACAAATGTTGTAAACCCTAGAAATGGGCAAAAATGGATTTGCTTAGATCTAGCTATGCAGATCCATTCTACTTGATGTACCACTTGATGTGGTAGCATTATTTAGGTATTAGAGGATACCAAAAAAGTTTGGGGCCAAATGGGGAAACTTGACAATTCCAACATTTCCAATTACTGAAATCAACATAAGTGGGTTTGGGGGGATTTGGACAAGTGGATTTGTTCTCCTTGATGCACCACTTGGTGTGGATGCATTATTGGAGTATTAGAACATGTCCACAAATTTTGAGATCAAATGGAAACAGTTGGCAATGTAGAGTTGCTCAAATTTGGATCTGGACAAAGAGGGTTTTAGGATAATTTGGAGAACCTGGTCAATTGGGATTGATATGAAACTTGGCAAGATGATCACATAAAAGACCATTTCTGGCCTTAAGAAAAAGCCTTTAAATAAAAGGGTAAAATAATCTTTAAAATTAATGTTTTGTTGTTTTGGGAAGTCAGATATATAGTAGGTCCCAAATAAAGCATTTGGGGAAAAACAATACACCCAATTTGAGGACTTGTAGTACAAACCTCAATTAAGGGGTTTTAGAAAACCTAATTTGAATAAATCCATTTTGGCCAAAATATATTTTATAAAAATATTTTTATGTCCTATACACATGGCATGATCATTGGGCAAAGATTTGGAGCAAGGAGATGAGTTTTGAGAGTAGGAGGGATTTTATGAATATAGAGCACCCACAAGCAAACAAGCAATCATCAATCAAGTCAAGCATCACAAGCACAGAAAAAATTTAATCGGCCCTAATTTTTGAGTCATGTTAACTTAGTCATGAGGCAAAACACAGGGTGTGACACGGACTGGATGAGTTGGCAGTGTTGGATTCCTCAGCTAGCAACGACATGCGCGCTGAGCTCGATAAGGAGGCGTTGATCGATTCCTTGGTGAAGCTACTGGAGAAGAGCGATGCCTCGGTTGACAAGGCAACCAGCCTCGTGGTGAAACTTACGGATGAGAAATGACGCTTGGAAGAAATTTCTCGAGAAGAAAAGTTACTCGGAGGGGAGGCTGAAAGAACTCATCGAGGAACTTTTGGAAGACTTGGCGAAGCTCCACATCAAGCACGAGGGGGTGTTGAAGGATTTTGTGGTGCGTGTCAAGAAACTTCATGCGTGCGTGACGCAGACCATCGATGCTCTCGAGCAAACAGCCTGCGCCATGGCCTCAATGCGGAAGATGGAGGAGGAGAGGCGAGAGGAGATGGAGGTCGTGGAGGCGATGAAGAAGGAGATTGAGGAACTCCGCACCCAGCAATCCATCAAGAATTAGATAAAAGTGGCCCAAATCATTTTTTCGGTCTTCCTTCTTCAGCCTCTTTCTTCTTCTTTTGCCCCTGTGTCTTTGGGGAGTTGCCGCATGTGGCATTTTTTATTATCCTGAATATGTAAGAAAATTATTATCCTTTGCCGATGTGAATTTGTCGTTATATTATTTCGTTCGTGGGTACATGTATACGAGTCAAATTCTCAGTGAGGCACTAACAAAACAATGGTTACGTTCAACAGGGCAATAGGATCACAAGTATACTAGTTGCAATCAAAAACAAAAAGGAAACTAGTTCGTTCCACCAAGCACATTGACCGCATGATAAAAGCGGGTCAGACACAATTAATTTGGGAGCATGGCGAGCGAAGGGTGGAGGTCAAAGTCTTGCTTCCTGATGAGTCTGCGCAGCAGACTGATCTCTTGTGTCCCGTCGAGCCTGCGCGGCGGACAGCTCGCACGCATCACATCGGGCCTGCATTGCGGAAAGCTTGCATGTGACTATCATCAACCAACTGCACGCACGCCCCCCCCCCCCCCATATCAAGTAAAAAATGGATGTGTCACACCAAATAGTTACCATACAAGTTTTGTATTTACTAGAATTCAAAAAATAAGATTATCAAGGATTGCGGTCGAGCTATCATGCCTAAATGTTTCTAATTCATTAGCATTCGTTGCATGGGACCTAAGCGAGAAACTAGGGACACAAAAATGATTTTCCAGCGAATTTTCACGCACTAGAGCATGAATTCTAGACAAACTTTGGGGTTCTTGTGGATTTAAAAGCTACTATTCTCAATGTTTGCGCCTAGTCACGACGCCAAAGAAACTCAATGTTTGGCGCCCTTTATAGATTAATTGAGTTCTTCACCTTAAGTGCATGCCTAGAAAACTCAATATCATTTCGACCACAAATGTGACATGTTCCCTATCGAAACCACGATGCTTCTCATGGGGAGCTCCAATTTGTAAGAGGTTTTTCCCAAAACTTGTCCTAGATTGGTCAAAAAAATAACATGTCTTATAAGTGTCGTGTCATGACACCGGGGTAAGTTTCAAGAATTTCAGACGAGATTTATGGGAATTTGAATGCAAGTTTCTCAATGTTTGCGGCCTAGTCACAATGTTGAGATGTTTGTACTCATTGCATGGGACCTAAACAGGGGCCCAATGACATAAAAATGGTTTTCTAACCCATTTTAGTGCCCTGGAGCATTCGCTTGTGGTTCAAATATGTATTATGCACGTTAAATTGATAGAAAAGCTCAGTTAATGTATAAAGGGTGCCAAATGAGCCCTACATAATTCCACATTGTAGCACCGCCATTGTAATAGTCTATGTTGCATGTAGAAAAATATCAAGGCAAGAAGAGACAATGAATGTCGTTCCCTCCACAGAGGTGGCGTGTTCCGTATCGAAACCATGATGCTTCTTGAGAAGTTCCGGTGTGCAAGTGACTTATTCCCAAACTTGTCCCAAATTGGACAAAAAAGTAATCATGTCGTATAAGTGTTGTGTCATGACACAGGGTGAGTTTCGAGAATTTCAAATGAGTTTGGGATTTATGGGGATTTAAAACCCAAGTTTTTAATGTTTGCAGCCTGGTCACGACACTGAGATGTTTGTAATCCAGTCTCGTTCATTGCATGGGACCTAAACAAGGAACCCAAGGACTCAAATCTGTTTTTCAACCCATTTTGGTGACATGGAGCATGTGCTTTTAGTTCAAATTTTAATTATGCACCTCAAATGCCTAGAAACTTAATTAGTGTAGTATACAAAAGGCCAAATGAACCATGAATAATTTATAGCAGTTCGATATGCCCGCCTGGAGCCCGTGCATGTGTAAGCACGTTGTGCCCATGTGTCGTGCTACCTTGAGATTCCTTCTTTCATAAGTTATCCAAATTATATTAAAATGGTTTTATATCCAAACACACTTCTCCCACGACTCCCCTAATCGGTTTCCCATGGAAGGGCCGATCACGTCATCAACCTCCTGGATGAGGGGGACGAGATGGAGCAGGATGAAGAGCAGGCAAAAGCGGCATCGCGCCATCGAGCTAGAGCGAGA
Organism: Hordeum marinum; assembly: GCA_022496015.1. Lineage (NCBI taxonomy): Eukaryota > Viridiplantae > Streptophyta > Magnoliopsida > Poales > Poaceae > Hordeum > Hordeum marinum. The sequence continues at coordinate 341,477,189 of CM039678.1, forward strand.
CGTCATCATCAGAACATGCAGGCGTCCGCAAGCGCCACCATTCCACCATCGCACACGGTATCTAGTACTACCAGAAACATGTGCGATACATAACTGGTCCTGCGAGGTGCACATCGGGCCACCCCTTATAAATGATAGGAGGCAACCTTTATCAGCAAGTTACAGCTTCCCACCCCATAACCGATTCGAATGGAACTCAGAAGTTAAACATGCTTTGGGTGGAGTAGTTCAAGGATGGGTGACCGGTTGGGAAGTTGCTAGATCTCAAGGTTCAAATAGGCGGTGTGATATGATCACGACAGGTGTTTAGTGGTAAATGCCTGTAGTGATATGTCATTCCGGTTAAATAAATCTTGAGGTCCTTGTTTTGAAAATATTTGGAGCTATTTTCCTTTGTGGACCATGCCTTTCAAAAAATTCTAAGTGATTTTTTTGCTGTTTCAAAAATGTGTATGTGTGTGTCAACCCATGATTTTCTTTTGATATTTTCAAAATGTGTGTGTGGACCATGCCTTTGAAAAAAATGAGTGATTTTTTTCCTTTTCAAAAATGTGTGTGTCAACCCGTGATTTCCTATTATTGTTTTGAAAAATGTGTGTGTGCGCGTGTGCTATTTGTGTGTGTGTGTGGACCATGCCACCGTTGTGCGGTTTCCGATGACAAACCTATCGGTGGCCATTTAGGGGTTGTCATGCCTTTTACTCACAAACGCTGGAACGCCAAGGATGGGTGGCGGTGTGTGTCTGTGTGTGCGCCTGCATGTGTGTGTGTGTGGACCATGTGCCTCTTCGTTGTGCGGTTTTCAACGACACACCAATCGGTGGGCCCCTAGTATATAGTGTTTGTCATCCAGCTTTGACTAACCATGCTAGAACGCCAAGGATCGATGGGTGACATATGTGTGCACATGTGTGTGTGCGCACATGCGTGTGTGCGCACACGCGTGTGTGCGTGTGTCGGGGGGTGCATGCGTGTGTGCACGCGCACGTGTGTGTGCGTGTGCGTGTGTGTGCATGCGCGCGCGTGCGCGTGTGAACCCATGCATGGATGTGTATGTGGACCATGTGCCTCTCCATTGTACGGTTTTCAACAAGACACCTATCGGTTGGCCCCTAGCATATAGGGTTTGTCATCCAGCTTTGACTGACCATGCTAGAACGCCAAGGATCGATGGTTGCCGTATGTGCACACGAGTGTGTGTGTGTGTGTGTTTCGACCATATGCACGCCTCCATTGTGCAGTAATCGACGACACACCTCTATATCGATGAGCCGCTATGTAGGGTATATATATATCATCCATTTGACTGACAACTGGAACGTCACCCTAGCTATGTGTCATGTGTGTGGGGGTGAGGGTGGGGGGAGGGGATCGATGTATACGTCCATAATGACCTAGGTAGTATATATAACCAATCTTAAGGGGGTATAAATGTCGAGTTATCTTAGCTAGGTGCATGCCACGTCATAGCTAGTGTTGTGCATTGTAAACACTGGACCATGCCATTTTCCTATATACATTTGGCCATATGCAGGGGGGTGATGTTCTTCTAGCCTCGCTCAACCGATCTTCGATGACACGCCAACTCATGGGACCGTGCAATCTATATATCCCTCTTGTCCGACAACAATATGTGATGGTTTAGCCAAATTAAGGTATAAATTCTCTTGGTTATCTTACGACGACTCATACATGGATAAACGTGTGACAAAGTTTGAACCAGGTCATGTGTTAATAGACCCCCTCCTCCGGCACATAGTGTAGGGGGCAATACCCTATGTTTGTCATGAAACCCTTTTCTGTCACACTAGACACTTTTAGGCATGCACATATATATGTATCATGTGCCACACATTAAAGTTGCGCATTGCGAATTTAAACATGACAACACCATGTTCGTACACACACATATAATATATATATATATATATTCATCCATTCCTAAATTCAAGTTTTTTTAGAGATTTCACTATGAACTATATACATATATATGTATATATAAGCGTACTTAATTTAGAGTGTAGATTCACTTATTTTACCCTATACATATATAGTTCGTACTGGAATCTCTAAAAAGACATACATTTAGAACGGAAGGACTATATATTTGGGGCCCTAGCGGGCGTGGTTGTGTTTTGACCCTCTCATGCGGGGATTTTTTTTGGCCGTTTACCCCAAAGATGTTATTATCTAAAATAGAAAACGAATCCAACGAAACAACTGTATGCGGTGGTATCCCCAACAAACACGAGTGTGCTACTCTAACCGTGTGCGATGCCCATACACTTCAAAATCAGCCTTGCGTAGTGGTTGAACCACAATCGTCAGCCAGTGCAAAGGGGTAATGTGCACAGTAAAAACCCAAACCCGACAACGACCTATAAAAGATCTCGCTGACTGCGGCTAACAACTAAGTTTTTCCATCGATAGTTCGCCACCACCACCACACACACCAATGGAACCAGTGCTCAACCATGGGGATGTGCATGGCGTCGTCTTGATAATGTTGGGCGACGACGTGATAGAGGATTCCGACGCGTTGGCCGCCATGGCGGGCAACGGCAAATAGCAAGCTGCCGCGACAGACGACGACGGGATAGAGGATTCCGACGCGCTATCCTCCATGTCGATCAACAGTCAACCGTCATCTGCCGCGGCCGACGACGACAGCGGCAACGACCCCAAGTTTTAGTGTCGGATGTAGATGGCTATCGCTTTGTACTTCCAGGGATCGGGCCTTGATGCATTCCTGCGTGAGGAGGACGAGCGATGTCTCATTATCAATGTGGAACGATCTATTGCATCTGTAGATGCCATCCACAACGCGGCTAGGGATCTGAAGCGGCAGAAACGGTGGGAGGGTGCAAAGAGGAAGCGATTGATGAAGAACTCAGATGCAGAGGGCAAAAATAGGCAGGAGCAGGACCAGAAAGCGGTGGACCAGGCCGCCGCATGCCTCTCAGCCGCATTGGAGGCCAGTGCAGGCTTTGTAGCTGTGGCGGCAGCCCTGGCAGCGACGGCCGCTGTGACCAGGGACGCAGCTATTGATGCCATGATAGCCTCGTCGACAGCGGCAGGCCTGGTGAGAGGCGTTGTGGTCGCTCCAGCCGAGGTAGCCCCGCCGGTCTCTGCTGTGGAACCAGTGGAGCTCATCGACTTGACAAGCTCCTCTGAATACTCGTTCTGAGCCGAGGAAGGTCATGACGACGGTGGAGGCGCGGTGTTTATATGCATCCATGGCGTAGTTAATATTTTGGGCAGTTCATATTCATGTAAATTGATGAAATGTTTGTAAATTACTGAGCGTATGAACTAGTGTCAACTAATCCGCTGCAAAATAAGGCATTTTGTGGTAAAAAAATTGCCAAATGTTTGTGTCGTCTGTTTGTGGGCATGTGGAAATTTAGGATGAATTTCATGTCTGTGACTGAAACTGAGGATGAACCATGTGAGATGAACCCGCCTTGTGAAATCTCGGGAAGAACTACCTGCCTTGAGTGATGCAAAAAATCGTTGTTTCGCGGCACGACATTACGTTACAGTGTACACACTTTATTATGTTTGGACCGTGTGCGATCTTGGTTGCTCCCGCCCTGCTCGGCTCCTTTACCAAATTTAAGTGGAAGCGTATTTTTTTCAACTGCATGCGGCCCTCCCTCGTCCACCGCACTGACCCTATAGTAAAATTTCAACTGCCGAGGCATTTGAACCGTCGCCATCCCTCGTCCACCACCATCTCCACCCACACCCATTACTACTAAAATTTAAAGCAATAGCGGCACATCCACGAAGAACCCCCCCCCCTAGTCCACACAACACCCTCCCCCTCCCCTTCCTCCCCCGCTTGAACCCTAGCCCGCCCCCACTGCCGCCTTCCACCACCAACCTCAACCGGTCTGCCCGTACCTCATACCTAAACAAGTTCAGGGTCCCCACCGATCCACATACATCATCGCCACCCTGAGTTTTAAGATGAAGTCGGTGGTGTCCCTTTCCCCTAGCTCCCCATCCCATACTCTAGAGAGTCATAGCTATATCAGCCCGACCACATCTCCCGTGTAGCTTGAGGAGTGTACGAGAAAAAGAGGTCTATCATGACCTCTCCACCGTACGCTAGCGAGGTGGGCGCCATTTGCACCGACCCTTCGATCTCAAGCGAACACCTTGCCACTGAAACTGGTGAGGACGTTGACTACGTTGCCATGTCGAAGGCTTCAAGTCTATGGGCTCGCGTATTCCTGTATCTTAGGAGAGCCGGCTACGACATCAAGATCGTCAACATCTGTAACGCCCCGGACACACCCGCTGGTGGTCGTTACTCATGGTGGGATCTAGACTGGCCTCACACATCAATACTAGCCTTTTCTGCGCACTTTGTCCTCACTCATGCGCACCTGGGACCAACTTCCCGGTCGGTCACCCATCCTAGAACTACTCTGCACCCGGGACCAACTTCCCGGTCGGTCAGCCATCCTAGAACTACTCCAAGTCAAGCACGCTTAACCTATGAGTTCTGTTCAAATGGGCTCTCGGAAAAGAAGGAATTCCTTACTGATATGAGCAGTCTATCATCCCTAATATGCTAGGTTATCACAAACACCACCACTCAGAAGAACCGACGTCCTCGTCGGGTCACACGAACGTTCCCTCTTGGCACAAACGTCTGTGCTTCTAGTCCGATACATGTGTCATTCCGTGTGTCATGACGGGTCACAAACTTCATGAACAACATGACCGCGCACCTGTCGGCAAACATCCGTGTAACCGCAAGGGTCGGCTCTGACACCAACTTTGTAACGCCCCGGACACACCCGCCGGTGGTCGTTACTCCTAGCGGGATCTAGACTGGCCTCACACATCAATACTAGCCTGTTCTGCGCACTTTGTCCTCACTCATGCGCACCCGGGACCAACTTCCTGGTTGGTCACCCATCCTAGAACTACTCCAAGCCAAGCACGCTTAACTTGGGAGTTCTGTTCGAATGGGCTCTCAGAAAAGAAGGAATTCCTTATTGATATGAGTAGTCATGCCTATCCATTTTAAGGCATGAGGGCCTCGCAAGGGATAGATGCGCATCTTGCCGTTAGCAAGAATAGTATCATCACAGCATACAATACTGAACGAGATGAGTATACAAGATTGGCTTACACTCGCCACATGCTAACTTACAATGTCACTCAAATTGATATCATCAAGTTGAACACAAGGTCCGTCTACGGATGAAATCAAACGATAAAGCGGTTGCAAATGATACTATCAAGCTATCCCAATGATCATGACCAGGTCCTCTACTCATCCGGATACGTCACATACATCCTGCCTCTTTCCTCATCATATTCCCACTGGAGCTGGGTAAGATCATCCTGCACGTACTCATCTGAACCTGTACCTGGAGTTGTTGTAGTAAACTGTGAGCCACAGAGGACTCAGCTTTCATGTGTCTGGGTACCGAGACTATTCAAGCTTAAGGTTGGGATGGGGTAAGTGTTTAGTTTGCAGCAGCACTAAGCATTTGTGGTGGCTAGCTTACGCAAATGAAATAAATATGAGTGGCCTACGAAGAACGATCGAATCTAGTATAATCTCTATGAGATCCTGAACACCTACTTAGGTCAATCATAACCCCACCGTGTTCTCTCTCGGATCATGTTCACGAGCAGAGACGATCATAGTTACTCACACAGTTGGTGTATTTTATTTAGAGTTTACTTCAAGTTTGCTATAACCGGGTGTTAAACAAATATCCAAGTTGCCACATAACCGCGGGCACGGCTTTCCGAAAGATTTAACCCTGCAGGGGTGCTCCAACAAGTCCATCACAAATTACCACACTCCGCAGGAATAGCCTCGACCACGGAACTCGCAGTCTTCATAGGTAATTCCAAAGGAATTCCAACACCTCGAGAAACCCGAAGAAAGTCAAACTCCACACGCAAGACATTCGATAAAGGTAAAACAAATCCAGCAAGACCTCCCGACGTGTTGACGAACCCGATAAGAGCCGCTTATCTCATTCTCAGGACACGACAGATGAGCGATGGTTACCATGCCAATCACCGAGTTGCCATGGGTGGCGTTAATAAGCTGCTCTGGGTTGGACCAACACTCATGCGGAGCACTGGCCCGGGGGTTGATTAATTATCCACAGTTTTGCAAGACCCTATGCAATTTTATTAAGTTGTTAGCAAATGTAGTACCAATGTTGGGTCTTGCTAGACAAGTTTTAATCTCAATTGAATAAACAGGGGGTCCCCATAACAACCCCGAGCATGTTAGGAGCGCACAATATGGAAAACATAACACTGGTAACAAGGAACTAATGGCGGTAACAGCGGAACAAATCACTTAGCAAAAGGCCAAGCCTTCCACCAATACCTAGATATATATGTGCATTAAATTAAATAACAGAATTTATTGTGATATCCAAATCCATGTTATCACATGGAACAACCAGCACCTGCAACTAAAATGATATAAGAGGGGCTGAGCAGCGGTAACTTAGTCATTCAAAGGTTTGCTAGGATGTGGAGGTTAGAGGCTGTCATGGTAGTTAGGAGGCTGACATCAAGTGGTAGGTAGCACAATTTTAATGATAAGAGCGAGAAACTAACAAGCAAAAATAGTATCGGCATCCGGGTACGATCATCTTGCCTATTGGTTCTTCAGTGGAACAAGTAGTGGGATCCTCGTAGTGGTACTCTCCTGGGTCCTCGTATTTAGAATCAACACTCACTTCTACCCAAGAGAAACAGCAACAATAAACATCCAACCAAGGTACAATGCACAACCTAGATGATGCATGGTTCCTTTATGAAGAATTAACATGGCAACCCAAAACTAGTCATGTTTCACATGCAAAGTTTGCTCATTAATGAATCTGGACAGAACCTCATGTTAAGTTATTTAAACATGCATGATCATGGAAAATATGGTTGCATCATGCAAAATCGATAGAAATGCATATAAAGAACGCAAGAAACGGAGTTATGGTTCTCATGATACGCTCACGACAAGGTACGGAGGCAAAATCACAAGACCACCAAGCCATGGGCTAATTCTTGGCATTCCAATATAGCCACTGGATAGGTGATGAAAAACCAATCACAAAAGACTCAAAAATCATACAATTCCATGGAGCATATCTCCCACAAGCCACAAAACAATTAAACCCATAATCTGCCACAAAACAGCAACATAGCAACTTTCACAGCTCACAACTTGAGCTACAGGAAACCTACAGCCACAAACAAGAGATTCACAAAATCTACTCAACACACACATAAACTTATCCAACTACACAATCAGCAAAGGAGGCACACATCAATAAGCATGAAGCTATCAAGTTGACATGATGAAACAGTTTTCTGGGACTTGGTGAAAATTCCAATTTTTCTGTAATCTGCGATTATAAAGTAGCAAGTTGACAGCAGTAATTAAATATGCTAGAGAGCTCCTATTGGCGTGAAAATTAACAGAATGGTAGAAAGCAATATCTACTACAAATAACTAGCACTGAGCATGAGCAAATTCCCAACATGCAACTAGATGTCACCCACTCTTCATGGCATAAAAGTAACAGCAGATCCTCGGACTTGGTAGTTTTTAGCATGCTGAAACAGAAATATTAAGTAGGCAACTTAACATCATGTTCCCCACTTATATGGCAGGTTCTCATATTAAACAAAAATACCATGGCATACTAGATACAAAACACTGGCACTTCCTAGTTGACACACCTCCCAAAGCAAGCCTGGATTAATTCAAGCAAAAATGACAAAATGGCATCTCAGCTAAAATGAAAGATTTATGAACTTGCTCAAAAGTGAAATCTGAGAGTTCCAATGAGTTCATTGGCTCTTCCTACCCCAAAACCATGGGTCATACTCATATGCCCATGTGAAACCACAAGGCAACAAAAAATAACAAACTACCCACTCTAAGCATGGCATAACTACTCTAGATAGGAAATGCAATTAAATGGCATGAGCATGTTAGCAACTTAGATAAGAATGGAAGTGAAATGACAAAGCCTACATGACAAGCATATATCAACAAGGGTATGTCAAGTGGGAAAACCCACTAGTCCCCTAACACACATAAACACCCTACTCACACCATTACTAATAACATACCCAAGCTCTAAGTATGCCCAAGGCACATGAGCTCAAAACACCAAGATCATACCACCCAAGAAGGGGGGTGATCATCTACCACACATACACTCACCACTAATGCATCAAAGGCATAGAGCCTTAGACTCCACTCACTCTCACATAAATGTGTGTGTATGTAGAACATACACACACACTCTCATGTATCTACACCTGCGCGACTAAAACACACAGGCACCAGCTATCTGACAAAATTGAAGACGAAACAGGGCACCGGTGACAGGAAACGGCGACGACAACTCCGGCTACTACAGGGGCCTCCGGCGACACTAACTGACAGAGGAGGAAGGAGGCACATCTACGAATCCATTCCCGCGCTCATCTTGCGACAAGGAGGACGCTGGCGAGCTCAAGGCTCCACCTCACATGGTGGCGGCGACGCGCAGGCATGGCGATGAGCAGCAACGGCAACGAGCACGATGGCAACTACTCGAGGCAGGGAAGGGAGAGGAGAAGCGGATGCTCACAGAGGGGACAACAAGGGTGCGGTCGGAGCAGGGATGAGACGAGGGCGTCGACGGTTCGAAGCAGGGGAGGAGACAACGGCGATGATGTGGCGTAGGCGATGCTGGGCTCCCTGGCCCCTTCTAGCACTGGGATTCGGCCGCGGGATGCACCAGGACGCCGCTTGTCATCTCCGATGGCGACGAGACGGGTACCGGAGGCGACGACGACGAGCCGAAGAACCACCGGTGATGGGAGCACTCTCTAAACCTAACTACAAGGACTTACTGGAGGGGAAAGAAGAGGGGAGGAAGAAGGAAGAGGCTGGCGGCGGCGCGGGAGGACGCATGGAACCCTAGATGGGTAGGCGCGGACGCCGATGGCTATAAAAAGGGAGGACCCAAACGGCAAAGCGACGGTGGTAGCTCACGTCGACGCGGCCACCTGCCCTGCTCCCTCTCACTGAACTTGACAGAGGGGAACGGGAGCAGGTGGTCGTCCTGCTCTCGTGGGTTGGGCCGTGGGAGGCCCACCCACTCTCTCTCGCAAAACACTGCAGGAGGGTTTTTCTCACTTTTTAAAAAACAGCCGCATTCAAATAAATGCCTAGAGAAAAACAAAAGACTTTAGTGCAAAACAAAAATATTTTGCAAAGGAAATAATGTGCACTAGTTAACAAAAATATTCAGTTGATTTATTAAACAAGTAATTTTTAAAACTTATAAAAATGGCAGCTCCTGTTATTTAAACACAAAAGCAAACAAACCACAAACATCAAATGTATCATACTCACGGGCCACCTCCTAAACATTTTAAAACATTTTAATAAGGCAATTAATTCTGTTGTGAAATAATATGGGAAAGAAAGGCATTATGGTGAAGTTTAATTGATGAAAAGAAAGGAGGGGGAAGAAGGAGGAGTTGCACACATGAATTCCACCACACTCAAACACCTCACACACATATCCACTCACCACCATCACATCATACCAAGACACATGAAAACCACATGGTAAGAAGAATGAAATGATGCATGATGAAATGATGCATGAATGCACAACAACACATGGGAGACAAGTTGCAAAACATAACATAGCTCATGACACAAGATTCATACAAAGGGGTTACATGCCATAAATGGTAGGGACAGCACTTGGGCTGTCACAACTCTCCCACACTACAAGAGGATCTCGACCCGATATCTAGGAACAAAAGAAGTCCGAAAATTCGGAACGGAGAAGGTCCTCGCGTTCCCAAGTAGCTTCTTTGTCGGAATGGTGAGACCACTTCACCTTGAGGAATTTGATAGACTTGTTGCGAGTCTTACGCTCAGTTTCTTCAAGAATAGCAAATGGATGCTCATGATAAGAGAGATCTTCTTGGAGATCGATGTCTTGGAGGTCAATGGTCCGCTCAGGAGTCTTGAAGCATTTCCGGAGCTGAGAAACATGGAAGACATCATGCACATTCGCGAAATTTGGAGGAAGCTCTAGTTGATATGCAAGACCACCTCTCTTGCCAACAACATTGAAAGGACCAACAAAATGAGGAGCTAGCTTCCCTTTAATTCCAAACCGCTGAGTGCCCTTCATGGGACAGACTCTAAGATAGACTAGATCACCCGCTTGGAAGGAAACATCCTGATTTTTGTTATCATAATAACTCTTCTGTCGGGACTGAGATACTTTGAGGTTCTCACGAATGACATGGCACATTTCTTCTGCTTCAGTGATCATGTCGTTGCCCAATACCTGACGCTCACCGGTTTCAGACCAGTTAAGCGGGGTATGACACTTTCTGCCGTAGAGAATCTCGAAAGGGGGCTTGCCTGAACTAGCTTGGAAGCTATTGTTGTATGAGAATTCAGCATATGGAAGCAGTCTTCCCACTTCATGTCGAACGAAATCACACAGGTGTAACGCCCCGAACACACCCGCCGGTGGTCGTTACTCCTAGCGGGATCTAGACTGGCCTCACAGATCAATACTAGTCTTTTCTGCGCACTTTGTGCTCACTCATGCGCACCCGGGACCAACTTCCCGGTTGGTCACCCATCCTATAACTACTCCAAACCAAGCACGCTTAACCTGTGAGTTCTGTTCGAATGGGCTTCCGGAAAAGAAGGAATTCCTTACTGATATGAGTAGTCTATCATCCCTAATATGTCAGGCTATCACATACACCACCACTCAGAGGAACTCGGGTCATAGGAACGTTCCCTCTTGGCACAAACGTCTGTGCTTCCAATCCGATACATGTGTCATTCCGTGTGCCATGACGGGTCACAAACTTCATGAACAACATGACCGCGCACCTGTCGGCAAACATCCGTGTAACGGCGAGAACCTGGCTCTGATACCAACTTGTAATGCCCCGGACACACCCGTCGATGGTCGTTACTCCTAGCGTGGCTCTGATACTAACTTATAATGCCCCGGACACACCCGCCGATGGTTGTTACTCCTGGTGGGATCTAGACTGGCCTCACAGATCAATACTAGTCTTTTCTACGCACTTTGTCCTCACTCATGCGCACCCAGGACCAACTTCCCGGTCGGTCACCCATCCTAGAACTACTCCAAGCCAAGCACGCTTAACCTGTGAGTTCTGTTCAAATGGGCTCCCAGAAAAGAAGGAATTCCTTATTGATATGAGTAGTCTATCATCCCTAATATGCCAGGCTATCACAACAGGCTCTGAGCATATCTTTGAGGATCTCATTGACTCTCTCAACTTGACCACTTGTCTGCGGATGGAACGCAATGCTGAAATGGATCTTGGTACCCATAGCAGTCTGGAAGGACTCCCAAAACTTGGAAGTTAAGAGACTTCCACGGTCAGAAGAGATGGGCTGAGGAATACCATGCAAAGACACTATCCTTGACGTATACAACTCTGCAAGCTGAGCTGCCGAGATAGATTCTTTGACTGGCAGGAAATGAGCAACTTTTGACAGCTTGTCGATAACCACAAAGATGGCATCATTGCCTCTCTTGGACTTGGGAAACCCAGTTACAAAATCCATCTCCACATGATCGAATTTCCACTCTGGGATAGGCAAAGGCTAAAGAAGACCTGCTGGACGTTGATGCTCCGCCTTCACTCTGCGGCAAACATCACACTCATTCACGAACTGAGGAATTTCATGTTTCATGCGAGTCCACCAGAAGGTTTGCTTGAGATCCTGATACATCTTTGAACTGCCTGGATGAATGGATAGAAGAGAATTATGTGCTTCGTCCATGATAACCTTTCTGAGATCACCTTTTGGAACCACAAGACGGTCCTCAAAGAACAAGGTATTGTCATCAATACGAAAGCACTTATACTTCGGAATGCTCTTGGCGACACCTTTCTTCATTTTCTTCACCATAGTGTCAAGAAGCTGCGCTTGGCAAACCTGATCTTCTAGAGTCGGAGAAACTTGAAGATTTGCAAGAAATCCCTGTGGAATCATCTGAAGGTTGAGCTTGCGGAATGCTTCACAAAGCTCGGGCTGAAGAGGCTTCAGAATGAGACTATTGCAGTACGCCTTACGGCTGAGCACGTCTGCAATGACATTTGCTTTCCCAGGAGTATACTCAATGCTTGGATTGAAGTCCTCAAGCATTTCCACCCAACGACATTGCCGAAGATTGATATTGGTTTGAGTGAAAATGTACTTCAAGCTCTTGTGATCGGTGTACACCTCAACTGGTCTACCCAACAACAAATGCCTCCAAGTCATTAGAGCATGCACAACTGCCGCCAACTCAAGATCATGAGTGGGGTAGTTCTTCTCGGCCGGCTTCAACTGACGTGAGGTATAAGCAACAATCTCCTTGTCTTGCATGAGAACACCACCAAGACCTTGGAGAGAAGCATCACAGAAAACTTGGAAAGGCTTAGACTGCTCAGGAGGAACAAGAACTTGAGCTGAAGTCAGTCTCTGCTTGAGCATATTGAATGCCACATCACACTCAGGAGACCAAACATACTTGACACTCTTTTGGAGGAGATTGGACAGAGGCTTAGCAATTTGAGAGAAGTTCTCCACGAATCTTCTGCAATAACTAGCAAGCCCGAGGAAGCTCCAAAGTTGCTTCACATTCTGAGGAGGTTCCCACTTCAATATAGCTTCAACTTTCTCAGGGTGCACTCTAATTCCCTCGGCAGAGATGACATGCCCAAGGTACACCACTTCATTGAGCCAAAACTCACACTTGGAAAAGTTGGCATAGAATCGATGCTCTCTTAACTTGTCAAGCACAAGGCGGAGATGCTCTGCATGATCTTCTTCTGTCTCCGAGAACACAAGGGTATCATCCAGATAGACCAAGACAAATTCATTCTTGAAGGGGGAGAAAATAAAATTCATCATCCTTGAGAAGGTTGGAGGAGCATTCGCAAGACCAAACGACATGACGGTGTACTCATAAGAGCCAAAACTCGTCCTGAAAGCGGTCTTAGGAATGTCTTCTTCGCGAATGCGAATCTGATGATAACCCATGAGAATATCAAGCTTCGAGAAAACCTTGGCACCTTTCAGTTGCTCAAACAACTCATTGATGTTGGGAAGTGGGTACTTGTTTCTGATTGTCTTCTTGTTCAATGGCCGGTAGTCAACACAAAGACGATCCGTGCCATCTTTCTTCTTGACAAACAAAACACCACAACCCCATGGAGATGAACTTGGTCTGATCAGACCCAGACGTTCTTGCTCATCTAGCTGCTTCTTCAACTCTTTCAGCTCTTCGGGGCCAAGTTTATACGGGTGCTTGCAGACCGGTTCAGTTCCAGGCTCGAGATCAATCACGAACTCGACTGGCCGGTGTGGAGGCATTCCTGGCAATTCTTCTGGAAAGACATCTTCATACTCATAAACCACCGGAATTTGAGAAATCGTCGAGATTTCACCCTTCTCATTAAGAGCAAAGAGACAGATTGTGTCATCGCGAGCCGTGAAAATAATCACATCTTCTGAAGGATGAGTCAGCTTGACTTCTTTTGCTTTGCAATCAATATGAGCCTTATTCATAGCCAGGAAGTCCATGCCCAAAATGAGATCGAAATCAGAATTCCCGAGAACAATTGGAGAAGCCAGAAAAGAATAATTGCCCATCTTGATAGAAGCATCTGGAACGATCATATGCGAACTCATGCGCATCCCCGGAGAAACCACGCGAAATGGGCTAGCTAAATGCTCCATAGAAAACTCATGCATAGTGACAAAAGGCTTGGATATGAATGAATGCAATGCACCAGAATCAAACAAAACTTTTGCAGGAAAATCATTAACTGAGAGATTACCCATAATCATATCATGAGACTGCTCTGCTTCAGCTGCATTCACCATATTCACTCGGACTGATTTGGGATTATGCTTCACCATTGCATTGCCTGGAGGCTTGACAGGAGGAGGAGGCAGAAGATGCTACTGGTTGCACTTGTTTGCGTAGTGACCCTTCTGGCCACACTTGTGACAAGTCACCTCAGAAAGCAGACGAACATTGCCTGGAGGAGGAATAAGAAGTCTCTTGGACGCCTGGGGTCTCTGCTGGAATCCTGGGTTGGGTGGGTGGGAAGAACCACGACCACGGAAATGCTTCTGCTGATGAGGAGGACGAAATGGAGGAGGATTAGGCACCCAATACTTCTGCTGCTTTGGAACCATCTGAGAGCCGAAAGAAGAATAATATGAATCCCTTGAATGCTTCTTAGAGTTCTCCAACTTGAGTTGAGTTGCCTCGACCTTCAAAGCCATGTTATAGAACTAATCAAACTCACGAGGCTCTTGAAGAACTAGGCCTAGCAGAAGCTCATCCTTGAGACCACCTCTGAATTGATAGATCATAGCCTTGTCATCTGGAACATCTTGCTTGACATAACGGACTAGATTCTAGAACTCGATGTTGTACTGATAGACACACTTGCTTCCCTGCTTCAGGTGCCTGAACTTCTCATGCATCTCCTCGACAAAGCTTGTCGGGATGTAATGAGCCCTGAAGTCACGACGGAAATCGTCCCAAGTAACAACACGATCATCCCTGGAATCCTTGTACTGCTGCCACCAATCAGCTGCTTGACCCTTGAGCTGGGACGATGCAAATCTGACAAAGTCCTTTGGCCTGACATTGCTACACTCAAAATGCTTACTCATATGACAAAGCCAATCATCAGCATCAAGAGGCTGCTCACAACAGGTGAAAGTCTTGGGCTGGTTGGCAAGGAACTGATTGAGTGTCGCAAACTGCAGCTGATTCTGAAAATTGCCTTGAAAACCTTGCTGACCCTGCTCCCTTTCTTGCAACAGTCTGAGCAACATCTGAGTGTTCGCATTGGTTGCGGCCATCACAGCTTGCCAAGCTTCTAGAGGAGGAGGAGGCGGTGGCGGTGGCGGGGGTGGTGGTGGAACATCAGTCTGCTCCTCACCACGACCCGGATTGTTGCGAGTTGGTGGAGCCATCCTGAAGATGGAAAAAACGCATCAGCACCTCATTGATAATATGAATCATAAGCTGAATCAAATGCTTGAAAGAAATTGAACAATTAACAACATAGCCTTCCTACTGAAAAATTAGTAAGAATGCTTCTTCGGTTTATGATAACATCATCGGAAATTAGAAGCCACTTGCAATAACACAAAAGTATTGAGCTAAGCACTCGGAACAAATGTATATGCCCACATACATCTGAAGAAGATGATCCTAGATAACTACAAGATTTCCCACCTATGAACTTCCGAAAACTTTATGGTTATGCAATCCGGTGTGGGGGATACAAGGAGGAAATATCTCACACAACTAACAATCCTACACCCCAACTGTATCCATCCTTCAACACATAACCAGAGGCTTGCGCAAACTCATCTAATCTCGAATCCCCGAGCTCACAACGATACTAAACCATGGTGGTACCCCGGACACCTCCCCAGTACTGGGTGACTCCGACCTTATCTCACCAGGATAAGTGTTGAAGTAATTTCAAACACTCTCTGTCATAAGATATCAAGGAAGCTGAAGGATAACGATGTGCCAACATTCCCTGGATCTCGACTCCCCGAAAGAAATCAAGTCAGACAGGAGGCACCAAGAAAGAACCCTGTCGCATCAGCATCATATAGACTCCAAAATACCCGCGTGATCCTAAAAAACAATTGAGCGAGAAGAGGAGTAGAAACAAAATTCCTAAGTCGAATACCTCACCAGAGCATAGAAGAGTAGTAAAAAGAATCCTACTCTCCGATATAACTAGACTCAAAATAGTTTTACTAGACTCGACTTGGCCAAGTTCGAACAAGCAAACGCTCCTACGGTCTTATGGCTCTGAATACCAACTTGTCACGCCCAAGATGCGCGCCTATCCATTTTAAGGCACAAGGGCCTTGCAAAGGATAGATGTGCATCTTGCCGTTAGCAAGAATAGTATCATCACAACATACAATACTAAAAGAGATGAGTATACAAGATTGGCTTACACTCGCCACATGCTAACTTACAATGTCACTCAAATTCATATCATCAAGTTGAACACAGGGTCCGTCTACGGACGAAATCAAACGATAAAAACAGTTGCAAATGATACTATCAAGCTATCCCAAAGATCACAACCAGGTCCTCTACTCATCCGGATACGTCATGTACATCCTGCCTCTTTCCTCATCATATTCCCACTGGAGCTGGGTAAGATCATCCTGCACGTACTCATCTGAACCTATACCTGGAGTTGTTGTAGTAAACTGTGAGCCACAGAGGACTCAGCTTTCATGTGCCCGGGTACCAAGACTATTCAAGCTTAAGGTTGGGATGGGGTAAGTGTTTAGTTTGCAGGAGCTCTAAGCATTTATGGTGGCTAGCTTACGCAACATGAAATAAATATGAGTGGCCTACAAAGAACGATCGAATCTAATATAATCTCTATGAGATCTTGAACACCTATTTACGTCAATCATAACCCCACCGTGTTCTCTCTCGGATCATGTTCACGAGCAGAGACGATCACGGTTACTCACACAGTTGCTGTATTTTATTTAGAGTTTACTTCAAGTTTGTTATAACCGGGTGTTAAACAAATATCCAAGTTGCCACATAACCGCGGGAATGGCTTTCCGAAAGATTTAACCCTACGGGGGTGCTCCAACTAGTCCATCACAAATTACCACACTCCGCGGGAATAGCCTCGACCACGGAACTCGCAGTCTTCATAGGTAATTCCAAAGGAATTCCAACACCTCGAGAAAACCCGAAGAAAGTCAAACTCCACACGCAAAACATTCGATAAAGATAAAAAAATCCAGCAAGACCTCCCGACGTGTCGACGAACCCGATAAGAGCCGCGTATCTCATTCTCAGGACACGACGGATGAGCAATGGTTACCACGCCAATCACCGAGTTGCCCCGGGCGGCGTTAATAAGCTGCTCTGGGTTGGACCAACACTCATGCGGAGCACTGGCCCGGGGGTTGATTAGTTATCCATGGTTTTGCAAGACCCTATGCAATTTTATTAAGTTGTTAGCAAATGTAGTACCAATGTTGGGTCTTGCCAGACAAGTTTTAATCTCAATCGAATAAACAAGGGGTCCCCATAACAACCCCGAGCATGTTAGGAGCGCACAATATGGAAAACATAACACTGGTAACAAGGAACTAATGGCGGTAACAGCGGAACAAATCACTTAGCAAAAGGCCAAGCCTTCCACCAATACCCAGATATATATATGCATTAAATTAAATAACAGAATTTATTGTGATATCCAAATCCATGTTATCATATGGAACAACCTGCATCTGCAACTAAAATGCTATAAGAGGGGCTGAGCAGCGGTAACTTAGCCAATCAAACGTTTGCTAGGATGTGGAGGTTAGAGGCTGTCATGGTAGTTAGGAGGCTGAAATCAAGTGGTAGGTAGCGCAATTGTAACGATAAGAGCGAGAATCTAGCAAGAAAAAATAGTATTGGGATCCGGGTACGATCATCTTGCCTGTTAGTTCTTCAGTGGAACAAGTAGCGGGATCCTCGTAGTGGTACTCTCCTGGGTCCTCGTATTCAGAATCAACACTCGCATCTACCCAAGAGAAACAGCAACAATAAACATCCAACCAAGTTGCAATGCACAACCAAGATGATGCATGGTTCATTTATGAAGAATTAATATGGCAACCCAAAACTAGTCATGTTTCACATGCAAAGTTTGTTCATTAATGAATCTGGACAGAACCTCATGTTAAGTTATTTAAACATGCATGATCATGTCAATTATGGATGCATCACGCAAAATTGATAGAAATGCATATAAAGAACGCAAGAAATGGAGTTACGGTTCTCACGATACGCTCACGACAAGGTACGGAGGCAAAATCACAAGACCACCAAGCCATGGGCTAATTCTTGGCATTCTAAGGTAGCCACTGGATAGGTGATGAAAAACCAATCAAAAAAGACTCAAAAATCATTCAATTCCATGGAGCATAGCTCCCACAAGCCACAAAACAATTAAACCCACAATCTGCCACAAAACAGCAACATAGCAACTTTCACAACTCACAACTTGAGCTACAGGAACCCTACAGCCACAAACAAGAGATTGACAGAATCTACTCAACACACACATCAACTTATACAACTACACAATCAGCAAAGGAGGCACACATCAATAAGTATGAAGCTATCAAGTTGACATGATGAAACAGTTTTCTGGGACAGTGAAAATTCCAGTTTTTCTATAATCTGTGATTATAAAGTAGCAAGTTGACAGCAGTAATTAAATATGCTAGAGAGCTCCTATTAGCGTGAAAATTAACATGATGGTAGAAAGCAATATCTAATACAAATAACTAACACTGAGCATGAGCAAATTCCCGACATGCAACTAGATGTCACCCACTCTTCATTGCATAAAAGTAACAGCAGATCCTCGGACTTAGTAGTTTTTAGCATGTTGAAACAGAAATATTAAGTAGGCAACTTAACAGCATGTTCCCCACTTATATGGGTGGTTCTCATATTAAACAAAAA